>CAWUFW010005228.1:687900-1375801 GCA_963921515.1 Calotriton arnoldi | reverse complement strand
CCATTTGAACCCCAAAAGCATATTCCCTCCCAAATGCGAATCTGGGGCATGGCCCCCACATGTTGCCATATGCGTTCCTAAGCGTCCCATCTGAACACCAAAAGCAAAGTACAAACCAGACCCAGGATGGGCCAGGAGCCCGCATACACCAGAGTCACAATAAGTAGGGGCACAGCAACACACCCATCGGCATGGCCAATCCGTCCCATGCCACATGTGCACAGCACACAGTCCCATTGCCAAGCACACACAACTACAGATGCTACAGCCACACACACGCCTCCGGGAAACCCATGTACGAGATTGCACAAACTGTTAATGTCAGACGACAAATACATACTTCGCCAGGTGCAACACAATAACAAATCTCATTCTCTCCACAGGTGACGAACTGCTGGATGCTGGGGATGGAGCCAGCAGCCAGCACAGCCAGCCTACAAGCCCCCAACGAGGACACACGGATCTGGAGGATCTGTCCTCCTCTTCGGACACGGACCACCAAGCAGGCCCATCTGGTGTGGCAGGGCCCAGCCGCTCCCCAGGACCCCTCCTACCCACCAACCCATCATCCAGGGCTGCTGAACATTCCCAGCCCCCTGCTGCCACTGTCGTTGCGGCCACACCCACGGTCATTGTGGCCACTACCACTGCCGCAACCGCCACCATCGCCGCACCGACCACCACCGCCGCCACCACCACCACGTCTTCGCTGGCACCAGCCCC
This sequence comes from Calotriton arnoldi, assembly GCA_963921515.1. Classification (NCBI taxonomy): domain Eukaryota; kingdom Metazoa; phylum Chordata; class Amphibia; order Caudata; family Salamandridae; genus Calotriton; species Calotriton arnoldi. Next base: position 1,375,078 of record CAWUFW010005228.1, on the reverse strand, counting down.
AGCGCAGGTGGTGGCCGGCCGACTGGATCCACCCTGGGAGCCACAGCGAGGACCGTGGTGAGCAATGTGGCTAGTGGGCAGGCCGGTGGCAGCAGGACTGGTAGGAGGAGCAGGGTCAGGGAAACGCCAGCCTCCCCTGGGAGCCATGCCCTGCCTCAAATGGCCAGAGTCCTTGGGGCCTATGAAGAGGCCCAAGGACAATGGGTCCGGTCTGCTTCAGACATGCGTGAGGTGCTGGGGGTGCTGAGGTCCATGGACGCCCGTATGGGCCAAATCGTGGACCTCATGGGCCCAGCTGGTGGTGGCGGTGAGGTCACAGCCAGGGACAGCAGCTCCCCTCCGCCACCACCTGCCGGGGCGCAGGGTGGAGCAGCAGTGTCCAGTTCCCCTGCGTCCACAGCCAGTGAGCACACCTCAACCACCAGCATGTCGCAAGCAGGCACCCCCCTCGCAAACGTGGAAGGGGCCGTCCGAAGTGGAAACAGATCTCCCGGGAGGACTTCGCATGCTCCAAGCGCAAGTGAGGCAGCCAGCCAGCCTTCCGCCAGCCTTCCTTGACCAGCCACTGCATTGACTTGGACTACGATCCCACTCCACACAGCCATCTGGATGGCATGTGTGTGTTGGACTATGGACATAGAACCAGTGGGTACACCCTGAGCATCACGCAGCCATGACCGACAGCTCATTGTCACTGCACGCACCACTTTTGTCATCACCTTACACACAATCACATGTCACAGTTTGTAATAAATGCACCTTTTACACTAACTGCTGTTTGTGCCCTGTGTTTTATTTGTACGGAATACAACGGCCACCTTGGGCGGAAAGGCACCTGATGCGTGGCATGGCAATTGAATCCGGAGGGCCTGTAGGGACCTAGGGTGGGAGACAGAACAGGAGCACATTCAATGAGTGTGTCACACACCCATCACACAGTACATGTCAACAACTACAAGCAATGTACACACATCGCACAGAGCAATAGGGCACAATGCCACAGCCACCAACAGTGGCATACTACCCTGGCCATGGAGCGTTGACACACAGCACGCAGTGAACAAGCGGCCACCCTGACACAGCACACACACACCTGCACAGATACAGCCACATCAGCCGTCGTACATGGACACTCACCGTCAAGTGAAGTAGCGGGCGATGAGCTGCTGCCGCACATTACCAGCTTCCTCCTCTCCGCTGTCCTCCTCACTCGAGCTGTCCTGGTCTGCGGGCTGGGGCCCTGGTTGATCTCCGTCATCCACGATGAGGGGGATCTGCTTCCGAATGGCCAGATTGTGCAGCATGCAGCACGCCACCACTATCCGGCACACCTTCTGTGGGGAGTACGCCAGCGCACCCCGGTGCGGTCCAGGCACCTGAACCTGGACTTGAGGAGGCCAAAGGTACGCTCGACCACACGTCTGGTCCTCCCATGTGCCTCATTGTAGCGATCGTCTGCTGGGGTGCGAGGATTCCTCAATGGACTGAGCAGCCATGCCCCATTCGGGTACGCAGAGTCACCTGGGTGTGAGGGACACAGAGAACCGTTGCAATTCCAACTGGACAGGGGACAGCATCGCACAACCAGCACGCTACACCACTCCACATACTCACCGACAATACAGGCACGATCCTGTTGCATATTGGACATCAGTCGTGGCAAGATGCTGTTGCGCATTATGTGTGCGTCATGGGCCGAGCCTGGGAACTTTGCACACACGTGGGTGATCACCATGTCCGCAAGGCACACCACTTGCACATTCAGGGAGTGCGTGTGCTTCCTGTTGCGGTACAGGTGCTCAGTGGCCTGTGGTGGAACAAGGCCGACATGTGTGCAGTCAATGGCTCCAACGACGTGTGGGATTCTGCCAAGGGCATAGAATGCACCCTTCACTGCCGCCAATTCACGAGCCCTGGGGAAGCGGATGTACCTGTTTCGGTACAGCATCATGGCTGCCAGTACATCCCTCAGCACCTTGCTGAACATGGGCTGGGACATCCCTCCTCCAATGCCCACTGTGTGCTGGAATGACCCAGTGGCGAAGAAATGCATGGCGGCCATCACCTTAGCCGTGGGGGTGACAGCAGTCGGATACACCCTGCGGGGACGGAGATGGGGTTCTAACATGGCACACAGTCGATGCAGGGTTGGCCTGTCCAGCCGAAACTTCCTAATAACCTCTGTATCGTCCATGTCCGCCAGCAATTGGTATGGGCGGTCAATGTTCGGTCTCCGCCTAGGGACAATGGCAGAGGACACATGTCAAAGCAACACGACACATAGCAATTTCGCATACACATCACTGACATGACTGAGCAAGCACATGAGCCACAGCCCAGCTGTCAAGCTGGGACGGCACGGCCACAATACACTTACACAGGTCTCCCAACAATGGCAATGGCTAGTGATACAAACCACTGCCATGTGCATGCACATGGGGATCTAGGCCCCAATGACTTGCGGGGCGTGCTGATGGGGACTGACTGCATATCCGTCAAGCGGCAACGCCACGGCAACATGAATGTCTGCTGAGCATGGAACTGCTTCCGCGGCTGGATGAGTATGGCACACGACGACGACGATGTGGGCACAGGCTGAGCGGCCAAAACAAGTGGGACCTGTGGCACGAGGGGATATGAGACAGTAGTAGGTGTCAGCACTGCACCCTATGTACAGCACTGTACGGATCACACCTCCCGAAACATTGACAGGTGTCCACATTGACAGCCCCATGCCAAGACGGCTGTGTGCTTGCAGTCACACGGTCACAGGTGAGAGGTTACATTGCACGTGCCAGGTGGCAGACGTACATAGTGGGAGCTGGCATGTGTGTGCATGTGTCTCCTGTTCAGGATCCACCAGATGGGCGCTGACTCTGTACTGACCATTGGACACAGCATGTTCCGTGGAAGGCTTGTGTGTGTGGGATGGTGGCACTGGATGTGCCTCCGTTGGGTGGGGGCCATGCACAGGGCGGGTACGTCGATGATTGCGCATTGTTGGTCACGGTGGGTGCACCAACTGAAGATGTGTTGCCCTGTGTTCAATTCCTATGTCCGCATGATGATGGACTGTAGATGTGGGCAGACTACACATTGGTCGATGTGCTGTCTATATGCATGTGCCTTCACACCAGGCACAGCTGCCCCTGCACATGTGACCCCTGCTGGACTCGCTGCTGGGTCTGTGGAGCTGATGCACCTTCTGCGCGTGGGGCGGACAGCTCTCCTCACTTCCCTCATTGCGCATGTCATGACTTTGCCGCAGGTGACATGGATCATGGAGGGCCCACATGTACGCGTGGGTAGGCTACACATGATTGTACACTGGTCGCCACCCCCAGTCAGTGTTTCGAATGGGAAGGTTGTCGTGCTGGTGGTATGTTCGATGTGGCGGATGGGCGGGCCTAGGTGCGGGCTTACATTCCGGACATGGGGGGTAGTTGTATTGGCAACTAGTTGCAGTACACACGGGACACGTCTCTTCCTTTCCACATCTGGGTCATCCCTTGTACTTACTGACAGTGATACAGTCATCTTCGCCCCAGCCCTCATGTCCTCCCCTCGCTCCCCCAATATGCATGCTCACCTGCGAGGCTAGCGCCTGCACAGGCAGCCCCAAGCTCGCACCAGAGAGGGCAAGGAGTGTATGTGTGGGTCCAGTTGCACGAGTGGGCTGTCTCAGGGTATGATGTGTGGCGGGACGCCGTCCACCTGCGTGGTGCCCCAAATGGAGACCCGGCCTGCATGGACTATGCATCACAGTCTTCGCCTTCCGGATCCGCCACCTGCGACACCCAGTGGCTGTGGCTGCCCTTGCGGCCAGGCCGCGTCCGTCTGTGGCTGATGGCCCACACATTCACTCTTTGGCCTCTCTGGGGAGGGCTCGGGGTGGTGGCGCACGCGCTTGCACTTAGTCGCAATGGCATGTGGCGTGGTTGGTATGATGGGCAATGGATGGGATGGTGCGAGCCACCTCCCGTGACGTCAGTGCTGCTCGTGCTGTGGTGCGTCCCCCTACACTTCCATTTGACTTGTGCCATGCTAGACGTTGAGGTTCTATTGCCTGCGTGATATGACCAGGAGGAGCGCGAGGAGACCTCTCACACACCATGCTCCACTGCCATCCCGTGCCCTGTATCGCCTGTGCGGATTGACTATGTTGGGGTTACACCTGGTCAACTGGGGCTGTGTGTGCCTTGTCAAGGGGCATGGCGGGCGCACAACAGGATCCAGCTTGTCCACAGAGGGTGGGCTGAGGTGCGCCTGGTACCGCTTTGTACGTGTGCCCGGCTGCTGTGCACACACGTGTTCACTCCCCCCGACAGGTGTCCTCTCACAATGCCCAGGGAAGCGGTGGTGTACTGTTCATGACCCCTCCCAACACGGCGTGCTCCAACTTGGCATGTGCGCATCTACCCGTCGCACCCACCCACCTGAGCACTGCGTCCATACGACTTCACACGACACATGTGTGTCTTCCACAGTAGTGCTACTCATTTGCGTTGACATCGAATACCAGTGGACTACATGGTCATGTCACGACTGCCGTGTACTTCACATACTCTCATCCTCTCTCATTCGTACTTGTGAAATGAGTCAGCGGAGACAGTTTTGGTTTCAAACATTATATTGAGTCTTCTGTCCTCTGTGATGCAGTATAGTGGACACTACTGGCAGCGGAATACATGTTGAGGATATACTGAGCATGATTGCAAATGGGATAGGGTGTGGGGTTACATGTGATTGGCTGTTGCATGTGGGATGTGGGCTTCAGAGTGACATCTGCTTGGCCAAGGCTGTGCTAATGTACATTTACGTATAGCTGCGGAGCTGCGGACTTTGACACAGACGGTATACATGTAGCCTACCAGACCGCTTGGCATCATGGGCACAGTCCATCTCAGTTCCATGTGACAGGTTTGCTGCGGTTGTTCCTCATGCACGCGTGCATGTGAGATGACATCAGGGCATGTGCTTGCGTGCATGCAGCGGCGTGCCACTTGTTGTTGCACTGTGGTGGTTACTGGACATGTCACAGTCACTGGGGTCGTGTTGTTGTTGTATGCACTTGTCGTCCATGCAAAGGTCCTGGTATGGGATTCCCGGGGCGGGGGTGGGAGGGGTGCAGCACCCACAGACTCCAGGCGACCTATTCATGTCCACTGAGCGGTGTGTGTGTCCATGGGCGCTGGATCCATGTCGTGTCCTGGTTGTTCGTGCAGTTCCGTCCATGTGGGTGCGATACACAGAGCCCATGCCACTGCCTCCCACGATGCATGCGGTGTTCCTGGATGTGATGGGGAACAGTGTGCATGTCCCGGTCATATCCGATGTCATGGCGATGTCGTTGATGGTGTGGTTACAGTTGCCGGTCGTTTGGTATGGCTGTTGTGGTGGTGACTGGCCAGTCCGTGCGGAAGCTAAGCATGGGTGCGGGGTTGGACATCATAGGTCAATCGGGGAACCTGCGTTGTGGTCCGACGAATTTACAGGTTGTCAGGTATGCGATGCCGTCCAGCAGGGCTTCCATGTCATTGGTGGTGTACATGTTTGCCAGCCAATGTAGCGGATGGTGGCTGTCAAGGTGTTGTTCGTAAGTTGTCCCTTGGAGGACCGTGATGGGGCATGCTGGGTGACATTCGATGTAGCTGTTCTCGATGATCCGTCGTGTGGAGGCACAGTGGTCCCATTTCAGTGCGGGTGCGATGTTGGCCACATACGCCATGCCCCCATAGGCAGAGCAGGCCCTGTCGTGTGCGTCCAGAGGAGGAGTAGTGGTAGCAGGTCCGCCTTCAGACATGCCGGGTTGGAGAGGCATATCTCCACGGGATGCTGGTAGGGACACCTCCGACAGTAGAAGACGGGCATGACGCAGCTGAACAATGTGATGCGGTAAGTCAGTCGGTAACTTACGTTCAGCAGGGACAGGAGATCGCATCCCAATGTATGAAACAGGTTGGTTTTGTACAGCTTGAGCTGTTCGGCGTAGTTGGGTAGGTGTGTTGCGGTTGCCATTTCGCAGCGGTGCGTTGTGGTGGCGTGCTCCGGCTGTGTGTGCAGTCTGCAATGTGCACGCTCCGAGGTTGCTGTGAGCTCTGTGTAGTCGTAGGGAGACAGGACTTGTGTTCTGTTGGCTTGTTTGGAGGACACGGGCCCTCTTCCCACATGCTTCTCAGACAGTTCAAGGTCAGTGATGTGTGACTCCTTCCAATTAACTTGCATGTGGCCGACATGGGGGAGTGTTTTCTTCTTTCTTCCCCGTCCGTTGTGTGCTTCTGTGATATGCGCTATCTGCCCTGTGGTCGGTCTCCTCAGCATGCCTGTGTTGGTCTATTCTTGGACAATGGCTGTATTCACCGGCTTCTGTCGTAGGGCTGTGGTTTCGGAGTTGGAATGGAAGGTCATTCAGTGCTGTCTGCTCTCCCTTGTGTGGGCGGCAGGCTGCCTTTCCGCTCTGCGTTGGGCCTTGTGTGTGAATGTTATTCTTGGGCCACCTGTTGTCGGTCCCCGGGCTCTTTGGTGTTCCGTTTTATATGTCTTGTTCATATGTGCAGGGTGGTATGGGTGTTTCAGTGTGGTACTGGCGTTCCTCTTCCCGAAGGGGCCCTGCTTCTCCTAGTTGGTGTTGCCGCCGCTGTGTGCTACGCCATGTTTGTTACACTGGGGTGTGTCCTGCTGTTGCGTGTCTTCACTGACCTGTGTGCGTCGGTTGTGTGGCGTTGGGTGTTGTCCGTGAATTGGGCGTTGGGGACATGTCTGTGGCAGGCCTGTCACGTGTCATGTGCGTTCGGGGTGGGGCTGATGTGTGTGCTGCTTGGTTGTGTCCCTGTGTCTGTGTGCGACGCATGCATGGCGCTGCGGTTGGCCTCTGCGTTGTGCGCATGTGTGGCGGCGTCATCGGCGCTTTGGGGCCGTGACGGGGTGGTTGGTTCCTAGTCCCAGGTGGTGTGTACACATGTGTTACGCGATGTTACGATTTGGCCTGTGTGTCATATGTGGATGCAATGGTGGATGTGTAGTGTACACGCGCTGGTGGGGGTTGTCCGCTTTTTCCGCCCTTGCACTGTGTGCGCTGTTTGCGTGCACTTGTTGTGTGTGTGCCTACCTGCGTCTCCGCGGTACGTTGCGTCCTTGGTGGTGCATCAGCAGGAGCATGGGGAGGGCCTGCAGTGCTGGATTCATGCTCGGGGAGCCGCTCTTCGTTGTCCGTGCTCGGCGTCCGTGTTACCGCTTCGGTTTGTCGTGACGGTATCTCTTGGCCGTGGGAGCCGTTTGTTTGCGGCATCGTAATTTATGCGCCCGGGCGGGACGTGTTTCGTCGGACGGTGTGTGTCAGTTGTGCTGCGCCGCTACGTGTACGGGTGCACTTTGATGGCGGACGGTGTTGCTGGCTTGCCGGCGGTGTTTGGCCTACTTTTCGCATCGTACTTGGGCGGGCGTGTGGACTGCTGCGTGCCGGCGGTAACTGGTGGTTTTTGCATCCGCCAGCACGGCGGTTGTGCTTCCGCCCGCCATCGTAATGAGCCCCTATATTTTGGATTCGATATTTTTGTACTTACCTGTTTGTAGATAGGAATTCGATATTTTGGCATTCTATATTTTATCCACTATATTTTGGCAGGTCGATATTTTGGCATTCTATATTCTGTCAGTGATCCGTAGTCAGTAGCTTGATAACTGGTCCACATATCTATGGTGCAATGAATGGACTGCAAACTGTTCTCCTTCATTGTTTCACTAACCAATTCCATCTCTTGATGGTGTGGCTGCTACAGTTAAAAAATAGGTCCAGCTTGGAACCACCTCAAGTGACCTCTATGGAGGTAGGCTTCTGAACACTTTGGGATTACTTTGGCGTCCCTCTTCTCCCTGTGTAAATCTGAGGTTGCTGCAGGTAATGAATACACACTACAAATGGCAGGGCTGCTTCTCATGATGATAGAATCTTGTCCATTATCAAAACATAACACATACATTCTTTTTTTTATCATACATTAACAATTATTAAACATGAAGTGCAGTATTAATTAAAAGTAGTTTAATTATATTTTACTAAACGATTATGCTACATTAATTTAACATTCAAAGTAAGCTGAAAAATATATTTTATAACTGAATACTGTTGGACTTGGCCCTTTTTGCAGGGTCTTCCAAGGACTTTTTGCCTTCCTCCTGTTTCTGACCTGTTGGTGGTGGTTTTATGACTCTGGCCACTTTACCACTGCTGATCAGTGCTAAAGTGCATATGCTCTCCCTGTAAATTGTTGTTATGGATTAGTGATTCCATGATTGCCATATTTGATTTACTAGTCAGACCCTAGTACAGTGCACTATGTGTGCCCAGGGCCTGTAAATCAAATGCTGCTAGTGGGCTGCAGCACTGATTGTGCCACCCACAGAAGCAGCCTGTAAAATGTAACTCTGGCCTGCCATTGCAGAGCCTGTGTGCAGTCTAGTACTGCCATGTCGACTTGGCAAGTGCACCCACTTGCCAGGCCCTAACCTTCCCTTTTCTTACATATCAGTCACCCCGAAGGTAGGCCCAAGGTACACCTGTGGACAGGGTGCAGTGTATGTGAAAGGTAGGACATGCCCTGGTGTGTGTGGCATGACCTGAAAGTGAATTACTGCCAATTTTGTTTTTCACTATTGCAAGGTTACCTGTTCCCATAGGACAGAATGGGGAGTTTGTTTATAACATCTTATAAACATAACTACCCCTGGGAACAAGGTAGGAAAATAAAGTTTGATATGCCTGAACTCAGAATGTTACAATGCATCTTTTTAGTGAGGGTGATTTTTACATTCTGTGTTTGAAAATACCACTTTTAGAAAGAAGGTATTTTCTTGCTTAGCCATCCAGTATGCCTCTGCTAGGTTTGTGTATTGCATGTCTGGCTTTGGAGTGTCAGGGGCTGGGGAGGGGCAGTGGCTCCAGAGAGCCTGATGAGTCAGGGCTGGGCTGAATAGTCTTGGTCTGCATTTGGAGTTGTGGGAGGAGTAGCACCTGAACCTGAATAGGTCTGTGCCTGCCTTCCACAATGATGGCTCCGCCCTCCCTGTGGTGTGTCTGGAGCCAGGGCTCACACTGACAATGGAGGTTGTTGTTCACTTGCAAAGTGCCCCACAGAACTGGTTTTGGCTGGGTACAGACACTCTCTGCCTTCAGAGAACAAAGGATTTTTGGGTATAAAAAGAGGGGCCGAGACCCCAGACTTTTAAATCACTTCTGGAAAATAAAGAGGAACCTTTGCCAAGGAGTAGAGCCGGAGAAGCTGAGGAGGAATACTGACCCTGTGCTGTTTGCTGTCTGGGGTTGGCCTGCAGTGGCTACTTGCTGCCAAGGAAAGGAGAAAAGGACTTTGCTGTTTGATGTGTCCCCTGCTTGAGGAAGATCTCCAAGGGCTTGAAACTGAGCTTGCCTCCTGTTCTGAAATCTCAGGGACACAAAGACTTCACCACCAGCTCCCCTGAACTTCCTTGCTGGGAGTTCTGACCTGCAAAGAGGTACCTGCTGTTGTTTTGGACCTCTAGAGACTGTTTTCCGCTGGGAGCTGGAAGAATCCACGCATCGTCCCGGATCGTCGCATCGCATTGAGGTGCCAAGTTTGTGGCATTGTTGGGGGACGCAGTAAGAAACTGACGCATCACCTCCCCACGCAGTAAGAAACCAACGCATCACCTCCCCACACAGTAAGAAACCGACGCATCACCTCCTCTCAGGTAAGGAATCAACGCATCACCTCCCCAGCGCAGCAGTAAGAAACCGACGCATCACCTCCCCCGGAGCAAGGAACCGAAGCATCACCTTCCCTCAGTGTAAGTAACCGACGCATCACCTTCCCTGTGGCCCGTTTTGTTTGTTTGCGTGACACATCCCAGGTACTTTGTGTGAAAAGTGCAATTTGCTTTGAACTGATCTATTTCTACCATCTGAAAGTCATATTTTTATAACTGTATTGTGGTTTTTTGTCAATTGGTCTTGTTTTGGTTTAGATAAAGATTACTTATTTTTCTAAACTGGTGTGGTGTCCATTTGTAGTGTTTTCACTGTATTACTGTATATGTGTTCACAAATGCTTTACACACTGCCTCTGAGATAAGCCTGTCTGGTCGTGCCAAGCTACCAAGGTGGTGAGCAGGGGTTATTTTAGAAGTGGATCCCCTTACCCTGACTAGAAGCAAGGGCCCTATTTGGACAAAGGTACCTACCTCTGCCAACTATAGACCCCAATTTCTAACAAATACTAAGAACCCAATTCCCAAAGGTATGCGTGAACCTGAAGTCTAAGTTTAGACCTAAAGTTTAAGTTTAGACCTGAAGTCAAATCGTTGGGCCTGATTCACAAAAGTAAACTTAGACCAAAAGTCTAAGTTTAGACCTAAAGTCTAACTTTACTACTACTAAAGTTAGACTTTTGGTCTAAGTTAGACTTTTAGTCTACACTTAGACCAAAAGTCTAACTTTAGTAGTAGTAAAGTTAGACTTTAGGTCTAAACTTAGACTTCAGGTCTAAACTTAGACTTTTGGTCTAAGTTTACTTTTGTGAAACAGGCCCGTAGACTTCAGGTCTAAACTTAGACTTCAGGTCTAAAGTTAAACTTCAGGTCTAAACTTAGACTTCAGGTCTAAAGTTAAACTTCAGGTCTAAACTTAGACTTTAGGTCTTAGTTTACCTCTGTTAATAGGATCTTCAATATGTTTTATTTAAAAAAAAATTAACATTAAATTATATTTATTCATATTTTCTACCTCTTATAAATCAATTAAATTAATTGAACATTATTTCCTTAGGGGATTTGTTTTAAGTCCCTACCTTCATCATTTTTATGGGGGTTGTTGCAGTACCAGTGGTTGCCATGTGTGGTGCTGGACACACTCTAGCTGTGAGCTGGTGTAATGTACTACTGTTTTGGGTGTTTTTTAGGATTTAGTAACTTGAGAAGTTCAGTTTGTGAATAGCAATGAGCTTACTCTTTTGTGGGTGGCTACATGTCCCTCACTAAATCCACTAAATACCTCCTTACTCCTACCTGAACCTCGCCCATTTAGTAGTAAATATGACCCTTTTCCCAGCCACTTCCCTTGTCCCTCCTACATTTACTACTAAGTAATAAACTTACATAAGTAAGGATCTCCCCATAGAAAAGATAGGAGAGATGGTGGCGGAGATTTGCACTTGTGTAGGTTTGTGAATAGCATTTTGCAGTACTTTAGTAATACTATTGTAGTACTGCTAGGCATAGTACAAATGTAAATAGGCCCCCAGTTTTTACCAATAAAAAAGGCTTTAGCAGGACTCGCAGTGCAGGTATCAGGCCTAGTCTGCCTGCTACATGCCACCCCACCTGTGACCTGTCAATCAGTAACCTCTGGCCTAGGTTGCAGAGCCTGCCTGACCATGTAATTCTTAGCCAGGGTTGTTCATGAAGGGCAAGTTTGTTAATAGTGATGCGATTTTGCTCATATATGTGAGTGTATTATTATAAACATTGGCATCGATTTTTATCAATATTAACATTGCTCCCCCTAGTTAAAATTTCAACTGTAATAATAATAACACAGACACTTATAGAGCGCGACAGCTAGCTCAAACAGAGGTGTCCCGGCGCTAATGCGATCAGTAGTGCGTGGATGGCAACCCGGATGGCAAAACCCCCGGCCCAATTATTCTGCCCTAAAGAGCCAGGTCTTAACCTGTTTCCTAAAAAGTGGTTCTGTATCAATGTTGCGGAGATCACTTGGCAGGGAGTTCCATAGTTTTGTTCCCCCGACTGAGAAGAATCTTCCCCCTAAGCGAGCCTTCTTAAAGCGAGGTGTATAGAGAAGCTTTTGCGAGTTAGATCTTAAGGATCTAGACTGCTTGTAACTGCGTAGTCTTTGTTTTAGGTAGCTGGGGCATTTACCATCTATAGCTCAGAATGCAAGCGTCAAGGCCTTGAACTTGATTCTCTTGGCCACTGGTAACCAGTGGAGCTCTGTTAAATGCGGCGAGACATGTTCGCGAACTACATTATCTAACCCATACTGCAGGACAACCACATTATTGGGAATTTGTTGTTCTTCAGGTTTGAATATTTATATTTTCCTCGTTACTTGCATTCTACCCAATTTGAGGACTGTATTATTAAATCAGGAGTCACTATTTCAGAAATGCAAACTAGAACCTTAGTACATCTGGCTCTTGGTCTCTTCCCAGGAGATTAGTTGGGGATGAGGTGTGATATTGCAGCTGTCACTTTACTCGGCTGCCTCCCACATCTATCTCCGGGGGTTCCGTGAAGAGGACTCTGATTACCGTGCCTGAGAACCCCTGTGCATCAATGGAGTCTTTGGATAGGGGGACGATCCCTTCCTTTACTTTATTGCCCCTGTGTCAATTAGGAAGCTGTAAGATGGGTCATTTACAAAAACTGTTATGGTAGGTTTTTCCTCATACCGTTGGGTAACTGACAGCATGGGGCACATGAGAGTGGGGGTATGTGTGTCATCCACCGGGTGCAGGACTGACCCATGTTGGTCCTGCAGATCATCTCGTTCTGGGAGAGGAGGGGGGATTGCAACCCTGTCCCGGCTTTGGGAGTTCTCTGTGCTACTTCCTCGAATCCTGCTACTACGTGCTTTATCCTTCCCGAACCTCTGCAGTGGCAAACTCATTGATGCTGCCGCCTTCCGCTCCATTGCGGCCACAGCTGTTCTGACCAGGACTGCCTGCTCTCAGCTCAGGGGTTTTAGCGTCCTGGTTCAATCCCAACCTCTTCCTATCATCATCATCATCCTCATCAGAGTACTTTATTTCTGTCATGTGACCATAAAAGTGTAAAAGCAATAGATACATACAATACATAAAAATAGCAGCCGTGGTAAATACACAGTCCCATATTCAATAAATAACCAATTAGTGTTATACAATATCCTCTGATGGGGCGGTAAGCTCAGATCAACATAAACCTCCAGAAATCCTAAAACTAGACTAAAGGGGTCTGCCACATTGAATATTTGGTCCATACCAATCTGGGGATATCTTAATCTTAAGTATAAATCTATTTACATACATCAAGGTTGAAAAATGGGGTCTTGATTTTAATTAAGCAATACTCTTCATTGCCCGGACGAATATGTCAGTGCTTCTAAATATGACAGGCATTTCCTTCTAGCGATGGCCGATGTAATGAAGGATGAGACAGAAAAACATATACCCTCATTTTCTAGTGCACATATATACTTAAAAGCTTCCTGATAATAGATGTATCTTTCTGTTGTAAACATTAGTAATAAAAAGTGTCTTCTAAAATCATTGTAAAATGTACAAAACAAAATAAAGTGCATTGTGCTATGATTTGATATCCAATCACACGGGCACTTAGGTAGCATCTGTGCCCAGGCCCCTATTTTTGAAAAAGCAAACCTAAAATGCAAAATACCTAGGCATAATCTGGTGAGTTTTCTGTATAATTAAGAGGTAATTTTGCAGCCCATCGTGTACTGGGCCAGAGATAGTTCTACACACAGTGGGCTTGCTGATCTGGCAAACTTCTCTTATGGTCTCACTTTTTCCCCTTATGATGAGTTTAACTTCCTTCTTACTATACCGTAGTATGCTGACAGGATCCTGTACTCCAGTGTACTCATCCACTTTTTTCAAAAGGCTATGTAAGTAGGCCAGCCATGTTATCCTTTTCCCAAAGTCTAAAGATAAACAATCCAATATTATTTCTTTGGTGAATTTTGTGCCAACTCTCCCCTAAGATTGTGCCAAAATAAAATAGGGCTGGCATGCAAGTCAGTCTCCAAGAAAGGAACTGCCTCTTCATTATGTACGATGTAGGACAAACTAGACTTTGGTACAGTCAGCAATCTACCTAGAAACAAGTTCTCATGGGTTTGAAGAAGAGCACAGTTTACACGCTAGCAGAAGGGGGCCCCATAACTAACACCCGGGAGACATTTATTTTTATACAGCAATAATATTTCTCTAGTCGGTTTGTTGCCTACCTTAGCCGCAAATCTAAAAAGGGATTCTGTAGATCTTAGGAAATTCAGTTTTCCCATGTGCAACTGAGTTCCCCAGCCCCCATCACTGGTAAATTGAATTTCTAAACATGAGGAATATTGAGTCTCTGCCAATCTCTCTCCTTTAATATGATGTGGCCTTCTTTTTGCCCTTTCCAGTCCACGTTATATTGTGTATGTTTTCATTAGGTTGATTTTCATGTCTTTATCCTCCATACAAGAGACAAAATTATCGATCAGTAGCTGGAGCCCATTTGTGGTTCTGGAAATCAGCACAGCACCGTCTGCGTATAATAAAATAGGAACCATGTGGTTCTTAACCCAGGGGGCATCAGCCTTCATTTTTTGCAGTAACTCATCCACCCCATAAATATATAATGAGAACAGCAAGGGGGCGAGAACACACCCCTGCCGAATCCCCCGAGAAACTTTAAAGTGGGTGGTACATTCCCCATTGGGCCCGTACTGCACCCGAGCAGTCAGGTGAGAAAACAATTTTGACAAAAAAGTAATAATCCCCGTCGGCGCACCCATCTCCATCACTGTTTCCCACAACTTAGCGTGGTTTACCTAATCGAACGCGCTGCTTACATCTGCGAAACACATGTGTATATAACCCTCTTTTGCTACTGTATATTTACTGATGAGAAGGTATAAATTATTACAGTGTTCAATCGTGCCTACATCCCCCTGAACCCATATTGTGAATCAGTGAGTATATGTTTTTGGGTCACCCATGCTTCCAGCCTACCCAGGAGAATTCTACCCATGAATTTAGCACTGGAGTCTAGGAGGGATATTGGACGATAACATCTTAGATCTCCTCTTTCTCCCTTTTTAAAAATTGTCATGATTGTACTTTCTGTCCAAGTGGCAGGAAGAAAGCCATCTATTTCTTAATACAATAACATAGGGCATTGCTTCTGGTGGAAGGGGCAAGGTAACAATCACACGTACTGCAGTGCCCCCGGGGTTGTTACGTACTGGGGAAGTTGCTGGGAAGCCGTAAGGAATGTAGGAAGTGGTGGTTGGGTGTTCAAAGCAGTCGCCTTTATAGGAGTAGACCCAGTTATTTCTGTCCTTTTGATCAGTGCAAGCACTTATTTTACAGATTTGTCCAATTTTAAGATTCCATATTTAATGTCCTCCTGCTCCTTCCTAAATGTTCCCTCCAAGATCTCCATTTTATTATGTATTTTCTTTAGGGTCTGTTCTGGTGATTACTCTGGGTTTGGTGTCTTAGCCTTGTGGGGTACCTTTACAGACCTTAGGGATACCAGTATTTCCATTCATGCTAGTTGCTATTCTCCCCTTCCTCAGTCTAGGGGCTAACATATCCAAAGGCTGGCAACGTTTCTATACCTGGAGGGAGGTTGACTCACTAATATGCGATTCTTCGGAAATCAATAGAGGATCAAGTGAAACACAGGGGGCTTGAGTAGATTTTGGGTCATTGCTCCTTTTGGATACAGTCCTGGTTCAAATACAGTAGCTTCTTCGTTGACGTTATCCATTGCACTATGTAGAGCCGATTTTGTCGCAGCCAGCCTCTCCTCTGCATTAATGACTTCATTATTCAACAAGCCCATGGCGTTGGTGGGGTAATTAGTTATTGCGCTAGTAGAGGCTGATGCCTTTAGGACCCTCTTTCCCTGAGCTTGGACCAATTTCTGTTTTCCCATGACTCATACACACTAGTTTGTATCCAAATAATTAATGAAAATATAAAAGTCTAAAGAAAAACAGTCCTACCAGAACTTCTGTTCAAATTTCCACATCCAGACAGGAAGGACTAAGGAGGGGGGGCTGATCCCAGCCTCAATCGGCCACGAACTGGCACAGACGGGCCGCCCTTGGACTGGGCTACGCCTGAGTGCGCCCACACGCATCTCGCGCTGCGGGTGTCAGCTGGTGCCCTTATGGCATTGGGGAGGCTCCTCCTCCATTCGAGGCATCAGCAGCAGTGTTGCCTGGGGGACGAGTCCCACCCCAGCAAAATCAAAAAACTGTCCTGGCAGCACAGGCCTCAGCACAGCCCCAAGACTTTGGGTCCGGCGCCGCAGGAGTCAGCTGGTGCCCTTATGGCGTTGGGGAGGCTCCTCCTCCCTTCAAAGCATCAGCAGCAGTGTTGGCTTGGGGACCGATTCTCACCCCAACGAAAATAAAAAAACAGACCGGCAGCACAGGCCTCAGTGTGGCCCCAAGACTTCTCATCTTTCTTTTCCCATCTTTCCTAAACTTGCATTTTCTCCCAATTACGAGGCATTGCTGCATGTAGGGGAAATTTCAATCGAGATTTCACCTCCGCTATCTGATGCAATCCTCTGCCATGACCATGTCCTCTGGCTCAAATGACCCTCCTTCAAGCAGCACACATAAAAGTTACAAATCAGCATTTAAACATTGTTTATGTGCAGGAAGGATGACCTTCCTGCACATAAACAATCTTCCCTTGCCCGCAGACACCCTTGCACTATGGTGCAAGGGTGCCTGTATTGGCGCTAGGCTGCTAACTGTAGTGCCAGCACAGGGGGAAATGCAGGGCTGCACCATATTCTTGTAAATATGGTGCAGCCATGCGTTTCTGAAGTGGCGGAATGAGACGTTAAACCAGGAAGGCTAATGCCTCACTCCACCATTTCCCTTGTAAATATGCCCCTGAGTGAGCCCGAAAGTCAATATCACCTCTGGGACAAAGAAAATGAAAATTATTTACAGAGAAAAGGAATATCTCGAAGAACCACTCGCCCCTATTGGCTAAACAGAAGCTACACCTTATCTCCCAGAGCAAAATGTTTTCCCCTAATTTCCGAATTGCACCCAGGGTCACACCCAGGGGCTTAACATACCATCTGTGCCAAGCGGTCCAAGCGAACAACTCCTCTTACTTCTTTCAGATACCACCAGTGTTATAAAACTGGCAGCACTGAAAAAACCCTTTAGACTAAAAAATTGGATTGAGGTGCCAGCCCTATATCACACCCAGAGCCCATGTGTGCCATCTGTATCATGCCTAGTGGTCCAAGCAGTGAGGCCTCAACCCTGTATCACACCCAGGTGACAAGTGTATCATCTGTGTCAAGCACAGCAGTCCAAGCGACAACCCCTTTTACCCTTCCTAGCGTGCATACTATCAAAAAAAGGTGACCTCTGCGGGAACGCCTCCAAGGCTGCCTTGTGACTACTCAGTTTGAACACATAAAATAGGTAACAGGACAGATTTCTGTCAGTGGCAGGGCGCTCAGGTTACATTTTTGCACTTCTTCCTAGTTTGCCATATGCCAAATTCTGGGAACTAAGGATCAGATGTGGTCTCTTACACTCCGACGGTGGCTTGAGGTTGAACCTCCGCCCCACGGATTCAGCAGAACTTCCAATGAATTGCAGCATCTCTTGAACTTCCTTGCAGTGCAGATGTGAAACCGTCCAGGCAGGGTCCCTTTCATTCAGCTGCAGAAGGGTCTGTGGTACCAATCTCTTCTGGCCAAAATGTTGCTTGAATATGAATTTACCTTGCAAAATCAAAAGACAAGAGATGTTTGGCCAAACAGGAACAGTTGGTTTAATTAAACAGTTCAGCTGGGAGTACAGTTACAGAAGCGGGTCTGAGGACTGTCTCAAAGAACAATCAAACTAGGTGAGCCTTTATACAGTTTTTGGGTATCGTAAAAATGCTTCTGGTGATCCTATTTTGGTAAACCAATGCGGGCCATGTCTGTGGAGTAATAAATAGGGCCCCTGATAATAAATGCAGGTGGGCCTCGACATTGCGTGGACAGTGGGTAACCTGTCCAGATGACTGGCATGAGGGGCGCGTGATCACTATGTGTACTGTGTGTGCTGTGTCCTGATTGGCTATATGTTCCTAACTTCATGTGGCATCTGACTTTATGGTGTTTTGGGAATTCATGCACCCCTCTGGCCATGTGTGCTTTATTGGGGCAAATTTCTCTGGACAGTCCTGGACTGTCATAGAGTATGGTATTGTAGAGTAGAGTAAAGTGGAGTGGAGTAGAGTGGAATTTGGTACAATGGAGTGAATTACAGTGGAATAGGTTACAGTGGACTGTTGTAGAGTGGAGTGGCGTAAAGTGTAGTGTTGAACAGTGGAGTCTGTTACAGTGGAGTGGCATATACTGGAGTGGTATAGAGTGGATTAGTGTAGAGTGGAGTGATGTAGATTGGAGTGGCATTCAGTAGAAAAGCACACAGTGGAGTAACGTAAAGTCTAGTGGCGTAGAGTGGAGTGGGGTACAGTGTAGTAAGGTACAATGTAGTGGCATACAGTATAATAGAGTAGAGTGTAGTATTCTGGAGTGACATACAGGGGGATTGCGTATAGTGTTGTGTTGTACACTGGAGTATTGTAGAGTGCAATGGTATAGAGTGGAATAACACAGTGGAGTAGCATACAGCGGAGTGGCGTACAGTGGAGTGGTGTACAGTGGAGTAGCGTAGAGTGGAGTGGGGAGAGTGGAGTGGCATAGAGTGGAGTGGCATAGAGCGGAGTGGGGTAGACTAGAGTGGCAAAGAGTGCAGTGGCATCTAGTGGAGTGACGTACTGTGGAATACCTTATATTACAGTAGCGTACAAGAGAGTGGTGTGCAATACAGTGGAATAGGGTGGAATAGCATAGAGTGGAATGCCTTACAGTGGAATAGTGTTGAGTGGATTGGCTTACAATATAGTGGTGTACAGAGCACTGTTGTACACTGGAGTGTGGAGTGGCATACAGTAGAATAGTGTAGAGTGGAGTGGATTACAGTGGAGTGACATTGAGTGGATTGACATACAGTGGAGTGTTTTAGAGTGCACCTGCGTAGAGTGAAGTGAGGTACAGTGTAGTGGCGTACAGTGGAATAGCGCAGACTGTAGTAGTGTAGAGTGGAGTGGCATAAAATGTAGTGGCATAGAGTGGAGTGCAGTAGAGTGAAATACAGTGGCAGCTGTAAAAGATCTCCCACAAATAGGTATGCGCCCTGTCCCGGCCCTCCTTTACGCCGACGGCGCAGTTCTTATGGACCGCACCCCACTGGCCTTACTGTCGCTGCTTACCAGCTTTGTCGATTATATGAAGGAACTGGGCCTCCAAGTGAACCAATCAAAAACATACACTGTGAAGTGTGGGAAAAAAAACACAAAATGTAGTGATATAACAATAACTGGAACTAAGATTGGGTTCACTGACTCTTTTTCCTATCTAGGGGTCTTTTTCGACAAAGCCAGTTCATGGAATAATGCTATTAACAATAGACAGAAATTATTTAGTAAGGCCTGTTGGGCTCTTAGAAGCTTTGCAATACGATTGGGCTCAAACACCCCCGAGATGATGCTGAAGATATATAAAGCAAAGTGCCTTAGCATAGCATCATACGGGGCGGGAATATGGGGATACAAGAAATGCGAAGGTCTGCAACTAATAGAAAATGACTTTTTTAGATACCTTTTAGCAATTCCTAAAAGTACTTCAGTATATGTATCTCATACTGAACTTGGTGCCCCCTATGTCGCAGATATGATTAAGCTAGAACCAATTCTGTTGTGGCACAAAATTTGGACTTCAGACCACACAGATCTGAACCGTGCACTAATTGGCAACTGCCTATAATCAGCCTTTTATTCACGTATTGCATGGTTGGCATATGCCCAGAGGTTCTTTTGTGACATGGCCCACCCAGACTACTTTGAGAAACCAGAATCACTTTGTATGATTAGCAGAAAAATACTAAAAAAGAAAAGAATGGCGCATCTGGAAACGCTAAGACTGACTACTGAACTTCTTAAACCTAGTGTTTTAAAAAACCAATTGATTTTAACTACTTTTAACATACAGCCATATCTTAAATCTGTTTCAAATGCACGCCATAGGTTTGTACTTACGCGTTTAAGATTAGATATATTCCACAGATTAATAACCTTCCCCACTATGAATGACTGGTCTTTAAACCTTACCAACTGCCCTTGCGATGACGGGATGCCTCAGAATACAATGCACGTAGTACTCTTTTGTAAATGTTATACTGTATATAGAAAGAGGTATGTTCTTCCGTTTATTAGACACATGTCCTTTACACAATGTCGCCCTGCATACCTGTTTTTACAATCGCTGCTAACATTAGAAATGTGCTGCAGATTGTCATCTTTTCTATGAGCTGTTTTTTATGCTAGGAAAAACATATTAGTTCCTACCACTTAGGTCATGATAAATAGAACACGCACAAATGGGAAGGGGACTACAGTAGGAGGAAGAGTAATGCCTAGGGAATGTTTTTATTTTAAATTAACATGCAACAATAGATTGATAATTTATAACTTTTTAATAAGATGAGTCTACGTTTACATCATATACAACTGTAATTTATTAACATAGAGTAAAATGAATTGGATGCAAGTTTTAACAAGAGGGCCTTATGTTTATATTGTGCATAAATGTAATTTACAATTAGAAAGCAAAACGAATTGTATGCACTTTTACATTTGTGTCGTTAATTCCCCTCTCTATTGTACAACAATTTTTATGGATGTTTCTTTTATGAATCCGAATAAAGTTAAATACACTAGTGTGCAATATTGTAGAGTGGAGATTAGTAGAGTGTAATGGGGGGACTGCAGTGGTGGCTGGTGACATTTGAGAGTGGTCGGGTGTAAAAGATGAGTGACCTGTGACCAGTGAGCGTAGAGAACAAGTTCAACTGTCATAAGGGTGGGGTTGGAGGGGGTTCTCTCACCCAGAAAATTTTGAAAAAAGAGTGGGCAAAGTGGGCATTTTAAAGCAAATTTGAAAAAGCAAGAAGGTTAATGAGGCAATTGTGAAAGTGTAGTTATGACATTAATAAAGAGATTTCATATGATAATGATGTAGGTAGCTGCTTATTCAGTATAACCACAGAACTTCATGACAGACTTTGAGATAACAATGCTGAATACGTCACAGATTTCCTTATTTATTTATATACCTTACTACTGAGGAAATACAAGTTATTGTGATTTGTCGACTGGACACAATGAGATAGCAAAGAATAAACATTAAAAGGCAGTAGGGCACCCTACAAGGCACTGTACATTTGTCTCATTCAGTTACAACAGTAGCCAGTGAGTGTAAAACACATAGGATGTTTGATCATTCCGCATGCGTAATAAAGATTACTTGATTTAACTTGCTTACCACTTGCTATTCAAACTAAGCAAGTGAGACAATTCATTCATACTAAATTCATTTTGCTACTAGTTATTGGTATTGACAAAACTATATAGGGAAATATATGTTTACAATAACTGACGGTTTACTCCTATGTGGATGAATCCAACTGCCCATGTGTACCAAGATCTCTGCACCATATATCAGTTGCTGCTGCAATTTAAAATACTATGCTAAGGTACTAATAAATATGTATAATGTGTTGTGGTTATTAAATACCTGCTCAACGAATACATAAAAGTCACTTACAGAATTGCTGTGTCAGCTTTCTTCATATACACTATTCCTTTTGCCTTCTTCTAATGGGACAGCAGCAATAAATAATAGTTTGTATTTTTATTAATAGCTCTTTATGTCACACCTAAGTCCTTTTAAATATATTATACTATACTTATACTATTACCCAAATTCCTCTCTCCAAGTTGGAAAGGATGAAAAAAAAACAAATATGCCTCACCATGATTATACTTGTCACTTGCAGAACATTGAAGGTTTCACCATGGTGCTTTCAACCCGCTGTGACACCCAAATAATCTCCTCAGCTACTACGAATTGGAATAGCTGTAACCAAATTGGCTGCCTGTTCAAATATAAATACAGCCCATGAACGAATAACTACTTTTTTACGTCATCCAATAACACCAGTCACTGTGTTTTTATTATTTGCAGCAGAAAGGATGCCGTTCTTCAGGAGATATGTTTGGGAAGAATAAATAGCCTTTGCACAGAAGCAGGCATTAAGCGATAAGAACTGTATTGCTGGGGTTAAGTCTCTCTCCCCCCTCGGCTCACCACGACCTTTGCATGACTCACCTTGTACACATGATGGAGCACAATGTTTAACTTGACAAGATACGGAATATACTTTTCAAATGCATTGCCGCAAATGTTCCCACAGTGGGGGAATATACTGCCCATGCGGGAGTGTGAAAATATTCACACGCTGAGGGAAGCACTGCTTATATGGGAGTGATGAGGAGATTTACACACTGGGGGGCAGATTTACAAGCCCCTTGCACCACTTTTGCGTCACTTTTCCCATGTTAAAAATAACGCAAAAGTGCTGCAAGGGCCTTGTAAATAAGCCCCTTGGAGAGTCACGGTAGGACCCGAGGAGAGCCTAGTGTGGTGGGGGGAGATTCATAGTTCGTATGCATCAGTGTTTGTCCTCTAGTGGAGATCGGTTGAAGGAAGTTCCCTGCACAGATGTATTGTGATGCCCTATGTGTTGCATGTGTTATATAGCATATATAGGACATCACAATACATCTGTGCAGGGAACTTCCTTCAACCGATCCCCACTAGAGGACAAACACTGATGCATACGAACTCTGCCTTTTAATGTGATTGGTACAGTTTATTTTATGCCATTTGACTGTCGTGCTTTATTGATATAATTTTGTGTCTCTGAACAGTGAATTACAATGTAACCGATTCCCACTAGAGGGCGATCATTTATGCCTAAGAATTATACCTTTCAAATGTGATGGTTATAGTTAACTTAGGCCACATGACTGTTGGGGTTAATTGTTATACATTTATATTCATGAATACTTGTCCATTACAAAATGGCTGCCACCATTGCATTGTATTGGACTCAACAGCTTGCTGTAGTCCCTCTTTCATGTTTTACCGGATATGTAAACCTGGCTTTGTTTCCAATTCTGTGTGTGAACAAGACTGTTTGCAACTGTCCTGAGAGCGCACTTTATTGGAAATGTTGTATGGATTAACTGTCCGGCGTGCCCCGCTGGCACAGCGCGCCACCTCCCAAGGGCCCTGGATCGAAGAAGGGACAATTGTTTGTCGATATATATATATATATATATATATATATATATATATATATATATATATATATATATATATATATATATATATATACTACTGGCGGTCGTCAGTGGATAGTTATAGTTAGGACCACGTTTCCATAGGAAAAGCATTTTTGGATGTGCTTATAACTTTGGCGTTGTTTGACGAATCTTTACAAACTTTTCCCAAAAGTTCCTCTTTTAGGTGAGCTCCTATCCTGAAAGTTTGGGGTGATTCGTGAAGGGGGCTGAGAAAAAGGGGGTCCCAAAACGTGTTTTCTCCATGCAATTTCCATAGGAAACTTTAGACAAGGCTACAGGTCAAACTGCTGAACGGAATTACGCCAAATTTGGCAGGGAGAAAGGTCTTGGTCCAGAAAGCACGCTTGTGTTTAAATGGGGAAGTCCGTTCAGTAGTTTTAGAGAAATATCAAAATTTACAGATATCGATATTTGAGAATTCTGACATCTGATTGGCTGAGGCGATACGAGCACGAGCGTGCGGCTCTTTGGTTGCGAACTGTTCAAACTAGGAAGTGTTGGCAGCCATTTTGTGACTGAGTTGAAAGGAGTAGGGCGAAACAAAAGAGAAAAATTGTATAAGAGGGTATAGTAGGAACACTGTGATCTTAGTTTAAGCAGTCTGTACGGTGCATAGGCAGGGAGTTTGAATGTTGCGTAGGCCGTGGAAATCACGTCCGCAGACGTGGAAATCACGTCCGCAGAACAACGGTGCGCGGTATTGCGGCAAAGGTGCGTAGGCTCTGAAAATCCCGTCGGGAAAATAACAATGCGCCGTATTGCAGCCTTCCTTTAATATAATGCGCAGTAATGTTTACTTATAATGCGGTGTTCACTTTTATCACGGACAGTGTCACTTTCTTACATGAAAATTAATATTATGTGGGAGGGCGTGTTCTGTTTGTGTGTCTGGAACAAAATTAACGTTTAATTGGCTGAAGTGTTCCAACAACGAGCTCAATGTTCATTGGCTGCGAACCATTGAAAGTAGAAGTGTTGCCAGCCATTTCCTCCCCGTCCGCGGAGTAGCAGGGACATCTGATTGGCTGACGTGTTCCAAGCAGGACCTTCCCAAGCTTAATGTTCATTGGCTGCGAACCATTGAAAGTAGAAGTGTTGCCAGCCATTTCCTCCCCGTCCGCGGAGTAGCAGGGACATCTGATTGGCTGACGTGTTCCAAGCAGGACCTTCCCAAGCTTAATGTTCATTGGCTGCGAACCATTGAACGTACAAGTGTTGCCAGCCATTTCCTCCCCATCCGCGGAGTAGCAGGCACATGTTATTTGTTGACGTGTTCCAAGCAGGACGTTCCCAAGCTTAATGTTCATTGGCTGTAAACCATTGAAAGTAGAAGTGTTGCCAGCCATTTCCTCCCCCTCCGCGGAGCATCAGGGACATCAGATTGGGTAACGTGTTCCAAGCAGGACCTTCCCAAGCTTAATGTTCATTGGCTGTAAACCATTGAAAGTAGAAGTGTTGGCAGCTATTCCCTCCCCCTCTGCGGAACACCATGGACATTTTATTGGCTAAACTGTTCCTAGTACAAGTTTGCTCATTATTGGCTGGGAACAGTTCACTGTTGTGAACCATTTTGTGACGCACTTCAATGGAGTACGGGAAAAGAAAGTAGTAGCGGGGAGGGTAGGAACACTATTAACTCTGTACAGTGGTCACAAGGCGGTGGAGAGGGATTGTGAAGGTAAAAATAGTTTTTATATATTTTAAGGGCCATTTATATAATTGGCGTGGGGTGTACAAATCACGGCGGGAAAATAACAAAGTGTGTTGCGGTCTTCTTTTTATTAAGTTTGCGGGTGGGATACTTCCCAGGAGCACTGTTTAGTTATAATGTGGTGTTTACTTTTCTAACGGGGAGCTGTGGTTGCGCAGCAAAATTTCAGTCTAGGTTTGAAATAGTTTTTATTAAGCAATTACAAATATACTTTGTTCGGAAACTAAAGCTGTATATATCAAAGGGGTGACAAATAAAAACGCAATTCATAAAATATCCCTTAGCGTGGGCACACCCTCCCTTTTTTTCTGCTATAGTTTGTACAAGTGTTGCCCCATATTCTTGATAATATAAGAGGGCATGAGTTACTTTTAGATAAAGTAGAAAAGAAGTGCTACAAGAAACACTCCCGCACTACATCATCTCAGGTCACAAGAACAATAACAAGTAAAAAACAGTTAAATACAAATCACTTTATATTACATAGAAATGTACGCTTTATCATTTTTTATAATTTCTATTAATGTAGAATTTGGGAAAGTTCGGTCGTAGTGCTTAGATCACGTACTTCTTTAAGAATATATAGGATAGTAGTATAATAATATACACTACTGGTCGTATATATTCTATAGGGAGAAGGTGAATAGGAACCGCAACAGACAAAAATAGAAATAGTAAAAAACATTCAGAAATGTAGGGTTTATCAAAGGTATTCACTAAGAAAGTATCTATGGAAACGATTTTTTTTTAAACTGCAATTTCCCAAAATATTGTCACTGTAAAAATATCTGATCAAGTAAGTTATAAAGGTCAGTAAACTGTATTTCAGATGGTTTACTCCTGGCGGCGAGACATCTCCAATTCCTGTTGTGTGGAAATATCACACTCTTACAATATACACAGTGTCACTGATGGCACACAAAAAGGAAAATGAAAATGAAGTCATCAATACAAAACAAGATCAATAACGAAATACTTTCCAGCGATGAGTATGTTGAGAGCTTCTTTTTTCCGGGACTTCGAAATCTTTCATCTTCGCGCCAACGGGTCATAAAGTGCTCTGAGATCACAATGACTGTTAATATTATAATATACATATTCACAGTATATGATCCAAAGAAAGAAACAGAGTAAGAACGAGAAGGTGCTGACGTTAAATATAAATCTTTAGTCTTCGCGTCGACGGGTCATAAACTCCACTGAGGCCAGTATAAATGTTCATATTACAATATACATACTCACACTATATGATCTCAAGGGAGCAATAGACTAAAAACCAAAAGCTGCTGACGTTACATATAAATCTTTAGTCTTCGCGCCAACGGGTCACAAACTCCTCTGAGATCATAATGTGTGGTTATTATAATATACATACTCACACTATATGATGTCAAGGGGGAAATAGATTACAAACTAGATGCTGCTGACGTTACATATAAATCTTTGGTCTTCGCGCCAACGAGTCACCAACACTTCTGAGGTCAAGTACAGTGTCAATATTATAATATACAAAGTCACACTATATGAGCTCAAAGGAGCCAGAACAGGAACAATGTTTGCTGTATTTTGTCTGTTTCTGAAAACAAGCTGCTGACGTTACATATAAATGGCAAAAACAACCTATAACACTTTTTTCTAAATACAAGTGTTTAAAGATTGACAAATAGCTACGTATTATAAATATCTAGTATTGCATAATCAATCAACTTACACATCAGGATTATGTTTTGTGTCTGCAAGAGAAGAATTCGACTGTAGAAAAGAGCACCTGCATCACTGAATGGAGACGCGTAAATAACTTGCAAAAACGAAACTAATCTATCAATGGGTGTGGTTTATATACTTTTTGGATATTCAGTAGTCTATGGAAGGAAGATGCGGCTACGCCCATTTAGATGTCACGTTTTACAGTTGACACGTGCTCACGTTTCAACTGTTTCACTTGTGCACGTGTTGGGAAAAGTTACAAAATGTGAAGCGGAAAAAGTTTTGATTTCGAACCTAACACGTATAAGGTCCTTAATATGTACATACGTTGGAGAGCTTAAAAACTGTTACCCGGAAAACCGTGTCATTTCCATTCTCATGAGTAAATACATTTATTGATTGCCATAATTCTAAATAGAAGACATAAAAAAAAGATCTATCAGAATAGAAGAAAAAAAAACGTGATAATATTTCTCATCACTATGGTTTTAAATTAAAAAATGCGAGCGTTTGTAAAGCGTACAGCTAACCCTGGAAAGGTGTGCCGGCGCTCGGGGCGTCGGAAAGATTAAGCAAGGTGTTGCCCACAGTGACATAGTGGTGGGCTAACGTGCCGCTGGAGCTGGGAATTGAACTGTGAACGCTGTTGTTCGAAGTCAGGTATCAAAGCTGCTCCGTCACACTTTTTCCACACTTATATGTTAATTAGTGCTAATTAAGTTTTAAACATTGTTAAATTATAACTTATAACAGACTACTGTTGCAGTTAGTTTTTCACTACAAAAAGTATGCACGTCTTTTTAAATTTAGTTAAAAACAATATAGGTTTTAGGGACATTGTAGTTAGAAATTAGCATTTAAAAAACCTTTGAAATTCACTGAAAAAACCATAGGTTTCAGGGAAGTTATATTTAGAAATTAGCATTTAAAAAACCCTTGAAATTCACTGAAAAAACCGAAGGTTTTACAGACGTTATAGTTAGAAATTAGCATTTAAAAACCTTTGCAATTCACTGAAAAAACATAGGTTTCAGAGGCGTTATAGTTAGCTGGACATTTCACTCGTACAAAACCATAGAAATTCCACTGTTATAGTTAGTTCAGCTAACTATAACTCGCGCCCCCGCAATGCACTGCTCATGACGTCACATATTACATCATTCATGGCATGGTCAGTGACATCACTGATGACATCACTGATGACATCTGAAATGACATCACTGATGACATCACGTATGACATCATCCACGTGAAAATCTGAAGCACCTCCTCACAGTCTAATATAACCTTTAATACACCCACTGTAAAATACAGACTACCATTTTCGAAACTATCGAGACACCAATACTAGTTACTACATACGCACTCTTTGATTCCTAGGTCTACACACACATCCACTCATTCACCCATACATTCACTTATACATGCAGTTACTCATCAATACAACACTATGTTATGCACTCATACACCTATTCAGACACTCACACACCGCCACTCATCCATGGAGTTACTCACACACCTAGTCAGTCATGCAAAGAATCAATCACACTTCCATTTACTCACCTATACAGTTATACACACACCACCTCCCTAATTCATACAGATACTAATGCATAATTACTCTCTTATATAATCACTGATACAAGTACACACTCATCCATACAGCCACTCTCACAATCACTCACTGTCACATATACTCATTTATATACAGCATCACTCACATATACTGCCTTTTACATATGTAGTTACTCACACATGTACCACTGAGACATACATTCACTCACCAACACACCCATACACACACTCACCCACCCATACAGCTGTTTCCACATGCACTCTTGAACCCATACACCCAGTGAATCAACCACTCACACATCAATGCACAGAGTCACACACCTCCAACCCACCCACACACACACTCAGTCTCCCATACAAATACTCAGGCAAACAATCAATAACCCATATAAATACTCATGTAGCTACTGACCAACCCATGTAGCAGCTTACACAACAACAGACAGACTGATACACACATTCACACAGTTAATCACTAACCCATGCATTCAGTAAGACACGTTTAATCACTCACTTATACAATCAGTCACACACCTGTAAAATCCCCCATCCAGACACTTATACACCCACTCATTCTTCAATACACCTATGAATATATGTAAAACATATTTAAAAATTACAGAAACACACAGTCACTGAATGATGTCATCAGTGATGTCATTTGAGATGTCATCAGTGATGTCATCAGTGATGTCACTGACCATGTCATGAATGATGTAATATGTGACGTCATCAGCAGTGCATTGCGGGGGCGCGAGTTATAGTTAGCTGAACTAACTATAATGACAGAATTTCTATGGTTTTGTACGAGTGAAATGTCCAACTAACTATAACGTCCCTGAAACCTATGGTTTTTTTCAGTGAATATATATATATATATATATATATATATATATATATATGTATATATATATATATATATATATATATATATATATATACATATATATATATATATATATATATATATATATAAACAAAGTCCTCTCCGGCGAAGAAAATACTCAAGCCCAGATCCGTATCACGCTAAAGTTTATTCCATAAGCATATATATATTACCTACAGGCAGTCGCCAGTAGGTAGTTATAGTTAGGACCTTGTTTCCATAGGAAAAGCGTTTTTTCTTTTGCCAATATCTTTGGCGTCATTTGATGAATCTTCGCAAAATTATTAAAACTAATGGGGCGCTCCGGTCAGCTCCTGTCTTGAAGTTTTGGGGTCATTCGTCAAGTGGGGGCCGAGAAAAAAAGGGTGTCCCAAAACGTGTTTTCTCCATGTTAATTTCCATAGGAAACTTTTGTCGCTGCTACTGCCCGAACTGCTGAAAGGAATTACACCAAATTTGGCAGAAAGGTAGCTCTTGGTACAGAGTGCACCAATGGTGTGAATCCGTTCAGTAGTTTTTGAAATATTAAAGGAAAAAGAAATACCGATATCTGGGCGGAGCCTAACAACACATCTCATCGTGAGATCTGATTGGCTGTCAGCACTTGATCCAAGAAATGTTGTCAGCCATCTTGGGAACAATATACATGATAGCACCCCATTAAAATGCATAGTAGTGAATGGAAGGTTTTGAGGGTCACCAAAAGGAGAACGTACAAAGGGTAACAACAGACTTTAGTTACATTATAAATCATTTGTTGATGGTACCATACTAATTTTAGGAATTGTGGTGTGTTATAAGGTGATTTTACCCTGTGAAAAAGCCTTCTAGTGGGATATCATGAATCATGTTTGAGAGAAAACTATTTTCTCATGCTTTTCCCATAGAGGTTTGGAAGGTGCTTCAGAAGCTGAAATGAGAGCATATTTTCTGTAAATTCACATTATCTTTCTCAGTCGTGTGAGAATGAAGTCAGACATTCTCAGTAAAACACGTACATCCAACAAGGGCAGAGACTGTCAGTTGATTCTTTTGTGTTCTATTGCAGCTACCCAGAGTGTTCTAAAGAACAACTAGCATGCTAACTGTCTTACTTATGACAAAAGTATGGCACTCCTGAAGCCATCTTGATTGGAATAAACTGGTAACACTTAAAATATTTAATTTAAAAAGAAACAAAATGAGGGGGTTCATTGTGCCACAGAAATTATGATTAGTGCTTCAGAAAGAAAAATTAGGGCACATTTTGAGTGACTTCTCAAATCCTCTTCTATTTCATTAAAAAATTCTGACATGCAGACTGAAACATGCACTTTCAATACCAGGAGCAGACTTCCAGTTAACTCCCTGGTGAGCAGTAGCTTTACTACAGTGATCTAATGAGCAACTAGAGTGCTAACATTCTGAATTTATGGCAAATGCATGACACATCTGAATGCCTTCTTGATGGAATCAAAGTAAAAAACTGAAAGCATTTGCTACTGAGGAGACTGCAGTTAATGCGGAAATTAGGAAACTTCATAACAAATAAGTCTCCCAAGATGGCCACCAGAGAAAAAATAGCCCAAATGTAGCCACTGACAGAAGTGTGGAAAACACTTTTTATTTTTGTTTTTTTGCAATTTTTTATAGGGCAGACTGGTCAGGTATTGGAGGATTGCACCTTACTTGGACCCCTTATTGCGTATTTTGCACGAAGTAATTGAGATTGATCTTGCAAAACATTGAACCTTACTATTCTGTTAAACTGAAGTTGCTCTGAGCCGGGCTTTGTAACACCCCTTTACCTACTGGTTTTAACTAATTCTCATTGTATTGTATTAAGAAAGAGGATTTACTGTTTTTATGTACACTTTTATGATCTATGTTTCTAAATCAGATCGAATAAACTTTATTGAATTAAATTGAAGTCTCCTAAGATGGCCACCAAAGAAATAGGAGCTCAAATGTAGCACAAATATCACCCAGATGTAGCCCACGTATAGCCCAATGACAGAAGTGTGGAAAACCCTTTTTGGGGCAGATTTACGAGCCCCCTGCGTCACCAGTACGTCACTTTTCGTGACGTACTGGTGGCGCAGGGGCTGCTCCATATTTACAAGGAGAGGAAAAGCCACCCTGCGTGACTTTTCCTCTCCTTATATACGGCCCCTTCACACGCAGCACTTTGCGGTGAAGGGCGATCCATGGGTGTTGCTGTGGGTGTTCCCACGCAACACTCATGGAACAAGACACATCTCCAGAATTACGAGAAATCGTAACTCTGGAGATGCGTCTGAAAGCTACGCCACCCTAGAGGTGGCGTAGAGAGGCGCAACGAGGAGAAATGTTTTCATTTCTCCTCGTTTTTTCCTCTTTTAATGCGTGCTGCATTCTACAGCACGCATTGAAAGAGAAAAATGCTTGTAGTGATTGTTTTTGTGCAGGAAGGTACCGCTTCCTGCACAAAAACAATCTCCTCACGATGCAGGCATCCTTGCACCATGGTGCAAGGGTGCCTGCGCCGGCGCATGGCTGCAGTTTGTGCGCCAGCGCAGGGGAAGCACAGAGATGCGACATATTCTTGTAAATATGTTGCATCCCTGTGCTTTCCAAACTAACGCAGCGCGGCGCAGCAAAGCAACTTGCTGCACCGTGCTGTGTTAGTTTAACGTAAATCTGCCCCTTTTTATTTTTTGTTTTTTTGCAGTTTTATATAGTGCAGACTGGTCAGGTATTGGAGTGCTTTACATGAGCATTGGTTACATCACATAAGGACAAATTCATTTTGGTTGTAGGCATGGGGAGATTAAGTGATTTGACCAGAATCACAGAATATCGAGCTGAAGCAGAAACTCCAACCTGGTTCCCCAGTTGCAAAGTCTGCAGCTCTGGAAGTAACACCACATCCTCTTCCCTAAGTGCAACATTGAATCAAGTGGTCAACTGGATAAAAAAACATAAAGATAACAAATAAATTAAAAGTGCCTTGTCGCTATTTGAGAACTCAGAAAATATGTCCTCATTTTTGTTTTTTAGAGCACTAACCATAATTTCGATGCAAATAAGAGCCTCTCATTTCTACAATTTCTAAAGGAAATGCTTTAGGTATTACAGTTTTTATTACATCAAGATGATGTCAGGCGTGCCACACTTTTGTAATAAATATAGAATGTTAGCAATCTAGTTGTGCATTAGGATACTGTTGAGGGGCAGAGTTCAGGGGCATGGACTCGGAAAATTGAAGGCAGGTAGCAGGGTGCAGAGGCAACAATCTGACCACACTGGGCAGGCAGGAAGGGCAGTGGCAGCACAACAGACTATGGAGGGCAGTGGAAAGGGGGGCAGGGGCAACAAACCAACAATGCAGGACAGGCAAGAGAGGCTGTGGCAATATAATAGACCATTGTGGGCAGAAGGAAGAGGCAGTGGTAGTACAACCATACATGCCAACAGACCCGATTCAGCCAGGCAACACCCAATGTTTTTAAGCCAAAATGGGCTTTATTTTATCTGTCTCCTGTCTACAATCTCCTCTTTTTCAATGTAAGTCAATGGGGAAAATCAATTCCCCAGTTTTTTTCAAAATCTCCCTCTTACCAAGTTCAAAATGTTAGCAAGTATGGTACATTGGATCATGGAAGGCAGGAGGAATTGGTGTAGGGACATGGACTCGGATAACAGAGAACAGGAGGGACATGGACAGGTGCACCAAACTGATCTTACAGGGCAGGCATCAGAGTTTGCAGCAGCACAATACACCACATAGGGCATGCAGGATGGCAGTGCAGCACAGCAATCCATGGAAAGCAATAGGGAGGGGACAGGACCATGCACATGGACAACAGAGAACAGAGGGGAAAGAGGCAATGGCAGCAAGCTGACCATAATGGACAGACAGGAGAGAAAGCTGCAGCATAACGGACCATAAAGGGCAGGAGGGAGGGATCAGGGGCATTACAATGGAACAGACAAGCCAGGTGGGAGGGAATAGGGGTCTGCACATGGAAAACAGAAGGCAGGTGGCAAGGGGGCAGGAGCAGCAAGGTTACCATGGAGGTCAGACAGGATGGGCACTAGAAGCACAACGCACCATGGAGGGCAACAGTGAGACTATAAAGGCATACACACAGACCATGGAGGGAAGGTGGGAGGGGGTCAGGGGCAGCTGGTTTACCACACAGGGAAGGTGGGAGGTGCAGTGACAGCACAGAAGACCATGCATGGCAAGCGGGAGGGTTAGTGGCAGCACAATGACCATGATGGGCAAGAAGGAGGGGGCAGGGGCATGCACAAAGGACCATGGAGGATAGAAGGGAGGTGTAGGAGCTGGGTACAGACAAGAGAGTTCAGAGGAAGGGGCCTCACAACAGACCACGCGGGGCAAGCAGGAGGAGCAGTTCCAGCACAAGAGACCAGGGAGGGCAGAAGGGTGTGGCAGTAAAATGGACCATGGAGGACAGGAGGAAGGGGATAGAGGCATGGAACGTGGACAGGCAGGGTGGAGGTGGCAGGGACAGGTTACAGTCATCTGACAATGCTAGGCAGGTGGGAGGGGAGTGGCAGCTCAACAGAACACTCAGAGTAGATAGGAGGGGCAGGTCCATGGAACATGGTGGGCAAAAAGGATGGAGCAGGGGCATGCACACAGACATCGGAGGGCAGGGGGAAGGAGAGTAGGGCAGCAAGCTAAGCACAGAGGCTAAGCAGGAGGTCAATGATGGGGCATAGAATTGGGCAATGGAGGGCAGGAGGAGTGGACTGCAGCATCATGCTAAATGGAGAGCAGTGGCAGCACATCAGACCATGCATGGTAGGAGGGAGGAGGCTAGTGCATGGATTCAGACAACAGAGGATAAGGAGGAAGTGGATGGGGCAGAGAACGTGGGAAGGCCAGTGGCAGAACAACGGCCACACAGGGCTGTAATAAGGGAGCAGGGGCATGGACTTGGACAATGGATGGCAAAGCGGAGGAGGGGAGGCAGGAGAAGCAAA
The DNA here is from genome assembly GCA_963921515.1 of Calotriton arnoldi. Taxonomy (NCBI): domain Eukaryota; kingdom Metazoa; phylum Chordata; class Amphibia; order Caudata; family Salamandridae; genus Calotriton; species Calotriton arnoldi. Next base: position 1,341,156 of record CAWUFW010005228.1, on the reverse strand, counting down.
ATTAGGTAGGGGCAGCACAATGCCAGGCCAGGCCCTGCTTCCAACCCCCCACCATCCATTGTGATAGGCATCTTACTTAACATTTAAAAAAAACTAGAAATTTGCTAAAAAAAACAAAGATTCCAGGGATGTTATAGTTAGACTCAGATTTTACTCATACAAAACCAGTGAATTTCAGCAGTTATAGTTACCTGAGCTAACTATAACTGACACCCTTCAATGCACTGCTTATGACCTCAGACATTCCATCATTCATGGCATGGTCAGTGACTTCACTTATGACATCACTCATGACATCCCAAATGAGCTGTGAATGGAATGGAACTATAATCGCTAGAACTTTATTTAGGGATAGTGTGTGTATATTAACACCCCTTTTTTTCTTTTCTTTCGTATAAGAACCAATATAATACGCAAAGTGCCCAGATCAATCTGGCCAATAGCCTTTCACTTTAAAGTAATGTGTAGTCCCTTTTTTATGTTGATGTTTGCAATCGTAAGTATGTTTATTATGAACAAGTCATGTTGACAAACATACAGGTATGGAGGTCACGGCTAAGATATGCTGAAATGACATTGTGTGCATATTAACACTTGTTTTCATTTCTTTATTTGTATGAATTCCTGAATTTTCGTATTGTGACCAGGCCAATATGGCCGCCAGCTTCTTGGATTAATGTAATATGTAGTCCTTTGTTAATGTTGGCAACTAGAGGCATTTGTACATTTAAATAAGGAAGCTACAATGACGTCTTGTATCGTTATCAAGGTTTGGACGAGCCGAAACGCATGGATCGCGTCTTTTCCAGATTAAATACTTCCAAACTACAACCTGAGTGCTGATTCCATCCTTGTAAGGGTGAGAGGAGATTGAAGGCATATATATAAAATTCACAGAAAAAAACACAGGTTTGAGGGACGTTATAGTTCGAAATTAGCGTTTAAAAAACCTTAGAGATTCACTGAAAAAACCACAGGTTTCAGGGACGTTTTAGTTAGTCTGACATTTCACTCGTACAAAACCAGAGAAATTAAGCCGTTATAGTTAGCTGAGCTACCTATAACTCACACCCCCGCAATGCACTGCTGATGACGTCACATATTACATCACTCATGACATGGTCAGTGACATCACTGATGACATCTCAAATGACATCACTGATGACATCACTGATGACATCATCCAGTGACTGTGAGTGTTTCTAAAAAGTTTAATAATGTGATATATATAAATGTGATATATATATATGATGATTCAGTCAGTGTGTGACTGACTGTATAAGTGAGTGATTATACGTGTCTGGGTGAATGTATGTGTGAGTGACTAATCTGTGTGAATGTCTGTATCAGTCTGTCAGTTGGTATGTAAGTGGCTGCATGGGTTGGTGAATAGGTACATGAGTGTCTTTATAGGTTATTGATTGGTTGTCTGAGTACCTGTATGTGTGCCTGAGTGTCTGTGTGTTGTGTGACTACCTGCATGGATGTGTGAGTGGGTGATTCACTGAGTGTATGGGTTCATGAGTACATCTGCGAGGTGCTGTATGGGTGAGTGAGTGTTTATATGGCTGTGTTGGTGAGTGAATGGATGTCTCAGTGGTATATGTGTGAGTAACTGCATATGTGAATGGCAGTATATGTGAGTGTTGGAGTATATAAGTGACTGTATGTGAGAGTGAGTGATTGTGAGAGTGGATGTATGGATGAGTGTGGGCCTGTGTCAGTGATTGTATAAGAGAGTAAGTATGTGTTAGTATCTGTATGAATAAGTGAGGTGGAGTGTCTATAACTGTATAGGTGAGTAAATGGGAGTGTGATTGATTCTTTGCATGGCTGACTAGGTGTGTGAGTAACTCCATGGATGAGTAACTATGGTCATTGAAATCCAAAAAGACCTACAAACACAATCTCCTCAAACACTGGCCGGAAACACTTATATCAGACACATTTACTACCTCTAAGGGCTCTGTGGTGACGGACCTAATTTTCTACACTAACAGAAGAGCCCAGTGGAGAAAGACTCTAACTTCTATGTTGAGTACCAAACTACTGGCCAAAACTCTGCACGGTTTCCGCCTTACCACGTTACCCTCCCCTGCCCTTAAGGCTGAGTTGACCATCTCCCTATATAATAATGGGAACATCCTTATTCAAGCCACGGACAGAAATCTCAAACGCTTTGACAATATCTTTATGAGGATTAAAAACACTCTTAATAACTTGACTGCTACCTCTATTCAGCACAATAACCTTACCTCTATATCTTCACCCTCTGCATCGTACACCTCTACTTCTTTCAATTCTATATCCCAAACACTACCTATGGGCTTACCCTCTATAATGTCACTGTCTGCACCTTACGCCTCATCGGCGTTATTGGCTGAACCCACGCATCTACCTGTGTACCGATCTGATTGCACCAACAAAGTAGAGGACACGCTCAGCATGCACACCACTATCACTGACGTACAGGTTATTCCTCCACTTGGCTCTGGGAGCACCGATCTGAGTGCCTTCCACCCAGGGGTTGTTACTAGGAATTCTCCTCCTCTCCCCCTCCTGACGTCTATTGACGATTCACCGGCCCTACACACTGGTCGACCCGTTAGCTCCAACAAGATAAAGGTTGTGCATCACACCCCCTACACTTCTAACCATGATAACCCTAGTTCTCTTTCCCCAGTTTCAGGCACTCCCACCTCCAGGGCGCTGGACCTAGCTGCTGGGCCATCTCCACGTTACCCTTTGACAGCTGTTTCTGCCTCCTGTGCTTCTCCTATTGCCTGTTTTGTAACCAACATGCCTGCTACCAAGCTCTATCCCCGGTTCGGCTCAGCTCCCTCTTGCATCATGTCTGGCTGATAGTCTATCCTTGGTTGATGACAAATCCACGCTCAAGCGGAACTCTAGCCCCCCTTGTAACTGCGGTAAGGGTCCTACTGTACCTGCCAGTTCCCTACAAACTATGGGTTCCCACCCCTCATCTTTTAATGGGGCTGCAGAGGAGTGCTTTAAGGGGCCTTACCTGGAAGAGAAGTTCGCTGACCTCAAGCAGGATCTCCTGACTGTCAAAGAGATCATGCAGTCCTTTCTACAGTTCTACATGAAGATGGAGAGGATATGGAATCTACACCCTCCACTTGTGAATGTGCATTGCAACACACATGGAGTCTGCGGTGATGGGGACGAAGAATCCTTTACCCGATCACCAATTAGTACCAGGTGGATCTCTAGACCTCTGCCTAACCATCACTACAGACCTCGTAGGTTCCAGCCCCAGCTGTCGGCGGAAGACATCCGTGCTCTTTAACTCTCCTATAGTAGTTCGGGGTCTTTCACCTCCTCTAACTCCGTTATTAACATCCCTGCTATTTCCCCTGACCCTGTCAGGGAACCCACGGTTAACTCCAGATTGGTTAATAAGGAAAACCTACTCCAAATAACTACTGCTCATATTGAAGAGATTAACACCTCCCCTAACATTAATTCTATGCTGCTCAATTGCAGATCGGCTGTGAAACATGCCGCTGACATTTCTGCACTCATCTTAGCGCAAGATTTGGACCTACTGATTCTCACGGAAACATGGCTCAATGACGCCTCCTCCCCTGTTCTTGACATTTTAGTATCGCCTGACTATGTCATTATCCGATGTGATCGGCCAGGGAAAATGGGTGGTGGCATGGCCTGCATTCATCGCTTCAGCCTAACCATAAAGCAGTCTCAGAAGGCTCCGCCATCCTCCTGTGAGCTACTAATGACAGAAATTTGGAATAAGGGCAAGATTGTCTGTGTGCTCCACATGATTTACCACCCTCCTGGTGACAATTTGATCTTCATAGAGCAAATCATGGAGCTCATTAGCTCATGTTCTGATCAACCATACCATATCTTCCTTGGAGACTTTAACCTCCATTGGAATGACACCAATGATCTCTTAGTCAGCTCCTTTAAGACTTTCCTCTCCGATCTCAACTTCACTCAGTTCTGTAAGGGACCCACCCACAACAAAGGCGCCACCCTTGACCTCATTATTGCTAGAGACAATCTCATTCAAATGAAGTACATCCTACCTTGTGACTGGTCGGATCATCATCAAATTGCCTTCCACAGACTGGAAAAGACCACTAGCAGAAAGGGACAACCTCTTAAAGCGAAACAATGGTCTCGCAACATGAGAGATGTCAACATTAATGCTCTTACTTCCATCACCATGAATAGACTTCAGCCTCACCCTAACAAGACTAATTTGGAGGATCTATATGACCATTACATTAGCACTGTAACTAATATCTTTGACACCATTGCGCCGAAACAATTTAAAAGGATTCCTCTCAAACAATCCAAACCTTGGTTTAATGGTTACCTAAATGACGAACGGCGCAAACTTAGGCTTTTAGAGAGGTCCTGGAGAAACGAGCCTTCCACCACCAGCCTCTATCAGCTAAGGAAAATGAGAAGCGCCTACAATAAAAAAATCCGCTTTGCTAAAGCTGACCATTTCAGGGCGCAACTGGACGGCGCCAAAAACAGACCCAAGATGCTATTTGAAATTATCAAACAACAAGCAAACCACACCTCCAACCCAATCCTGTCCTCCGTGACTCCACTTCCTAGCGGGGAGGACTTCACAGTGCACTTCTCTGAAAAAACTAGGAAAATTGAACTTGAGCTCCAACCTGTCACTTCCATGGTGCCTCCTCTAATCCTCACAACATCTCCAGAGGAGATGGTGGTTCCCTCGGCAGTCTCCTTTTTCCTCAGTTGTTCTCCCAAAAATGACGCCTCTTGGAATTCCTTTATCCTGCCAGATTACACAGAGTTACTCGAGATGGCCACTATAAAACCAGCCAATCACTTCAATGATCCACTTCCTGCTAAATTTTTTAAAGACCTCAACTTGGCCATTCTACCTCTTTGGTCTCGGATTATTCATGAATTTCTACTGCAGGGGAGCATCCCTGATTGCCTCAAAATTGGGCAAGTCACTCCCATCCCTAAGAAGCCCAACTCGGATTTATCTGATCCCAACAACTTCAGACCTATCACAAACATCATGACGTTAGTCAAACTTCTCGAGAAAGGCATCCACAAGCAGCTCTGCAACCATATAGAGAAATTTCAACTACTGGACCTCCATCAATCCGGTTTCAGAGCAGGGCATAGTACTGAAACTGCACTAACTCACATTGTGGATGACGCTCTGAAATCCCTTGATCATAATGTCCCTTGTCTTCTGATCCTTCTGAACCTGTCTTCTGCTTTCGACACCATCAAACATGAAACCTTAATTAATCTACTACAACGTAGGATGGGTTTAGCGGGACCGGTCCTAAAGTGGTTTACCTCTTTCTTACACAACTGCACTCAAAGGATTAAACTCAACCAGTCCCTTGCTTCCAGTACCCAGGTCAGGTTTGGAGTTCCGCAAGGATCCGCACTATCGCCCACGCTCTTCAGCCTTTTTATGGAACCTCTCACTGTCATTCTGAACCAGTCTAATATTCATTACCAAATGTGTGTGGATGACATGCAACTTTACTTGAAGATCTCCTCTCTAGATGACATTAAAACTTTAAATGAGGCTCTTTCGCAAACTCAACGATGGTTAGCCCAGAACCATCTTTTATTGAATAGCCTCAAAACTGAATTCCTGCTGATTGCCCCCCACAATCACTCTGCACCTACCCTGGACTGGCTAAAGCAACTCACAGCCCTTAACTGCACCCCTCACATGGTTGAATCTGCTAAATCGTTAGGCATTACCTTGGACAAATTAATTAATATGCAAGCACACATCAGTGCCACTATTAGGGGTGCCAACTTCCATCTTAACAGCCTCAAGAAAATCAATCCTTTCCTTCTGACTGAAGACATACAACCTGTGGTACAATGCCTGGTGATCGCACGTCTAGAATATGGTCTGGTGACCCTTATGGGGCTGCCTAAAGCTAGCTTGGTCCCTCTCAGAGCCACTCTCAACGCATCAGCCAGGCTCATCACAGGCTCCAAAAAACACGATCACATTATACCTGACCTTGTGCAGCTTAACTGGCTGTCTATTGAAGCGAGGATTTGTTTTAAAGTAGCTTGCCTCACACATAAAGCATTGCATTACAACACTCCGGCCTATCTGGCGAACAAGCTCGTTCTTTCTGGCTCGATTCGGAACTTAAGCAATATGTCCACACTTCTCTTGAAACCTCCCAAATTCAAGAAGAAAAGTACGTACAAACGTGCTTTCTCTGGCCTGGCACCTAGAATTTGGAATGCTCTTCCTACTGAGATTAGAGCCAATCCTTACACTGCTTATTTCAAGAAACAGGCCAAATAGATTTTCCTGAATGATCATTAACTGCATAATCGTGTTCTCTTTTACATGTCCCCTTGTTGACAGACCTGACAGTTATCCCAACATAGCGTTCTCCATGTGACAGACCTGACATTTTTCCTAACATAGCGTTCTCCATTTATTTTATGTTTGGGTGTTAATTGTTATTTCCCGAGGGCCCTCACCTTAGAGTATTGTCAATTATTTTATTATGTTGTGTCATGCTCACTTTTGCTTGTTTTGCTGAATGTTACAGGACACATTTTACACCCCAGGAGAAATGGATCTAGTGTGGCCCACTACCAGGTCCCTGATCTTGATTGTGTACTCCTGGTGGTGTCAATGTGCTGACCTCTATTGTACAGAGTTTATTCATGCATTCGCCGTTTGTACAGCGCTCTGATACCCGCACGGGTCATGTTCGCGCTTTATAAAACTTTCTAAATAAAAGAAAATAAATAACATATGGGTGAGTGGCTGTGTGGGAGTGTCTGTATGGGTGTATCAGTGCATATATTAGTGGCTGTATTGATGAGTGACTGCATGTATGAGTGACTGTATGGGTGAGTGAGTGGATGTGTGTGTAGACCTAGGAATCAGTGAGTGGGTATGTACTACCTGGTATTGGTGTGTCTATGGTTTCGAGAATGGTAGTCTGTATTTTAGAGTGGGTGTATGAAAGGTTATATTAGGGTGTGAGTAGATGCATCAGAGATTAAGTGGATGATGTCATCAGTGATATCATCAGTGATGTCATTTGATATGTCATCAGTGATTTCATCAGTGATGTCACTGACCATGTCATAAGTGATGTAATATGTGACGTTATCAGCAGTGCATTGCGGGCGTGAGTCATAGTTAGCTCAGCTAACTATAACGGCTGAATTTCTCTAGTTTTGTATGAGTGAAATGTCAGACTAACTATAACATAGTGGAGAGGATGTAGCCTTACGGCTAGAGCATTCGACCTCGAAGCTGGGGAATCGGGTTCGAGTCTCAGCAACGACGCTCAACATCCTGTGATTCTGGGCAAATCACTTAATCTCCCTGTGCCTAACAAAAATGAATGTGTCCTTCTGTAATGAAACTGGTGCCATTGTAAAGCGCTCTGATACCCGATTTCTCTGGTCTAGTTCGTGCTATATAAAACAATTTTTTTTTTAAATAATAACGTCCCCGAAACCTGTTTTTTTCAGTGAATATATATATATATATAGATATAGATATATATAGATATATAATGCACACTGTACACAGTCTCTTACCTAGCATGAGACCAGCACCAGAATTAGTCTGGGCATCCTGCTTTTACGCTCACAGAGGGACTGGAAGCCTTTGGCTGTTCTCAATCCGGCTGTGCAACACAGATCAGGTTGGAGGCTGCTAAGTGCGCATGTCAGTTTGGCTGTCCTAAGACCAAGCCAAAATGCACACTTGCAGTGCCCACCACTCCTCCACCCCCTGCTTCAGCTGCTGTCCATCATGATGGCCCTGCCCTACTGGCTCAGAAGCTCGGCAGCCTGCAGTACCAAAAATAAATTGATAATAACATTCTTTATTATCATTTTATTTTTGGGTTTTCATGCTTGAATATGCAGTGGTGCAACGCTCCTCCACCTTCAGGGAGTAGGGGCTGCTGGTAGACTGCAGTGGTAAGTTAACATGGAAAACGATAGTGGTAATATGGAAAATAATACTCTTCTTGTATGGAAATGAAATCACGTCCCTATTAACAAAATCGCCCCTTGTGAACTCCACATCAACCCCAAATCACAAATGCAGAGTCAGGCAAGCTCTGAGACCCAGGGCCGAGGTTACTGATTTATAGGTCTCAGGTGGGATGGAGGGTAGCTAGCAGATAACCACATGAACAGGAAACCTTAGATCAATCCCACAGACAGGCGCAGCATCATTACAATGGTCAAGGGAGAATGACGTAGAAAAACAAGGATGAGTGAGAAGCTAAATTGGAGCGATCTTAAATTCATACGTACTAGCAGTAGAGAATCACTTCCCAGAGAGAGGGACGCTACAGACAGATAGATGTCTGAAAATCTTGAGGAAATCCTCCCGGTAATACCTATGGATTTAAGGAAGACAGTGGTTTCAGTGTTGATTTCCTCAAGACTCGACTATTGCAATGCCCTCCTCTCCAGTGCTCCACGCCGTAGCATTCACAAACTTCAAATGGCCCAGAATGCAGCAGCAAGAGTATTGTTGGGCATCCCCAAGTTTGACTCAGTTTCCCCAGCTCTGATCAGACTCCACTGGCTTCCAGTGGCTAAGAGGATACAATTTAAATCTTTATGTATTGCTTTTAAATGTCTTAACAATATGGGGCCACTACAGCTGATGAAATTTCTTAAACCCTACACTCCTGCCAGAGCCCTTAGATCGGCCGAATTGAGAAACCTAACTGTTCCTAGAATCAGTAAGGTGAGATGGGGTGGTAAGAGCTTCACAGCCACAACAGCAAGCCTTTGGAACTCCTTGCCTATCACGTTGAAAAAAGACGTGATAGGCAAGGAGTTCCAAGGCTATATGATGATCTGTGTGTCGTCAGCATATGACACAAGGGTGAAGCCATAGCTTCTCACTAAGCTAGCCAGCGGGGTGACGTAAAGATTAAAAAGTGTTGGGCTAAGGGAAGAGCCCTGGGGAACCCCACAAGGCAACGCAAAGGGGGGTTACACCATGTTCCCCATTGCCAGCTCCTGAGACCGCTCAGACAAGAAGGAGGTTAACAGGGATAACACCTTGCCCCTGACCCCGATGGTGCACAACCGGTTCTGCAGCAGCCCATGATTGACAGTATCAAAGGCTGCTGACAGGTCCAGTAGGATCAGCGCTGCATTCCCCCTAATGTCCAGGATCAGCCTAAGCTCCTCAGCTCCTCACCACATACAGCATTGCCTCAGACTGCGTCAAAAAGATCATTAAACGCAATTGGCACATTCTAAACACAGGACCCAGACAGTAGGACTATCACCTCATTTCTAACAAAAGAGCAAAAAACTCGCAGGTTACACTTGTCCACACCAGACCCAGAGCCAAATTAAAATCAGAGAATACGATACACAGTGCACTAGGCCTTCCAGAAGTAACAGGTCACTACCCGTATGGTCAATGCAGCGTTTGCCACTTGACAGCACCAACAAAAGAAATTGACCTAGGCTTACACACTCTTTGGCAATTACGAAGACATACAAAATGTAACACTAAACAGGTCATGTACCTGATAACCTGTCCATGCAAACTCAGATATGTAGGCATGACGACTCGAAAAATAAGCACAAGAATCTGCGAACACAGGAGTAACATTAGGTGTAGAAGCAATACCACCAAGATAGCGGAACATTACATCACCGCTGGACACTCCGTAAAATACCTCAAATGGGTCATTCTGGAACATGTCATAGCAGAGACAAGAATCTGGAAAGAAATGTATTTGAGAAGGAAAAGCGTTGGATTTATAAATTATCCATACAGAAAAAAGGACTGAATGATGACATCCCCATGGTGGAATGTGCTACAATAATATTTATTGCAGCTCACCATCAAGTAGCTAACACTAATGAATATGGACTGCTGTCTGACACTGGGTATGTACAAAGGTGTATGTTTTCACCATATTATTCACATTGCATCACAAAAAGATGTTTATCTTTCCCCTTAGTACGCTGTCTCTTCCCCCCTTTTTTGTCATTGCCTTGTACCCATCTCCATAGATCAACAAGCCCACAGATATGGGGAGATGGGACCACCCCCATACACACGTGACCCCCTTCTCCACCAATAGGTGAGCTTGGGAGTCCTTCGCCAGACTCTTCCCTTTTAGGAACCAAGGGAAATTTGGAGGTAGGACTACATTTCCCAGCAGCCCGGCATGCCAGCACCAACCACTCGTCCTTTAAGGACCATGTAACACTGGTCTCATGACTACCTCCCTCAACATAAAAGACAGCTCAATTCAGGGCTGGCCATCGTCGGAAGAGTGCGGGGAGTTGAATAGGTGCAAAGGATGACAATGTCCCTTGGTGTAGTAAGTGCTGGGGAAACAGGATATTTGATTCCTCTCTTTAGGAAACAAAGGGTAAAGACTGTGTTTTCTATTCTCTTAAAGAGTGTGACAGCAGGGATCGCCCCACCCCCACTACCTCATGGAGCCTGTATTTGTAAGAGTCATGTAGGTGTCATAAACATGAAAAACCTTTTTGAAATACACTATTGTGTGCATACTTAAACTATTGGCTATTATAATGTTATTTTATTTACCTTTGTGTGTGTTTTTATGTGTGTGTATATATATATATATATATATATATATATATATATATATCATCACAAACCGGCACCTCCTTACGTCGCACCGAACAGAGACACGGTGACACCAGAAAATTTGAGTCCAATTTTTATTCCATTACTTTATCGGGCTATGACGCGTTTCGGCAGGATCCCCTGCCTTGTTCACATGATATATATATATATCTTGTCTGTCGTCTGGGAGCAAACTCATGTGTCTGCATGCGCCGTTTGGCACACGATAATGTAAGTGTGCACAATTATGAGACAATTACATTATCAGGGGTGTGATTCACCCCTTAACAAAAATGCTTGTGTGTTTTCTATTTCAGAGACCACTAGAGGGAAAATGTCCTATATGGTCTGTATGACTGCATGCTTCATATTTAGCATACTGTGTAAACCAGCATTAGGAGTTGGTATTTAACACAATCTGTAGACAATCTACGGATTTAGTTGGTCCTGAAGAAAGCCTGCTGACCCTGAGTGGCACTTGTAACAGGCTGAATAATATCGACCTTACTGAGTTATAGATGTTAGGAGTCATTGCTCTCACACTGTTTTTATCCCAGCTAAAGGACCTTATTAAAAAAACAAGAATTATAATCCTGAAGGCTTTTCAACTTGCACTTAGGTTTTAGTAAGAGCTTCGCTTACAAACCGCGTTGAGCCCACCCACTCACACTAGATGCAGTGGGTGAGGATCCAATGATGAAGCATGCCACTGGTGGTACTAGTGGGTGAGGATCCTACTAATATATCGATGTGATGAAAGGGTCACACTGAGTCATCTGGGTGCAGATTCCTTTCCACTCTGACATATATTGAGGCCAGTTAATTTGACCTCTTAAAACGTTAGGAGTTCATCAGTTGTGGGTACATGCGCTCCTAAAACACCATAAAGTCAGGTGCTACATGAGTTAGGAACAGATAGCTAATCAAAACAAAGCACACGCAGTGATCACACGCTCCCCATGCCCGACATCTGGACACGTTACCCACTGGTCACATTGTGTCTGTTGCTCGAACATGAAATACCTTGAAAAAACATGAGACAAGAAGTGTTCAATATTGAGTTTCCAATGTGCGAATTCGTCAATAAAGATGTGATTTCATTTTTATACATGAATGTCACATTATTCATATTGACATTGACTTTTTCCATATTAACATTCCCCCCTCTATTTGAATTTTCAACTACACTATCTAACCCATACTTCATGATAGTTTATTGGGGAACTGTTGTACTTTGTTTTTCAGAATTAGTACTTTCCTAGTTACTTGCATTCTACCCAATTTTGAGTACTGTGTTTTACAGCATGTCTTATCCAATTGCACAGGGCCACACACAAACAAGAACATAATGGATATCAGCAACAATGATGTGCACAATCTGGACAGCCACGGGGGAGCTAAGAGAACCAATTCGAGAACCACTCCTGCTCAGGGGCACCTCCCTCCTCACACATGTCTCTTTGTAAATGGTGCAGCGCTTGGATGGCAAGAGTCAATGTCCCGTTATCCAGGTCATTCTCTGGGATAAACATGCAGCAGGACACACCAATCCTGGCACACACCCCTCCCTTCATTGCAGTCATTAAATTTAACACATACTGATGCTGCATCACCATGAGGCAGATTGATCTCAGTTCTTCCTTAATCAAATTAAGGCCAAGATCAATGCTTTCCCCATATGGTGATTTTCAGCCAGCGGACATTAGCTTTCGTCTGCACGGTGAAAAAGGGTATGGACCCTCCTGCCGACACTTATGAGTCCCAGAACAGCCTAAATTCTTCTGGAATGTCCTTGTACTGAGCCCAACCAAAATAATCCACAGTTCTTTTTTTTTTTACAAGTCTTATGCAGCAAGGTTGTCTTCTTCCTTATTGGGTGCTGGTGCAAGTCTAATAGTTCTTCTCCGGGAAAGACCAGGGTAGGGATGATTACAGGGGAACAAAGTCTGCAGCATCCAGGGACGAGCTGAGTGTAGGCGAACTCGCTGCACTGCCACTACATATCAATCCGCGTGGAGGTGCCCCATTGCATATCTGGAATGTTCAGGATGGTGCCACAGTTTTCATTCATGCCCACTGGAAGCATTCCTTTGCCTTTGAAACATATTGAATGTAGTATACGTTTCCATACAATTAGGGGATGCCCCATCCCTACTAGCCCAGTGTATCCAATCACTTCAGTATCCCCTGACATGGGGTATCTATGCTTTCGTTCAACCCTCCCCTACGAGACCCATTTCCCTTCACATCATTGAGCTGGATCGCCCTACATAGGAACTCTATGTCGGGGGTCCACTTGCTGTTTAAAAGATACACTAAGGGCCACCCTTGGACCACAAATGGAGGCAGGAGCAGCCGTGTTTGTGCTATGAGTTAGGGGTTTTGCTACCTCTAAGAATCTCTTCCCTGGGAAGCCTTGTATCCAAACAGTATTCTCCAATATGGTGCCCTTTCTGCGTATCCTGTCTAGCTCAGTTTGAATATTGCTAGGCTCAGTGAAAAGGTATAGAGCCGTTGGGTTGGTCTTATAAAGGGCCAGATGTACTACTACTCTGTGGGATTCTACCTTGTTTGGCTGGATTTTGGCCTTGATTCTGTATAGGAATAAGTGGAGAAGGCATTTTGCTTTTTCAGGGGCTATCTCTTGCAATAAGTTAAGTCTACCTATGCCTACTGCATGTGGTATCATCATCATATATAACTTTATTTCGATCACAGGTATCTTAAAAAGTACACAGCACAAGACTAGATTAGAACAGTGTAAAAAATATAAAAAAGCATTTTTAAAAGAGCACATGGCTGCCATAAAATACAATTTAAAAGATAAAAAGGAAGGAAAAGACAATTCATACAGTACATTTGGAACGCTTGATCCATAGTACATGCCAATATTTGGCCAAGCCAAATACTATTACCCTACGTGTGTCAGTAAGCAAAATTCTTGTTACCTCTAGGTAGTGGCAGGACCTACCAGTCTGCACAATGGGATAATTCACTTGCTCCTCAAAATTTTATAGTGGGGACAAAAGAATAACAGGTGCACAATAGATTCTGAACTGGCTGTGCAAGATGGATTAAGATCGTCAGTGGAAACATTACGACGCCACTTGTTACAAAACAATGTAGTGGGTAAGGTCTTGTAAAGAAATTGTATAAATAGTTTACATGCCAAGGGGGGACAATTTCATCAATGGTATCCTCATTGCTTGGAACAAATTTAAAATTAATAAAATCCTGAGTCAGGGTACCCACCTATTTTGCCATCTCCTTCTCTGCTATTGTTTCCCAGTAAATCACTTTGACCCTGGCCTTTGGTATTAGGGACAGGCTTTCAGGATTAAGCCAATACGCCTCCAACCCTAGCCTCCTAATTAGATCTCTCAAGGAGCTGAACCATGGGATGGAGGTTACCTGAGGCAGTTTCAAGAGACTAATAATCACCGCTCGGTAGGAGGCTAGCTCTTCAACAGACCACAAACAATGCCAAAACATAAAAAATGTATAATCAAACTTACGGGCCAGTTGTCTTTGAGCAAAGTCCAAATACAATGGGTCAGAGGTGTACTGGGGGCAAATTTAGAAGATATCTAAGAAAACAATTTTCTATGATGGTGAGACAATTTGTGTTCCCACTACCCCAGAGTTCTGCTCCATAAAGGCCCCCCCCCTAGAGCTTTGATATTATACATTTCTAGTGCTGGGGCCACTTTCCTGGACATCGTAGCTTTGTGAATTTTACTAATATGGGCGGTTTGCTGAATTAGTGATAATTTTACATTCTCAATATGGGGAGTCCAGTTTAAGTTGGATGTCAGGTGGATGACCAGATAGTCAAAAGCGGCTACTTGCTCTAAGTTACTACTGCCTGCATACAGACGTCTTTTCAGTGAATTTGCAATCCCTCTCGAGAAGATCATGTATTTTGTTTTGGCCTCATTTAGTACCTGGCCCAGCTCATCGCAGAACTGTATAAAGTCATTCAAAAGTTGTTGGAGACCTTGCAGGGATTTGGAGATTAGTAGGGTATCATCGGCAAAGAGAAGTGCAGGAGCTTTTCTCTCGCCTATTTTAGGGGCATCACACCCGTCCCTATCTAAAAAATCTACCACCCCGTGGTATCGGGAAACAGACACAACATGACCTGACTGATGTCTTAGAGCCCACAGCCTTCATGTGCTGATACCACGTGTTGTGTAAAAGGGGACTATATAGTGCAGGTGGAATGCTAGTGTTCTGATTAGTGTAATTATAAGTGACATGGGAGAAATCGCTATGCAAGCACTGTGATAGTTTCTTAACAGACTCCTTTTGGCCATGTGGCTCTTTGCCAGCGAATAGGTGTGGCAACACCCAAACTAGATAGAGCATACATAGAAGTGCAAAAATACATAACTTGTAATTGAAGATTACAGGTCTTTGATATGGATCTAGGGTAGATGTCTGTGGTCATCTGGTTATGGGGTGTCTTCGTTCAACAGTTCGATCAAAAAGTTCTCAGTGCAGTTCGTAAGTTTGATTCACACACTTTAGATCTGTGTTGGGGAGATGACGTGCCAGCTGAAAGGTGGTGCACTTGGAGGTTCGATTGCAGACCTGTTGGATAAAATCTTGGTTAATTTTATAATTAAAAAAAACATTGCATGTGGGCCGTAGTTATTAATCGGTTCTTCTGGGTTTCTGTATTTCCTTCAGGGGTGTGTTCTTCACACTCCATTTAAGTAATTTTTATTTTCTGGGGCACCAGAAGGTGGACCGTGTCATCGTATCTTTTTGATGGTTAAAGCTTATAGGTGGCTTATGGTAATCAGGCGAATTAATCTATTTTATGAGCCTTTGCACTTAACTGGGTGCTTGGATTAGTATATTTTTTGGAGTGTTCCTTTGATCATAGTTTTTATCTAGAGTTTTATTGTCATCACCAGTTTCTGAGACTCTGTCTCTCCTGATGTGTGCCTTGGGGCGCCATTAGTGCCAGTTGCTTTCAACCTATATGTAAGCTCGACTGTACGAGGAGCAGGTATGTCACTGTTAAGTGTTGTTGGTGGTTGCAATGTGACAAAAAACATCGCTGAGATCATAAGAACATGGGGAGCCCAGGACCATGGCCAAGAACCCTCACAAACTCTGCCTAGGGATGATAACTGGACCGGGACAGCCTTGTAACTTTGGGATACCTGGCAAACCTGACAAACCTCTCGACTAATGCAGAGTTATGCGGGCACCCTTGCAACTTATTGACTCTTGTGCGTGTGCTGTGGAGGTTGTGAGGTCTTCACTATCCCAGGCGTTCCGGAATCCTGGATCCTGCCACATGAGAACAGCTTCATTTTAGAACTGAGAGGGAGCCTCCATCTGGCCAGAGACTTCTAGTTTTTAGGAGTGGTTTTGGAACTGCACGCCATGAAGGAAACCTGGATTCCAGGCTGAATGCTCGAGAATGGGTACTTTTCGATTTGGTAAATGGAACACGTCCCATTGACTTTGAATGCAGGGCCCTCGGTGCTTGAATTTTAAGTACCAGGTCTCAGAGCCGCCCGTCCCCTCATCAGACTACCCTCCCTCTGGGGCGTGACCAGCAACCCATCCCTGGCGGATCTGCAGCAGAGCAGAGTGGAGCCTTGGTTCCAACAGGCGCCCTTAATAATGAACTTTAGTGAGGATACTCGATTGGCAGAACACATATAGCAGCCCTAAATCCCCAGATGCAAGTAAAAGTTTGTATTCCCAACGTTGTCTCATTGGTCCTCCTTTTGGCTTTGGTACAGTTAATTCTTGGCATGTGGGTGAATGGGTGGTGTTTTACTCTGGGGATTTTATCTTACTTCGCATTTGGACTCTGTGTTTGTGTGAAGACATTACCTTCATCAGCAGTTAACCCCTCCCTGCCGAAGTTGTGACCCTGGTCCCGGTTGGGCTGAGCTTCCTGTCTGCGGTTGCTGTTGCCACGAGTGTGTCCAACTACCTGATCCCTGTTGCGGGTGCGGCAGCTGACTGGCCTCCCTGCTGCTGAAAGTGATGTGTTTTCAGGTTTTCCCTGGGCTTGGTTTTGTGGATTAGGATTTTGTGGTAGCTGACCCTGGCCCATCGATCTCTGTTAGTGTTATGCTTTTAACGGCATCTGTCTGCCAGGTGACCCATTCTGTGGCAATAATAACATTCCCTAAGGTCTAGTTGCTGCTAACGTTCCTGGCCTCTGCCACTATAGCTAGGTTTAAACTATCTGGGGTTTCGCTGTGGTGCCCCATTTAAGACTGGTGCAATTCGCACTCTCGCAGTGAACGTGGCCCCCTCGTGGGCTGTCTTTTTCAATTTGTGTTGGACCAATTTAGTAGTGTCTCTCTGGGCTTGCTCCTGTTTTTCTCTATTCTTCTCTTGCTATTTTTGTGGTAATGCAATATTTGGACTTGTATCCCCCACCAGGGCTTGGTGTCTAACCCAAACATGCTGTCCACTTCCTTTTGTATCCTGGTGTTCAGCCCTTTCTTGAGACTATTGTAAAAGAATGCGCTTGTGGGCCTGTGTCAGTCCACAGCTGTCCTGTCTTTCGTCCCTGTCCCTCATCTTATCCAGAAAATCAGTTATTGTCTCATGTGGCATCATAGTCTCTGCCATTAGCCCTCCTACTTTAGGGTGGCGAGGGAACATCTCCCTCAGGGCTGTCCACATTCGGTATCTGTATGAATTGAATGTGACCCGTCATGCTCATTGTTTGTCAGCGCAATTGCTGGGATGCGAGCTCGGGCGAGCACCATGTTAGTCTGCTCTCTGATAAGACTACAGAGCAGACTTTTTATATCACCTATCACTCAGTTTATTCCCATGGTGTTCTTCTCAAAGCATGAGTTGTATTTTCCCTCTCCATTCAGCAATGGCCGTAACTTTGTCTTTAGCCTTTCTTTGTCTATTTAAGCCCACAGCACATATATGGCCCCTGATGTGCCCTTCTGGAGTAATGGGTACATCTTTGCTTTGGGTAACTTTACTGGTTTCTTCTTAACATGGTGTTCGCATCTTTTTAGACATTCCTGCATGTAAGGGAAGTTACACTCGGGATCTCCTCATCCATGCCGGATGCAGTCTACCACTATGGCCATGTCCTCTGGATCAAAGGATCCCGCCTTTGGCCAAGGTCTATCGTATTGGTCTTTTCTCTCAGTCCAGTGGGCTAGCAGGTGTCAGGATGGCCACACAAAAGTCTTGTATTACTCTCTCGCCACTATTTCCCTTGGGGACAGTCCATATCATGTGTTTGGGTGGAGTAGCATACGTCTTCGTCGCTGCTCCCCTCATGCGTGTGCAAAGATGCCATCCTGTTTTTTTATGTCTTGGTTGGGTCAGCACCAGGCTAACTTGGTCCCTGATTTTCCGGTCAGCCTCTTTCCTTCGTCAAAAATATGGTGAGGTTTGGATCCCAGCCAAAAGCCTCTCATCTAATTCTACCTCTGAATCTTCCTGATCAGTGCCCTAAGCCTACCTCCTGATGTGGGGGGCATGATACTCTGTCCTTGCTGTGCTTCCTGGGTGTGAGCTCTTTCTCTTTACCGCCTTAGCTTGTGCCTTTGTTCTACAGCCTGGCTAGGTTGCCTTCTTTGCTCTGAGCTAAGTGTTGTTCTTTTCGGTCAGGCTTTGCCCTCAAATTCACTTGTTATTGTTTCCTCAGCTACCTGAACATGTCCTGTAGCTCCACACTCATAATCGAATCCCTGGGGACTGGGGTCCCTTTCCTCACTCCCACTAGTTGTATCACTGTCTAGAACAGCTTCAAATCTCCCTGCCACTCGTATGTGGTTGTCAAAATCAGTGAGGGTGTGTGTTCTCTGCACCGCTCGGGTTCTATGTGTCGGGTGCAACGGATGGGGGGATTGAACTTCTGGGAGCCTTTGCACTGGACTGGGGTTGCTCTGTGACTGCCTGTGCCTGCTGGCTTGCTAGTCTCTCATGCCGGAACCTAACTGCTCGCTGATCGGTTTGGGGCCCGCCGACTTCTTCAACTGACAGATTAGACTATCCTAATGTGGGGAGAACAGGCTCCCATACCCACATATGGCGGGGGAGGTGCTGAGTAGGCCTGGACAGAGTTTGCGGAGTTCCACTATGCGGAACTCTGCAAAGTCGCACAAAAACTGCCGCGATATGTGGACTTCCTCTGGTGGGCGGAGTTTGCTGGTGCACTAGTTTGCATTGCAATGGGCATGCGGAGTGTGTTCTCACGTTCCAAATCGCACGCAAATGGAACCACAAGGTTTTCATATGCGTTCTCGCATTCCAAATCATGTGCGAATGGCACCACACAGTCCGCATAGGTGTGAATATCTTGTTTTTCTGCTCTCTGTTACAGTGCTGGGCCTAAAATGTAATCTCTCTTTCATCTGTGTAATCCTCCCCCTTTAAAACTAATCTACCCCTCATTTTTATTTTTTATACTAGTGTGTGTCTTTGTGTTTGTGTATTTTACGTTTTTGGGAAAACTAAATTGTGTTTTCCATTTACTTCCTTATTTCTTTCTTCTTTCCTTTCCTTTCCTTTCCTTTCCTTTCCCATCCTTTTTCCTTTTCTTTTTTGGCTATGTTGCTTGCAGCTCCGCTGCCCAGGAATGCAGCCCGGGCTATCTTTGGTGAGGAGGAGGTAGCCTCACTGTTTTTGTTTGTGCAGCACCACCTCCCCTACTTGCTGGCAGCAGGTAACAAACAACTAGAACGGGTAGTGATGGTTTTGTCAATCGCACCTCTCTTGTCATGTGCCACTGTATTTGTAGATAGGACTCCAAGCAATTTTCCCAATGTGGTGCTCTACGGTCGAAATGCATCATACTACCCTAAATGCATACTACACTTTGGCAAAAACCTCCATGCTAATATGAGACTTCTTCCCAAATGCAGGGGGCTTATCTTGGCTCTACTGTTTTTCATTAACTGGTAGCAATCTACAAAAGAGGGACGTAATCTTCTTCCCCATGTGGGAATTTTAGACTTGCATTTCCTTCATTAATCAAAGATACTACTTGTGCAATACAATTTACATTTAATAAGAATAACTACATAGAATATTATCATTTCCCTTGAGGATACTTCTCTTGCTGGTGGATAGACCATCCGGGATCTACTTTTTGACACAAAGAATACACTATTTGGGGGGGCGGAGCTAGCCACGCCAGGAGATGGCCGCGCTGTGAGCGAGCTCCTCCGATCGAGTCCCAATCCTACAATGATCCTGCATCTATAACCGACCAATCTCTCCAAAAAAAGTCGCTTGTGCAGCTGAAAGTGGTGCCCCACCCGCGGCGGCAATTTAGTAATTGAATATTGCCTGGAAGGCAGCGAAAATATCCATAAACGACTGACCTGGGAGTGGCCCTGCAGCTGTGCATGCGCGCGCTGAGGTGCGGCCTCTACGCAAGCTACGTGCGCAGCACTTGAGACGGAGGCCTCCACAAGGCGAGCGGGCCTGCCGTTGCCGAGCACCAAAGAACTCCTTCACTCCCGATTTTGATATCTACGTCCCCCTATGAGGTGAGCGGCATTACCGTAATAGCTCTGCATGCAACCGGAGTCATAACCAGGCTTTGTTCCTGCCGGATTTGCTCGCTGTGCCCAGGCGGGAGTAATAATACAGATTTCAACTGTCTCAGTACCCATGTTGAATGTTACACGCTATACTACGAGACATACACCCTGCTACCAGCGCAAGCACTTCTCCCTCTGCCGGCCCCCACCCATTAAAGATGAATCGGGACCTGTGAGACGGGGTCGCGGCCTGGTCTGCGCAAGATAGAAGAGCCTGCTGCACGGGGCCGAGATTGAGCGGCGCCGTGCAGATTACCGAGTCCGTTACACAAGCATCGCACTGCTCTAGCACAGGGAACACACAAAGCCTCCACACGCTGTTGCAGAACGAACATTTAGAATCCCCGTAGGGCATCTCCAGAACTCACGCAATACCATCCCTCTCCTTCTAGATTGGTGTTATTTCCACGACCACGGAAGGCTATTACTGGCCTCATAATACGCGCTGCACGTGCGACACGACATTTCGTGCTGGATGCGATAGGAGAAGACGGAGAGTGTAGAAAGTGTGGGAAGAAATGGCTCGCTGATCACCGCTATGTCATAAATATAGTCTCTCCGAGAGAGCGCCGCAACCAGCGTTAATATCCAACTAGCACATAGGGGAACGCTGCATGTGGTGGATCGCCATACCGCAACTATCGAATGCCCTACACTCCGCTGATGTGGCCGGCAGCACGCTAAACACGGAAACAATAAAGACACATCAAATAATAAGCTCGTGGGCCCGGACAGGTCTGTCGGGGCGGACTGGGGTGGGTCGACTGCTGGCCCTACTTCCCCAATTTATCACGGACTACATCGAAGCTGCGGCGACCCCCCCTGTTGCCCAGGGGGCCTGAATATGTAACTGAGACCACCTAGAAGCGATACAGACACGACATACGGCATTAACTGTGTACTCACACAGCGACTAATAACACACAGGCTGATCAGCTACCTTTCTGGGACTGCCCCTGGAACACAGGGACCTACCAGGACACTCCCTGATCTCTGCAGACATGGGAAAACCAGATAAAAATCAACCTAAGCTACAATTTGAAAACCCCCAAAAAACGACTGAAAGCAGCACTGATATACTCCCAAGCAATCCAGCTAACGCCACTGCAACGAACACTGATGCGCCAGTAGATTTCCAATCAATGTTCACTGCGATCCAGTCAACACTATCAAATATTGATGGTAAAATAGACACCCTGACATACCGAGTTGATCGTATGTCGGAACGACTGGATAAACACACTGAACGCATTGACATAGTGGAACACCGTATATCAGACACGGAAGATGCTCAGAACCAATTAGACTTAAAACAAACCAAAATGGACAAGACAATGACTGCCTTAATCGCAAAGACAGAGGATTTAGAAGCGCGCTCGCGCCGAAGCAATCTGCACTTGATGGGAATAGCGGAGTCAACACACACAGGTAATATGGAGCGCTACATCGAGACACTTCTAACAGCTATTCTTGGAAGAGACACTTTCTCAGAAATATTTATTGTGGAGAGAGCGCATAGATCTTTGGCACCACCACCACCACCGGGAGGGAGACCGCGCCCTATAATTGCCAAAATACTCAATTATAGAGATAGAGATGCGGCGCTCCGCAAAGCCAGAGAACTAGGAACACTACACCATGAAGGAATGACAATATCTATCTACCCAGACTTCACCTCGCAAGTCCAAGAAGCAAGGAAGAAATTTCTGGAAGCTAAAAAGAAACTCCGCGAGAATAACATTACATATGCTATGATATACCCAGCTCGCTTGAGAATCACAGACAATGGGAAAAGTAAAATCTTTAATGAGCCCAAGGAAGTACTTAAATATCTACAACTCACACACCCACAATCTACTCGACGGAAATCCCCGAGAGGGACACAAGCTGAGCAGGAGAATACCTCAGATGTGGAATAAGATTGTTTATCTATGAACCTATGTGTAACGTTTTCAGGCAACGAACTAAAAACTCTTGTGGATCTCACCTAGAGACGCAGATAAGTCTTACAACTACTGATAAGGATAAAGCATGTAATGTGTCTCTGGAGGTAATGTTATACAGATGTATGTCAGAGACAACTCTGGTTACTATGCTATTTACTATTCTTCATCTCAGGCAAGTGATCTGTTGATGATATTTGGTTATAGTTAACGTAATGACCTCATAGGATACTCTATGATGGTAGACTCGATCCCCCATTGCCTGTCATTGGGGTTTACAGCTGGCAGTTTCCGTCACCTTTGTCTATACCACAAACCTATCTCCCCTACTAGGGAATACTCTTGGGTTGAGGGGAATTGTTCCTTTTTTTGTTAGTTAATTGGGGTTGTCTTCACCATGATTGGGATGGCGAAGTGGGTGGGGGGAGGGGAAAAACAGACTTTTGAAATGATGACAGTTTTATGCAAGTCAGATTCATATTCATATGTGTGTACGTATAATAGGTTCAGGATTACAGCACAAAAAGTTGCCCTGAACACTAAGAGAAATGACGGCGCTTTGTTTTATACCTGGTACACCTATAGATACGTAATCACAAACCATAACTAAAGTTACACCTTTGAAATTAATGACCTGGAATGTGAGAGGATTAAATAATCCCAGGAAAATTAGACAGGCATTTGCATACTTAGATAGACATCACATAGACATAGCGTTTCTCCAAGAGACGCACCTACTCCACCAGAAAGCAGACAAATTCAGTACCAGATGGGCCGAGCTGGTGGTAGCATCATCTTATTCTTCATATGCACGTGGGGTGATGACCCTCATAAGAAAAGGGACTCATTTTATACCGGCTCAAACATTTACAGACCCTCAAGGTCGATATGTTATTGTTACAGGAATACTGAGAGGCACGAAAGTAGGCCTTATCAATGTTTATGCACCAAACGTGGACGATCCTGATTTCATAGAGAACTTAAGATCCAAACTTCGTGACCTGCCCACTATGGATCTGATATGGGGAGGGGACTTAAATATGGCGCTAGACGAAACACAAGATAGATCCCAAAACACGGTAGAACATCACCCCCGCGCAGTGTCAGCTATGATGAATTGTATGATTGAATTTCAAATGTATGATCTATGGAGAGTGCGAAATCCCACTATACAAGATAGCACCCACTCATCAACAGTACATAGCAGTTGGGCAAGACTCGACTATTGGCTCCTTACAGAACAGGCTTGCACATGGGCCCAGAATGTTTGCCACCTACCCAAGACTCTTTCAGATCACAAGCCAGTATTGTTATCACTGCAGGTGCCCACATACACCCCCCGCCCCATTTGTATGGCGTTTCAATTCCATGGCCTTATTAGACCCACTATACAAAGACACAATTCACTCTGCCATAGTTGACTTCTTCACTCTAAACAAAGGCTCAGTGGACAGTGCAGGAATCCTGTGGGAAGCATTTAAAACGACTCTAAGAGGCATATGCATTAGCACAAATGCCAGATTATTGAAAGATCTTCGCACGCAATTACAGCGGAGTGAAACAGGTATCAAGCAACTAGAAGCTGACTATGACACTACCCACAATGCACAAACCCTTAGTGAGATTAGGAAGGAAGTAAGCAATTATAACACTTTGGCGGATGAAGAAATAAAATACATCTTGAAGCGCCATACAGCGCGAAGGATGGGTGAGGGTGGTAGATCAGGCCGGATTCTAGCACAACGTATTCGAACAGAGCACAAACAACACACTGTCCTACAAATAGAGGATGATAATAAGGTAACTCATTATGATACAGAGGGAATATTACGTACATTCATGGACACTTATGGTGCTTTATATAAATCGCAAGACACTGCACCTACACCCGAAATCTTACGCTATGTTGAGGACATAGCATTAGTCTGGCTCTCGGATGCCCAGCGTGACTATTTAGCACAGCCCATAACTGTAGAAGAAATACAATTAGCTATTAAGTCCTTACCTAACGGTAAATCACCCGGCCCAATGGTTATACGGGGGAATTCTATAAAGCGTACTCTGAATTGATAAGCCCATATCTAATTGAAATGTATGACGAAGCCTATAATAATAAAATTCTTCCTCCCACCCTACGAGAAGCACTTATAGTTGCTCTGCTGAAGCCAGATAAAAATCCCGAAAAAACTGAATCTTATAGACCCTTATCTTTAATAAATACAGATGTTAAGATCTTAGCAAAAATTATCGCCACAAGACTACAACCCTTAATGCCAACTATAGTTTTACCAGACCAATCCGGGTTCATTCCTGCCCGTTCGACTGCACACAACATACGTACCATTTTTGCTTTACTACATCAGCTCAAACCAGACCTGCAGGCAGTAGCGGTGCTTCTTGACGCGGCAAAAGCGTTTGATTCCGTTGAATGGACATATATGTTCACAATACTACAGAGAATAGGATTACCACCCATGTTTATTAATTGGATTAAACTACTTTACAACAAACCCACAGCCCGCATCAAAGTTAACAGGCACATCTCGGAGCCCTTATCAATAAACAGGGGTACCCGACAGGGCTGCCCACTATCTCCCCTATTATTCTCGATTGCACTGGAACCCCTAGCTTGTAAAGTACGTCAAAAGTATAATCACACAGCATTACACTTCCTGCTACGACCCATTGGCATTTCGTTATATGTGGACGATATGGTGCTATATCTCATGGACCCTGACACAAACTTATCTCCGCTACTTAGAGAATATATACAATTTGGACAGAAATCAGGCCTTCAGATAAACTGGAACAAATCAGCGCTAATACCACTTACAGAAAATACTCAACCACCGCAAATAGAATTTCCACTAATTTGGCAAGCAGACCCAATAAAATACCTAGGAATATGGATTCATCGAGATCCTGAGTTAGTCATTAGATATAACTATGGTATCGCAATTGATAAGATAGAAGCACAAATTACCAGATGGATAACACTGCCCCTCTCCATAGCAGATAGAATATCCCTAGTGAAAATGGCAATACTGCCTAAATTGCTTTATCTCTTCACAAATATCCCAATACACCCTCCAACTCCAATTTTTAAAAGAATACTCACAAATCTCATTAAATTAATATGGGCTGGTAAGCAGGCAAGGATTAATATCGATACATTAACACTCCCATATGCATTAGGCAGATTCAAAGTGCCCGATATGTATTTATACTATCTATGTGCTCAAGCACAATACGCATACTATTGGTATCACCCAGTACAATTCATGCCACATCTAGCAGTGGAAGATGGCAATGCTGACCCTATCGCCCTAGCAAGTATATTACTACACCATCGACCACATCTCTCTCAAAACGAGATAAACACAATACGGACAACCTCCACAGCCTGGCAACGAATTAGTCAACTTACTAAAAAAGCTCCCATTTATGCTCCAAGCATGCCTCTCGCACAACACCCAGATTTATCAGTCACACAGGAAAAAAGCAGCATGACACTCCTGACGCAAGTAGGCATAACAACAATGGGAGACCTTTACCCCAATGGTACTTTTATCGCTCCAGATGACCTTACATACATCAGCAACCAGTCAATGTTGTTTAAATTTACGTATCACAGGTTACGAGCGGCTATTAAGGTACTGTATCCCACGTACCCGGATGAACCTCCTACATTAGAGTCGCTACAAAAGTTGATTATCACCCCAAAACATACTAACATAGTTGCACAACTCTACAACCAAATACAAATAAAAATTGACGCAAATACACATAAAGCACGAGATAAATGGAATGCCCTGTTGGAGACCCGCCTAAATGATGATGACTGGAAAACCTGTTGCTCACTAACTGAATTATTAACACCTAACGGGAATCTCCGTATTATTCATTATAAATACTTGCACCAGGCCTACCATACCCCACTCAGGCTATATAAATATGGATTACGGGACAGTGCGCACTGCAAATGATGTGGGCTTGATCAGGCTGACTTCATTCATTTAGCATGGAACTGTGATAAGATTAGACAATACTGGGAACATGTGATCTGTTTACTGGGAAAAATAATGCTGTGTAAAATAATTTGTACACCACAACTATGGGGCCGATTCCGATCTCGGCCGGTAGGGCTCCGAATCGGATTTGGCTTAACCGGATCCGATTCGGAGCCCTATTTCCCGACCGATTCGTACACGCGTCCGGGCGAGCGAGTACGATGTGAAATCGCCGACCGACTCGTCCGGGCGTCCCGACCGCTCCGACCGACTCGTTCCCGGGTCGAACCGCACCGACCGACTCGCTCGGACTCAATTCGCACCGCGCAATGGAGACGTTCCCCGACCGGGTAAGTATGATGCGCGCCGCGAGCAGTCCGACCGAGCCGCGCACTCCGGCTCGAAAGAGCAGTCAGAGCCGTACTTTGGGGGTCCTTGTCGGACCCCCCTGTATGCGTAGCCGCGCGAGTCGCACACAGGGGGGACTCATGGGTCCCCCCTACCTGTGCATGTACGGCACGAGTCGCTTCGCCGCGTACACGCTGTAGGGGGCGCCCTTGTCCGCCTCGCACCCATTCAGTCAATGGGAGCCCGCGTACGCGTTGTACGACAGGCTCCCATTGACTTCAATGGGAGTCCGACCGACTCGAGTCCGATGGCATACGTGCGCATCGTACTCGTTCGGTCGGGCTGCCAGAGTCCGAATCGGTCAGAAATCTCTCCGAGTCCGGCTCGGTCGGAGAGATTTCCGGCCCGAATCGGAATTGGCCCCTATGTCTATTGGGCCACCAACTACCTATGAAATCTCTAAAGAAAAAACTAATTGTGATAATGCTATTAATGGCGAAGCGAAGAGTTGCCATGCACTGGGATAGTAAACAAATACCTACTGTAGAACGATGGGTAACAGACACTGTTTACTGTAGACATAACTTTCTGTTATATGCTGAGGAATTGCCAAATGCCGCTAAGCCCTCTAACTTCTGGGAACCTCTCACTATCTACTTACAAGAAAATCCTGATTTATTCAAAACAAACCCTTAATATATGCAAAGATGTTGTCACTGATATACTGTTATGCTGTGCAGAAGATATATTGGATTAATCCAGACAACATGCAGAACGTTCACATGTACTGTGCCTTACTTAACATGTCTCTCACTGCTGTTATGAATATGTTGTACCAACTGAGAAAATCTTAATAAATAAAATAAAAAATAAAAAAAAGGATACACTATTTGGACAGCTGGATGATTTCCTTAATTTAGAATATACAATCAAACATTACCTATGACTGTAAGTCGTTTGTCCGTGACACATATAACTAATAATTTTTCTTCTGATTCACTGGAATCGACAAACTACGATTTAATACAAGGATGTCGCATAACATTATCACTTATCCTTAGGAAAACTTTCTTGTCGGTTAATTGACCATCTGGGATACATTCCTCAGTACTAAGGATGTACAGTTTTAAACAGCTGGGCGTTTGGGCTTAATTCAGAAGACTAAATTGACCTATAACTTTAACTGTAAGTCCGATATCAGAGATACACATGAGGAATATGTCTCTCTCTTGTAAATAAATTGACAGATGACTAATCATTTACTTTCCCTCTTATTATTAGTTAACTATACTGCTCGACTTATACTCGTCACCCTTCAGGATTATGACTACTCGACCAAAAAGAAGACAAAAACCCTTTTATACATTCTAAGCCAATAGATAGTGCTAAAACCTTTCCCTATTTAGGAATTTTATTCGACCAATCAGGTTCCTGGTCCCAGGCGATTAAGGCCAGAAAACTTTTATTTACTAAATCACTGATGGCTTTGCTAAATTTTAGCAGAAAATTAGGTAGACGCCCCCCTGCCGAAATGCTACAGATTTATAGAGCAAAAAGTGTGGCTATCGCCACCTATGGAGCAGGAATCTGGGGTTACGCAGGGGTAAATATACTACAATCTGCTGAAAACAAGTTTCTTAGGTCGCTCCTGGCTGTCCCAGACAGTACCTCAACCTATGTTTGCCATCAAGAACTGGGCATGCCTTATTTGGCGGACATAATTAAGATCCAGGCAGTCCTCATGTGGCACAAAGTCTGGATCTCAGAGGAGACGGCTTTTAACCGCCATATTCTAAAAGATGCTCTGGCGATGGATGGAGTAAATGGGATAAGATGGTTAGAATACGTAAAAATGTTCTTGACTAAATTAGGCCGTCCTGAATATTATAAAGACCCACAAACAATGAGCAACGTGTCTAGGAAAGACCTCAAAGCGAGTTGTATATATCATCTGGGCGAAATCAGAAACACTTTAGAACTAAAGAAATCTACGGTGCAAACGTATTACATGACCCTAGCAACTACTGCCAACAACCGTATATCGTATTAACAACTAATGATTATGATAGGTTTCTGTTAACCTGTTTTAGATTGAACATTTTATACAGATCCTTAAGTTTTCCTGCACCGAATGACTGATCAAGAGTTTTAAGCAAATGTCCGTGTGATGATGTCTCCTCCCCATTGGCCACTTTATTGGCAGCACCTTTCTTTGGCGCCATCTTGAAACTGTCAGTTGGCAGTGGGTCTTAGCTTCACAAGCTGGAGATATTTTTCTTTTTTGAGAGTTTTATATAGCGGAAACTTGACCCGAAGGTATCAGAGTGCTTTACATGAGCACCAATTGCACTACAAATGGGCACATTCATTTATTGTTAGACAGGGGGAGATTAAGTGATTTGCCCAGAACCACAGGATGTTGAGCGTCCTAGCTGAGACTCGAACCCAGTTCCCCAGCTTTGAAGTTGACCGCTCTACCCGTTAGGCCACATCCTTGTCTGAGTTGTGTAGTCAGTCACACGTCACGTCGTTCACAGTACTTCTGTCTGGCAGTACTCTGGGTGATGTCTCTTCTCTTGCGCACTTAGAAGCAAACCAGCAGGAAGAACATCAGTGAAACGTGTCATTGTTGCAGTTCAGTTAGGAGTACAAACAAACAATATCATTTAGTGTGGTTACTTATGTTATTATAAATAATTAACAATCCAGTATATCAATTCATAAAACCACACCAACATAAACTTTCATGGTAGATAAAGATAAGAAAGAGCAACAACAATAACATACAGATGTAAATTGTTTGCTTTATGTGCATCAAGTTGGGATGTGGCACTCAGGGAGGTGTAGGTGACAATGGAATAATCCTTAGACAATGAATGCTGTTGCACGCCTATTGCAAGCATGGGCTTGATGCCGGATGTTAGGAAAATGAAAAAAAAAAAAATTAAAATATATTTTCCTAAAAAAAATACATTTAAAAAAATACAATAAAAAAATAAACTAAAAAACCCTGAAATTAAAGAACTAAAATAATTTTGTTTATAAATAAGTGAAATTATCCTCAAGCATCTCATTTATTAAACTGCTGTCTCAACCATCCATGCAAGCCATTGGCATAGGGGCACACTGGCTGGACGCACAAAATGGCTGGCAGCCAGTGCCACATGGTCAACAACAACACTGAGCAAGAAGGCAGGGGGAACAAAGAAGACCTGCTGGCCTATGGCAAAAGCACGCTAGCTGCATACACAAAATGGCCACCAGTCTCATAGTAAACAACAATAACAACCAGCAAGGAGGCATGGCCACAACAAAGAAGACATGCAGGCCTATGGTAAAAGCACACTGGCAGCCTATACAAAATGGCTGCCAGCCACATGGTCAACAACAACACTGAGCAAGAAGGCATGGGAAACAAAGAATACATGCAGGCCTATGGCAAACGCACACTGCCTGCATACACAAAATGGCCACCGACCACATGGTCGAACAGCAGGCAAGCAGGCATGGCCACTACAAAGAAGACATTCAGGCCTATGGCAAAAGCACACAGGCTGTCTACACAAAATGGCCGCCAGCCATATGGTCAACAACAACACTGAGCAAGAAGGCATGGGAAACAAAGAAGACATGCAGGCCTATGGAAAAAGTACACTGGCTGCCTAAACAAAATGGTCACCAGCTACATGTTCACAACAACAAGCAATCAAAAAGGCATGTGGAACAAAGAAGATATGCAGGCCTATGGCAAAAGCACACTGGCTGCCTACACAAAATGGCCACAGACCACATGGTGAAACAGCAAGCAAGGAGGCATGGCCAAAAACAAAGAGCACATGCAGGCCTATTGCAAAAACACACTGACTGGCTACACAAAATGGCTGCCAGCCACACGGTCTGAACAACAAGCAAGCAAGAAGGCATGGGGACCAAAAAAGACATGCAGGCCTAAGGTAAAAGCATACTGGCTGCCTACACAAAATAGCCGCCAGCCACATCGTCACAACAACAAGCAAGCAAGAAGGCATGGGGAATAATGAAGGCCTGCAGTCCTATGTCATAATCACACTGGCTGCCTACACAAAATGGCCGCCAGCCACATGGTCACAACAATAAGCAAGCAAGAAGGCATGGGGAATAAAGAAGGCATGCAGGCCTATGGCAAAATCACACTGGCTGCCTACACAAAATGGCCACAGACTGCATGGTCAAACAGCAAGCAAGGAGGCATGGCCACAAACAAACAACACATGCAGGCCTATTGCAAAAGCACACTGGCTGCCTACACAAAATGGCCGGGAGCCACATGGTCACAACAACAAGCAAGCAAGAAGGCATGGGGAACAAAGAAGACATGCAGGCCTATGGCAAAAGCACACTGGCTGCCTACACAAAATGGCCACCGACCACATGGTCAAACAGCAAGCAAGGAGGCATGCCCACAAACAAAGAACACATGCAGGCCTATGGGCACTGACTATACAAAATGGCCCCAGGCGACATGGCATGGGGAACAAAGACAAATGATGGCCTATGGAAAACACACTCACACACTAGGCAGACAAAGGAGGCATGGATTGGTAAAACAGAAAAAAAAATCATTAACTCAGCAATGCCAAAAATGAAAAATAACTGGGCTGAGAAATTTGACAACAGCACACATCTTCCAAAGGCATCAAATATAATTACCCCACCTATAAACTGTTTGCAGGAAGAAAAAAAACATGAAGTACCCCCCAAAAACAAATTTTATAATTTAATCCAATGCCATCCATTGCCTAAATGATGTTTCAATTCAGCGGACACCACAAAAACAGTTGTTTTATGCATCCATGACTAGTACTGGGCCTACTGGCTGGAAGGCCAATTGGCAGACTAGGCCACATAGTGAATTAAATGAATATTGCAAACATGTTAAATAACATGGAGAAAATGTACTGGACTGTGCAACATTTTCCCTTTACAAAAGAAGAAAAATGACATGAAAAAAATAACTAGACCCCTACTAAAACTGCAGACTACCCACCACAATAAATTTAAAAAAACAAATAAAAGTACAAATAATTCCTGGTGCATGCCCCCAATCAAACAAACAACATATTTATACACCGGTTTTCCAACTTATTCGTAACATTTCAAATGCTAAGTCCTTAAATTCAATGGTATACATGCAGCAGAAAAGGAGACTGATCCTTCCAGCTCCAAATCCCAATAAAAAGTGACCAGGTGAGGGACAAAGCACTGGGAAGAGCCTGCTGGACAGGAACAGGAAGTTGAAGTCTCTGGGGCACATCCTTCCTGTTGGGATTTGTTTTTTAAACAAAGGATTTTTCCCCCATAAAAACCACTCCAACAGCCAGCTGGGGAAGAAAATCCAATCCAAAAGCATCTCAGCTGAATCTCAAGCACAAAAGCTGCTCACGCGCTCTGTTTGCGATCGTGATCGGCACTGCATTCGTGCTGTTGCGACTGGAAGCCATGTGAGTGAACACGACATCTCGCGGCAGCTCGCTAGCAGTGCAAGAAGTTTTGTGCGTGCTCCATAGCGGGCAGAGAGTATGTTGGCACTTGCAAAGGAGTGCCAAAACATAACACGAGCACACAAACGAAAAAGAAATTCCACTTTGCGCCCAAAAGGTGGAATTCAGGAACTCCCCATTCCTCTGCAGAGTGCTCGAATTCCGCAAACCCCGCGAGTGGAGCAGAGTTTTACGCCTTGGCCTAGTGCTGACATCTTGTTTGCTATCTGTAGTGCAGGACTGTCGATCTGGGCTTTCTCGAAGATGGCCCATAGTTCTACTAATGCCTCTCTCTTACCTTTCTTTTGACCTGTGTATTTGGTTTGTATGCATGTTCTCATTTGTTCAAGTATGTTAGTGCTGAAAGTTCCCTCCTTTGGCCAGGTAAATATATGTGCCTTCATATGTGCGTACCATTCTTGGAAAACCTTATTATGGTTTTTTAGCCTGTGTGGGAAACCGGGTTTGCATGTATTTTAATGGTGTCTCCATGATAAGTTTGAAATTTTTAGAGGACAAGATACCGTAGCTTCTTGGTTTTAGGGACTCTCTGGTTTTGATCTGAATCATGGGGAAAACATGCATGGGGGCTTACTGCTTCTAATTATGTAACTATGAGCTCAGCGCTATATACAGATGCAGCAACAATTCTTCATGAACATTTCATAAACGCAAATAACAATGAATATGAAGGGATGCAACAAAGAAAAAGTGCAATTTGTCGATATAAACAGTTTCTGAATGATATTGACTCCCGGCATCAAGTACGGTTATTGAGAAATAGCATCTTCATATGAAACATTGGGTCACTGACAAAAACATAATACTTAGGACAAAACACAGCTTACACTAATTTAAGAGCATCACAACATCACACATATACCTTACATAAACAATCACACCCAGGGGCCAGGCATACAATCTGTATCACTCCCAGCTGTCAAAGCGACCAACACCTTAAAAGCTGAGAGAGAAAAAATGATAACTTTGTCCAAAAATGTTCCTTAGCCCATTCCCTAATACATGCTATCCTGTGACCAGGGGAAGCTCTATGTGGCACACAGGACTAAATAACCCTGATAGTTTGTCAATATTGGCTTCAGGACAAAGATAATAACAATAGTTCACGGAAAAAAGGGAATAACTCGAGAACAACAGGACCCTCTTGACCAAACACAATTACATCTAATCTCCCAGGCCAGGTCCACATCTTTTTCCCAAAATATCCGAATCGCACCAGGTTTCACACACAGGGCTAAGTGTACTGTTAGACCTGACATCCTTTGCGTGTTTTTCGCCTCTCTTTTGTGCTTCTGGCCTCCATTTTTAAATACGTGTTGCATTTTGTTATTGCTGGTTTTAGAACTCTGGGCACTTTACCACTGCTGATTAGTGCTAAAGTACAAGTGCTCCCTTTGTAAATTGTGCTTGTGATTGTTTCTCCATGATTGGCATATTTGATTTACTTGTAAGTCCCTAGTAAAGTGCACTGTGTGTGTGTGTCCAAGGCCTTTAAATGGAATTCTACTAGTGGGCCTGCAGCACTGAGTGTGCCACCCACATGAGTAGTCCTGCAAACACCTCTCAGGCCTTCCACTGCCATGTCTGTGAGTGAAGTTTTAAACTGCTATGTCGGCCTGGCAAGTGCACCTACTTCCAGGCCCAAATCTTTACTTTTTCTACATGCAAGGCATGCCTAAGGTAGACCCAAGGTAGCCCATGAGCAGGGTGTAGTATATGTGAAAGGTAGGGCATGTACTGGTGTGTTTTACAAGTCCTGATTGTGAAATACCGCCAATTTAATTTTTGTCTATTGCAAGGACTATCACTCTCATAGGTTATCATTGGAGCTACCTTTTACCTCTTACAAGTGTAACTTACAATTGGGAAGAGATAGAGATTTGGAGTTTGGGGTGTCTGAACTCACAATTTAAAAATATATCTTTTAGGAAAGTTGGTTTTGGAAATGCGTGTTTCAAAAAGCCACTTTTAGAAAGTGGCCATTTTCTTGCTTTTCCATTCTGTGTCTCTGCCTCCGTGTGAAATCAACATCTGAGGGAGGGTAACAGTTGGGCTGTCTATGCATTTACTCTAGACAGTCACACAAAGGAAGCTGAGGTGTGCGCTGTATATCCCGATAGCCCATAACCAGGTTAATGGGTGTTCCTGAGCAAGAGCGGTGGGAGGAGTTGTCACTGACACCTGAACAGGGCTATGCCTGTTCTCATACAAAGCTGTCTCCACCTCCCTGTAGTGTGTCTGCAGCCAGGTCAGGGAAAGGCAGGGTCTTATGCACTACAAAGACTTTCCTTTAAAGTTTTCCTACTTCAAAGTCAGAAACTGGTATAAATACTGGACCATAATCTCAGAACAATTCTGGACTAAGAGGAGATTCTGCCAAGAAGATGAGCTGGAGAAGCAGTAGGAGGGGAACTGCCCCTCTGCTGGTTGCTGTGTTGGGCTGGCCTGGAAACCAACAATCACCACCCGTTGCAGTAAGGAATCGTTGCATCACCTCCCCTTTTAGAAGTGATATCTTTGCTTGTGTATGTTGGATTTTTGTTGTTTTGTTCTTGTTTTATTCAGATAATTATTGGTTATTTTTCAAAACTGATGTGATGTCCTTTTGAGGTGTTTTCACTGTGTTACTGTGTGTCTATGTACAATTTCTTTACACATTGCCTCTGAGATAAGCCTGACTGCTCGTGCCAAGATACCAAGGGGGTGGGCAGGGGTTATCTTGGGTGTGTCACTCCCTTACCCCAACTAGAATAAGGGTCCCTACTTGGACAGGGTGCAAGCCACTGCCAACTAGAGACCCCCTTTCTAACATGTACCATCTGTGCCACGCCCAGCGGTCCAAGCATGTTGGCTGTGTCAAGCCCAGTGGAAAAAAGATAACAATTTGTGTTAGGATCAGCAGTCCAAGCGACTATCACCTCTCACTTCTTTCAGATACCAATGACATTGGGAAAATGGTGGGACTGAGAAACACTTTTTAGACTAAAAAATAAAATTGAAATAAATATTTACTTTTCCTAGTGTGCTGAATATCAAAAAAAGGTGACTTACGCGGGATCGCCTCCGAGGCAGCCTTGCGACTACTCAGCTAGGACTTATGAAATAGGTATTATGCTAGATTTCTGTCAGTAACAGGGCGCTCAGATTATCTTTTTATGCTACTACCTAGTATGCCATACACCACATGCTTTACTAATGTAGTCTGTTTCCCTCTGTGACGGCTGCTTCAGGACGGACCTACACCCGGCTGATTCAGCAGAACTTCCAATCAAATGCAGTGTCTGCTTACCTTCCTTGTTGCATAAATGTGAATCCATCCGGGTTGGGTCCCCTTCCTTTGGCTGCAACCAGGTTCAAGGTACCAATAAGCACCTGGCTGGCTCGCCAAAATGTTGCTCGAACATGAACTACCTTGAAAAACCAAGAGACAAGGCTTTTGGCAAAACAGGAACAGTTTGTTTAACTAAACAATCTGGCTTGGAGCACAGTTAAAGGTATAGTGTCTAAGGACTCTCTCAATTTACAATCAGTCTAACTTAGACTTTTATACAGTTCATTGAATGCAATAAAATGGTTCTGGCGATCCTTATATGTTAAGAAATGTGTACCTCTGTCTTTGGAGCCATAAATTAGGGTATTGGATGAGCAATCCAGGTGGGCCTTAACCTTGCGTGGACACAGTGTGGCCAGTGAGTAACGTGTCCAGATGTCCAGCATGAGGAGCGTGTGATCACTGCATGTACTGGGTGTGCTGTGTCTTGATTGGCTAAGCGTTCCTAACTTCATGTGGCATCTGACTTTATGGTGTTTTGGGAACGCATGCACTCCTCCTGCCATGTGTGCTTTACTGAGGCCAATCTCCCTGGACCATTGTGGTATCACTGTGCCACTCTGTGGGATCTGGGATTTCCGGTTTGTACATTTATCTGCTGGCTAAGTGCCACCCCACCTGTGATCTGTCAATCAGTGACCTCAGGTCTGGGTCTCAGGGCCTGTCTAAATATGTATTTCTAAGTTGGGGTTGAAGTGGATATCACAATGGGAGAATTTGTCAATAAAGATGTGATTTCGTTTTTATACATGAATGTATTGTTATTCATATTGGCATCAACGTTTTCAATATTAACATGTCCAAGGTCGAGGACTACCTGTAGTAATCATTTGACCAGTAATTTCATGACTCTGAGGCAGCAACTAACATTCCTCACCATATATGGTGCCCGGCGTACTTTACAACCTGATGAAAATTGTATTTAAGAAGAATGCCAACTGAATGTAAATTGAGACAGTCCTCAGTCACTGCACCTGTAACTGTTCTCCCGGCCACTATAGTTAATTAAACAAACTATTCCTGTTTTGCCAAACGCCTCTTGTCTCTTGTTTTTTTCAAGGTATTACACACTCAAGTAACATCTTGGTGAGCCAGCCAGGAGTGATTGGGACCTTGTATCTGACTGCAGCCGAAAGAAGGTGACCCCGCCCAGATGGATTCACATTGCGCAATGACAAAGGTGGGCAGACACCGCAATTGATTGGAAGTTCTGCTAAATCCTCGGGGGCGGGCGAAGGTCAGTCCTGAAGCAGCCATCATAGAGGGCAAGAAACCACATTTGAGACTGAAACATTGTGTGTGTGTATTTTCTTTAAGGACTTGGCATATGGCAAACTAGGAAGAAGCGTAAAAAGATAACCTGAGTGCTCTGCCACCTGCTAGTGTCTGGCATAATACCTATTTTATATGTCCCAACTGTATCAGTCATAAGGCGACCTCAGAGGTGATCCCGCAAAAGTCACCTTTTTTTCAGTAGTCAGCACGCTAGGAAAGTTGAATATTTATTTATTTATGTAGCCGTTTATGGCTCCCAGAATGCTATTTTGTGATACAGCTGTTCTGTATGGACAGAGTTGGCACCTCATTCCCATAGTTTTTTAGTTAAACGGACTTCTCAGTGCTAACAGGTTTCTTAACACTGTTAGCATCTGAAAGGAGTGAGAGGTGTTGGTTACTTGGACCTTTGAATGTGACACAGAGCATACACCTGACCCCTGGTTGTGACCCAGGGTGTGATTCAGGCTTTAGAAAAAAGCAGGAACACATTAAACTGGGTGTAACTTGTGTGTGACCAAGAAGGGCCAGTGACTCCCAAGTTGATACTCTTTGGTGTCTGAGACTACCACCTTTGACTAGGAGTACATATTGGCAGACTATCTAGTTGGCTTAGGAACGTGTTCCACGCTATTCTTCTCTTGCTAGAGGATAAAATGTGTTGATACATATCCATTTTTTTGGACAAAGTAATTTTTTCTTTGTCAATCATTAATGAAATGTATTATTGTGTACGACATCATTTCATTTGTTGTCATTGAAAAATATATTGCGAGAGAATTGATGCAGATTTTTTGCTCACCCATTGCATACTCGCCCTGTGTTACAATACTACATATGCAGTCTTATCTTGTTTTCATGTAAAGGCTTGATTGAACTGTTTTATGTCCCTATGTTACAATACTTCATATGTATGTAGAGAGCAAGGCGTCAGCGCCTCCCCCACAATATGCAAGACTGGAGGTGCTCCCCCCACATTAGAATATTCAAATCCGACAATAATAGAAGTCGATGAGTCCCCCCACTAAAAGAAGGACAGCTAGGCCAAAGTATGAGAGAGGAAAAAGCCAGCAAGCCCGGATGCTTCCAGCATGACCCAGGTTCCTTGAAAAGGTCCCCAAAAAGCTTGGTCCCCTGTCTACCACGTCCAACATATTGGACCTCAACAGTAAGAAAAACATGGACTCCCACAAGGTCAGGCGAACATACTCCAGTGACAGTGAGGTTTGTGGCAGATCTCGTTAGTGATACAGCGAGTGGGGAGGAGGAAGTGAGCTCCAGTCCCCCGAAATCCAATGACTGGGTGAGGCTACAGGATTTGCCCAGGTAGCCGAGAAGAGAACAGAATGTGAGGTTGAAGGTGAAGTCAGAGCGAAGGAGGCAAACCAAAGGGGGAGAGAAAGAAAGGCGTAAGCTGAGGCTAGAGAGGGAGAGTACACAAACAGGAAGTACAGCAAGAATACAGGGCAGGGCGCCCTTCATATGAAGAAAGCATAGAGTGGGGAAGAAGGAGGCAGAAATAATTGAGAGGCTTCTAGCAGGTATCAGAGCCTCACCACTTGGCCGACAAAGGAGAGGGGTTGACCTCAAAATTAAAGACCAAGGCAGCCTGGTACAAACCCACCCAAGTAACAGGAAAAATGAGATGGTGCCTTTGATGGTACACAAGGGAAGCAGTGATGAGGATGCTTACTGCTCCACATGGGTGCACGGCAAAGATAGACCTACCCCCAGGGAGATAGTAGCAAGAAAGGAAGGCAAGAGTTTTGCATACCCATTTTGCAACCTGTTAGCAGACTGGATGAGGAGAGGAACCAACATGACTGGTCCTGTCCTAGGGAAGGATCATTTGAGCAAGAGGATATGGTTACAGTGGAAGACTGCATCCGGCATGGAGGAGGAGACCCCTAGTGGAACTTCACCTACATGCAGAAATACCTAAAAAGATGGGAATGCTATGTTGGGGAGAAACTCGTAGAATCACCTGAAATAAGAATGTACCCATTACTACAGAAGGGCGGGGGGATAGATGGACAAAGAGGGGTTGAGAACAAAGTAACCGTCATTGTTGGATGGGGCAGGGAAAGATTTAATGCTGCCAGAAAAACACAGCAGGAATCAACCTAGTGATAGGTGTCATTAAGAGCCTGCTAAGTAGTCTTACTGGGGAGCAGACTAACACGGTGTTCGCCCAAGCACACATTTCAGCAATTACGCTACCGATTATGAGCATGACGGGGTCACGTTTAATTCGTACAGGCTCCAGATATGGACAGCCCTGAGAGATATATTCCCTGACCACCCAGATGTAGGAGGGTAAATGGCAGAGACCATGAAGCCAGGAGAAAGCAGATGTCCTGAGTAGAATGAGGAAATTATGGGGACAAGAGGCAGGACAGCCATTGACCGATACAGGCCCACAAGTCTCATTTTTCTACAATATTCTTAAAAAGGGGTTCCATACTGAGATACAGAGTGCGCTGAACAGCGTAGTTGGTTTAGATACCAAACCCTGGTGGGCAATACAACCCCAGAAAGAAGCAGGGAAAGGATAGAGAAAAACAGGAGAAGGCCCAAAGAGACATCGTGAAACTGGTTCAACACAAATTGAAAAAGACTGCCCTCAAGGGGGCAGCGGTGGCTGTAACCATGCAAATGGCACCAGTCTCAATGGGGGCTTCACCACAAAACCCCAGAGGGTTCCAAACTGGCTATGGCAGCAGAGGCCAGGGAGGTTGGCAGCACCCAGACCCTAGGGAGTGCTACTAGTGCCATAGGCCGGGTCACCTGGCAGAGCAGCCGCGGTCCGTGCAGGTAACAGCGGTGGGGCGGTGGGGCCCGGTAAGAGGGTATTTCGATGGACGATGCCAAGGGAAAATTCATTATTTATTTAATTTTCCCTCTGCATCATCCCTCGAAATCCCCTGTTACCCGGCCCCACAGCTGTTACCTGCACGGACCGCGGCTGTGGCAGACAGATGTCAGGGAAAGGAATACCATGTGCAGAAAAAGCCACAGAGATCGAAGAGCCATGGTAAGTCACCACAATACCCCACAAATGTCCCTCCTCAAAGCCAAGAACAGGGGAATCAGACTG
This sequence comes from Calotriton arnoldi, assembly GCA_963921515.1. Lineage (NCBI taxonomy): Eukaryota > Metazoa > Chordata > Amphibia > Caudata > Salamandridae > Calotriton > Calotriton arnoldi. Next base: position 1,301,401 of record CAWUFW010005228.1, on the reverse strand, counting down.
CACCCTACACCTGTCTGCCACACCACCACAGTAGGGATAATGTAATTGTAATTGGACAAGCACATGGCAGAAGCAACCACAGACTGGGAACTCAGCACAACAGGGACTGGAGCCACAGCCCTGGCAGGGATGGGTGACAGTGTAGGGAGGTAGCACCTCCATGCAACCACAAAGCCAAAATGTGCAGTAAGATAACCCCCGAGCATACGTAGGAAGTACCCCAACAATGCCAAACCTAGTGGTTAAATTACTACCACACACATACCCTCTTTTCCCCAAAAACTTACCAAACAAAAAAAGAACTAATAAGATAATAGTGAGAAGTCAAATTTTCACTTGCATCCAGAAAGTCAGAGTGACTGAGAGCTGTGTCGACTGGGTATCCTCACTAAAGTTCGACATCAATGGCGACCCCACTGGAGAGTGGAATAACCAGGGTACCTTGGGCGTCTCTGGGAGCTAAGGCCCCACTCTGCTGCTGATCCCCAGGGCGGGGTTGGCTTGCCACACCCCGGAGGAAGGCAGACGGACAAGGGGGTGGGATGGCACCCAGAAGGTATTTAAAGTGCAGTCACCCAGGGCCTGCGACCAAAGTCAAAAGGGACATGTTCCAATTACCAAGTCAAAGGGTCCCCATTCTCACTCACCATGTCCCAATGTTTCCTTTGTGGTGTGTAGTCCCAACAGCGCCTCCAAAAAGCTAGAAGCCTCCACCCCAATGGAGGTCCCCTTCCAGTTCTAAAACAACGCTATTCTCGATGGCGAGAACCAGGATTCCTGTGCGCCTGGGATGATAAAATTCCAAAAGACTCCACAGCGCACACAAAAAAAGCCAATAGGTGGCAATCCTCAACATGATATTGAGTCCAAGTCTCCAGTTGGGGTGGCATTTCACCAGGGTGACCAGGCATCCCAGATTTGTGGAGGCAGTCCTTTTTTTCCGTCGCAACTCAGCAGGCCTAAGTAATTTTTGTTCAAAGGTCCTGGGTTCTATGTTTTCAATGTTACACAGAGACTACATAGCTTAGCCAGCCTTCTTCTTGTTTGTAAACTGTCCTGTATTTGATTTCCGAAGTCCGGTCACCTTGCCAAACCCTTCCAAAATTCATTAGACAACACTTGACCGTAGAGACCCCACACGCAAGCTAGGGATAGTGGGCCCACCAATGCGCCGAGAAGAAGCAGGGTGTGGTCCAAGGGAGACGGGGGTCCCCAGGAAAATGGATCCCAAATCTCCAATACAGATCCAGGCGAATCTAGGGCATTGGGTGAGCTCACCTCCATACCAAGCATAGCACCTAATGGTGAACCAAATCTTGCAGGCTCCAACAAAGGAAAGCAGTTGGCCCCGACCTCAGACACCACGAGGTTGCATGGGTAGGATAAAGGGAGGCACAGAGCAGCCCCCAACCCTCTCCCCTACATGACAAACAAAGCAATAGATTACGCAAGATTTAGTAAAACACCTGAAACTAAAGAAAACTGCCCAAAGCTAGCACAAAAAGAACATTCCAGATACCAAGTCGGGGTCAGGATCAGCCATAGCCTAGTACCTGGAAGTTACAAGGGAGGGCCACACATCAGCACACCATGTGCCGGGAACAGAGAGACACATAAACACGTGAACCCGGGGCACGTTGCAAACACCAGCAGCAATAAACGGCGACACGGCCCCTCATCGCTTATTCCCGCGCACATGTAGACAGAAAAACGCACTCTGGGCAATAGTGCCATCATGCATGCACCAGGTAAGACACGTTTGTTGAGAACTAGTGACATCCATGGAACCCTTGCTAAAACATGATGCTATCTGTACCTATTCCCATTAGACCAACCTACAAACATATATTGCACCAATCTAAGCATCCTGTTTGAAGGGGGGACTGAATGGCTTATAAAAAGAGTTATTCCGTCCAGATAACAAATAACTACGCTTACTCCCCGAAATCACTAAAACATGCCTAACAGGGGTCACTAGATCATGACTAGTGGAGATCACTCCTCCTTAAGTTAAAAATGCAAGGACTCCGAAAATCATTACCTACAGAACATATGTGATGTTTCTGAGTTAACCATCAGCAAAGTTTTTTATCACAATCAGGTAACAGAGAAGCCAACAAGAGTGCAACTTTCACTAAGCAAGAAAGAGAAAAAGACAATTTCAGCACTCACGCCAATGGAAGGAGGAAAAACCCACAGCCTGCTTAACATCCAAGTGGATGCACCATTCCTTCATGTAGTCGAACCCTTCCATGGCGATGACATCCATGAACTAAATTTTGCAAACATTTTCCAATTGGGCAAAAGAAACACAGCCACCGGAAGAGCACAGATGGCTTCGAATCCCACCTCGAATGACCATATCACACCCTCCTACATAACAGTTGGTACCAACCCATGACTTCAGTCACATCCCAAGCATCAGCCAGCTCATGCTATGTCTTTTCACTGATCCCACATGCAATAGGCACAGATAGGTTTTACCTGTCCCAAGAGGTTCCCCCAGAAAAAAAAGATGCCCTACTCACCTTTACGTATGTAGGATAAGGGCCAAGATTAAATGAACTGTTCCTGTTTTACTAAATGCCTCTTGTTTTTTTCAAGGTATTTCATACACAAGTAACAGGTGCACAGTGTAATAGCATACTGTGGAGTGGCGTAGGCTGTAGTGATGTACATTGGAGTGGCAAACAGTGGAATAGCATAGAGAGGAGTGCGTAGAGTAGAGTGGCATAGAATGGAGTGGAGTACAGTGGAATAGTGTACAGTGGAGTGGTGTGGAGTGCAATAACGTTGAGTGGTACTGGCGGGCAGTGTAGTGACATAGAGTGGAAAGGCATAGAGTGTAGTGGCATACAATGGAGTGGCATCGAATCCCGTGACGTACATTGGAACAGCGTACAGTGGAATGGTGTACTGTGCTGTGGGGTAGAGTGGCATGGAGTGGAAGAGTCAAGAGTTGAGTGCCGTAGAGTGTAGTTACATACAGTGGAATAGTGTAACGTGAAGTGGTGTTGAGTAGACTGGGGTATAATGGAGTGGAATAGAGTGAAGTGGCGAACAGAGGAGTGGTATAGAGTAGAATTGCGTATAATTGAGCCTTGTAGAGTATAGTGGCATTGAGTGGAGTGGCATACAGTAAAACAGCATACAGTGGAGTCGCAAATAGTGGAGTGGCATAGAATGGCGAGTGGTAGAGTGTACTAGCATACATTGGAGTAGCCTATTGTGCAGTGGCATAGAGTGGAGCAGCGTACAGCGAAGTGGCATACAGCAGAATAGCGTAGAATGGAGTGTCATACAGTGGAGTGTCATAGAGTGGAATAACGTACAGTGGAGTGGAGTGGTGTAGAGTGGAGTGGTGTAGAGTAGAGAGGCATAGAGAGGAATAACATACAGTAGACTAGCACACATTGAAATAGCGTTCAGTTGAGTAGCATAGATTGGAATGGCGTACATTGGGGTGGCGTACACTTGAGTGGCATACACTGGAGTGTTATAGATTGGAATAGCATACAGTGGAGCAGGGTAGGATGTAGTGTTGTAGATTGGAGTGGCGCACAGTGGAATAGTATAGAATTTAGTGGGTAGAGTGGAGTGGGATAGAGTGGAGTGGCATACAGTGGAGTAGAGTACAGTGGAGTGGTGTGGTGTGGAGTGCAATAACGTTGAGTATCACTGGGGGACAGTGAAGTGATGTAGAGTGGATTGGCATCAAGTGGAGAGGTATACAGCGGAGTGGTATAGAATGCAGTGATATACAGTGGAAAAGCATACAGTGGAGTGGTGCAGAATGGAGTGGGGTACAGTGGAGTAGTGTACAGTAGAATAGCATACAGTGGAGTGGCATACAGTGTGGTGGGGTAGAGTGGAGTGTCATCTATTGGAATAGTGTAGAGTTGAGTGCTGTAGAATGTTGTTGCTTACAATGGAATAGTGTAGAATGGAGTGGCATAGACTGGAATCACGTATAGTGGAGTGTTGTAGAGTAAAGTGGCATAGAGTGAAGTGGCATACAGTAAAATAGCATGGAGTGAAGTGGCAAAGAGTGGAGTTGCGTAGAGTGGAATGGTGTAGAGTGAACTGACGTAGAGTTGGGTGGCATAGAGTGGAGTGGCATACAAAGGAATAGCATACAGTAGACTACCATACATTTAAATAGCATACAGGGGAGTAGCATACAGTGGAGTGGGACAGAGTGGCACGGCGTACACTTGAGTAGCATACACTGGAGTGCTGCAGATTAGAATAGCGTACAGTGGAGTGGGGTAGTGTGCAGGAGTGTACCATGGAGTGGCGTAGAGTTGAATAGTGTAGAGTTGAGTGGCGTACTGTGGAATAGCTTAGTGGCTTACATTGAATTGGAGTAGGTTGGAGTGGTGTAGAGTATAATAGCATACAGTTGAGTGGTAAGAGTGTGGTTGTGTAGAGTAGAAAGGCATAGGTTAGACTAGCGTAGAGTGGAGTAGCATACAGTGGTGTGGTGTTAGAGTGGAGTAGTGTACAGTGGAGTGGTGTACAAATGACCAGCATATAGTGGAGTGGCGTAGAGTGGAGTGGTAGAGAGTGAGACAGCATAGAGAAGATTGTCATACAGGGTAGTGGTGTACAGTGGAGTAGCATAGACTGAAGTGAAGTACAGTGGAATAGCATACAGTGGAGTGGTGTACAGTGCATTGTCATACAGTAGAGTGGTGTAGATTGGCCTGACATAGAGTTGGGTGAGTTACAGTGTAGTGGTGTAAAGTTGAATAGCATAGAGTGAAGTGGCATACAGTGGTGTGTCATACAGTGGAATAGCATACACTGGAGTGGTGTAGAATGGAGTGGGATAGAGTGGAGTGGCGTAGAGTAGAATAGTGTAGAGTGCAGTGGCATAGATTGGAGTAGGATACATTGGAGTCGCATAGAGTGGAGTGAGGAACAGTGTAGTGGCATACAGTGAAATAGCATAGAATTAAGTGGCATACAGCGAAGTGGTATACTGTGGAGTGGCATATAGCGGAGTAGCATAGAGCAGATCGACATAGAGGGTCGTGTTGTACATTGTATTAGCGTAGAGTGTATTTGCGTAGAGTGGGGTGGCATAGACTGGAGTGACATAAGATGTATTGTACAGTGTAATTGTTGTAGAGTGGCGTGGCATATAGTGCGAAGTGTACAGTAGAGCATTGTAAAGTGGAGAGGCATACAATGGAATAGCATATAGTACAGTGTTGTACACTGAAAGGGCGTACAGTGGCATGGCATAGAGTACAATATGTAGAGTGGAGTTTTGTAGAGTGGAGTTGCGTACAGTGAAATAGCATACAGCGGAGTAGCGTAGAGTGGAGCGTTGTACAGTGGCGTGGCATAGACTGGGGTCTCATAGAATGGAGTGGTGTAGAGTACAGTAGTGTAGAGTAGAGTGGTGTAGAGTGGATTGGAGCAAAGTGGAGTGGAGTGATGTACCGTGGTTTAGCTTAGAGTGTAGTGGTGTATAGGTACGTACAGTGGAGAGGCATATAGTGCAATAGTGTAGAGTGGAGTGGCACATAGAGTCATAGAGTCATAGAGTGGAATGGCATAAAGTGGAGTGTGTTAATTGAAACAGAAATAGCATGAAAGTGTGAGAATGGATGTAGATGTAATTTGACAGGAATATTTTGGTAGCATGTGTGAATAGTGTAAGTAATGTTAAAGTTCTATGCTTTAAAAAACTTGTTATATATTGTGCTGCAATATACCGCTGTAAACTTGCAGTATACAGGGGTACATGCAGACGAGAAGTCAATACATGATTAGCTAATGGCTGTGTTTACCTAAGGGAAAATGCAGCCATGCAGTTTTTATCACATTTTTTCTGTGTTCTATGTCTGCATTTGCTGGGTTCTGGGTTAGGGTCTTGGATATAGGTAAGTAGTACGTCTTATTGTTGTTAGCTACCTACTACCACTTTAATAAAGTTTAGTATAGTTAAAGAAATGTATTGATAATATTTTCTATGTATTTTGGTAGCAGTCTAGGGAGAACTGTACATTTCTTTAAGAAGCGCAGTAATTCTTAGATATTGCTGCTCTACTCCATAGACTTTTTTGTGCATGTTTAAATCTGCTAAAAACAGAAAAGACAATTTATTGTTTTTGGTACTGCGGAACTCCAAAGGAAGCACCATAGTACTCTGTGCGTTCTTTTATTAAATATATAGGAACTTATAAATATTTTCTCTACCTATATAATAGGTAGTCTAAAATACCAAAAGTAATACTTACCTAGCTCTGAAGGTGAACTCCTAACACAGCCAAACCATACCTAAAAACAACATGCCTGCCTTTAACTTTTGTAAAATGAGTCATTAGGCAATCACCTAATGACTTGTTATCTTTATGTATTGAGGTACTTCTGTGGAATAGTGTGAAAGTTTGCAGAAGTACCGCAGCAACAGATATCACTAAGATAAAAAGCCTTATGGCTCAAAAATACTTACCCTACTTCCCTGTAATACACAAAAGGATCATCTGTACATCATAATGTCTAATCCTGCCAAATTTGAAATTTCATGTGAATCCGGTCAGCCGTTTTTATGCTCCATCCAATACAAAACTCTGTGAAAAATGCATTGGTGGAAAAAAGCATTTTGGGACCCCCTTTAATCTTTTCATCCCTTTGACCAATAACAGAAAAACTTTGCATCATCCTCCAAAGTAGAAGGAAGAATAGGTCTGAAATAATTTGTGGAGATTTGTCAATAGGCACAAGGTAATTAATGGTGAAAAATCTGAGACATTTCTATCTCTGGTACCCCTAACTATAACTACGGAGTGCTCACTGGGTTGTCATTGTGAGGATCTTGTTTACATATGAAATACTTTTATTGTTTTGCTAATAACTTTGGCCCCGTTTGATGAATCTCTGGAAAACTTTCCAAAAAAGTGCAACTGTTTGACTAGTTTGCACATGAATAGTGTAGGGGTGATCCATCAAGGGGGGGGCTGAGAAAAAGGGGAAGTCCCAAAATGCGTTATCCCCTAAGAACTTTGTACACCACTATAGTCCAAACGGCTGAACGGATTTTCAACAAATTTGACAGATAGTTGGATCTTGGTCTAGAAACAGTGCTCTGTATATTTTGTTGTAAATCCGTCCAGTAGTTTTGGAGAATTTAAGGTTAAAAAATGTATATATCATGCTGCTGAGGATCCGTGGAGCTGACAGATTTCCTCCTGAAATCTGATTGTCTGAAACCACCTCAACCAGAAGCTGTGGTAGACATCTTAGGACTCAAGACTCAGTCTGAGTCCTAAAGAAATGTAAACAAAATACATAGAGGACAGGTTAGGAATTTCCTGTCTCCCTAGGCCTGTTGGTGTGCTCCCAGAGGGACCCCACCTGGGGCCAAAAACATTTTTTTTTTAAGTTTTGCTGTAAATTCGTTGAGGATCCTGCACTTCTTCCCCCCCCCCCAGGGTGTGGGGAGCAGGACAAAATGTTTAATTTTTGGGGTGATGGGTTGCACGTGGCCCCCCTTCCCAGGTCATATTTGGCCCCATGGCCCAACCCCTAGACCCGAGGTATTTTGCATGGGAAGGGGGATGAGGCCCCACTCCCCAGGCAATCACAGCACCAGGGACCCCATCTTAGGAGCCCAATGTTTTTTAAGGAGAGAGGCATGTGCAGCCCCCTCCCCAGACCAGTTTTAGCCAATGGCACCCCATCTGCTGTTGCCCACTGTATTTTGTAAGAGGAGGGGCCAATGCAACACCTCTCCCTGAGCTATTAACAACAGTTTCCCCGCCTGCACCAGTGCAGAGAGAGAAACCCACACTGATGTGGGCAAAGGAGCAGATCAAGATATTGCTCCGACCTGTAGGGAGCAGCATAAATAGCTGTTCCCTCCATGTGGGAGCAATACTGGCTCCTGCAGCATGCAGGGAGTTGGTTCAGGCCCTTAACATCAGCATGGGTTGTGCCCTGGGTGGGCACCCACATTTAATTGATGATGTCCAAAAGAGTTGGGGTCCCCGGCTGAATATGGCTTGTGGAGGAAGACCGTACCCCACTGCACTTTAAAATAGCTACAGCCCTGGGGGATGGGGACCCCAGGGCCATAATAGGCTCAGGGAGGGGAGCCCTCTCCCCTTAAGAAAAAACAGCCCTGGGGCATGGGGACCCCCAGGGCCTAATAAGGCTTGTGGATGGGATCCCTGGGACCCAGGAAAACCTGGGAAGCGGGCCCTATGACCCCCCTGTTTACTTGCATTTGGCCCCAGGGGATGGGGTCCTTGGGGCCCAAATGTCAATCCTACACTGCATGATGAAGGCTCAAACCTTGTCACCATCGACCATGCGTGGCATGGGGTTAGCTGACTGCGGGAAGTCGTCGGCCAGTCCCTGTGATCAACACCCACCACTCACAGACGAAGGCCCTCCACAGCATGGGGTTGGATGCCTTTGGGGGGTTGGCCATGCATGGCTAAAGGTCGTGCGCAGTGTGGGGTTGGCTGCATGCAAGGGGTTGGCCACAGGCCCTGCAACCAGCCCCCTGTCGCCCACAGCATTCAGCCGTAAGCAGTGAGGGGTTGGATTTACGTATGGCAATAAAATATTACTTTACATTTAAAAAACCCTACAAAGTCAATGAAAAAATGAAAGGTTAAAGTAACATTATAGTTATGTGTAAACTCCAAAAACCATAGACATTCAACAGTTATTCCGCTTTACTCTTTGACGTGGATTTACTGATAACTCCTGCTTGCATTATTAAAAATAATTTGAGGTAATAATCCTATCGCTATTTATTAATTTGTTGCTAAATACATTCTTCTGTCCATTTTTGATGCAAGGGTGCATTTTGCAATAAGAAAATAGCGTTAAATGCATGCAGTAAATTGGAGGTAAATTCTATCCCAAGTGCAATTTCGCTATTCATGTTCTCTTGCATTTGTCGCTATTTCTTAATGCAAAATACATCCTTGTGTCTATTTTGGATGCAAGGGCGCTAAATGCAAAATTACTCTTCTCTCATAATTCTGCGTAATCTCGCAGAATTTTGGGGTAATTCCGTGTGATCATGCTACACGGAATTATGCAAGTTATGCCCACCCCTACTCCAAACCAGTTTTGAGAAGTCATAAATTGCCTTACAGAAGATCAACAAGCATTTCACTATCTGAAACGACTGAGCAACAGTTTTCACCATCGCCTATATTCTCCGACATGCTATAAGGCTGTGTTATATGTATGCATTGTATCTTTTTGCTGATATTATTATTTTTCTTTTTTTTTCTTTTCTGGAATCGTTAATTGATGGTTAAAATTTGCAAATCACGTTCTTGTTAAATGTAAATACTTCAAAATGTAACTTTTCCTTATTCACTTTGAAAAAATAATATTTGATTCCCTAGCAGGTTGATTTTATTCGTCTTACATGTAAATGATTACGTGGAAGACTTACTTTCAATACTTCAAGGGGCATATCTACAAGGGCTGGCGATAAAATTATCGCCGCTTTAGCGTCCGTTTTCGGACGAAAAGCGGCGATAATTTTATCGCCCTATTAGCAAGGACACGCTAACGCGTGAATCTATGCTACATCGCCCTTTCTCTTATCGCCCAGCTCTGCATCTCTAATGAGATGCAAAGTGGGCGTTCCTCCCCAGGATAACGGGAGAAATGTCGCTAAACGACATTTCTCCTATTATCAAGCCTCAGGCAAAGAAGCATAGCGACAAGAAAAGTAGCGATAACCTCAGTTATCGCTACTTTCCTAACGCCTGCTTCAAGACTGACTTAGCCATGATATCCTATGGAAGGTGGATATCATGGCTAAGTATGTCTTGCACTATCAGCAAGCTATCGCCAAAAGTTGTGCGATTATCGCTGGATTTCCAGCGATAATCGCACAGTTGGCAGCTTGCGCTCTGAATTTTATCGCTTTGGAGATAAGCGTTGCTGATAGCCACGCTATCTCCGCGATAAAATTCAGAGTTGGCCGGCGATAATTATCCTCACGCTAAGAGCGCTGAGCGATAATTATCGCCAGCCCTTGTAGATATGCCCCCAAGTAACTTAAACGACCATCGAGCATGTAGCAATGAAAAGACATGGGGGCATATTAGCAAGACCGGCGATAAAATTATCGCCGTTTTAGCGGCAGGAAACTGCCGCTAAAGCGGCGATAATGGGCTTGCTAATATGCGTTATAGAATTCCAATAGAAGCCCAGGTTAGATGTGCAGGACATCTAACCTGGGCTTCTATTGAATTCTATAACGCATATTAGCAAGCCCATTATCGCCGTTTTAGCGGCAGTTTCCTGCCGCTAAAACGGCGATAATTTTATCGCCGGTCTTGCTAATATGCCCCACGCTTCTCTTCAGCTAAGAAATATTAGCACGTTTTCTTTACGGAACTGGAGCTAAAGAATGGGTCATCCGCTTCCAATGCCCGAGTTTTCTAAAACTCGTAACCCCCACTGTTTCTTTCTGCCACTGAAAACCTTTCCTAAATCACACGCAATTTATTCTAAAACCAACGTCTAAAGCGTCCCTGCGCCTTGCCATTTCTGGACCATTTACACTGCTGGATTAATTTATTGAATAGATGAATGCATTCACATTTTAATTCCTTTTTTAGGAATACGAGTTATGTAAGCTTTGAACTCAGTTCAACAATCATCAGCCAACTGCATCTGAATTCATCTGCACATTAAAGTGATAAAAAAGAACATAAGCATTTTAATCAGTCTTAAACATATTTCAGCAGAGACATTTGTCTCCCTTTATCGAGTTCAATTGTCCGGTGCACTAGCAATGTTTACAAAAAACAAGTAACATCACTGAAGAGTCTTGTTTGATTAATGTTGATTGAGTTTTACCTCTGAAGTATCCGAATTAAGGGCCTCATTTACAAGAGGCCTGCACTGCTGGAGGGTCACTTTTAATGACGCTCTGGTGGCGCAGGCCCTAAATTATATCTACGAGGCCTGCTTGTCTTTTCGTGGCCTCATATATATGGTGTAAGGCAACTCAGCGTAAGTAGCTGCGTTGCCTCACACTGCGTCAAGGAGACGTACCATGGGCGTTGCATTGGGTGTTCCCATGCAATGCCCATGGATTTTGATACATTCCCAGATTAACAACACATCGTAAATCTGAATGCGTCAAAACTGTGCGCCTGCCCAGGGGTGGTGTAACAAGGGGAAATAACTTTATTTCTCCTCATTGTTTCCTCTTACTATGTGCTCTGCATTCTACAGCACACATAGAAAGAGGGACATGCCTCCATTTATTGTTTTTGTGCAGGAAGGTCCTACACAAAAATAATCATTCCAATGTGGACACCATTACATCATGGTTCAAGGGAGCCTGCATTGACGCAAGGCAGCCTTTGTCACCAATGCAGTGAAAGAGAGCAGGTATACGCCATATCTTATAGATACGGTGCATTCTTGCCCTTTTCTTCTGACGCAGGGTAGCACAGCAAAGTGACTGCACTGCCCTGGGTCAAAATCTTGCAAATGAGGCCCTAAAGGTTTATCCTAATTAAATGTTTTTTTTTCACAACAAAATGTTATTGTCAACAGCCACAAAATGTCTGTTAATGCCAAATACCAGAACAGGAACACATACATAATACTCATGATGATGTCGACGTTTTGTAGCCAGATATGTAGAGGAGGATCATATGCATAACAGCATATATTAACAAACAACTGAAGTGTCATATATCCATTATGTGATACAATGCATGTCAAGTCAACCCCAGGGTGAATAGTTAAGTCGCTGATCCCGTGTTCGCCCCACCTTATGATAGTTGTGGCTGATATCAATCTATTGAATCTATCGTGGGATCTGGGATGGGTTCTAAGTAAATCCCTCAGTAGTCTGCCCATCTCTTCCAGATCTTGGGATGTTTCTGGGGACAACCCCGCGCAGAAATATAGGTATTTCCAACCCCATGCAGAAATCAAGACCCTTCTTCCAAGCCCCAAGAGAGGGCGGGGAGGCGTCCTTCCAGGTCTGCGCTATATCCCGCTTTGCAAGTGTAAGGCCCAAGACCAGTAGGTGATGTTTATATATGTTGCCTCCAATGTCATCTGTTATATGGAGAAGCGTCAGTCTGGGGGAATAAGGGATGTCCCACCCCAGCACCGCCGACATACATGTAGTGTAGTGAACCCCTGACAAAGGGCAATGAAATTAGCCCGAAATGCATTGGGAAGATCATACTACTGAGGATGAATCGTGTATATTTCCTGCTTCGGAAAAAGGTCCGGATGGACATATCCGCAGTATCAGAAACGTAAATACATGTAATGGCTCTCTTGTGACAAAGCAAAATGGAATGAACTTGTGGATCATTGGATTATCGTAAAATAAATGTGTTTGAAAAGGATAAAAAACATCAGCATCTTTATTACAAAGAAATCACGCTGTGCGTCCGGGATGGCAGTGGAGTTCCGCTCCCTTTATTTTGATGTTTCTAGCCCATGCGGTTGGAGGGCGGACCGCGCACCCGGGCTGCACGCATAAACTATCAAATGGATAAAATCGGCGAAAGCAAATGAAAAAATGAAGAAAAAGGTGTGCACTTTCACTCTCTAATTGATACATGTAATAACCCCATGCCAGAACCTGGAGTGTGACGTGCATAGCCAAACTGTATGGATAAGAGTTCCCTCAGCCACTTGGCATCGCAAGCAAAGTGGAGAGGCAATGAGTCCTGCCCGCCAGAGCCGATACCTGGTGTAATAAACCCTATGGAGATACTTGAATTGTATGTATCATAGTCGAGTTGCTATGGCGGCACCTCATGGGGATGCCAGCACCTCGGTCCAGTCCTCATCATCCAAGGGGCCCGAGTCTGTCTGCCAGTCCTCCCGTGTTTTAATTAGCGTAGTGTGGCTGTTCGTGACAAGTGTACGGTAGATTTGGGTGATTTTGTGCTCCCCCAGGTCTCCCATGAATACTTTTGCCTCAAGAGGGCTAAAATCAGGTATGGTCTCCTGGAGTGTGAGATATGGAGAGAAGCCATGGCGGAATTGAAGATATTTGTAAAATTGCGATCGTGGCATCGCATATTCTTGCTGTAATTCTTGAAAGGACTTCAAGGTCTGACCATGGAGAACATCCCCCGCGGTGGAGATTCCTATAGCCTCCCACCCCGAGAAGCCAGGTAGCCCAGCGAGTTGCGGCAAGAGGCCATTGTGCCAGAGGGGAGCCTCCTTTGTTATTCTACCCCACCATCCCAGCTGACGGAGTGTGCGTTTCCATAATTGAAAGACTGTGGCGGTCACCGGCGGCAAAGCCTTTCGGGTGGAGCCCGCATAGAGGATTGTGTGAAGGGGTGTGGTACCCATCAGCCACCGCTTGACTGCATATGCAGGGTCTGACCTATCCCCATACCACCAATCATTTAGTATGAGGAGGTGTGAGGCCGCATAGGACGCCTGGACGTCTGGTGTTGCCAAACCGCCACAATAGGTTGACTGAAAGCATGTCTTTAATGCCACTCGGGCCGAGCCGCGCCCCCAAAGAAAATGCCAGAGAGTAGAGTTTAGTTGTGTGAACCAATTAGGCAGTATCGGGTATGGGTGGTTTTGGAGCTGGTACAGTAAACGGGGCAGGGAGACCATCTTGAAAATGGCGGACCTACCGAATAAAGAGAGTGGCAAGTGTGACTAGGAGTGAGTCTGTTCCTTAATTTGCATCCAGGGTGGAGCTAGGTTTCTTTCCCAGGACAGGCGTTGTGAAGCAGACAGGTAGACCCCCAAATATTTGAAGCCTTCACGCACCACTGTCACTTCCTCAGACCATAGGCCCAGAGGGCCCGCATTACTATGGGCCACAGGTAAGACTTACGGGGGTTCATATATAGCCCAGATGTGTCGCCAAAGATCTGCATGATCCTGAGCAGTCTGAGTCCCGATCGATCTGGTCGCGTAAGGAAGAATAATACGACGTCCGCATACAAAGCTATGCGGTCAGATGTCTCCCCGGACCACTCAAACCCACGGATCTGTGCATCCACCCGTACCCAAGCCACGAGAGGTTCCATGGAGAGTGCGAAAAGATACGGAGAGAGGGAACAACCCTGAGGGGTGCCTCGCCCAATAGGAAAGGTTTGTGAGACAGTGTCTGCCACACGGACGGAGGCGGTGATATCCGTATAAAGAAGTTGGATATATTTCAGGAGACGAGGACCAAAATTGAGGCGACTGAGGAGCGCAAAGAGATATGTCCAGCTAAGGGAGTCAAAGGCCCTGTCTATGTCCGCGAGTAATAGGGCAGCTGGTTCGCCCAGACGTTCCGCCAAAGCAATGGCATTGTGTGCACGTCAGATATTATGTCGTGTGGCGCGGCCCGGCATGAAGCCCGCCTGGTCCGGGTGGGCCAGATCGGAAATGTATGGGAGAATAATATTAGCTAAGATCTTGGCAAGTAGTTTAGCCTCCACGTTGAGTAGTGATATCGGGCAATACGAAGAATGGAGTTCAGGAGGCCGGCCTGGTTTTAGGAGAGACCGCTCGTCAAGAGCGGCAAGGAGCACGGCTAAGTAAGGGGCAGTGAGTATGGATTGATATTTCTTATGAAATTCACAGGGAAAGCCATTAGGGCCAGGTGCTTTGCCCGGGCGCATTCCAGACAGTGCTTCCTGAATTTCCTCAGTCGTTATTGGGGCATCTAATTCACCCCGTGCGGCGTCTGTGAGGGCTCGCTATGGCATGTCGTCTATAAACTTCTGAACTAATTGTGAATATATAGTCTCCCGGGGGGCATATAGTTCTGCCTAATAGTCTGCGAAGCTCACTGCGATTTGTAGGGGATCTGTAAGGACCCTCCCATCGGGGTCACGCAGGCTCGGGATGGAAAGAGGGCAGAGAGCTCTCTGGCACAGGCGATGCAGTAGGGCGCTCGATTTGTCACCCCATTGATATATTCTGCTACGGGTCACCAGCCAGACCACCCGAGCCTCGTCCAGAAGCTCATTGGCGTACACCTGCTGAGTGTGGAGTAATTGTCTATGCGAGTCGTGCCCGTTCGCCTCCGTACTCGCGTGTTCTGCGGCCAGTAGCTGGGCTTCCAGCTGTATTAGTTGTTCCCGACGCTGCTTGCGCTGCGCTGTGCAGTATGCAATATCCACCCCTCGAAGTGTGGGCTTCATTGCCTCCCAAAGAACTGAGGGTGTTCCCACCCACCCAATATTATGAGAGAAGTATTCTGTAAGGGCGTTATGCATATGCAGCCTATATTTGTCATCCTGGAGGAGCCATGGTGATAGGCGCCAGCGGAAGGGGGGGCGCTCGGTGTCAAGTCGCAAGCCCAGTTGCAGTGGGGAGTGGTCCGAAAGACCCCGGGGTAATATCTCGGCCGCCGCAAGTCTGTGTATGTGGGCAGCTGACAAGAAGATGTAGTCTATGCGGGAAAAAGACCCATATGCACTAAAGAAGTAAGTGTAACCCTGGTCAGTGGGATGTAGTCGTCGCCAGGTGTCTACCCAATCTAGTCCCTGCACCATGGGCCCCAGTTTGGACTCACGGGGCTCCACCATATTATCTGCGAGGCGCCACCTGTCCAGAGAGGGACATATTGTGTCGTTCCAATCACCCCAACCAGGGCCATCCCTGGGGGAATCTCCACCCAAAGCCTCATCAAGCATTCCCTCAGGTTCCAGGTGAGGGGCGGAGGGGCGTATATACATCCCAAGATGAGCGTCTGGCCACATAACATACCCGTAACAATAACATACCTCCCCTGGGGATCAGTCCATGTTTTCTCATGCAGAAAGGGGATCCTACGGTGGATCAGTATCGCCACCCCTCGTAAACATCTAGTGAATCCCGAATGGAAGGCTTGCACAAACCCAAAGCGCGTTAGGCATGGAATTCTATTCCCAAGTAGGTGTGTTTCTTGTAAAAGTAGAATGTCTGCGCCACAGCGTTTAGCTTGGCGTAGAATGGCCCCTCTTTTAACCTTATCCAGTAGACCCCGGACATTCCAACTGACCACCCGGAGGCGTCGTTCTTTTAGCCTAGGCATGCTCAGTGACGGGGCGGACAGCAGTATGTGTATTCAGGGGACTGCATGTGATGGTCAAAGACTTGAACATAGCAGCAGGATGGACATGTGCATGACACTGAAAAAACATGTAAAAGGAAAACAAGAAAAACATTAACTTTCCCCAGCAGCCCCCCCCTCCCTCCCACCCCAATACCTCATGAACATTGAAGCATCTGTTGTGGCATGAGGCCTACCCGAGCCATAATGGGGGTCCGGAGCAGCTCCCAGCCAATGAATCCCTATGTGGCTTCCCTTAGACACAGCGATGTCTCAAGGTCCTGGGGAAGCATTAGAAGGGGGTGCAGCCCAAGGCAATGTGCCGTTGACAATGAAATAGAAATCGTTCATTATGGTGAGTCACAAGATGAAATGTCCTTCATGCGGTAGTTCCCGTGGCTCAGACGTGTGATTTGTTGTGGGATTTGGAGCGTTTCTTGGATGGTGACCGCTGGAGCCGCTCTCCGGAGGTCTGGGGTGACCCATGGCCCTGTCCCCCAGGTGAGGAGTCCGAATCTATTCTGGGCGGTGTATGTGGTCTGAGCCTGATAGTCTCGTCTGTCCACGCGAACACCTCCTCAGGGGAGTCAAAGAAGTGTGTCCGCTCTTTATAGGAGACTCGGAGCCTGGCCGGGAACAGCAGGGAATATTGAATCTTAAGATGGCACAATTTGGCCTTCCCCTCGGCGAAGGGCTGGCGGCGCTGCTGGATCAGCCTGGTATAGTCCGGAAATATCATGATCCGTTGCGAGAAGAGGAGGGGGTCTTTAAGTCTAGCCTGTTGCAGGATAATGTCCCTGTCCTTGAAGTTTAAGAATCGTGCAATCAGTGGTCTAGGACAAGCACAAGGCAGTGGTTTCTGTAACAGGGCCCGATGTGCACGCTCAATGACGAAGCAGGGGGACATGAGACCGGGAGAGAGCCAGTCCGTCAGCCATTTAGCCAAGAAGTCCGCCGTGTCGCCGCCCTCGCAGCCCTCGGGAAACCATACAAAGCGAAGATTGTTCCGGCGGGCACGCCCCACCGCATCCTCCGCATTCTCCGGCCCGCGTTGCCAGGCCCTTAGCGACAGATTCTAGGGCGGAGACCTTTTTCTGGAGTTTCCTGACAGAGTCCTCCACCGTCGATTTCCTGGACTCGGCTTCAGTTATGCGCTGCACTGTGTTGCGCAGATCCTGCCTGAGGAGCATGATGTCCAATCCAACGGCACCAATCTTGGCCTCCAGCATATCTCTGGATTGTGTAATGGCAGCTAGTATGGTGGCATTGTCCGGCAGTGACGGCGACGCGCCGCCCATAGCCGGGGCCTGTGCAGCAGCACTAGCATATTTATCTATGGTTCTCTGCCGAGCCGTCGCACCAGGGAGTTTGTCTTTAGTCATGGTGCAGGAATATGGCCTTCGCAGTAGGTGCCCCCAAGGGTAGGATCAGTGGGAAGTATGGACCCTGTCTGTACAATAGAAAAGTCTCAGAGGACCAAGTGCATCTGAGTACCTGCGACACAGGAGGGCTGCAAAAGTAGGGACCGCAATACCAGGCAAGGCACTGCCCGAGTGTTTCTTGCTTCAGCCTCCATCAAAAGCACAATTCACGCGTGCGCTGGCTGATAGGGGAGTGGGGTGTCGCCTCACCATGGCTGTCCGTTCACCCAGACAGCCCAGTCCGTGATGCACACACACTTGCTGTGGGGCCTTCCCTTAACACGGGATCCTGACAGTCTATAACCACCCCAGGATCACCAGGTTCAGCAGTGCAGGTGCAGGAGCACAGCCCAGTGTCCACAGCACATCTCAAAGCGGCCTCCCAGGGTGTTGATTGTCAGCGGATCATGCACAGGGGGCAACACCGCATACGGCAGTCCACCAATCCCTCAGTAAATGTCGGTGGTGGTAATGCTGGATGATAGCTCAAGCAGCAGAGCCGCCCGCTCCCACGCTGCACTAGGGCACCCAGAGCAGGCGCCGGCACGCCGCAACCCGAAATGGCCGCCAGGCCATTTACATCAAAGGCCGCAACGTGCCTTCAAATGGTCGGCGCTGCAGTGCCGCGACACCCACTGCCCTCCGGGGACACGACGCAGCCCCCCAGGCCCGCTATCACATGGGGCAAGGACCACCGAGCCGCCGCCGCCCGTCAGCACCAGGATCCAGCCACAGACAAGCAGCTCAGCAGCCCAACGGGCAGGGCGCGAAGCCGGCGGCAAAGTCACCCACCTCTGCTCGAGATCAGGTTATATGTGCCAGGCGGCGGGACACCACAGCCCGATGTAGCCACCGAATCCCCTCGGGCTCGCTCAGTAGTGTGTCGAGGCCGCTGGGCCCCACCAGGCGCGCACCGCGGCAGGGGAGGAGGGGCGGCACGCCGTATCTCGATGTAGCCACTGGGTCTCGTCAGGCTCCCTGGAGCGGATGCCACTCCCCAGCCGTCAACACCCGGCCACCGGCAAGCAGCAGTTCAATGCGGTGTTCACCGCAGCATATCAAGGTACTCCGCAGCTCCACGGCACCGCCCCTTACTCAAGGGCGAGGATCGGAGGCCGCAGTCTTTGCCCAGCGCCCGGACACTTCACGGGCAGAGCAGACAGATCAAACACGGCTTACAGGGGGGCGCTAAGATCTAGGAAGCTTCATCTAGGGTGGGGCACCGCATGAAGGGCCGAATCCGGCAGGATTGTAAAAGGATTAATATAGGGCTGCAGGAGCTTGTCTACAGCGCGTCCGCCATGTCGGACCGCTAGGCCACGCCCCCCCTAGTTAAATGTTTGAATGAAATTATTCTTCAAACTTGGTTTGTTATAGTTCTTGGTAATTTGCAGTGTATATAAATTCTAGAGAAGGGCTATTTTTATATTTATGTGTGCAATGATTCTTTGGATTGGATGTGAGACTACCACAAATAATATGGCCACAAATTTGTTAAGGTAAAACACAGTTTTAATAATTTAAACCTGGCTGCAACCCCTAGTAGCCATGGCACAGAACAGTCTGGCTAAATTTAGGAAATGTGTAAAGTGTTTAGGAGTCACAAATCAGTTAAAAAGTCAGTTTCAATAATTCAAACTTGCCTTAACCCTTGCAGCCATGACACAGACCAGTCTGGCTTAATTCAGCTGTAACAAATCTGTTAAAAAAATAAATCAGCAAAATAAAAATCCCTCAACCAATATAAAAAAATAGTAAACTATTTAATGAGCAAAATGATTTGTGCACTTGAAGTGACATCACTCATTTCACATCAAAACAGTCTGTAAAAGAAGAAGCCAAGCTAGAGGAGTAACTTTCTATAATTCATCTGCACAGGAAGATACACCACTGGATTTCCCATCATCCATCTCTACAGGAAGTGACAACACTGGATGTACAATACTCCACTTGCTCAGGAAGTGACATCACTTCCTGTCTGCTCCCCATTTCAATCAACTCTTCAGGGCATCCCATTCCATGGTGTCCCAATGAAAGGGCTAGCACAGACAAGGGCATTGCCTGTCTGGGCCCTAAAGGCCTTGGGCCAGAATCACAGTGAAACTTACAAGGTAAAATAAAATTATGTGTATTACCTAGTAATTCATACTCTCAATCCCCAGAGTCGCACCCAGATGCAGATGTAGAAGATCCAGACGCTTACACAGCATTCACACAATTAACAGACCATGCATCAGACATCATAGACTTCATCACTTATAACAAGATTAATGCCCTCTTGACCACAGAATCACTGCTCATGCCCACTTCCTAGACAGCTTTCTTCCCACACGCTAGAGCATCTATTGTGTCAACTATGCGCAAAAGAAGGGAAGAGGCCTCGCTGTCATCCATGCATCCTCCTAGTCCAGAACCCTCAGCAAGCAAGTAACACTGAACTCAGTGGAGCTGCTGACAAGCCATTTCTTACACACGGCAACTCAGACCATCACCTTCAATCTCATCTCCATGTCTCCTGGGCCAAACAAGAACTTAATTGATGAATTCTCAGATCTCGTTACCACCTCCTCCATCCGACATATCCACACCATCCTCTTGGGTGACTTTAGCCTCTCAGACACCACAAGCTAAAAAAAAAGAGGAACCCTCTTGCACCACTTCAATAAATTCAGTGTGATGCAACCAACACATTACTGAATTGTCTTTTAAACATCACCAATAATCCAATGCACACCACCGATAACCCTGTACTGGATTGAATACTTTGCCTCCCTATCTCCCTGCTTAAAATCCTACCAATATTACAAGGTCAACATAAAAGAGCAGATATGTAGGAGGCTGGCTTAGTATATATTGCTCACTTATGCAAGTATAGCACTGTGCACTAATCCAGACAACACTTATGGTGATTAAAGTGGTCTTAGACAACCTTAGAAAGCTCTCTAAGTGGTAGCTGTGAAGAGCAGCCTTCAGGCTTAGTCCAGAAGGAGTGTAAAGCAGCTTGTTTTACCAGCACTTAATCTTATGGTTTGGGGTAAGTGAAAAAGAACCACACAGTGTAGTTATAAAAAATATGTATTCATTATTAACACTCACTAACACAATACAGTATCTGCTACCCGGAGATATATGCACAATACACAAAATACTTGTCAATAGAATAAGCAAGAAGCACAAATACGCAGTAGTCCCCAGGGGGAGACCAAACCATATAAGGAAATAGTGGAATACGAACCACGACTCAAGTCAAGAGTGGACCCAGAAGACGTAGAAGAGTTGGGGACCCAAGGAACCACCCAAGGTGAGTATCTAGGAACCCCACAGAGGTCGGGTGCAGTCTGGGAACACGACCGCTTACTAAATTCAAGTCAATGGGTAAGTTGCAGTTGCAATTTTAAAGATGAAGAACCCTTCCCAGTGGAGAGTCATTCTGCCAGTGGATACTCCAGGAACCAGGATACCTACAGCAGGGAAACTGGGTGTATAGGTGTGAAGTGACATCGGAAACCGCCATAGACCACAATGGTTGACCTCGAAAAAGATGACGCTGGAGAGGAAGGTGAAAGTGTATGGTGGAACCAAACATTGTATTCAGGATGAGAGGTACCTACAAGCAGAGGAGACAGAGTCTATGCCACTCAGGAGTGACCAGGAGGCACGGAAGACGAATGCCCACTGATGTCGGGGATGCAGGAGAGTTGACGGTGCCCTTGATGTTGCGGCTGTTCGGACCAGGCAACACAGAGGAAAACCAGGAGCAGTGCATGAGGTGTCCTACATCTGATGTCGAGAGCCAAGAGGCCAGTGTCTGGCAGGGGCACCAACAAGCCTTGGCAGCATCAAACAACGTATTCGTCGAAAAAGGGGCAGTGGCGGGACCAGCAAGGTCCAAGTGACTTACCACAAGTAGATAAGTCAGGCCAGGCCCCAAGCAAGCAGGGGAGCCCACTGGAGCCAAAGAAGACTCTCAAGAGGACCCACAGGCCAGAGGCACAGTAGTCTCAAGAGGACCTTGAGCAGCTCACCAAAGGATGAAGACCTACGGTGGAAAGGATGTGGTGCAGGGAAAGATCTTGGTTGTAGGAGATGCTTGAGGCTGGAGCTTCTTGGAGCCCGAAGATCTCTGGAGCAGAGAGTCAACAAGCCTTGGCAACGGCAAGTTGATGTGTTGCACAGGAGTACTGCTCCAGTGGTTCCGAGAAGGGATACTGGCCTCCAACTTGCTAGTAAGACAGTGCAGGCCTTGAGGGAGTTGCAGAATAACCACCTGTGTTGCTGATCCTTTCAGAGTCTGTAGGAGCTCAGGAACAGCAGCTCGGTCAGCTTTGTTTTGGTGCCTGCAGATGCAGGGAAGTGACTCCTTCACTTCAAGGGAGATTCGTTCAGGCGTCTTGGATGTCCACAGGCCTGGGGAAGAACCTGTATGGAGCACAGGCACAGACGTTGCAACAGACTTGAAGGACAACGAGACCAGGAGAAGCAGGAGTCTTCCCAGTTGTAGTCTCGGTTCCCAAAAGCAAAGTCCAGCGATGTCCAGAGTGCCCAGATGGTCGAAGTTGAAGTGGTATTGGATCTGAATTTTGTCCCATCTAGGGACCCACCCACAGGTAAGCCATTAGGTACCCTAAGGAAAGGGTTGGGACAATTCAGGAGTCCCTCCCACAGGAGGGGCTGGACCGTGGAGAGGATACAACCTTGTCCTCTGTCCAGTTTCACATCAGAGTGGGAGCCAACGGCTCCCTGAACTGATTTGAACTTGAGTATGCAAGGAGGGTGCCAAATGTGCCCTTCAAGCAGTCTCATTGGCACTGGCAAGTGCCCACACCCTGTCCCAATTCTCTAAGTCATGTCTGGGAGGTGGTCACACCTCCCTGTGACAGGAAACCTATTATCGTGTCTCTGGTTGGCAGCAGCCATAGTATGCTGTCCGGGTCTAGAAGCCTGGTACCGGGTGCATTAAGGGCCTCCTGGAGGAGCTTTACAGTGTATGGAATCATACCTCCCACACTGCTTACGGTGTGGGGGTATGAGGGTATGATTCCAACATGTTTGATACCAAACACGGCAGGGTTCGTGACAGCCAGTTTAGAGATGGTCATCGTGTAATGACGCATGGCCACTCTATGTATCATAATGGCTGATACACTTATAACCCGGGAGAATGGACTCCAAAGGTTGCTGGGGTGCCCTGCTCATGCTGGGACACCATCACACTTAGAACCGAGCACCCTGCCTTCAGGATTGAAAGTCCAGCCTTAGGGGTGACTTATAGGTTTTAAGTGCAGTGACCTCAGATAAAAGGGAACGTATATCTGTCGTAAGTGGTGCAGCACCAGCTTATATAGGCTGCAATTGCAGGCCTGTAGTCACAATTCGAGTGGTGTCTCATGGGTGGCATAATACATGCTTCAGCCCATGGGAGACCCCTTCTGTACCTATGCCCTGGGTACCTTAGTACCATTTACTAGGGACTTACAAGGGTACCCCAGTAGCCAATCTGGAGTGTACCTAAGTACTCACCATGTCCAATTTAGGGAAGAAGTACTGGGGTCCTGGTTAGCAGGATTCCAGTCAGACTAGTCAGTAAAACATAATGACACCAGCAAACAACCTAATGCTTGAATTGATTCCTCACCCAACCAACTCCACGTCCAATGCCAACACCCTTCTAAACAACTTCAATACCTTTTTGGAAAGCTATGTAAACATCCACACCCCAATTACAACACACAAGTGCACGGCAGCGCCTTCTGCACCCTGGTACTCTAAAGACCCTGTTGACAAGTGTTGCTAAGTCATCCTGTGTGTCCTCTGCACCCCCATTTTACACTGACTGATACTGGTGGTAACTGACTCTGACTGTCCCAGGGCTCTGTCTGAACAGGCCCAGGGCTAGTGCTATGTTGAAAACACAGTGAAAACATACACATGCATTAAGGTGCACTATGTATTAGGGTACACTTACAATTGGCTTTACCTACCCTATAAGACCTTGTAGATAGAAGAGCAGGGGGATTAAAACTACCTATAAGTCCCTAGTATATAATAGGGCATGGCAGTTTAGAGGCCATCAGCCCCTTCTGCACTTGCACGTGTGCACTGCTGATCTCCTGAGGTCATTTTAAAAGCAGCCCTGCCTCGCAGCACTGTTTTTAAAAGTAAATTAACTGCAAACTCAACTTTGGTGGTGGGACACTTGAAAAGTAATAATATACATTATTCTTACATATTAGTTACCCCCAAGGTCTCCCCTAGGTGTCCCGGGATGGGAGGGTCATGTAATTCTAAACAGGGTCCTTATAAAATGTGTTTTATATGTCCTGGGGAAAGAGAAATTGCACATTTCACTTCCATCATTGTAGTAAAGTGCCTACCAAAATCGACTTTCATGCTATGAGCACTGTGGAGTGAGCATCTATACTATATTTGCATATTCAGGACACCAAGGTTTCCCCTAGGTGTCCCAGGGGTGGGGGCAAGTAACTATAAGCAGAGCCCTCATAAAATATGTTTTATTTACCCTGGTGATGGAGAAATTGCACATTTCAGTTTCCAAATTGTAGAAGCCTAGTCCTGTAGGATAACATTGCAATAGTTTAGAAACACCTAAATATTGCTAGGAATTGAATAAAAATATTTAACAACTGAGGAGAATGGTATTGATAAATCTAACAATATGCTATTGTTGAAGTTATCTTAAATTGTGCAGAAGAGAAGTTATCAGACTTTCTTGTCTTTAAGCCAAAATTCAGCCTTCCTGCAGTCTTCCCTGATTGGTCAGAATTAAGAAGATTAGCCAGGCTGCTTTGATGCAGTAAATAATGGCTCTCCCACAGAGAGGCTATATGCTGGAGCGAGCTCTGTCACATAGGAATGCCGTTGCAGGGGGGAGGGGTCGTAAAGGATGAAGCTTCAAAGGAGGAATAGGACTGGCTGGGAATGCCAGGCCTACCTACCCCATCCCCTTTGACCCAGCAGAAAGGGGGCTTAAAGAAGGAATCTGCAGATGTTATGGGGTGGAGAGATATGGAAACGAGCCATACTGAGAGTTGGTTTAGTTACCTCTTCATGCTCTGCTGAGATTTCAGCCATGTTAAAATTTGGAGGAATAGTACTTTATGATTATGCTATATTTGGAGGAAGTCGTCATGCTCTGGGGTGTTGCCTTGTACCTCATTGGGCAAGAGTGCTCTCCTGCTTGACCCCAGAGAACACTGAATAAATATGTGAGAGGTGCAGAGCCTCTCAGATGTGCTGACTGAAACAAAGAGAAGAAGAAAGACTGCCATGCTGGAAAGTTGATTTGCACCTCCAGGCCCTGCATTCTGACTGACTGGGCCTGCTGCACAATCTGGAACTACAGCCCTGTGGACTCCCTGCAAGCTACAGGGTAACAGAGCTCACCTGCATCAACTCCACCAAGAGTTCCCTGCCTGGAATGCATCCAGTGGACATTTAAGGGTTTTGGCCAGGTGCATTGTGGAAATTGTGACTCCAAACTTTCCAGGACGATCTTGGAGCTTCCAGACCCTTGGATTGTGTTGTGGACCATTTGGACCCTCAAGAGGAACTTCAGGAAAAAGTTTCAGAAGTTTGGAGAATTATGGAGCAACTTTGGAAAAAAAAACATAAGGTGACTAAGTGCTAGAAAGTGCTTATACTTTTATACTTTAAAAATTCATATCTCCGATTCCCTACATTGGATGTTTGTCATTTTGGTGTCATTTTAAAGATAAAAATATTTCATATTTTTATATATTGGTGTGGGATTTTTATTGTGTGTTGTGTCTTAATTATTTACTGAATTGGTATTTTTAAATGCTTTGCATACCTGTCTCCTAAGTTAAGCCTGCCTGCTTGTAGCCAAGCCTCCAAGGGTTGAGCATGGGAATAGTTTATTGAGACCTATACTGAGCCCTAGACCCTTTATAGTGGCCTTATTGCCAGTGGTGGATGCATATTTACCACTACTAATAACTCACTTTCCAACAACAATAAATTAACCAGCTGCAAATAGCAAAGATAATGGAAGAAAAAAATCAAATCTAGAGGACTTCTTGATTCTGAAGTCCCTCAGCTCAACACACAGACAGCTCATAACATAAGCCAAAGCAAAGTACTATACCAAAACCATCAATGAAGTCATCAACAAAATCAGGATGCTGTTCAAATCAATCAAGCACTGCATCACCCCTCTTCAGGACCAACCTATTCCTCACTCCACATGCCATTAACCTTTTCTTCATTGAAAACAAACAGAAGATTGAACAGCACATTGAGGACCCCAAGCCTGCTTCATCCCTTACATCCGCTTCTTCCCATAGAAATCCCACAATGGTCAGCCTTCAAAGACCTATCTCTCCCTGATCTCTCTGACACGTTCAACTCCCTCAAAGCCACTTCCTATGAAGATGATGTCTTATCATCATCATTCTTCAAAGCTCCCTCCGGAGACACTCTCCTACGCCTACGTACCATTGTCAATGCTTTCCACTCAAAAAGAAACCACTAGCACCAGACCTTGAAACCTTGCCAAATACTGACCTATCACTCATCTCCCATCCATCGATAATATCATCGAAAAAATATACTATGTACGATTAACAGTGGCTTCAGGTTATTTTGCAGCATGGAGTCTGCTACTTTATATGCCTTAGACAATGCCCTCTTGAACACAGATGTAGATGACCCCTCCTCATTATATTGCTAGACCTCTCAGCTGAGTTCACCATAGTCAACCATTCTACCCTCATATACATCTTGCAGACTCAAATGGGATTCTCAGGCAATGTCCTCCACTAGTTCTCCTCCTAGCTCTCCAACCAATACCAGATTGTTCACATGGGCAGCTTCAGGTCATGAAAGATCACTATCACATGTGGAATCCCTCAAAGTTCCATACTGTGCGGCTTGGTGCCCTACTCATAGATAACAGCATCAAGATTTACCAATATGCCAATGGTACACACCTCTACTTGAAAGTCTCCTTTGCTTCAGACATCAAGTGCCTCAAACACTGCTTGGACATTATCCAGACAGTGCCTATATAAAGCACAACGCAACCAGGGGAGAATTGCTGTTATTTGCAAAGAACCACAAAGAAGAGACTACAAATCTGCCTCAATGACCTGACTCAAACCCAAATATTCACTGAACGTCACATCAATTAGATTCACCCTGGAAACCACCCTCAACCTCAAGGAACACTTCACCAAAAAAGCAAAGATGTCCTGGTACCAGTTTTTTCTTCTTAGCAAAGTAAAACTGCTTCTTCCAGAAAGAGTCTTCAGAACTGTTGTTTAAGCCCTCCTAACATAACTTCTAGATAGGATCTTTCTTGGTCCTATCGAAGCATTAATGCTTCCCTAAGCATTTCTGACAAGGGTTCTTTTTCTAGTGCTTCATTGTAAATATTTGGAAGAGAGTGTGCCAATAGTTCCACATAGTTGCTAAAAAGCCCATTTTATATTGTCTCTCTCTATGGGATTTTTCAATAATTCCTTATTTCCCATTCTCAATACAGGTAGTTTTAGCTCGGTTAAAATCCAGTCAGTGCCCATGCAGTGAAATGTCACCTGTTCAGTGTAAAGAGTAGAATATCATTCTTTAAACCTATTTTGTTTATCACTTCCTGTTCTGTCAGGACATCATCTGTGTGGTTTCTTATTGGCACAATTGTGTTATACCTCCCCCTTCTCGGTTAACCAGACATGCTAAGAGGTGTCCAGGCTTGTCCTCACTATTGAGCTGCATTTCTACAAATGCTCTGTAATCAGGTTTGCCTAACCTGGGCCTTGCTTCCTCTAAACATTCCATCCTTTTATTTCCCTCTGTGCTGTCCCCTTTACCTTGGGTCATACTGTTGAGTTTTCCGTACATCATTTGTTAGACACATAAAATTCCCTAATGATAACCATAAAGGCTTCCCAAAGGGTCAAAGTTGAGTTTGTCAAGTTTGTGTTGTGAGCGAAAATATGTTAATTGCATTCCTAAGTTCCCCACTATATGGGCAGTCTGATAATGCTTTTGGTTGTAATGTCCACATTGATATTGGTGTCACTAATGAGGTGCATTATCAGATAACAGGTCATCCAGATACTCAGGTTTTTTATATTCCTCCAAATGATCAGGGCATGTAAAGGCAAGATCAACCCTCGAGAAGGTACCATTTGGCAATTAATAAAAGGATTACCCTTTGCCTCCACATTTTGCACCCTCCATATTTGTACTAATTTCAATGTATCTGCTGTCTCTAGAAGTGCCATCAAGGACTAATCTAATGCTCTAGTAGAGCTGTCCAAACAATCAAATATGCTTACCAACCAAGTGCAGAAATCTTAGTAAACTGAAGTTTGCGAGGGATGAAAATAGGAGGGAAGAAAGAGGAACACAGATTTCGCGTATTCACAAACTGCAGGAGGGTTCCAGTAATGCTAAATTTAAGATAATTTACTATGAAGGTGAACATAGAACTAACATGACCCCTCAACTGATGAATAAGATCAACCCTGGGAATACTTACATGTAGGACACATAAGTGTATGTATATACATAGGTAGTGGAAGTACAGTGGTAAATAAACTGGGGCGCCTAATTGGAATGACTCTGCGACTCTTGTTTCTCATGGGCCTGGTACCAATCAATAAGCATACACAAGTCTTAACCAACATGGTGTAACTAGGACAAACTCTGGCAAACAAAGAGAAGCTCTGAAATTGAAAAATTAGTAAAGTGCTAGAATACAAAAGTTGGAAGCTGACATGATGAAGTAACTGCAGAATGTGGAGTGAGGAAGATGTTGAAATATTACAGTATGGGATCCGCATGTATTATGTTGTGGGACTTGAAACTAAAGCCTGGAAGGACACAGTGAGTTGAATGAAGACGTACTTGTTTGGACACAGATGAAACATGAGGGATGGAAAGATGATGTCATAGATGAGGACCCAATGATCAATGGTTTGAAGGGCCATTGATACACATTGATGATGATAGATATCAAATTTATCAGAGTTCTTACTTATTTGGGTTAACAACTGGTGTATGTTGTGATTGCTGTTTATTTGTTGTGAGGAAAACCAAAGTTTCTTCATGAGATCTAAAAATATGCAATAAACAGGCTCACAAAATAAATGCATTTTTAATATTATAGAAATGCAAAGTAATTAAACTATACTCAGCAATATATGTATCAACAATGTATTGACAGATAATGTACTAACATAGACTCATATATGGTAATTCTAAAATCTGCAGAACACTTTTGCACTTGCTGACTCTTTTTTTACTTACTTTTCCATGGGAAATATATTTTTCCCAATGGAGAAAGTCCATATCTTACATGCCCACCAATTTTGAGGGTGCTCTGTTTGCATTTCCCATTGAAATGGGATTTACTGCTGCCCGTTCCAAGCTGGTAAAAGGTTGAACAAGAATTTGCAGATACACAAAAATGTGCAAACTTTCCAGTTCTGGAATGCTCACCTCCCCTCCTCTCACTCACTGTGTGATTTACTCACATAGGGGCCGATTCCGATTCGGGCCGGAAATCTCTCCGACCGAGCCGGACCCGGAGAGATTTCCGACCGAATCGGACCCGTGCAGCCCGACCGAACGAGTACGATGCGTCCGTATGCTATCGTACTCGAGTCGGTCGGACTCCCATTGAAGTCAATGGGAGCCGGTCGTAGAACGCGTACGCGGGCTCCCATTGCCTCAATGGGTGCGAGGCGAACAAGGGCGCCCCCTACAGCGGGTACGCGGCGAAGCGACTCGCGCCGTACACGCACAGGTAGGGGGGACCCATGGGTCCCCCCTGTGTGCAACTCGCGCGGCTAAGCGTACAGGGGGGTCCGACACGGACCCCCGAAGCACTGCTCCGACTGCTCTTTCGAGCCGGATGGCGCGTGCCGGTCGGACTGCTCGCGGCGCGCATCGTACTTACCCGGCCAGGGAACGTCTCCATTGCGCGGTGCGAGTCGTGTCCGAGCGAGTCGGTCGGTGCGGTTCGACCCGGGAACGAGTCAGTCGGAGCGGTTGGGACGCCCGAACGAGTCGGTCGGCGATTTCGCATCGTACTCGCTCGTCCGGATGCACGTACGAATCGGTCGGGAAATAGGGCTCCGAATCGGATCCAGTTAAGCCGAATCCGATTCGGAGCCCTACCGGCCGAGATCGGAATCGGCCCCATAATGTCTTTTTATGGGTGAGGTGAGTATAATTAATGTTCATAAAATATAATCACGAGTTGTTTTGCACATGCAGAAAAAGGCTATTTGTATTTGTAAATAATGAGAGACTGTGATGGTGCACTGTTCTCTTGATGCTAAATGACTTGGACAGCAGAAGCCAAGCAGGAGTCCAGGTGATTGCATTGGCTCTAATTCCAACTGCATCCATGCCTCCCACCCATCTCTATTTTACTGCACTCATATCTCAGATGCTTCAGTGAACAGGAATTAAGTTCCCATATGTGCAACTACTCAATGGTTTAAAAGAAAAGTAAGCAAATACATTCAGTTCTTATTCACCTTAGATGGCATCATTTTACATACATATAGGCACCCTTGGACCAACTATCCAACATTGACAGGTAACACTGGACCACTTTGTGTGCTTCATTAGCAGAAATACTTTTTCTGATGTCTGTGCTAATGCAATGTCTACCCACAAAACCCACCTGGTCAGCATGTGATAATTCAGTGGCCACCACTTCCAGCCGTCCAGCCAGAATTTTCCTCAGGATTTAATTGTCTATGTTTATCATTGATAGCGGTCTATATGATTCACAGTGTAAGGGGTCCTTTTTTGCTTTAGGGAGTACTGCAATCAATGCTTCCCTAGGTGTTTCCAGAAGGTGTCCTTTCTCTAGTGCATATTTAGCAGTAAGGATGTCTATAGCTCCACAAATTCCCTGTAAAACTCAAATGAAAGACAAGCACTGAGCAATGTTTTTCCAGTTCTAAACTGATGAAAAGATCATTTTACATATTCTATCTCTATGGGATTGCTCAATAATTCCTACTTTCCATTCTCAAAGGAGGTAGGTATACTTCATATGAAATCGGTCAATTCCCATGAGGGCAAAAATCACCTGTTCACTGTACCCATAGAATAGAGTTCTTTAAACATATTTTGTTTAGCACTTCCAGTTATGTCAGGACTTCATCTGCGTGGCTTATTGGAAGAATTTTCCTATTCTCCCCCCATTAGCCAGCCATGCTAAAAGGTGTCCGAACTTTTCCCCACTAAGATGCTGCATTTCTAAAAATGCTCTGCAATCATTTTTGCCTAACCTTGCCATTGCTTTCTATAAAGATTCCATCTTTTTATTTCTGTCTTCGCTGTCTCCTTTATCCTGAGTCATATGATTGTCTATTTTCTGGATCTCTTTTTCCAGTCTTGTAGCTTTACTCGCAAACGTTTTCTGCACACCATCTGTTAGCCATATACATTTTCCCCTAATGGTGACCTTAAAGTCTTCCCACAAGGTCAAAGCAGAGTTTGCCAAGTTTGCAAGGTGAGAAAATATTTTAATGGCATTCCTAAGTTTGTCCTTACAGTGGCAATCTAATAATTAGGCCGTGGCATAATTTAGGATACTCCAGAGTAATTAGAGTAATTGTGGTAATTCTGCACTACTCTTTGCTGTGAAATTACCGATAATTACACAATTACTCCTCCTTTAGGGGCCCATTACGATACCCGGCGTAAAAAAATCCGCCAGGCATGGAAGCGGCAAAAATCCGCCCGCACACACCGTCTGAACACCGACCACGCCATTACGATTACACAAACCGAAAACCGCCATCGGCGGAAAAATCACACAAGATACCGCCCGCCATCGTCCGAGTCGGAGTCAAACCGCCCGCCACGGACGGAAACACGCCCGACAACACAAAACCGCCCGCCCTCACGGCCGACACACCGCACGTGAGATTACGATCGCACCGCCATGAGCGCGGGAAAACTACAAATATACCGCCCGCCAGCGCAAACAACGCCGATGAGAATCGACACGGCAGAAGCCATGGCGCCCACGTCCCTGCACAGAAACCATCCGCTCACAAAACCAATCGCACACAACATGGCCAACAAGTCCACACAGCAAGGCACGCACAAATACACAAGCACAGTACACATCCCGAAAACACCCCCTGGACAAACAAAAACTACAAAGGCCAGAACCCCAGACACAACACACCTGAAAACAACAGACCATGAGGACACACCCACATAGGTAAGTACAAAAGCAGCACTCCCACAGACCACAACCCCTTGCAACATTGCAAACCAGAGAGGAGAGGAGAGGACACAGTGACACAGCAAGGACAGCAGCACACCACAGAAACGCACACATCACCACCACCACCACCACCACCACCACCACCACAAACCCCCTGCACATTACACAACACACACCGCACCAGCACCACAAACACCATGGCACCACAAAGAATGCCCAAGTTCACGCCCATTGAGCTGACGGTCATGGTCGATGAGATCATCAAGGTGCACCCACAAATCTATGGGAACATGGTCCAGCACACACCACTAGCCACCAGAAACAGAATGTGGAACCGGATCGTAGACCAGGTCAATGCAGTCGGGACCCTGCCCAGGAACAGAGTAGAAATTAACAAACGGTGGAATGACGTCAAGAGCCTGGTCAAGAAGAAGGAGACCAAGAACAGAGAGCTGGCAGCCGTCACTGGCGGAGGGAATCCCGCGCTCTTCAAGACCTTCAAAGCGTGGGAGGAGAAGGTGCGAGTCATCATACATCCGGAGATCCTCGCCGGATTAGCAGGGGGAGTGGAGGCTGGTAAGTACAAACTAATGTATACCAGCACACCGCTATGTACTCACATGCACTACCACCATGCCACAGCTCCCAGGGACAAACACCCCCATGTCCAGCACACAATACACAACACATCACACACACATGCAACAGACACCACCACACACAGCCCAAACAGAACAACTGTAAGATGCGTGGGGACATGTGTACACACAGCCAGCCACGTAACCACCAACAGGTCCCCAAGTATGCCAGAAGCGCCACAACGAGCACCCACCACACCCATGTGTCCGCCATAGCTGCACTAACCGACAAGTAACAGGTAAGTGGCAGGAACACAAAGTGCAGTGGGTGGGAGGGTGGACAGCCCAAGTACAACACACACCAGGCCCCTAGTCCCACAGCACAGCAAGGAGGAGCATCCCCCACCCCCCACAGCCACGTGTCAGCCACCGCAGTGCACACCGACAGCCGAAAGGTAGACATCACGATCCACAACAATCGGTGTCAGTGGGTGTCCAGCCACCACCACGACCCACAACACCCCCCACCCCCACAGACCTGCAACATGGAGCACCCCCGCTTAGAACCATGTGGCATCCAGTACAGTGCACGCCCGAACAACCTGCAGGTGGGAAACTGGACAGGGCTGGATTACTGGAGGCATGAGGACCGTAACACGACCAACACATGGGACATGTCACGTAGCAGACGAACACGCAGCACCGCCCACCGTCACGAACAAGTGAACAATGTGCACACGGACATGAACCACAGACTCACACCTCACATGACCCATCACAGACACAGCAACACCCAAGGAGCCACGTCTGCATGCACAAGCCACACTGAATATAGTACCACACGGCAGCCACTGTGCAACTCATCACACACAACCGAAACACCATTGAAGTCCTGTCCATGTAGCCCCTACTGCCTGTCAACCACACACCCCACAACTACGCCTATGTAAGACAAACAACACTAGACGCAACAGAGCGGAACAACATAAATGCACACGAACACCACTGAACCCATCAAACACACAGACACACCATGCACATACAACATACCATCCATCCCATCC
Organism: Calotriton arnoldi; assembly: GCA_963921515.1. Lineage (NCBI taxonomy): Eukaryota > Metazoa > Chordata > Amphibia > Caudata > Salamandridae > Calotriton > Calotriton arnoldi. The sequence continues at coordinate 1,268,057 of CAWUFW010005228.1, read as the reverse complement.
GTCAGCCCCAGTCTCATGAAAGGCATGTCATCCGCACAGCTGCCACACATACAGCAGTCACGCTAAGATACATGCCCATGACCAACCATGTGCCAGAAGTCAATGAAGCGCACGCCACACTGTGAGCAACAACACACAACATGGGCCACACCCCCCACGAGCACTGCAGTGATGCACATGGCACAGGGCAGCACGCACACCAAGGAGATGGGACAACTGCAATACGTTGGCTGGCACACAACCAACACTCACTCATAACGATGCGTCCAATGCCATGTCCAGTAATCGCAACAGACAGCAAATATGCAGGCCATGTCAGGCATGCACACACCTCAGACCATGCACTGTCATGCTGCCACAACACATGTCACGTTCGGCACCCATGGCTCACAGCATGTACCCCAAAAGCATATTCCCTCCCAAATGCGAATCTGGGGCATGGCCCCCATGTTGCCATATGCGTTCCTAAGCGTTCCATTTGAACCCCAAAAGCATATTCCCTCCCAAATGTGAATCTGGGGCATGGCCCCCATGTTGCCATATGCGTTCCTAAGCGTTCCATTTGAACCCCAAAAGCATATTCCATCCCAAATGCGAATCTGGGGCATGGCCCCCATGTTGCCATATGCGTTCCTAAGCGTTCCATTTGAACCCCAAAAGCATATTCCATCCCAAATGTGAATCTGGGGCATGGCCCCCATGTTGCCATATGCGTTCCTAAGCGTTCCATTTGAACCCCAAAAGCATATTCCCTCCCAAATGTGAATCTGGGGCATGGCCCCCATGTTGCCATATGCGTTCCTAAGCGTTCCATTTGAACCCCAAAAGCATATTCCCTCCCAAATGCGAATCTGGGGCATGGCCCCCATGTTGCCATATGCGTTCCTAAGCGTTCCATTTGAACCCCAAAAGCATATTCCCTCCCAAATGTGAATCTGGGGCATGGCCCCCATGTTGCCATATGCGTTCCTAAGCGTTCCATTTGAACCCCAAAAGCAAAGTACAAACCAGACCCAGGATGGGCCAGGAGCCCGCATACACCAGAGTCACAATAAGTAGGGGCACAGCAACACACCCATCGGCATGGCCAATCCGTCCCATGCCACATGTGCACAGCACACAGTCCCATTGCCAAGCACACACAACTACAAATGGTACAGCCACACACACGCCTCCGGGAAACCCATGTACGAGATTGCACGAACTGTTAATGTCAGACGACAAATACATACTTCGCAAGGTGCAACACAATAACAAATCTCATTCTCTCCACAGGTGATGAACTGCTGGATGCTGGGGATGGAGCCAGCAGCCAGCACAGCCAGCCTACAAGCCCCCAACGAGGACACACGGATGTGGAGGATCTGTCCTCCTCTTCGGACACGGACCACCAAGCAGGCCCATCTGGTGTGGCAGGGCCCAGCCGCTCCCCAGGACTCCTCCTACCCACCAACCCATCATCCAGGGCTGCTGAACATTCCCAGCCCCCTGCTGCCACTGTCGTTGCGGCCACACCCACGGTCATTGCGGCCACACCCACGGTCATTGCGGCCACACCCACGGTCATTGCGGCCACTACCACTGCCGCAACCGCCACCATCGCCGCACCGACCACCACCGCCGACACCACCACCACGTCTTCGCTGGCACCAGCCCCAGCGCAGGTGGTGGCCCGGCCGACTGGATCCACCCTGGGAGCCACAGCGAGGACCGTGGTGAGCAATGTGGCTAGTGGGCAGGCCGGTGGCAGCAGGACTGGTAGGAGGAGCAGGGTCAGGCAAACGCCAGCCTCCCCTGGGAGCCATGCCCTGCCTCAAATGGCCAGAGTCCTTGGGGCCTATGAAGAGGCCCAAGGACAATGGGCCAGGTCAGCTACAGACACGCGTGAGGTGCTGGGGGTGCTGAGGTCCATGGACGCCCGTATGGGCCAACTCGTGGACCTCATGGGCCAGCTGGTGGTGGCGGTGAGGTCACAGCCAGGGACAGCAGCTCCCCTCCGCCACCACCTGCCGGGGCGCAGGGTCGAGCAGCAGTGTCCAGTTCCCCTGCGTCCACAGCCAGTGAGCACACCTCAACCACCAGCATGTCGCAAGCAGGCACCCCCCCTCGCAAACGTGGAAGGGGCCGTCCGAAGTGGAAACAGATCTCCCGGGAGGACTTCGCACGCTCCAGACGCAAGTGAGTCAGCCAGCCAGCCTTCCTTGACCAGCCACTGCATTGACTTGGACTACGATCCCACTCCACACAGCCATCTGGATGGCATGTGTGTGTTGGACTATGGACATAGAACCAGTGGGTACACCCTGAGCATCACGCAGCCATGACCGACAGCTCATTGTCACTGCACGCACCACTTTTGTCATCACCTTACACACAATCACATGTCACAGTTTGAAATAAATGCACCTCTTACACAAACTGCTGTTTGTGCCCTGTGTTTTATTTGTACGGAATACAACGGCCACCTTGGGCGGAAAGGCACCTGATGCGTGGCATGGCAATGGAACCGGAGGGCCTGTAGGGACCTAGGGGTGGGAGACAGAACAGGAGCACATTCAATGAGTGTGTCACACACCCATCACACAGTACATGTCAACAACTACAAGCAATGTACACACATCGCACAGAGCAATAGGGCACAATGCCACAGCCACCAACAGTGGCATACTACCCTGGCCATGGAGCGTTGACACACAGCACGCAGTGAACAAACGGCCACCCTGACACAGCACACACACACCTGCACAGATACAGCCACATCAGCCGTCGTACATGGACACTCACCGTCAAGTGAAGTAGCGGGCGATGAGCTGCTGCCGCACATTCCCAGCTTCCTCCTCTCCGCTGTCCTCCTCACTCGAGCTGTCCTGGTCTGCGGGCTGGGGCCCTGGTTGATCTCCGTCATCCACGATGAGGGGGATCTGCTTCCGAATGGCCAGATTGTGCAGCATGCAGCACGCCACCACTATCTGGCACACCTTCTGTGGGGAGTACGCCAGCGCACCCCCGGTGCGGTCCAGGCACCTGAACCTGGACTTGAGGAGGCCAAAGGTACGCTCGACCACACGTCTGGTCCTCCCATGTGCCTCATTGTAGCGATCGTCTGCTGGGGTGCGAGGATTCCTCAATGGACTGAGCAGCCATGCCCCATTCGGGTACGCAGAGTCACCTGGGTGTGAGGGACACAGAGAACCGTTGCAATTCCAACTGGACAGGGGACAGCATCGCACAACCAGCACGCTACACCACTCCACATACTCACCGACAATACAGGCACGATCCTGTTGCATATTGGACATCAGTAGTGGCAAGATGCTGTTGCGCATTATGTGTGCGTCATGGGCCGAGCCTGGGAACTTTGCACACACGTGGGTGATCACCATGTCCGCAAGGCACACCACTTGCACATTCAGGGAGTGCGTGTGCTTCCTGTTGCGGTACAGGTGCTCAGTGACCTGTGGTGGAACAAGGCCGACATGTGTGCAGTCAATGGCTCCAACGACGTGTGGGATTCTGCCAAGGGCATAGAATGCACCCTTCACTGCCGCCAATTCACGAGCCCTGGGGAAGCGGATGTACCTGTTTCGGTACAGCATCATGGCTGCCAGTACATCCCTCAGCACCTTGCTGAACATGGGCTGGGACATCCCTCCTCCAATGCCCACTGTGTGCTGGAATGACCCAGTGGCGAAGAAATGCATGGCGGCCATCACCTTAGCCGTGGGGGTGACAGCAGTCGGATACACCCTGCGGGGACGGAGATGGGGTTCTAACATGGCACACAGTCGATGCAGGGTTGGCCTGTCCAGCCGAAACTTCCTAATAACCTCTGTATCGTCCATGTCCGCCAGCAATTGGTATGGGCGGTCAATGTTCGGTCTCCGCCTAGGGACAATGGCAGAGGACACATGTCAAAGCAACACGACACATAGCAATTTCGCATACACATCACTGACATGACTGAGCAAGCACATGAGCCACAGCCCAGCTGTCAAGCTGGGACGGCACGGCCACAATACACTTACACAGGTCTCCCAACAATGGCAATGGCTAGTGATACAAACCACTGCCATGTGCATGCACATGGGGATCTAGGCCCCAATGACTTGCGGGCGTGCTGATGGGGACTGACTGCATATCCGTCAAGCGGCAACGCCACGGCAACATGAATGTCTGCTGAGCATGGAACTGCTTCCGCGGCTGGATGAGTATGGCACACGACGACGACGATGTGGGCACAGGCTGAGCGGCCAAAACAAGTGGGACCTGTGGCATGAGGGGACATGAGACAGTAGTAGGTGTCAGCACTGCACCCTATGTACAGCACTGTACGGATCACACCTCCCGAAACATTGACAGGTGTCCACATTGACAGCCCCATGCCAAGACGGCTGTGTGCTTGCAGTCACACGTCACAGGTGAGAGGTTACATTGCACGTGCCAGGTGGCAGACGTACATAGTGGGAGCTGGCATGTGTGTGCATGTGTCTCCTGTTCAGGATCCACCAGATGGGCGCTGACTCTGTACTGACCATTGGACACAGCATGTTCCGTGGAAGGCTTGTGTGTGTGGGATGGTGGCACTGGATGTGCCTCCGTTGGGTGGGGGCCATGCACAGGGCGGGTACGTCGATGATTGCGCATTGTTGGTCACGGTGGGTGCACCAACTGAAGATGTGTTGCCCTGTGTTCAATTCCTATGTCCGCATGATGATGGACTGTAGATGTGGGCAGACTACACATTGGTCGATGTGCTGTCTATTTGCATGTGCCTTCACACAAGGCACAGCTGCCCCTGCACATGTGACCCCTGCTGGACTCGCTGCTGGGTCTGTGGAGCTGATGCACCTTCTGCGCGTGGGGCGGCCAGCTCTCCTCACTTCCCTCATTGCGCATGTCATGACTTTGCCGCAGGTGACATGGATCATGGAGGGCCCACATGTACGCGTGGGTAGGCTACACATGATTGTACACTGGTCGCCACCCCAGTCAGTGTTTCGAATGGGAAGGTTGTCGTGCTGGTGGTATGTTCGATGTGGCGGATGGGCGGGCCTAGGTGCGGGCTTACATTCCGGACATGGGGGTAGTTGGATTGGCGACTAGTTGCAGTACACACGGGACACGTCTCTTCCTTTCCACATCTGGGTCATCCCTTGTACTTACTGACAGTGATACAGTCATCTTCGCCCCAGCCCTCATGTCCTCCCCTCGCTCCCCCAATATGCATGCTCACCTGCGAGGCTAGCACCTGCACAGGCAGCCCCAAGCTCGCACCAGAGAGGGCAAGGAGTGTATGTGTGGGTCCAGTTGCACGAGTGGGCTGTCTCAGGGTATGATGTGTGGCGGGACGCCGTCCACCTGCGTGGTGCCCCAAATGGAGACCCGGCCTGCATGGACTATGCATCACAGTCTTCGCCTTCCGGATCCGCCACCTGCGACACCCAGTGGCTGTGGCTGCCCTTGCGGCCAGGCCGCGTCCGTCTGTGGCTGATGGCCCACACATTCACTCTTTGGCCTCTCTGGGGAGGGCTCGGGGGTGGTGGCGCATGCGCTTGCACTTAGTCGCAATGGCATGTGGCGTGGTTGGTATGATGGGCAATGGATGGGATGGTGCGAGCCACCTTCCGTGACGTCAGTGCTGCTCGTGCTGTGGTGCGTCCCCCCTACACTTCCATTTGACTTGTGCCATGCTAGACGTTGAGGTTCTATTGCCTGCGTGATATGACCAGGAGGAGCGCGAGGAGACCTCTCACACACCATGCTCCACTGCCATCCCGTGCCCTGTATCGCCTGTGCGGATTGACTATGTTGGGGTTACACCTGGTTGACTGGGGCTGTGTGTGCCTTGTCAAGGGGCATGGCGGGCGCACAACAGGATCCAGCTTGTCCACAGAGGGTGGGCTGAGGTGCGCCTGGTACCGCTTTGTACGTGTGCCCGGCTGCTGTGCACACACATGTTCACTCCCCCCCCGACAGGTGTCCTCTCACAATGCCCAGGGAAGCGGTGGTGTACTGTTCATGACCCCTCCCGACAACGGCGTGCTCCAACTTGGCATGTGCGCATCTACCCGTCACACCCACCCACCTGAGCACTGCGTCCATACGACTTCACACGACACATGTGTGTCTTCCACAGTTGTGCTACTCATTTGCATTGACATCCAATACCAGTGGACTACATGGTCATGTCACGACTGCCGTGTACTTCACATACTCTCATCCTCTCTCATTCGTACTTGTGAAATGAGTCAGCGGAGACAGTTTTGGTTTCAAACATTATATTGAGTCTTCTGTCCTCTGTGATGCAGTATAGTGGACACTACTGGCAGCGGAATACATGTTGAGGATATACTGAGCATGATTGCAAATGGGATAGGGTGTGGGGTTACATGTGATTGGCTGTTGCATGTGGGATGTGGGCTTCAGAGTGACATCTGCTTGGCCAAGGCTGTGCTAATGTACATTTACGTATAGCTGCGGAGCTGCGGACTTTGACACAGACGGTATACATGTAGCCTACCAGACCGCTTGGCATCATGGGCACAGTCCATCTCAGTTCCATGTGACAGGTTTGCTGCGGTTGTTCCTCATGCACGCGTGCATGTGAGATGACATCAGGGCATGTGCTTGCGTGCATGCAGCGGCGTGCCACTTGTTGTTGCACTGTGGTGGTTACTGGACATGTCACAGTCACTGGGGTCGTGTTGTTGTTGTATGCACTTGTCGTCCATGCAAAGGTCCTGGTATGGGATTCCCGGGGCGGGGGTGGGAGGGTGCAGCACCCACAGACTCCAGGCGACCTATTCATGTCCACTGAGCGGTGTGTGTGTCCATGGGCGCTGGATCCATGTCGTGTCCTGGTTGTTCGTGCAGTTCCGTCCATGTGGGTGCGATACACAGAGCCCATGCCACTGCCTCCCACGATGCATGCGGTGTTCCTGGATGTGATGGGGAACAGTGTGCATGTCCCGGTCATATCCGATGTCGTTGATGGTGTGGTTACAGTTGCCGGTCGTTTGGTATGGCTGTTGTGGTGGTGACTGGCCAGTCCGTGCGGAAGCTAAGCATGGGTGCGGGGTTGGACATCATAGGTCAATCGGGGAACCTGCGTTGTGGTCCGACGAATTTACAGGTTGTCAGGTATGCGATGCCGTCCAGCAGGGCTTCCATGTCATTGGTGGTGTACATGTTTGCCAGCCAATGTAGCGGATGGTGGCTGTCAAGGTGTTGTTCGTAAGTTGTCCCTTGGAGGACCATGATGGGGCATGCTGGGTGACATTCGATGTAGCTGTTCTCGATGATCCGTCGTGTGGAGGCACAGTGGTCCCATTTCAGTGCGGGTGCGATGTTGGCCACATACGCCATGCCCCCATAGGCAGAGCAGGCCCTGTCGTGTGCGTCCAGAGGGAGGAGTAGTGGTAGCAGGTCCGCCTTCAGACATGCCGGGTTGGAGAGGCATATCTCCACGGGATGCTGGTAGGGACACCTCCGACAGTAGAAGACGGGCATGACGCAGCTGAACAATGTGATGCGGTAAGTCAGTCGGTAACTTACGTTCAGCAGGGACAGGAGATCGCATCCCAATGTATGAAACAGGTTGGTTTTGTACAGCTTGAGCTGTTCGGCGTAGTTGGGTAGGTGTGTTGCGGTTGCCATTTCGCAGCGGTTTGTTGTGGTGGCGTTCTCCGGCTGTGTGTGCAGTCTGCAATGTGCACTCTCCGAGGTTGCTGTGAGCTCTGTGTAGTCGTAGGGAGACAGGACTTGTGTTCTGTTGGCTTGTTTGGAGGACACGGGCCCTCTTCCCACATGCTTCTCAGACAGTTCAAGGTCAGTGATGTGTGACTCCTTCCAATTAACTTGCATGTGGCCGACATGGGGGAGTGTTTTCTTCTTTCTTCCCCGTCCGTTGTGTGCTTCTGTGATATGCGCTATCTGCCCTGTGGTCGGTCTCCTCGGCATGCCTGTGTTGGTCTATTCTTGGACAATGGCTGTATTCACCGGCTTCTGTCGTAGGGCTGTGGTTTCGGAGTTGGAATGGAAGGTCATTCAGTGCTGTCTGCTCTCCCTTGTGTGGGCGGCAGGCTGCCTTTCCGCTCTGCGTTGGGCCTTGTGTGTGGATGTTATTCTTGGGCCACCTGTTGTCGGTCCCCGGGCTCTTTGGTGTTCCGCTTTATATGTCTTGTTCATATGTGCAGGGTGGTATGGGTGTTTCAGTGTGGTACTGGCATTCCTCTTCCCGAAGGGGCCCTGCTTCTCCTAGTTGGTGTTGCCGCCGCTGTGTGCTACGCCATGTTTGTTACACTGGGGTGTGTCCTGCAGTTGCGTGTCTTCACTTACATGTGTGCGTCGGTTGTGTGGCGTTGGGTGTTGTCCGTGAATTGGGCGTTGGGGACATGTCTGTGGCAGGCCTGTCACGTGTCATGTGCGTTCGGGGTGGGGCTGATGTGTGTGCTGCTTGGTTGTGTCCCTGTGTCTGTGTGCGACGCATGCATGGCGCTGCGGTTGGCCTCTGCGTTGTGCGCATGTGTGGCGGCGTCATCGGCGCTTTGGGGCCGTGACGGGGTGGTTGGTTCCTAGTCCCAGGTGGTGTGTACACATGTGTTCCGCGATGTTACGATTTGGCCTGTGTGTCATATGTGGATGCAATGGTGGATGTGTAGTGTACACGCGCTGGTGGGGGGTTGTCCGCTTTTTCCGCCCTTGCACTGTGTGCGCTGTTTGCGTGCACTTGTTGTGTGTGTGCCTACCTGCGTCTCCGCGGTACGTTGCGTCCTTGGTGGTGCATCAGCAGGAGCATGGGGAGGGCCTGCAGTGCTGGATTCATGCTCGGGGGAGCCACTTCTTCGTTGTCCGTGCTCGGCGTCCGTGTTACCGCTTCGGTTTGTCGTACGGTATCTCTTGGCCGTGGGAGCCGTTTGTTTGCGGCATCGTAATTTATGCGCCGGGTGGTACGTGTTTCGTCGGACGGTGTGTGTCAGTTGTGCTGCGCCGCTACGTGTACGGGCGCACTTTGATGGCGGACGGTGTTGCTGGCTTGCCGGCGGTGTTTGGCCTACTTTTCGCATCGTAATTGGCGGGCGTGTGGACTGCTGCGTGCCGGCGGTAACTGGTGGTTTTTGCATCCGCCAGCACGGCGGTTGTGCTTCCGCCCGCCATCGTAATGGGCCCCTTAGTTTCTTCAAAAAAGGAGCATGTGTCACATTTTGACAAATGTGTGTGGAGAGGAAAATGATCTGTCCACACAATGTTCAAGCCACCCCAATTTATTTATCATTAAGCTCTTGATGTATTTTGTACGGGTGTATTGGTACACCAGGAGCTACCCTTATAGCTAGCTACTCCCCTAGACGTCTAGCTGAATTTGGCACACCATTGGAGAGCCCTACCACTTAAGTTTCAGCTTCTCATGTTTCTGGGCTTTAAGGTGTGTCACCTGCAGCATCACTATCTTAACTTGCCTTAAATGAAAATGTGAAATAAACAAATTTCTCCTGAAGATTCCATTTATCGCCCACACTTTCCATGAGACAATTCCATTAGTCCTTTCCTGCATAATGCCATTTTGATTCAGTGTTGTATCAATTGTTCTGTATGAGTTCTCTATAGTTTCCCCTATTTCTAAATGTTCACTCCCTACCCCACATGCGTGGCTACCCCAAATCGGCCCCTACATCTTATAAATATTGAACCTCCTTCCCCTCCAAGTATCCCAAAGAGCACCAAATTAAAGTAATCATGTAGAATTGGATTGTATCTGTCTGTGCAGAGTATCAGCACTTTCCAGACCAAATCCTCCCAATTTCCAACCTGTTTCAACCTCTTTTGCTTCTGTAAGCACATATGTTTTGCATTGTATTCTTGAGGCTTCCCTCATGTAGCAATCAGTTATGCATTATTATTTCTTGCTGTAGCAGCAAGGTTATCATACATGACGTGGTATTGAGTTCTAGGTCTTCAATGTAGTCCGTTGTATCTTTCGGGTGCTCAAAAAGTGTCTATTGTCTTTAATATCTATTCCCGAATGCTGTCAACGCTTTCGCTTGAATTTGTCAAATGTCTATATTTTGTGCATTACAGTCGAAGTCAAAATGAAAAGAAATGCAATTTCCTTTTTATGTCATCCTCTTCTCTAGCAGGCATCAGAATCCTTGTTTTGTCATGATATTTATACAGACACACAATGCTCATTTGTTGAGGTGCCCCAAATGGAAGTCACTGTGATAAAGAACTATGCACTCCATCCACTTACACCCTTTTAATCAATACATTGTCTGTAAAGAGTTCTGGTATGAACATTGCCAGAACAAATTCCCCGGAATGCGTCTCCATGCTTTCTGAGACACTTAAAATGTGAACAATATTCCACCTGAATCTGTCTTCCAAGTCAGTTAGCCTGTCCTCAATGGTCTTCATTGTTAGTTTCAGTTTGCACACACCTTTCATTTGGCCATTGCCATTATCATACCAAAACAGAAAGCCTATGCCCTGCCTCTGCGTTGAGTTCCCTTATCTTATCCATATCTTGTCTAAGCAAAGTTACACTAAACATAAAATTGTCACCCTTTTCAACAATAGCTTTTTTTCCATCCATTAAAAGCTGCTTAAGTTCTGAGTTAGAAGTCATCACAATTAAATGATCCAAGTGGTGTAACAAATGTTCCTGCAACCCCTGCAGTGTAGGGCGAGCCCTAACCTCCAGGGGCACCCTCAGCAAAAGTGGTAGGTTGTGTGCCGGGGAGGAGGGCCCCCTCCATGTACTTTGCAGGGGGCAACTCAAGTATCATTATGCATCTGAATGATCCTCTTGTTGCAGTTAGTTCCCAGTGTTGTGTAATGTCTTGTATCCCCTTCGAATCATGTATCCCCTGGTCATCGGCTTTTTATGGAAACAAAACTCTGCCCGGACAGGATCAGACAGAAGCAGCAAATCTCTTCTCAGGCTGAGTTAGGGGATACACAATTCAACTGGATTCAAAACTCAGCTCTGGCTATAAATCACCTAAAACTTGTCTAATATTGCAGCAGATCATTGCTGCACAAGTAGAGACAGACAGAAAGCACAACTAATACAAAGAATGAAGCGTGAAATAAAGGACAATATAATTAATGCCTATTCATAGTTAAAGCAAGGAAAATATTTGCTGGAGAATATGGAATCACATAACGAAATAAACATGATGGGAAGAGAATGAAAGAGAATGGAAACAATGGGGGTCATTACGATGGCGGGCGGATCGCACCCCCAAGCCGGCGGTAGTCACCGCCGACCCGGCGGGGGCGATCCGCCCGCCACCCACACAGCAAAGACTGCCTCGCCATATTATGATGGCTGGGGGGTCCGCGACGGACGGAAAGACCGTCCACGGCTCGACTCGTCGACCAGCGGAAAACAAGGTTAATATGGTGGCAGTGTCTGCAAGACACCGCCATCCATCTTACAATGTCTGCGGAGATCAGCCTTTCCATGGCGGCTTTGCCGCCATGGAAATGCATGCAGTCTTTGCTGTTGGGGGCCCGTAGCGGGCCCCCAGGATGTTGGGGGGGTGGGGGGTGCACATGGGGGGTACCTGTGGTACCCCCCTGCATTTGTATGCACAAGGTGGCAGGCACCGCGCGGTGCCTGTCACGTTGTGCATGCAAATGCACGACGTGCATTCACAGCATTGTGGCGGGCAGTGCGGTGAGCACCGCCGGCCACAATGCTGGGAATAGGGTGTTCCACCACCACGGTGGCGGTGGCATCCTAATGTCAGGTGCGGGACCGCCGCACCCCTTGCGGACGGTCCCGCATTCCGTTACGGTGGCGGGCGGACTTTGTCCACCCGTCATCGTAATGACCTCCAATGTTTGGGGCTAAAATAAAGAGCTGCAAGGGGAAACACAATATCAAAACATGTGAAAGATTAAAAGGTGAAGGAAAGAAAAATGCACTGAGAAAAAGCAAAAGATTAAAACTAGGAAATAAAGCATTTTTTTGCATAATGAACATTTTACAAAGTGTTATTGACAAGCACACAACTTGCACAGTAAGTTCAAAATCAGTGCATGTATGATTGAATTCATACAATAACTGGGTTGCCAAGTTACCCTGGTCAATGCGTAATGCACTAGTGTAGTCCAGATGTGTTTTCTTTGAATTCTGGGACTAGTCATCTTCTATAATGGAATAAACAACACTACAAACCCAAGAATTTGAAGGAAAAAACTTTGACTGGAATGCACCTTGCTGGAATTCTACCAGCCTGACCTATATTTTTGTGCCCATGCTAATTAAAAAAAATACAAATATGTATTTTTTCTTCTTTTGACTTATAGACCTAAAACACAAACCACACAAAGAAATCCTTTAAAATATCTTTTTTTTTTTAAATTATTGTCAGAAATATTTGGGGTGCACGGCTGCCCACTTCAAGGAATAATCACAACTCAAGTCAGAATGAACTTTCAAAGTCACTAATTAACCTGAGCTCCACCCCCTGATAGCAATGGTTCAGAGCAGACAGGCCTAATTTAGGGCAATGTGTGACATATTTATTCAATGTCAGAACAGTAATAAAGTCAAAACACCAAGCAATAAAATCCCAAACTGAATTAGAAAAATTATGTAAAATGTTATAAATAAAATGACACCAAAACAACAAACATCCATTAAAGGGTACCAAGGATATGAATTTTTAAAGATGGAAGTGAAAATAGCACCAAACAGCTTTACGCACCAATGATAGTCAACGGTCATGGTAAGAAGACATAATATCAAACTTTTTATATCGACATACATAAATATCGACTTTAGTATATCGATAGTACTAAATATCGATGTTGTGTATATCGATGTTAAAAATATCGATTTTAAGTGTTGTTTAAAATATCGAAGTATGTAATATCGACTGTTAAAATATCGTTAAGTTAAAATATCGTTTTTGTAATATTTTTTAATGTATTTATACTTTGTTTGTAGTTTAATTATAGTTAGTTAATGTTATAAAAAATTAAATTTGTAAAATATTTTTTAGGAGCGGGATGTTGGGTTTATAGGGGATAATGGTGGGGAGTGTTTTAAAATCATTGATTTTAATTTAAATAAATTCGAAATTTAAATTTATAATTTATAAATATATTTTTTTTTTTTGTATCGATGAGCATCACTGCTTTATTTTTTTGAATTCAATAAATTTTTATTGATTGTTCGAAGCAAAACCATATATAATACATATAGCATAGCAAATAACAAATAAATAGAAAAACAAAATACATAATAACTAAATAGATAATATACCAATTGCAAAAGGAGATACAGCACATTTCAAATCTTAGAAACCGCAAACAGGGATAGAAGAAATGAATACATCATCAGCACTGCGACATCAGAATGACATAAGTGACGATAGTATAGATGGCCTAAGATATTTGTCCGAAGGCAGAGACATATAGCAGGGAAGGCTATGTATTTTGGTGTGCGTCTTGTGGTTGCAAGACTTTCGGCTATTTCTCAGAGCAGATATAGCACCCCGCATTAGACATGGGCAGCAATTAGACGTCAGGGATCCTTGATGTGTGCTTCTTTAAGTGGCATGGTAAGGATGTTTGTCATGAAGGGTCTCTGTTTGGTATTGTGTGGTAGCGTAGGGTATTATAAGAGACTGTTCACGGTGGTTTGTAGGATTCAAAGAAGAGATCAAGGGATTCCCACATGCCTCTACTGGGGGACTTCCACGGGGAGTTGTGGAGCGCTATATTGTCAGCTCCTCGCAGGTTAGTGACCCAATTCAGCCAGTGTTTAAAGGATGATTTACTAGTATCCTTCCAATTATTGAGTACTATCTTAAAAGCTGCTGTGAGAAGTAGGTCAAGGAGTGCTTTGTCATCATCCCCCAAGGAGTCTGCTCCAGTAGGGGCAAATATTAGAGTCTGGAGGTCCCTACCTATATCCAGGGGGAAGAGTTTAGATATGAATTTAAGAACTTTATCCCAATAGGCAGTCACACACGGGCAAAGGGTCAGTAGGTGCTCTAAGTCTCCCACTGCTCCATTGCAGTTCCAACATATATCGTCTGCGCGGATTTTGTGCTTGTGAAGTCGGGCTGGAGTCCAATATGCCCTGTGTAGTAACCAGAATTTTGTATGTGATAGCACTGGACTGATTTTATTTTTAAATACTGCGTTCCACGTCCAGGACCAGTCTGAGTCTGAGATCGGGGTTTTGGATTTCGATTCCCAAAAGGCTATGGCCTTCTTATTAAGTGTAGAGTGTTGGGGGCTTAGTAGTTTGTAGAATCGGGAGACCTGGTGACCTAACGCGTTTACTTTTAAGAGGTATTGCGGGAGGGATGGTGTTAGGGCTGAGAGATTTGCCTTAGCTAAGGCAGCTTTTATTTTTAAGAAATAGTAGAATTCAATTGGCTCAAGTTGGTAGATGGACTGTAGATCCTTAAAGGATAAGGGTTGTGTGCCTGCGTAGAGTTGGTGGGGAAAATATATGCCCTTACTGATCCATGTTGCATTGTACAAGGTGCATTTTTTATATAAAATGTTGCTATTATTCCAAATGGATACCAAGTTAGACTTCTTAACACTGATGTCTAGTAGTTTGTCTATTTTCAAGAGGGAAGATTTAGTGTTTTTGAGTATAGAGCTTGAACAAGGAATTCGATTCATATTCATGGTTAGAAGGGTTGCCGGGGGTATACCATCAAGGATATGTTTCTCAATGTCAAGCCATACAGGTGAGTATCCTACTGGGGTTGTCAGCCAATGAGAGCCCTGTCTTGCGAGGAAGGCCGACTGGTAGCGTTTAAAATCAGCTAGATTAACCCCACCTAACCTTTTAGGGAGCCTGAGTTTCTTCATGCTAATTCTTGCCTTCTTTCCTCTCCACAGGAAGTTCGAGAGAAGTTTGTTTAGTTTGTGATGGAAATCTTCGGAAAGAACGAGGGGCAGCATTGTTATCAAATAATTTACTAGGGGGGAGACCATCATTTTTATGGTTTCAACACTGCCCCACCAAGTTATGAATCTGGGTGACCAGGCATCCAATAATGATTTAATCTTTTCCAGTGTTTTGGTCTCGTTATGTTGGAGTGTCTCTAGAATAGTGGAGCAGAATTCTATCCCCAGGTATTTGATATGGTTCGGTTGCCATGTGAGGCCCGAGTTGCCTAGTATTTCACGCGTACTATGTACATTAAGCGGTTTGACCTCAGATTTATCGCGATTGAGTTTGTAACCAGAGTGTCTAGAGTATGTGTCTATCGTGGTCATCAGGCCTATGATGGATTCTTCCGGTTGTTCCGTGATGATCAGTATGTCGTCCGCATATGCGGCTAGTTTTACTCGCAAGTCGCCAAAGAGAACCCCGGTAATGTCCTTATGGAGCTTAATGTCTTGGATCAGCGGCTCCAATGCTAGGAGGAAGAGAGCCGGAGAGAGGGGGCAGCCCTGTCTAGTTCCTTGTTCTAGCTGGAATGAATCCGATAGGGTGCCATTAATGGCTATCCTGGCCGTCGGGTTAACATATAGGGCCATTACCATGGAGATGAATGGTTCACCTAGGTTGAAAGTTTGCATACATTGTCTCAGGAACTGCCATGACACTCTATCAAACGCCTTTTCCGCGTCTAGCGTGATAGCAATTAGGGGTGTCGGAGCGTTCTTGGCCTTTTCTAAGATGTGACATAGTAGTCTAGTGTTGTCATTAGACATACGATGTTTGAGAAAACCCACCTGTGAGTTGCTGATCAGAGAGGGAAGAAATGTATTTAATCTATTTGCTAGGACTTTGGCATAGATCTTACAGTCTACATTTATTAAGGAAATTGGTCAATAGTTTTTGGGTAGGAGCGGGTCCTTGCCTTCTTTGGGTATGACAATGATATTGGCTTCCCTCATTGAGTTAGTAATGTTGCCCTCATGGGCTACAGAGTTGAAGAGCCTATTTAGCGTCGGCTGGAGTGAAGTGCCAAATTCCTTATAAAAAGAGGCAGAAAAGCCGTCTGGCCCTGGAGCTTTGTTACTTTTAAGTGTTTTTATTGCCGACGATATCTCTAGATCCGAGATAGGTGCCCCCAGCTTTGAGCTATCTGTGTTTGAAAGTTTGGGGAGGTCTAATGACTGTAAGTATTGGTCGCAGGCATCTGAGTTGACTATTAAACTGTTACTATAGAGGTCCTTGTAGAACGTTTGGAAGGTATCCAAAATTTCGCTATGTTTGGTGTGGGTGATATTCTTGTCATCTTTAATCGAGGAGATCGTGAATTGCCTCTGTTTATGCTTAAGGTAGGAGGCCAATAATTTCCCCGCTTTGTTGCCCTCACAAAGTTGGAGCGCCTTGAATTTGTTGATCCAGACACCAGCCCTTCTGCTTATAATTGTATTATATTCGTACTTCTTTTTGGTCAACGCGTTTAGGATAGCCTGATCCTCCACTCGCTCCGAGTGCTTTTTTTCCAGAGTCTTAATCTCACATTCTAGAGTTTTAAGTTCTAGATTTAATTTTTTATTTATTTGGGCCTTAATTCCGATAATAACGCCCCTAATGGTGGCTTTAAGAGCGTCCCAGAAGGTAGATATAGGGATCTCAGGGAGATCGTTCAATTCTATATACTCTTTAATCGCATTGTCAATTTTCGCTTTGTTTTCAGGGTCTGACAGTATTTCCTCGTTAAAGCGCCATCTCTTCGGGGGCGATGTAGGGTGGGTGCCTGCGAGTGTGGTGTGTATACATGAATGGTCGGATATGAGAATCGGGGCTATATCTGTTTGATCTAGGTAGTGTGTAAATGTGGAGGATATTAAAATATAGTCTATTCTAGAGTAGGAGTTGTGAGGGGCCGAATAGAATGTGTAATCCCTTGTATCAGGGTGTTGTAGGCGCCAGGTATCTTTCAAGTTGAATCTAGTACAAATTCTACGCAGTATGTCGTGCGATCGAGACGGGTGAAATTTGCACTTTGATTGTCTATCCAGGAGGGGGTCTAGTGGTATGTTAAAGTCCCCACCCACCACCAGAAGGTCGTCCTGGGGCAGATTTGCTATGGTATTCGAGACTGTTTCCCAGAATTGAGGTTCATCAGAGTTTGGACCGTATATATTGATCACATGAATAAGGTCCTCTCCCCTTTGTAGATGTGTGACTAGCAATCTACCTTCGTCATCGTGTGTATGGGAAACAAGTGAAATGTTTGATTTTTTGGCGATGAGGGTGATAACTCCTTTTTTTTTGTGGGACGCCGGTGAGGCGGTCAGATGAGAAATCCAATTGTATTTGATGAAACTTACGTCCTCTTTGGACAGTTTTGTTTCTTGGAGAAGAATAATGTCTCCTTTAGTTTTAGCTAAGTAATCGAATATTTTCCTACGTTTCATCGGGTGGTTTAGGCCCTTAACATTCAGTGAAACGATGTTAAGATCCTCCGTGAGAGTTGTATGCTGAGGCATCATATGGGCTGATGTATCGCTACAGTGTTTGTTAGGGCTATGATGTGGGAGTAATGATATCGGGTGATATTTACTGACTCGGGTCCTAAGATCGTGCTGGTTGTCAGAAAATCTGTGCCTTGGTGTGTTTCATGTGTGTCATGATGTGTGCTTGCTGTAGCAAAAAAACATAATTGAAATAATAAGTATGAATATGACCATAAACAGAAGAATAAGCATAGAAGAAAAACAAATAAGCTAGGAACAACCTTTTCAGTTTCTACTTCCCCTCCTAAATCCCCATCTACTACCACCCTCCCCTCCCTCCCCCCTCCCTCTCATCCCCAAAGAAAATTCGAGTGTAGGGGCTGCGACGACAGAACCGACTGTCGGCAGACCGATAGGGGAATTGGATATTGAACAATTGAACAATTGAATATTTAAGTAAATTTGTGAATTAACATGTTTACTAAAGCCTTTCCCCGCATGGTTATTGCTGCGAAGATGTTAAAGAACATATATAACGTGATTACAACATTGTACTGGGATCTAGTGGTCCCAATGTAACTGCAACAAGACCCCCACAGACTTGGTCTTATCATTAAATATGAAAATAACTATGGCATAATCAGACTCAGGTTTCCATCTTTTAAAGAACATATATAACGTGGTTACAACGTTGTGCCACGCTATGCTGGACCCCAGTCATCCCAACGCAACCTCAACAAGACCTCACAAATTTGGCCTTAGTATCAAGGAGGAAGACAAATATGTCAGAGTCAGATTTAGAATACCGTCTTGCTCATTACATCGTTGTACTGTAACCTAGTTATTCCACCATAATCCTACAAGGCCTCACAAATTTGGTCTTAACACTAAGTATGAAAAGATATATGGCAAAACCAGAATCAAATTTCTAGCGTTTAAAGAACATATATAGCGTGATTACAACGCTGTGCTGCGCTGTACTGGAACCTAGTGGTCCCATCCAAACCTCAACAAGATCCCACATATTTGAACTTGACATCAAGTATGAAAGTAAACATGACAGTCGGTCTCAGTTTTCCCTCTACGCTCAGTACAGTAACTGTCATGGTTAATGTTTAAACTAACTGAGGAGTCAACCTCCCGGCTAGGGTAGAAACAGGATATCAAGTCTCATGCAAATAAAAACCACTGAGCTGTGAATATCTAAATTAGGGTAAAAGGATATCACGTCTTCCTCTTATTGGAAAGTCCTGTAGCAAGATCCATTTCTTGAGGCGGGGCCCCTTCAAGATGTAACGCCAGTACTTGAGGATCTGTGAAGATCATTGCTCTGCCATTGTCCATAATTCGAAACCTCGAGGGACCAATGAATGAGAAGAGGATCTTCCTCTCTCTCAGTTTGTCGCGTAGTTGGAGAAATCCTTTCCGTAAGTCGACGGTGTCTTTAGAATAGTCCTGCGTGAATGTGATCTTCCTGCCCTCCCAAGTTACTTGGTGTGATTTCCTGGCATATGTTAGGATGGCTTCTGTGTGTTGGAAGCGGAGTGGTTTACATATCATCGGTCTGGTACCAATTCTGTGCGGGTTGGTAAAAGTAGGGATTCGGTGCGCTCTGTCCAGCTCCAAGCGGGACTGAATTTTATCCCCGTTATCATGGGAATCCATGATTCCAGGAAGGCCACACAAGACCCCGCGTCCTCCTCCGATTTTTCTGGGATGCCAAAAATTCGTATGTTCCCTCTTCTATTTCTGTCTTCCAATTCTGCGTTCTGTCTTTTCAGAGAGTCGGTGATTTTATGGAGGTGCACCAATTCTTTGCAGGCCTGAGTCGTGATATCTTCTGTGGCACTTATCCTTTGTTCCGCATCATCCAATCGCACATTCATTGTATTCATGTCAGCTCTAATTGCCGTGAGTTCCAGCTGCATGGCGTCTGTGTTCTGTTTTGTAGATTTTGCTAGGTCATGGACCTCCGCTAATTTTTTAGTATCATTTCCATAGTGCTATGGATGTCCGGTTTGGCCTTAATAGGCGAGTCCGAGGTGGTGGGGTCCGGTCTGACCTTCTTAGTGTTCCTATTTCTTTCCTCCGCCATTTTGATGTGTGTTGGCTCCACTTGGCTCCACCTGGCAGAACTCTCCCAGTTTCGTCTTTCTCTTGTTGCTTGTTGTGGTCTGTTTTTCCTCCTTATTCGCCGCCAGTATTATCTATGTCGAACCAAATCTGCCGTATGTCTAAGTCCTGGTTATTGTATCAATATAGAGCGCCCTAGCGTGCTAGGTTAAGGCTGGTTGGGGCTGGTATAGCCTGGTTGATCCTGCCTTTCTTTGAGGGGCAGCTGCGCTTTAGAGGTGTTCTTTTGTCGGAGCTTGCCCAGGTGGTATGTAAGAGGGACTATAGTCTCTTGGGCTGTTGCGCAGGCAGAAGGCCCCTGTATCTTGTTTGTGAGTCGTCCCAGCTCTGCTCTGCTGTCAAGGTAGGTATTAGGTAAGTATTAGGTGGACAGACAAAAAGCAACCGTGTATGGGTGCAGGCTTTGCTGGCTCTTGCTGGCTTTGCTGTCTTTGTTGTTGGGCTTAGCAATTGAGGCAGGGACTAAGGTGGGGGTAAAGGATCTGGAAGTTCCCAGGAATGCTCCCAGAAATGGCACTCACAAAGGCACCCACACAGGCACTCCCATAGACTCTCATATGCATCTGCAGTTGTGGCTTATTGCTGGCTCTGCTGCTGGTCTTGTTGATTGTATCAGCCAATGTAAGAGCTGATGGAACGATTTGGCATCATAGGGGTAATTTTGGAGCTGGTCGCTCTGAGAATCGTGCTCTAAGACTGTGCATTTAGACAAGGAGGACGAGAAAACGCCGAGCGTTGGCGGCCATTTTAGGGTCAGGCAGAACGTAGTGGGCCCTCTCGAGTAACAGGCGGCGTTAGAAGAGCGCTCGTACTAGCTCTTACCGGCTGGCAATAGGCACTAGCTGATATTCGGCATCGGCGCTGATCGACATCTCCTTAGCAGGTCGCATTCATTGTGCAGGCTCCGTTGTGCTTCCCGGCGAGCTTCAGCGCCATTTTGCGAGCTCCGACGGGCGCGCGCTTCCCTCCGTAGAAAGCCTGAAAAACCTGCTTTCACTCCTCCGATTCCGCTATGGCTGGACACAATCAAGTCTCCGTTGTGTCAGCAGCGGGAGCCTCGTGTTTGCTGTCGTCCTGGTCGCCCATTTGCGCTCGTATATATTAATATCCCCCTAACGATGTGCCGAGCTGCGGAGCTAGGCAGCCATTCCCTCCGACGTCCAAGCCACGCCCCATAATTTATAAATATTAATTTGGAATTCAGAAAAATAATTTTTAGGAGCGGGATGTTGGGTTTATAGGGGATAAGGGTGGGGAGTGTTTTAAAGCAATTCATTTACATTTATAATAAATTTGAAAATTTATTTTATAATTTAGAAAGTATAATTTAGAATTTACAAAAATATTTTTAGGAGCGGGATGTTGGGTTTATAGGGGATAAGGGTGGGGAGTGTTTTAAATAGTTCATTTACATTTTTAATAAATTCGAAATTAAATTTTATAATTTAGAAATTATAATTTCGAATTTTGATAAAACATTATTAGGCGCGGGATGTTGGGTTTATAGGGGATAAGGGTGGGGAGTGTTTTATAAATAATCAAATGAAATGTAAAAAATATTTTCAGTTTATATATTCAAATTTGGTTATATTTTATTTATATATTGCATGTATTGTTTTATAATTTTGGAGTTGTGTTTATAGCATGTAATGTCAGTTAATGCTTTATACATTTATTGAAAATATGTAAAAAATGTAGAATAAATAATTAATATTTACAAAAATTTAGAAAAAGAATGTGTTTACAGTGTCAATTTTAATAAATTAATATGTATCTTTATTTAAATATTAATAATTAATACATTTTAAGAAGTTAAAACATGTAGTATTATAATTAAAAATTATTTAATATTTCATTTAAGAATTGAAAAATTTAAATTAAAAATAAAGTGGAAATTATTGTAATTTTCAATCAGAAATATAATTTTTTTTAAAAATATAATTGAAAATTGAAATATTTTTATTTAGGTATTTAATGTAGATATATTATTTATATGTGAAATTAAAAATGTAGTAAAATATATTAATATTTAAAAATTACTTATAAATATTTTATATTTATATCATATAAAAAATATAATATTAAATTAATTAGATAGTGTAGTAATTTATTATAGGTGTTGTTAAATATTTGGCATTTTATGTATAGTGTAGTTAGTCATATTATATTAATTTTAATATCAAAACAAAACTATATATGTGAAAGGTCTGGCAACTCCTTTTAATTTACAGTAATTTCTGTGGGTATAGTTAATTAATTAATTTTAGTGTCCATCACCTACCTGTAATTAATAATAAATGGAACGGGAATAGTAAATTAATTAAGTTTAGTGTGCAGCACCTACACCTACTTAATATTAACTGGAGTGGGATTAGTACATTAATTAAGTTTAGTGTCCAGCACCTACCCCTAATTAATTCTAACTGGAGTGGGAATAGTAAATTAAATAATTTTAGTATCCAGCACTTACCCTGAATTAATATTAACTGGAGTTGGAATAGTAAATTAATTAAGTTTAGTGTTCAGCACCTACCCTTAATTAATACTAACTGGAGTGGGAATAGTAAATTATTTAAGTTTAGTGTCCAGCACCTACCCCTAATTAATACTAACTGGAGTGGGAATAGTAAATTAATTAAGTTTAGTGTCCAGTACCTACTCCTAATTAATACTAACTGGAGTGGGAATAGTAAATTAAATAATGTTAGTGTCCAGCACCTACCCTGAATTAATATTAACTGGAGTTGGAATATTAAATTAATTAAGTTTAGTGTCCAGCATCTACCCCTAATAAATACTAACTGGAGTGGGAATAGTAAATTAATTTAATTTAGCACATCACACATCATAGCACCACAGAAAATGCCAAAATTCACAGACAGTGAGATGACAGTCATGGTAGATGAGATAGTCAGAGTCGAACCACAACTGTTTGGTACCCTGGTCCAATAGACACCATTAGCCAGAAGAAATCAAATATGGGCAAGGATAGTCGATAAGGTCAATGCAGTAGGGACCATCCCACGCAACAGACAGGAAATCATGAGGCGGTGGCATGACCTGAAGAGTGTTGTCAAAAAGAAGAGGAGCAAGAACCATGAGCTGGCTCAGAGGACTGACGGTGGCCCTCCCATTCCACTAAGAACATTCACTGCATGGGAGGAGAAGGTGCTTGCCACACTGCATCCAGAGAGTCTCACAGGAATACCCGGTGGAGTGGAGGCTGGTAAGTACAAACAAATGCAGAGCATTATACATCAATGTACTGTCAAGCACAACTACAAAGCTACATCTCCGAGGCACAAGTAGATCCATATGCACCACAATATCCAACACATGTCCCACAGATGTAATATCCACTACATCTGATTCACCCCAAAAGGTAGCCAACATTTACAGGGTTGTATGTGCCCAGGCAAATAGCACAACAACTCCCACCAGGCCTCCCTGTCCCACCCCTGAAAAGGATGGAGCACTCCACACCCAGAAGCATTGGGGAGCCATTGTCTCACTACAAACAAATTAACAGCTAGGTAGCCATCTTCCCTGGGAGGGCTGTTTGGGGGTGGGAGGCCTGCACAACAACTCCCACCATGCCCCCTGTCCCACCCCTGAGCAGGATGGAGCACCCCCCCAGAAGCATTGGCAAGCCATTGTATCACAACAACAAAACTAACAGGTAGGTAGCCATCTAAAAAGGGAGGGCTGTATAGGGGTGAGAGGCCTGCAGTACTACTCCCACCATGCCCCCTGTCCCACCCCTGAGCAGGATGGAGCACCCCCCACCCAGAAGCATGTGGCAGCCATTGTATCACAACAACAAAACTAACAGGTAGGTAGCCATCTTAAAAGGGAGGGCTGTTTGGGGGTGGGAGGCCTGCACAACAACTCCCACCATGCCCCCTGTCCCACCCCTGAGCAGGATGGAGCACCCCCCACCCAGAAGCATGTGGCAGCCATTGTATCACAACAACAAAACTAACAGGTAGGTAGCCATCTTCCCTGGGAGGGCTGTTTGGGGGTGGGAGGCCTGCAGTACTACTCCCACCATGCCCCCTGTCCCACCCCTGAGCAGGATGGAGCACCCCCCCCACACAGAAGCATGTGGCAGCCATTGTATCACAACAACAAAACTAACAGGTAGGTAGTAGCCATCTTAAAAGGGAGGGCTGTTTGGGTGTGGGAGGCCTGCAGTACTACTCCCACCATGCCCCCTGTCCCACCCCTGAGCAGGATGGAGCACCCCCCCACCCAGAAGCATGTGGCAGCCATTGTATCACAACAACAAAACTAACAGGTAGGTAGCCATATTAAAAGGGAGGGCTGTTTGGGGGTGGGAGGCCTGCAGTACTACTCCCACCATGCCCCCTGTCCCACCCCTGAGCAGGATGGAGCACTCCACACCCAAAAGCATTGGGAAGCCATTGTATCACAACAACAAAACTAACAGGTAGGTAGCCATCTTAAAAGGGAGGGCTGTTTGGGGTTGGGAGGCCTGCACAACAACTCCCACCATACCCCCTGTCCCACCCCTGAGCAGGATGGAGCACCCCCCACCCAGAAGCATGTGGCAGCCATTGTATCACAACAACAAAACTAACAGGTGGGTAGCCATCTTAAAAGGGAGGGCTGTTTGGGGGTGGGAGGCCTGCACAACAACTCCCACCATGCCCCCTGTCCCACCCCTGAGAGGATGGAGCACCCCCCCACCCAGCAGCATGTGGCAGCCATTGTATCACAACAACAAAACTAACAGGTAGGTAGCCATCTTAAAAGGGAGGGCTGTTTGGGGTGGGAGGCCTGCAGTACCACTCCCACCATAACCCCCTGTCCCCCAGCGCATCAAGATGGAGCACTCCCTCCCACCCAGATGCATGTGTCAGTCATTGCACTGTCCACTTCAAACTAACAGGTAGGTAGACATCTCATGCCCTCTTGTCCCATCCCTGAGCAGGATGGAAGCCTCTACCACACACACATAAAGACGTGACACAAATCCAACCCAAATGTGTAAACAGAACAGGTAAGTAGGCAGTACATGCACCCAGCCATTCCTCCCAAAAAGCATGGTGCCATATGACAACACCAGCCCTCTCATCACACTAAAATACCCACAGATCCAATTGCTACTCACAGTGTCCAGACAGCCAAGAAAATGTAACGGCCACAGCAACAAAAGTGTGACACACCAAGTCACATGTAGAAGAAAGTCTGTGCACAATCATGCATGTGGCCAGAGCTGCAAGGACCATATGTAACCAAAGAAAGCATGGTTGGTGGTACAAATTCAGATTTGCACATGACATGACAAAGGTATGCATGAGATGTCAATGGCCAGGTCATGCTCAGATGTAACGTCTGCCAGGGCAGAGTAATCAACAAAGAGGCGTCACAGAAAATCTTTGTTGGGCTTGTCCCTAGATGGCAACATGTCCCTGTAATCACAAAACATGCACGTGGCGCATGGTATGTCTTGACACCTCACACCATGGACAAGTAATGCATGTACCTCAACATCATCTCAGGAGGCACAGTAGTGCGCATACAAACAATGTGATGATCAGTCAACTGTGTGGTGTACAAACAGTGAATAATATACAGCTAACACAAAGCTTGCGTGGTGCACTACAATGACCATTTCCCATCTGTCCCACAGGTGACCAAGAACTGACTGCAGAGGACAACACCAGCAACCTGCAGAGCCAGTCACCCCCCCCCCCCGGAACATGGACTCTCGGATGTTGACTCCCGATGATTCAGAGGACGAGGAGCTCGTAGCCGGACCATCTGGTGTGCCAGGCCGCAACCGGTCCCAGGAACCCATTGTCCCCCCTACCACATCTGCAGCAACACCAACAGCTATGCAGACCCCTGCTGTTATGGCCTGTGCATCCTACACCACCACCACCACCAGTGCTGCCTGCAACACTCTTCCTGTCCCATAGGATGACCACCCCACACCAACAACTGAGGAGGGCAGGGAGAGGATGCGGGTGCCTACAGTGGTGAGGCAACAGGTCCGTGGCAGCAGGGCAGGTGGGAGGGGCAGGGTCACTCAGAGACAACCGGAGCCTGGGACCGAAGCCCTGGACAGCATCAACAGAGTCCTTGGGGCATATGAACGTGCCCAGGGACGAACGGCCCGGGCAGAAGAAGATTACCGCGAGCTCCTCCTGTTGAGGAGGTCCATGGACACCCGCATGGGACAAATTGTGGGCCTCTTGAGCCAGATAGTGGCAGCACTGAGGGACAGGCCTGTGCCACAAACAGCACCTCCACTTCCCCCTGCTGTGCCGCAGGATGACAGTTCAACATCCTCCCCTGCGGCCACAGAGAGGGGTGAGTCCTCAGACCCCACTGGCCCTACAGCAGAGACCCCCTGCCAAGCGACGAAGGGGCCGGCCCAAGAAATCCTTGGGAGTATCCCGTGGCAAAGCACCTGCCAAACGTCCGTCACGGAGCCAGCCATGATGGCAACACTCCTCACCACTGCATTGACTTTCTGGACTGTCCTTCCCCACACTGCCTTGTGAATGGCATCTGTCTGTTGGACTGGGTCACCACACCAACGTGGTGACTACTCGATACTCTCATTTACCATATCTGTCAACTCACTGCTTCACTAATCACCTCAATGTAAATGTTCACCCCACTCACATGTCACCATTGTAAATAAATACTCCTTACACACATGTTGTTGTCACTGCTCCGTCTTTATTCCAGGATGTGCAGTCTTCACCATGATTACAATGTACCAGGAGCATGGAATGTATGTAGGCAAGGAGAGGCTGAAGGGACCTAGGAAAACACAACAGAACAAGATTCACTAGTCTGGGTGTGGCATCACAGACATCATACAACACTTACCATCAAGCAAATACAACATGCACACATTACAATGAGCAACAAGTGCCAACATACACATCCTGTAGATGTTCCAAACCACCCTGTCCCATAAACATTGTCAGCCACCACTGAGTCAACAACCGGCTGCAGTCACAAAGCTCACATACACCTTGACAACAACAGCAACATCATCAGACAATGGGTCCGTTGTACATTGTCACTCACCTTCAAGTGAAGTAGCGGGTGATGAGCTGTTGACGCAGGCCAACACCTTCCTCCTCTCTACTGTCGTCATCACTGGACACGGGTTGGTTTGCAGGTGGGGGCCTTGGCTGCTCATCATCATCCAGGATCAGGGGGATCTCCTTGCGAATGGCTAGGTTGTGGAGCATGCAGCATGCCACAGCAATCTGACACACCTTCCTGGGCGAGTACATGAGTGCACCTTCCGTCTTGTCAAGGCAGCGAAATCGTGACTTGAGGAGACCAAACGTCCTCTCCACCACACGACGTGTCCTCCCATGGGCATCATTATAGCGTACATCAGCTGGTGTCCTGGGATTACACAGTGGGCTCAGCAACCACGGACGGTTGGGATATGCAGAGTCACCTAGGTGTGAGAGACACAGATAAACCTTGTAATTATTCTGTGGCAGAGGACAGCATGTCACACACACACCACGCTACTGGACTCTTCGTACTCACCCACAATCCATGCACGCTCAGGAAGCAGATTAGCCATGAGCTGGGGTACAATGCTGTTCCGCATGATGTAGCAGTCATGGGCTGAGCCTGGATATCTGGCACACACGTGCGTGATGATCATGTCCGCCTGTCACACCACTTGCACATTTACGGAGTGGAAATGTTTGCGATTCCTATAAATGTGCTCCCGTGCCTGTGGTGGAACAAGCCCAACATGGGTGCAATCAATGGCCCCAACAACATGGGGGATGTGTCCAAGGGCATAAAAGTCTCCCTTTATGGCCGCCAATTCCGGCACCCTGGGGAAATGGATGTACCTGTCCTTGTAAATCATCATGGCGGCTAGGACATCACGCAGCACCATGCTGAACATGGGTTGCGACATCCCACCTGCGCTGGACACCGTGTGCTGGAATGACCCAGAGGCAAAAAAATGCAGAGCCGCCATCACCTTGGATGTTGGGGTGAAAGCTGTTGGATATGTCCTGCGAGGCTGCAGGTGGGGCTCCAACATAGCACAGAGGTTTTGTAGGGTGGCTCTGTCCAGACGGAACTTCCAGATGACCTCCTCATCCTCCATGTCTGCCAGCACAGTATAGGGACGATGCAGATTTGGTCTCCTCCTAGTTGAGATGAAAGTGGACACATGTCAATGCAATACACCATGAGATGTGTACGACATCTTACGTTTTGACTGACACAACGCCAACAATGACTGTCATCACAATTGAGTTACAGAGCAGCCTACATGTAGGGACACCTTCAGCTACACTACTCGTACACTTGTCCCCTCTCACACAGCAAGTACCTCTGAAACAACATCTGACTATGCGACTGCACATAGGGATATGGCCACATCTAGCATGAGCAGGCCTGAGAGTATTTCATACAGCATATGTGTAAAACTGCAACACTACTGTCCCATACCTAGCTGCGGTACCTGACCCACCTTCAGGCGTAAGTTGAACATGGCACACAACACAATGACCACAGGCCGAGCGTAAACAACAAGTGTGTGCATGAACCAAGAAAACAAGACAGTCAAATCTGCACATTCTTCATTAAGACATACATCACTGTGATGTTCACAGCACTTGCACACATTGACATGTGTACACATTGGAGAGTCCATGACAACACTGTTCTGTGTACATGCCCATCAATATCACAAGTGACATGTGAGGGAGTACATGCCAATGCACTAAATCACATACACAAACATGGCATGTGTAGTCAGCAGTGTGTTAAATGTCACATTGGCATTGTGTGCACAATGAGGTGTCATTAATCATGTGGCCACTGTGCACTGTAGGTGACTGCCCATTGGCCATTGACCCAGCATCATGTGTCCATAGGTGCTGACAAAGTGTGCCGCCACCCATATCACGGTCACAGGCAGCAATGTATGGCACCCAAATCGCGGAAGCTACCGCCTGCCACCAGCGGTGTGTCACCACCAATCCCTGGGACACAATCGCGGTAGTGAGAGAAACATATGTATTGACAAATGGCGGTTGGCATGCTCCGCCACCCAAATCACGGTCACAGGCACCAATGTATGGCACCCAAATCGTGGAAGCTACCGCCTGCCACCAGCGGTGTGTCACCACCAATCCCTGGGACACAATCGCGGCAGTGAGAGAAACATATGTACTGACAAATGGCGGTTGGCATGCTCCGCCACCCAGATCCCGGTCATTCATTGCAATGTATGGCCCCGGAATTGCGGTAGCGCCCGCCTGTCCCCTGCGGTGTGTCACCGCCATGAACCATGCCCTTACAGCCAATGGGAACCGCAATCGCGGTAGCCTAATGCAATTTTGAAAATCGCGGTAGGCGTGCTCCGCCAACGCGGAGCCGGTCATTGGATGCACTTGAAAGATGGACCACCGCGGTAGTGCCCGCCTGTCCCCTGCGGTGTGTCACCGCCATGAACCATGCCCTTACAGCCAATGGGAACCGCAATCGCGGTAGCCTGATGCAATTTTTAAAATCGCGGTAGGCGTGCTCCGCCAACGCGGAGCCGGTCATTGGATGCACTTGAAAGATGCACCACCGCGGTAGCGCCCGCCTGTCCCCTGCGGTGTGTCACCGCCATGAACCATGCCCTTACAGCCAATGGGAACCGCAATCACGGTAGCCTGATGCAATTTTGAAAATCGCGGTAGGCGTGCTTTGCCAACGCGGAGCAGGTCATTGGATGTATTTGAATAAGGCAGACCTGGAACACCAAATGCAGCAGCTTAGAACTAACCCTGGGCGAAGTACTACGCTACGCTCGCGTAGTTTGCGAAGTTTGCGCTACTTCGCACAACGCGAATTGCACGTAGCACAGTGCAAACACACGTAGCGTAGCGTAGCGTAGTGCAGCGGTCATTTTTTGCTTGCTCGCGGTCCTCAACGTCAAGTTGGCGACCGCGAGCAAGCAAAATGACATCCCGGCGAGACTTTTTCCTCGTTCGCGATCAGCAACATCAAGTTGCCGATCGCGAGCGTGGAAAATAAACCTCCCGGCGAGATTCTCAACGCGGGGAGGTCAGGTTTCTCATTGCGAGTGGTCGCGTATGCTCGCGACTGCTCGTGATGAGATACTACCAGTCCGCGTTGAGAAAGCTGCCGCTCGAGTAAAAATCTACTCGAGCGGCAGTAAAAGACAGCTCGCACTGTGCAAGATGCCGTTTTCAATGATTGCACAGTGCGGACAAGCATCCTGCACTGTGCAATCATTGCGAACAGTGCACTACGCAGTTCGCGTAGTGCTACGCGTAGCTCGCGTAGTGCGAACTGCACTTTGCGTAGCTTCGCGTAGCGCTACTTCGCGGACTACGCCCAGGCTTACTTAGAACCACTGAAATGAGCCCAGGGGGCTATATATGTGTGTGAGAGCCACAGATTTACACAGCTCACAGAGCCTGCTGCCTGCCACCCCTCACCAGCAACTGCTTCTGCTGCTGCTGTCTCCAGGGCCTGCTGCCTGCCACCCTTCACCAGCAACTGCCTCTGCTGCTGCTGTCTCCAAGGCCTGCTGCCTGCCACCCTTCACCAGCAAATGCTTCTGCTGCTGCTGTCTCCAGGGCCTGCTGCCTGCCACCCTTCACCAGCAACTGCTTCTCCTGCTGCTGTCTCCAGGGCCTGCTGCCTGCCACCCCTGCTGCCTGCCATCCCTCACCAGCAACTGCTTCTGCTGACTCCTGTGCACACAGTGATGGCAAGAACAGAGAAGATCTGTGCCACTCCCTTCACCACCAAGGAGCTGGAGGTCCTGGTGGACGAGGTTCTCACCCACTATCCGAGGCTATATGGTGCGCCAAATGTCGTGGTAAGTCACTCAGAGTGGGAGTGAGAGTGCAGGGGGGGCACACATGAAGTTGATCTGCTGCAGTATGTGCGTGAGAGTGTGGGGTTGTGTCATGCACTGACTAGCATGCTGTCCCCAGGGGGAAGGGGTGTTTAGCTTATTCCACACGTTTCCCTGCCTGCACATCCAGATTTGAGAGACATGTTTTGTCTTGTCAGTCATACAGTGACGCAGCAAGTTTGGAATGCAGAAGTCAGGACAGTGATTGCTAGTGTGAAGGTCTGTGTGGGTCCCTGATGTCCTTCACAGGCCCATCTGTGGCATTAACTAGGGTTGTTGTCCAGAGGGTAGTGATGGAATTGTATATGACTCAATATGTGCCTCATCTCTAGTTCTGCACTATGCTCAGGACCTCAATACCAGAGGGTGACACTCTTGTTGGTCATTCACCTATGACACTGTAGATTTCCACATTATTGTGCACAGACCCTTCCATCACCACCAGCATGTGCACATACTCGCATGTGTTGGCACTGTTTGTGCTCCAAATTGTCCCTTCATGTAACAGTTCAGATGCCCCACGTTGGACCTCTGTGTGCCCCCACCTGGCCTGCACATTCACCGCACAAACTGACAGGGACACATCACTGAATGTACAGCGTGTCAAAGTTGTGCTTTTAATCTTGACTCTCCATCAATGATCCATTTCAGCCATGTAGTTCAAGCACGACAGGCCTTGTGATGAGGGGTTGCGTTTGTGAAATCATGTCCCTCAATGTGACCTCCATGACACAGTTAGTCAGTTAAAGGGCAAGTGCATTGAGGGCTGTGCAGTGTTGGACCCAGTGAGTCTACCCCCATACATATGTTGATATGTGATGTATGTCTTGCTCTGCATGAAAATGGATAGTAGATGTGGACAGACTACACATGGCTTAATGTGCTGGCATCCTGCATGTGTATGAGATGGGCAGGTACTGTGTCCACCCTCACACCTGCATGCATTTACGTGTGGTTCTCCCATGCTGATGTTCCTTGTGAGATGCATTCTTGTCTCTATTAGACATATCTGTGTATTTGGGATGAGTTAGTATCCTGCTCCTGTACTGAGAGATATTGGTACATAACACTGTGTCACTGATGTGTTCCCCTTCTTGTCTCCCATGCCTGCAGCTCAAAGTACACCAGCGTAAGGCCGTGTGGAGGGCCATTGCATGCAAGGTGCGGGCTCTGGGTGTCTGCAACCGCCGGTGCACCCACTGTCACAAGAGGTGGGATGACATCTGTCGGCTGAGCAAGAACGTGGCCGAGATGACACTGGGGCTGGTCCCTCGGGCCGGAAGGTTGGCGCGTCGCAGCATGACACCACTCACGGCACGCATCTTAGCTGTGACACAGCCACGACTGGATGCACGTTTGAAGGAGCATCAGCAGCAAGCTGGGGGTGAGTATTCTGGGAGTGTGACTTTGGGTGGTGAGTGGCTGCATGTGTTCCAAGCCTGGGCCAGTGCAGGGCTCTGATGTTGCTAGTGTGATGCAATGGCATGTAAGTGGCCTCGGTGTTGGGTGCAGCTGTCATGCATTCTCCCTACATGTACTTTCCCATGTCATTGGTGTAATGGCCCTTGGATTCGCATTTGTAGTTGTGGCCTTCTGGTACCATCTTCATTGGGGTAGTCAGGGACATCCCATGGCAGTGACCGGCAGAGTGCTTCATCTGAGTGTGCCATCATCAATGTGTGCATTTCCTGATGCCAGATTTGTGAGGACTACACATCTGGCACCAATGTGCAACTGTAGTTGTGCCGCAAGGTACGACATGGCGGATGGCATGTGCTCATGGCCATTGTGGACTGATATTTTGGAGGCTGTCCCTGTGTTGGCCACTTCTGCTGGCTCAAGATGTGACAGTGGCAACATGTTGGGAGGAACATATTTTCCCCCCTCAGGGCCCTAGGTGTGCACAGAGGGATCTGCGTGTCTGGTTACACAGAGCCACCAACAGGCTATTTGTCTGTGTGTTCATCACATGGGTGACTTATGCCAAGTATGCATGATGCCAAGAAAGATTCAACTTTTGGATTGAGGTTGCACAATGTTACTGCCATGGTGTTGTGCAACATGGAGAATTCATCATCTTTTGTGATGCTTTGCTTGCATATATTTTTGATGTTGATGCCAATGTACTGATCCTACATCTCTCTCTCTATCATGCAGCATCTCCCATGGGCACGGAAGGACAGGGGTCAGACACCGGTGGTGAGGGATCCAGCACAACTGCTGCACATGAGCATAGTGACACGGATGTCACCAGCGCATCTGAGGGTGACAGGAGTCTTCTGGAGGAGTCCCAGCCAGAGACGCAGACCTCAACGTCATCTGACGACGGTGGAGACGCATCTATGTTGTCGGGCACAGGGAACGGGGACTCTGCCTCATCGTCGACCACACAGCGTCCAGTGCCCACCCTCCCAGCTACTCCCACTGTTGCTGCCCGTGTCCACACCACCAAAAAGGGAAGGGTGTCCTTCACCCCAGGCACCGCTGCCCCAGCCCATGTCCCCCCTGCTGCCATCGGTGCTGAGTCTGTGGAGCTTTTGCGCCAGCTGTGTGTGGGGCAGACAGCTCTCCTCAATGCCTTCATTGACCACGACAAGAAGTTGGCACAGCTGGTTGCTTACGTGGAGGGCGTTCATTCAGATGTGGGTGGACTACACTGTACTGTACAGTCTCTGTCCTCTGCGGTGACGGCAGCCATTCAACTGGCCCAATCTCATGGTCCACCTCCAGTCCCTAGGTCAACCACCCTGCCAGTGGCCACATCTGATGATAGTGACCACAGACCCCACACATCAAGGGAGAGATACAGCACATGCAGCACATGACAGCAGCAGCCCAAGCAGTCCAGGGCACAGACACCATCCCCACAGAAAGCTAAAGCCACCCCAGAGCGCAGAGGCAAAAGCCCTTCAGGCGACACCCAGGGCAAGGAAGCCAAGAAGCATGCCTCAGGATCACATGCCTCAAAGGCATCCCCAGCCAAGGACTCACCTGTCCCAAAAGTGTCTCGCGCAGACAAACAGACAGTTTCCGTGCCCAGTGAGAAACATGTGCCTGTAAAGAGTACACGTAAAAAGAGCTCCAAGGCAGGTTCACCCACAACATCCACTCCCATCCAGAGCCCTGTGAAGCAGGGAAAGGAGCTCACTGTAGGGGGTACAAATGGTGAATAGGGGATGCAGGGGCATAGGCAATCCCGGGCCAAGCGCACCGCTGAATCTAGCACATCCCCAGAGGGAGGGACACCGTCTGCACACGATCCTGCTTTTGTGGTGAGTGTGCCTGTTGTGTACACGCCACTTGGCATGAATCCCAAGACAGGGGAGCCATTTCGAATCCCAAAGAAGTGGAAGGGTACCCCTCCAGCATCTCCCACACACACTGTGTCTCAGGGCAGCATGAGTCCACCTCCACGTGCCACCACCCCACCTGGTCCTAGCAGCCCTCAGGCTTTCCAAACCACTGATGGCTCAACCCCAGCTGGGCCTCTCTCTCCCCGGTCTAGTCCCCCAACTGTCCCCGACACATAGCCACCTCCCAGTCAGACTGTCAGCCAAGTCTGAGTGTTAGTCCCCCTCACACACATGTCTCTCCCACAGTGGTGCCCTTGACTTCCCATTGTTGACGCCCTGAGTGTGTTGCTGACCATGGCAGGGTACAGTACCACCCATTCCCAGTGCTGGATCTCATGTACTTACTCTGCACTTTCTCCTGGCCACTGTCCTTGTTGCTCACTGGTGTTTGAGCCTTGCCTGTGCAGCTTCTCATGTACCTCACCTGTACTTTCTCCTGGCCACTGGCCTTGTTGTTCACTGGTGTTTGAGCCTTGCCTGTGCAGCTTCTCATGTACCTCACCTGCACTTTCTCCTGGCCACTGGCCTTGTTGTTCGCTGATGTTTGAGCCTTGCCTGTGCAGCTTCTCATGTATCTCACCTGCACTTTCTCCTGGCCACTGGCCTTGTTGCTCGCTGGTGTTTGAGCCTTGCCTGTGCAGCTTCTCATAAACCTCACCTGCACTTTCTCCTGGCCACTGGCCTTGTTGTTCACTGGTGTTTTAGCCTTGCCTGTGCAGCATTTCATGTACCTCACCTGCACTTTCTCCTGGCCACTGGCCTTGTTGCTCACTGATGTTTGAGCCTTGCCTGTGCAGCTTCTCATGTACCTCACCTGCACTTTCTCCTGGCCACTGGCCTTGTTGCTCACTGGTGTTTGAGCCTTGCCTGTGCAGCTTCTCATGTACCTCACCTGCACTTTCTCCTGGCCACTGGCCTTGCTGTTTACCCCTTCCCTGTGCAGGATCTCATGGACACAGTCTGCACCTTGGACTGGCCACTGGCCTTGCTGTTTACCCCTTCCCTGTGCAGGATCTCATGGACACAGTCTGCACCTTGGACTGGCCACTGGCCTTGCTGTTTACCCCTTTCCTGTGCAGGATCTCATGGACACACTCTGCACCTTGGACTGGCCACTGGTCTTGCTGTTTACCCCTTCCCTGTGCAGGATCTCATGGACACACTCTGCACCTTGGACTGTCCACTGGCCTTGCTGTTTACCCCTTCCCTGTGCAGGATCTCATGGACACAGTCTGCACCTTGGACTGGCCACTGTCCTTGCTGTTTACCCCTTCCCTGTGCAGGATCTCATGGATACAGTCTGCACCTTGGACTGGCCACTGGACTTGCTGTTTACCCCTTTCCTGTGCAGGATCTCATGGACACAGTCTGCACCTTGGACTGGCCACTGGCCTTGCTGTGTACCCCTTCCCTTTGTAGGATCTCATGGACACAGTCTGCACCTTGGACTGGCCACTGGCCTTGCTGTTTACCCCTTCCCTGTGCAGGGTCTCATGGACACAGTCTGCACCTTGGACTGGCCACTGGCCTTGCTGTTTACACCTTCCCTGTGCAGGATCTTATGGACACAGTCTGCACCTTGGACTGGTCACTGGCCTTGCTGTTTACCCCTTC
The DNA here is from genome assembly GCA_963921515.1 of Calotriton arnoldi. Lineage (NCBI taxonomy): Eukaryota > Metazoa > Chordata > Amphibia > Caudata > Salamandridae > Calotriton > Calotriton arnoldi. The sequence continues at coordinate 1,232,648 of CAWUFW010005228.1, read as the reverse complement.
CCTGTGCAGGATCTCATGGACACAGTCAGTACTTTGTCATGGCCACTGGCCTTGCTCTTGTCCACTTCTGGTGCCTATCACTGTGATATGTGAATAAACCAAGTTACTCCTGTTGTCTGCATTGTCAGTGTCCTTCATGAATAAAGTGTTATTCTGTGTGGGTATGGTTTACTGTGACACATGCTCTATATGCCACTTCAACATTGCCAATGGTTTGGGTCACTTCATTCTGGGTTTGACAGGGGTGACATGCACTTCAGTTCTTCTGGACTCTGAGGCTTGGGGGTGCAATGCTGTTGGTTTATGATGGACTACTGTTGTAATGGTCACTCCTTGGTCATCTTAGCTATATAGGACACATGTCATATGTGTATGCAGTGCCAGCACAAAGTGGGATTTTATACACAGTATTGCAGACTGGCAGGCCAGGGTAATCATGTCTGTGTGTGCTTTCTTGATGTGTGCAGAGCAGTGTTGGTGCATGCTCATCTAGTGATGTCCAGGCATCCTAGTCACATGTGTTGATTTCAATGTTTGCACTTGGGTGTTCATGAAGTGTGCAGTGTGAAGGGGTGACTTTGTCAGTGGTGTTGGTGTGTATGTGTGTGCCCCTGCACTTCTTCTCTGTGTTGGGGTATGTAGTATGTGCAGTGCTGCTGGGTGATGATGTTGGGTTTTCCTGTTCTGTCTGAGCTCCCATTGCCTGTCTACAGTTTTGCTGCACAGGTCAGGTCTGGTCTGGTCTTGTTGTAATCCTGTGTGTGTTGTTATTGATGTTGGTGTATGGCTGTTGTTTTGGTGTCAGCATTGGTTCAGGCATCCCTGAGTGTGTGTGATGTTTGTGTCTGCCCCCCAGGGAGTGTGATTGTTTGTCAATGTATTGACTGGACATTATTGGCCCCCTTATGTGTGTTTGACACTGGTGTTGAGTGATGTGGGTGTGGTTTGGGTGGAGGTATGTGTGGAGGATCCTACTTGTGTTTGACAGTTGTGGAGTTTGTCAATGGGCTCTGTGTGTGGTGCTGCTGACCAACACCTATCAAGTAGTTGGAGGCAGATGTGTGGCTGTTGACTGTTTGACTTCTGAGACTTCCTGTCATTCCTGCACCTATACATGTTTTGCCTTGCTGTCTCCCTGAGTTGTTGCAGATGTGGTGGCTGTGGTTTAATTTCACTCACTGTGGCAGCCATGTGTGGTTTGAAGGGGTAAGGGTGTCATCAAATGTTCCTTATCTTGCATGTGATGTACACATGCTTAGTGGTTGTCTCCGTGGCCTTCCATTGGTGTGCACCTCACTTTTGCTTTCCTATTTGTGGTCCTACATTGCTGTTGACATGTGGTCTGTGTATGTGGCTGTGTGTCAGTGTGGGGTATGTCTGTGTAACTTGACAGGCTGTGTGTCCAGTTCAGTGTTTGTTCCTATTCTGTATCAGTGTTCATTTTGTGCTTGGACTCAGTTTTGCTGCCATGAGTGTAGTGTCTGTGTGGTGTGAGGGTTGCCCTGGCCATGTGTTTCTGTGCTGTGTGTTCCTCTGCAGCCCTACCTGCTGAGGCTGCCTCCCTAGTTGTTTGGAGTGTGTGGCTGTGGGATCAAATGGGTTGTTGTTGTACATGGGGTTGCACAGGTGGGGCACATGGCATGTCCCTTGAGGGGGTGGCCTAGTGTGTGGAGGGTGGTGGTGTGGCCCTGTGATCTTTGTGCACAGCCCATGCCTGGCGCAGGCCCTGCCTTCCTGCATTGTGCGCATGTTTTCCCGCATCTTCACCGCTGCGGTGATGTGACCGGGACATTACAGCAAGATTGCGGTGGATGGGTGGCCTGGATGCGGAGGGGTGATTTACTGACAGGCAGGACATGTGTGGGTGCACTTGTGGTTTTGTTCCTGTCCCCACCAGGATGTCTGGTGTGGACAGGAACCCTGTGTCATCCTGGGAGTTGTGTGTTCTGTTTGTGGGCGGAGTTGTGTCATTGCATACATGCGGCGGCGTCCGCGACGGTTTATGACTTGCTGGTGGTGTATCACGTACAGCGCCAGGAAAACATGTAAGGCTGGGTCCATTGCGGTGGTGACCGGGTGGTGGGGGCCATGAATCTGGTTGCGCTCGCTCCGCCGTCTCTGGTTAGCAGGTTTCTCCACTGCGGTGCGGCTGGCTATTTGGGGCATCCTGATTTGTACGGCGGACGGGACGTCATTCCGCATGGCGGTGGGTCTCCATTGGCTCCCACCGCCGCGGTGGCGGGCGCTTTTAGATGGCGGTTCACGTTGCACCGCGGCGGAGGCAAAATGGCCTAGGTTTGCCGATGCTAATATGGCGGACGTGTGGACCGCTGTTCGCGGGCGGAAAATTGCATTTTCCACCCCCGCCAGCACCGCGGTGGTGCCTCCGCCCGCCATCCTAATAGACCCCTAAGTTTGGTGTCCAGCATCTACCCCTAATTAATATTAACTGGAGTTGGAATAGTAAATTAATTAAGTTTAGTGTTCAGCACCTACCCTTAATTAATACTAACTGGAGTGGGAATAGTAAATTATTTAAGTTTAGTGTCCAGCACCTACCCCTAATTAATACTAACTGGAGTGGGAATAGTAAATTAAATAATTTTAGTGTCCAGCACCTACCCTGAATTAATAGTAACTGGAGTGGGAATAGTAAAATAATTAAGTTTAGTGTCCAGCATCTACTCCTAATTAATATTACCTGCAGTGGGAATAGTAAATTAATTAAGTTTAGTGTCCAGCACCTACCCCTAATAAATACTAACTGGAGTGGGAATAGTAAATTAATTAAGTATAGTGTCCAGCACCTACCCTGAATTAATATTAAGTGGAGTAGGAATAGTATATTAATTAAGATTACTGTCCAGCACCTATCCTGTATTTATGGTTAGTGAAGTGGGAATAATAATTTAGCTAAATGTGTTTTAATATGTAATTAAAACAAAAAATTATTGTTTAAAGTAGTGTAATATTATTTTTATAAGAGAGTTGTGCATGTAAAAAATTAACATTGTATATCTACTTAATGAAAAGATAATATTTTACACAGTATATTAATTAATTCATTCATTATAACTTTATTCGGTCATTATGACCATTAAAGTGCGAGTGCTTGCAGTACATTAGTCCAAAGGTATACATAGAATTGAACATCATTAAACAATTCACACGTGTTAAAAAAGCATATTGGACTATCACTAATACAATAAAATATTCTAAAAAATAAAATCTTATTAAAATTTTAAAACGTGAGCCACATTGAAAGTGATCCAAAAATTATCAAGATTCAAACTATTTACTTATTGTAACAATGCATGGGTGTTGTGAAACATGACATGACTCATTTGTGATAGTTTCCAATAGAAACTACCGTGTTTTGCACGCAAACCTTCGAATCATCCACATTTTACCCAAAAACATTGCCACACCACATGCTACAGATGGCCTGCAATCAGATTTGAGGATTCAGAGTGCTTCCTGGTGGCAACGGGTTCCTAATAATATTTTACACAGTATATTTATTAAAAATAAAATTAATATGTTATGTTAAATGTAACATTAATAAAATGGTAGACAATAAATTAGATATTATAATTTCTTTATTGGTGTTTATTTATTGTAAAATATTTTGAAATAAATAAGAAATATATGTTTTATTAACAATATGTAAGATAAACAAATACATAGAGGTAGGAAGTTATATTTATTTTATTAAAATAACATAGGGGCCCATTATGATAACGGGCGGATTGCCACCGCCCGTATGGCGGTGGCGATCCACCCGCTATTTCCCTCTGCCCGCCACACATTTTTTCCCCGCCATATTACTATGGCGGAGGGGACCCCGGCGGACGGTAAAACTGTCCGCCGCTTTTCCGCCGGTCGACTCGTTGACCGGCGGAAAAGGGGCATTATATGGTGGCAGTGTCTGCAAGACACCGCCATCCATATTATGATGCTGGCGGAGGTGTGCCTTTCCATGGCGGCGTTGCCGCCATGGAAAGGCATACGGTAATTGCAATTGGGGGCCCGTTGCGGGTCCCCAGGGTGTTGGGGGGGTGCACATTTGAATGCACAAGGTGGCAGGTACCGCGAGGTGCCTGTCACCCTGTGCATGCAAATGCACAACATGCATTTCCAGCATTGTGGCGGGCGGTGCTGTGAGCACTGCCCGCCACAATGCTGAGTATGCGGGATGCCACCACCACGGTGGCGGTGGCATCCTAATTGCAGGTGCGGGACCGCCGCACCCCTGGCAGACGGTCCCTCATTCCGTTACGGTGGCGGGCGGACTTTGTCCGCCCGCCATCGTAATGGACCCCATAGTTTGTACATATGTACATTTTTACATGTAATAATTATTGAAAAAACATTTTATAACATTTTTAGTTTTTATTTAAACACTTGTGTAAATTTTGTAGTATCAGATAATGTAGTTTCATATTTTTTAATATACATTTGAAAAATAAAATATTTATTTATAACAGTTGTTAATTTTAGTTTGGTATTGTTAACATTTTTTAATATATCACATATATTCGTAACATTTTACAAATATAACAGTTTAAACAATTTTATAATATAATTTTTATATATACATTTAGTTACATTTTTTAAAGAAATAATAATACTTTTTAATTAATAATATTAATATATGAAATATTAATATTAATAATTATTACATTGCTTAATTTGTATACATTTGTTTTATAAAGTAAACAGTTTTTAATATTAAAAAATAAAACAATTTTTAAATACATGTATGTAACATTTAAATATATGGAATTATAATATTAAATATTATTTGTTTAATAATATTTATTGTTATAATTTTACAATACCAAAAAAATTAATAATACATTTAAACAAATCATATAACAATTGTAGTATTTTTTATTAAACATGTAATTAATTTTGACATAATGTTATAACCTTTTTTTCAATAAATTGCATTTATTTTCTCTGTTTAAAGATGCCATATTTGTTTTGGGACTTGTATTTTGTAACCGGTCGCAGTTGTTTTTGGTTATTTCGAAGGGGAGAAGGTAGCGGTCGGGAGCTGCTTCGCATGGAGGAAGGTAAGATTAATTTTATTTATTTAAACTACATTTTTAATTACATTTGAAGGTAGTTAGGTTGTAGTTAGTGTGTCTAGAGTTAGGTTTGTGGAGTTTTGGCGTTTTTTATGTGTACGTTAGTTTTTAACGATTTATGTATCATTAGGTTTTCAGGCCTAGTTTAGAAATGTTAAAGTATGGTACAATATGTGTTATTATTGTGTGTGTAATGTTTGTAAGACTGTTATATGTTGTAATATGTGTATATTTGTGTGGGTTGGAATGTTTGTGTTTTTTTACAGGTTTTGTTTGACAAAAGTTGCCGTTATAGGAAGATTGCGTTTTTTGCAATTAAGGAAGTGTACATCAGTTTTAGTAACTAATGGTTATTTTACACTTTCTTAATTTTTCGGGTTTTCATGGAGCGTTTCTTTTTTTAAAACAATTTTTCGGGATTTGTATGGTTGACGGATTGTGGATTTATGGATCGAGGATTACTTTTTGAAACTGTTGTATTTTTTCATTTTTTGGGGAAACCTTATATTCTATTTGGATTATGATCTACCTGGATTGTTTTGAAAGATGTGGAATTTTCTGTCTACAGCTACGGAAATGGTAAGTTATTTAAGTTATTTATTGTGGCAGGGAAATGCAATGAAATGTACTATTGTTGTTGTTTATTTTTTCAAATATCTAATTAATGTGTCTATATATATTTTTATTTATTAATAAAAATATATTAGGCAAATTAAATAATATTGTGAAAAAATACAATTATTTAGTATGCATTTTAATATTTGAAACAGAAATGTATTATACATTTTACACTGTTTTGACAGTTTAGATAGGCTTTTTGCAATTGTTGCTAAGTATTCTAGGCCTTTTGTTGTAGGGTATAGTCTGACTTGTTGTTGTAGGTATTCAAACATTTGTTTAGTTTGTTTGGATAGTTTAGGTCTAATTTGTGTAACAGATTGCTCTATTGTTTGCTGTTGGTAGCTCTGTTCTTTTTGTAGGGAGAGTAAAAGTTTGTGTAGAGTAGGTGTACCTCGTCCTGTTGATGCTTGGAAGGCATTATGCCAACCTTCAACAGCATTGTTTGTTTTTGCCTCTTGGTTTAGTGTGCTAAGGTAGACATTCCACCATGGTATTTGGTATTTTGGTTGTCTTCTATGTCCTGATCTATGGAGTCTTCCCACCCAGGTATCTTCAAAATAGTCTAGGAGGGCACTTAATTTTTGTTCGTGTTGCTGGTAGTAAGGACTTTCTATTAAAAGGTTGTAATGTTCGGCCACGTCAGTAACTGGGACGTAGGCCAGTGCAATAAGCTTTTTTATTTGCTATGCAAATTAACTGTTTGTTGCATATTCAACACTTAGGGGTCGATTCCGATCTCACTCAAAAGGACTCCGAATCGGATTTGGCTTTACCGGATCCGATTCGTGGCCCCTTCACCCGGGGCCCTCCGAATCTATCACGGGGTGGTGGCCATGGGTCCCCCCGCTCCAAGCATGCACAGTGTGGTGGGCACCATGGGGTGCCCGCCACAGGGTGTATGCTTTTTCCCACCCATCCCTTTTCTGCTATGGGAGCCTGTGTACACATCTGTACACAGGCTCCCATACAGTTCAATGGAAGTCCGAGCGAACCGAGTCCATCAGCATACGGCTGCATCGTACTCGCTTGGTCGGACTCCAGGAGCACGTCTCGCTTGGAAAACCGCCCGGATCTGAGTCATACGGAGGGCTGTCCGAGTGAGATCGGAATCGACCCCTTAGTGTTGATTTCTGTAGGTGTCTCCATAGACACTGATTGAAATGATAGTAACATCCCTGAATTGATGTGTGTGGCTAGAATTTTAGAATTGCACTTATCATGGCCTGCTCAAAATCTATAATTATTTTCTGTGGAAAATAATTATTTGTTTCTTGTTTAATTTTAGTTAGTACTTCCTTATATGTGGAGTTTTGTTTATTGGGTAGCAAGGCGTAGATAAAGGGTATGTTGGTATTCTGGTATAAGGCATGGACAGTGTATAGTTGATAGAATGGCTTGGGACAGATTTTAAAAGTCCCGTCCATCATCCATGTTTCTGATTGTTGAAGCTTTATTAAATTGTTTGCAGTAGCAAACATTATTATTCTTTTGTCTTTGCATTTGTTGTCATAGAGAACAAAGGGTTCTTCATTATGAGTTATAGATAGTTCTGGGGGAATTACCACCTCTTCAAATGTTTTGGGAGTAGGCATGGTAATTGTTGTGGTTTTTTTGTGCGAGCTATAGTTATTTTTAATGAAGAAATAGAGGGCATTTGCCCAGTAGCATGTTTGGGTACTCTAGGCAGCATTTCTTTAAGTATTTGACTGGTAGGTTTTTGTGACCTAGTGCTAGCTTCTCTAATGTCATCAAGGGCACTTCTAACATCTATTTCAGTAACATTTGGAGGGTGGTTATGCTCTCTTGTATATAAAACAGTTGTTTATCTAGTTGTTGCTCGACCATAACATTTATTTGAATAGTACTTGCTGCATTTCCAATTGACTTTTAGTCCAATTTGCTTTTCCTGAGTATAGACATACCCCATGTAACAAAGCAAACATTTTCCTTTTTGGGATGTTATAAATTGGGCACCTTCTGTCATTGTGATGTGTTAAGTTCTACAACAAATGTATATCAAAATTATTAAAATGAATATTATACATGTTTATTTCTTAATAAATACACATTGTTATTAATATACTTACAATGTTGGTTTTTAGCTGCTTTTCAATGGAGATGTTCTTTGTTTGTTTGTTGAATCCTGTTAAGTTGTTGATTTTTCTGTTGAAAAAGTAAAATACATTTTTACTTATTTTGTTACATTTGTTCATGGGCTGGGGTGGGTGTTTGGGATGGAGTTGGGGTTTGGTTGGGCGTTTTATATGATTTTTAAAAGGCATTTTGCAAAATACTTACATTATTTGTTAGCTGGTTTTAGGAGGTGGTGTGTAATTTGTTGATGCTTTGAGAAAAATCTGTAGAGGAGACAAAAATTAGAAAAAGATATAATTAATTATTTGAGTAAAACAAATACTTGTTTTTCACGATTAGCATTATTGTTATTTTATAGATGGTAATTTACTTACTTTTTGAAGGATGCAATAGCTTTTTCTTTGATGAAGTTCTTGCTTCTAATAGAAATCCGTTACAAAAGGGGATGATGGACGGAACGTTTGAGCCAATCAAACACTCACCCCCAGTCAACTGATCTGGGTTTAATCCATCATCATTCTTTAGCTCACTCCACCACCCCAGTTCAGACATGGCCATATGCAAATCAGTCTGACCCTGTGCCTCATGGGAATGCCAGAAACCGGTCCTAGGATGCTTGTTTCCGGTCCAGGGAAGACATGGCTTGGCAGTTCGTGCTGGACTGTTCCCATGAGGCACAGGGTCAGACTGATTTGCATATGGCCATGTCTGAACTGGGGTGGTGGAGTGAGCTAAAGAATGATGATGGATTAAACCCAGATCAGTTGACTGGGGGTGAGTGTTTGATTGGCTCAAACGCTCCGCTCTATCATCCCCTTTTGTATCGCTTGTTCGCCCTAAGTTGGCGGGGGTATGCCCAGACGTGGGTCCCTTGCTCACTTTGCCACTGGATTCAAGCAAGCCTGGCTGATGACGGCTGGAATGCCAGAAACCGGTCCTAGGATGCTTGTTTCCGGTCCAGGGAAGACATGGCTTGGCAGTTCGTGCTGGACTGTTCCCATGAGGCACAGGGTCAGACTGATTTGCATATGGCCATGTCTGAACTGGGGTGGTGGAGTGAGCTAAAGAATGATGATGGATTAAACCCAGATCAGTTGACTGGGGGTGAGTGTTTGATTGGCTCAAACGCTCCGTCTATCATCCCCTTTTGTATCGCTTTGTTCGCCCTAAGTTGGCGGGGGTATGCCCAGACGTGGGTCCCTTGCTCACTTTGCCACTGGATTCAAGCAAGCCTGGCTGATGACGGCTGGAATGCCAGAAACCGGTCCTAGGATGCTTGTTTCCGGTCCAGGGAAGACATGGCTTGGCAGTTCGTGCTGGACTGTTCCCATGAGGCACAGGGTCAGACTGATTTGCATATGGCCATGTCTGAACTGGGGTGGTGGAGTGAGCTAAAGAATGATGATGGATTAAACCCAGATCAGTTGACTGGGGGTGAGTGTTTGATTGGCTCAAACGTTCCGTCTATCATCCCCTTTTGTATCGCTTTGTTCGCCCCTAAGTTGGCGGGGTATGCCCAGACGTGGGTCCCTTGCTCACTTTGCCACTGGATTCAAGCAAGCCTGGCTGATGACGGCTGGAATGCCAGAAACCGGTCCTAGGATGCTTGTTTCCGGTCCAGGGAAGACATGGCTTGGCAGTTCGTGCTGGACTGTTCCCATGAGGCACAGGGTCAGACTGATTTGCATATGGCCATGTCTGAACTGGGGTGGTGGAGTGAGCTAAAGAATGATGATGGATTAACCCAGATCAGTTGACTGGGGGTGAGTGTTTGATTGGCTCAAACGTTCCGTCCTATCATCCCCTTTTGTATCGCTTTGTTCGCCCCTAAGTTGGCGGGGGTATGCCCAGACGTGGGTCCCTTGCTCACTTTGCCACTGGATTCAAGCAAGCCTGGCTGATGACGGCTGGAATGCCAGAAACCGGTCCTAGGATGCTTGTTTCCGGTCCAGGGAAGACATGGCTTGGCAGTTCGTGCTGGACTGTTCCCATGAGGCACAGGGTCAGACTGATTTGCATATGGCCATGTCTGAACTGGGGTGGTGGAGTGAGCTAAAGAATGATGATGGATTAAACCCAGATCAGTTGACTGGGGGTGAGTGTTTGATTGGCTCAAACGTTCCGTCTATCATCCCCTTTGTATCGCTTTGTTCGCCCCTAAGTTGGCGGGGGTATGCCCAGACGTGGGTCCCTTGCTCACTTTGCCACTGGATTCAAGCAAGCCTGGCTGATGACGGCTGGAATGCCAGAAACCGGTCCTAGGATGCTTGTTTCCGGTCCAGGGAAGACATGGCTTGGCAGTTCGTGCTGGACTGTTCCCATGAGGCACAGGGTCAGACTGATTTGCATATGGCCATGTCTGAACTGGGGTGGTGGAGTGAGCTAAAGAATGATGATGGATTAAACCCAGATCAGTTGACTGGGGGTGAGTGTTTGATTGGCTCAAACGTTCCGTCTATCATCCCCTTTTGTATCGCTCTAATAGAAATCCGGCAGGGTTTCGGGTTCCTTATTGTTTTTGGTTTAAGGTGTAAAATAAGACTAAGGTGTCCATTACGATACCGGGCGGAATAAAATCCGCCATCTACCATAGCGGTAAAAAACCGCCCGCCTACACCTTCTGAATACCGACCGAGCAATCACGATGTCGCGAAGCGAACACCTCCCGCGGCTGAAAAAACACACAAAATACCGCCCGTCCATGTCCGAGTCGAAGTCCATCCGTCCGCCACGGACGCAAACCCGCACGACAACCCAAAACCGCCCGCCCTGACTACCGAGACACCGGCTGTGAAATTAGGATCTTCCCGACAAGAGCGTGGCAAATCCACAAATACACCACCCGTCATCATAAACAACAGTGATGGAAATGGACACGGCGGAAGCCCTGGCGGCCACGTCCCTGCACAGAAACCATCCGCGGACCAAAGAAACACACACAACATGGCCAACAAGTCCACACAGCAAGCCACGCACAAATACCCAAACACAGTACACATCCCGAAAACACATCCCCCCTGGACAAACAAATAAACTACAAATCCCAGAACACCAGCCACAACACACCTGAAAACAACAGCACATCATGACACACCCACATAGGTAAGTACAAATGCAGCCCCTTCACAGACCACAATCCCTTGCAACACTACAAACTGAGGACGAGAGCACAGAACACAGCGAGACAGAAAGGACAGGAGCACACCACAGACACGCACCCACCACCACCACCACCAAACACCGGCCCCACAAACCCCCTGCACATCACACACCACACACACACACCGCACCAGCACCACAAACACAAAACCACACACCATGGCAGCACAGAGAATGCCCAAGTTCACTTCCACTGAGCTGACGGTCATGGTCAACGAGATCATCAAGGTGCACCCACAAATCTATGGGAACCAGGTCCAACAGACACCACTATCCACCAGAAACCGGATGTGGAGCAGGATCGTAGACCAGGTCAATGCAGTCGGGAACGTGCCACGCAACAGAGCCGAAATCACCAAGAGGTGGCACGACATGAAAAGAGTGGTCAAAAAGAAGGAGGCCAAGAATCAGCAGCTGGCTGACAGGACTGGTGGAGGAAATCCCGCGCTATTTAAGAGCTTCAAGGCGTGGGAGGAGAAGGTGCGAGGCATCCTACATCCGGAGAGTCTCACCGGAATACCAGGGGGAGTGGAGGCTGGTAAGTACAAACAAATGTATACCAGCACACCGCTATGTACTCACATGCACTACCACTATGCTATAGCTCCGAGGGACAAACACCCCCATGTCAAGTACACAATACACAAGACATCACTCACACATGCAACAGACTAACTAACAAAACCATGGGGGCATGTGTACAGTCAGCCAGCACCCCAACTCCCACCAGGTCCCCTTGTACTCCAGATGCGCCAGAAGGAGCACTCCCCACACCCACACTCATGTGTCAGCCATATCTGCACCAACCGACAAGTAACAGGTAAGTAGCCTGAACACAAAGTCAGTGGGTCGGAGGGGGGACAGCTGAAGTACAACACCCACCAGGCCCCTAGTCCTACAGCACAGCAAGGTGGAGCACAGCCCACACCCATGTGTCAGCCACTGCAGTGCACACCTTCAGCCGACAGGTAGAAATCTTACCGTACATGGAGGGGTTTCTGTGGGTGGTAAGCCATCACCACAACACACAACACCGCCCCCACTCCCACAGACCAGCAAGATGGAGCACCCCTCCCTCCCAGTACCATATGGCATCCATTGCATTGCGCCCTCCAAACCAACAAGTAGTTAGAGTACTGTACAGGGCGCGGTGTCTGTAGGCATGAGGACAGTATTACGACTAACATTTGGGAAATGTCACGTAGCAGAGGAACACGCAGCACTGCTCCCTGTCATAATCATGTGACCAATGTGCACACAGACATGTATTACAGAGTCATAGCCCACATGAGCCATCACAAATACAGCAACACCCATGGAGCCACGTCTGCATGCACAAGTCCCACTGGAGCACTGACCCACACGGCGGGCACTGTGCCACTCATCACACACATCAGCAACACCATCGAAGTCCTGTCCATGTAGTCCTTACTGCCTGTTCCCCACAAAACGTACAACATCGCCCATGTAAGTCTAACCTGTCTAGAACTAACAGCGTGGAACCCCAGTAATGCACATAAACACCACTGGACCCATGAAACACACAGCCACACAATGCACATCCAACATACCATCCATCTCATCTGTCAGCCCCAGTGTCATGAAAGGTATGTCATCGGAACAGCTGGCCCTCACACAGTAGTTCTGCAAAGATACCTGCCCATCACAAATAATGTGTCTGCAGTGACTGAAGCGCACATCACACTGATTTACAACATATATAATATAGTCAACACCCCAAGAGCACTGCATTGCTGCACATGGCCGAGGGTAGCACGCACACCAAGGAATTGGCCCATCTGCAATACGTCGTGTGGCACACAACCATCACTCACTCACTACAATGCTTGCAGTGTAATGTCCATAAATGATAACAGTGAGCAGACATGGTGGGGATGTCAGACATACACACACCTTTGTCTCTGCACTGTCATGTTGCCAAAACACATGTCCCGTTCTGCACACATATGTCACAGAATGTACCCTAAAACCATATTGCACCTCAAAAGCGTTGAGGGGGCTGTACCCCCTTTTGCCATCTGCGTTTCTAAGCGTTCCATTTGAACACCAAAACCCATATTTCACCTCAAAAGCGTCGATGGGTCTGGAGCCCGCATACACCCAAGCCACAAAATGTAGGAGTACAGCAACACACACTGATTGTCATCGCTAATCCGCCCCATGCCACATGAACACAACCCACAGTTCCATTGCCTTGCTCACGCATACACACATCGTACATCCACACACACGCCACTGGGAAACCTGTGCACGACAGTGCACGAACTGTGAATGTCAGACAACCAATACAAACTTTGCAAGGTGCAACACAATAACCTATCTCATTCTCCCCACAGGTGCCAAACAGCTGGATGCTGGAGAGGGAGACAGCAGCCAGCACAGCCAGTCCGCAAGCCCCCGACCCGGACTCACGGATGTAGAAGACCTGGACACCTCTTCGGACGAGGACCACCTAGCAGGCCCGTCTGGAGTGGCAGGGCCCAACCGCTCCCCAGGGCCCCTCCTACCCACCAACACATCACCCAGGGCTGCTGACCAGTCACAGACCCCTGCTGCCACGGTCGTTGCGGCCACCACCACCGCCAAAACAACCACCACCACCACGCCATCCCTGGCCACAGCACCTGCGCAAGGGGTGGCACGCCCGTCGTGCTCGACCCTGGGAGCCAGACAGAGGACCGTGGTGACCAATGTGGCGAGTGCGCAGGTCGGTGGCAGCAGTACCGGTGGGAGGAGCAGGGTCAGGCCAATGCCATCTGAGCCTGGGAGCCAAGCCCTGCCGCAAATCTCAAGAGTCCTTGGGGCCTATGAAGAGGCCCAAGGACAATGGGCCAGGTCGGCTGCTGACACGCGGGAGGTCCTTGTGGTGTTGAGGTCCATGGACGCCCATATGGGCCAAATCGCGACCCGTATGGACAAACTTGTGGACCTCATGACCCAGCAGGTGTTGGGGGGAGGGCCCAAGCAAGGCCAGCCACACCACCGCCGCCACCACGTGCTGTGGCACAGGCTCGTGCAACATCTAGTTCCCCTACGCCCACAGCGAGTGAGCAGTCCTCAGCCACCACCAGCAGCCCACCAACACAACCCCCCCCTACCAAACGTGGAAGGGGCCGTCCGAAGAGGAAACAGGTGTCCAGAGAGGACTACGCACGCTCCAAACGCCAGTGAGTCAGCCAGCCACCCTGACCACCTACTGCACTGACTTTGACTACGATCCTACCCCACACTGCCATGTGAATGGCATGTGTCTGTTGGACTGTGGACATAGAACTTCATGGGTACACCTTGACCATCACGCAGCCATGTCCGTCAACTCATTGTCACAGCATGCACCACTTCTGTCATCACCTTGCACACAATCACATTTCACCGCTGTAAATAAATACACCTTGATCACAATCTGCTTCATGTGCCCTGGGTTTAATCAACGATGTGCAACCGCCACCATGAGCAGGAATGCCTCTGCTGTGTGGCATGTAGATAGGCCAGGAGATGTTGTAGGGACCTAGGGGTGAAAATCAGAACAAGAGTCTATTCAATTAGTGTGTCACACACCCATCACACAGTACTTGTCACCAACTACATGCAATGTACACACATCTCACAGAGCAACGGGGCACAATGCCACAACCACTGTCAGTGGCATACTACCCTGGACATGGACCATTGCCACACAGCACTCAGTGAACAAAAGGCCTCCGTCACAATGCACACATACACCTGCACAACTACAGCTACATCAGCCGTCGTACATGGTCACTCACCTTCAAGTGAAGTAGCGGGCGATGAGCTGCTGACGCACATTCACAGCTTCCTCCTCTCCACTGTCCTCTTCACTGGACCTGTCCTGGTCTGCAGGCGGGGGCCCGGGCTGATCACCGTCATCCACTATTAGGGGATCTGCTTGCGAATAGCCAGATTGTGCAGCATGCAGCATGCCACAACTATCTGGCACACCTTCTGTGGGGAGTACGCCAGTGCACCCCCGGTGCGGTCCAGGCATCTGAATCTGGACTTCAGGAGGCCAAAAGTCCGCTCCACCACACGTCTGGCCTTGCCATGTGCCTCATTGTAGCGGACATCAGCTGGTGTCCGAGGATTACGTAACGGGCTGAGCAGCCAAGGCCCATTCGGATAAGCAGAGTCCCCTGGGTGTGAGGAATACCGAGATTAGTTGCAATTCCAACTGTCCCCAAGACAGCATCGCACAACAGCCATGCTACACGAGTACACATACTCACCAACAATCCAAGCACGGTCCGGTTGCAGATTGGTCATCAGACGTGGAATTATGCTGTTGCGCATGATGTGCGAGTCATGGGCCGATTCTAGAAACTTTGCACACACGTGTGTAATGACCATGTCCGCAAGGCACACCACTTGCACATTCAGGGAGTGGGTGTGCTTCCTATTCCGATAAATGTGCTCCAGGGCCTGTGGTGCTACAAGGCCAATATGGGTGCAATCTATTGCACCAACAACGTGGGGGATCCGTCCAAGGGCATAGAAATCACCCTTCACTGCCGCCAATTCACGAGCCCTGGGGAATCGTATGTACCTGTTCCTGTACAGCATCATAGCTGACAGTACATCACGTAGCACCATGCTGAACATGGGCTGGGACATCCCACTTCCACTGCCCACTGTGTGTTGGAATGTCCCAGTGGCGAAGAAATGTAGTGCAGCCATCACCTTAGCCGTGGGGGTAAATGCAGTCGGATACAACCTGCGAGGACGGAGGTGGGGTTCCAACAAGGCACATAGGCGATGCAGGGTGGGTCGGTCCAGTCGGAATTTCCGGATTACCTCCACGTCCTCCATGTCTGACAGCAATTGGTAGGGGCGATGTATGTTTGGTCTCCTCCTAGGAAAGATGGAAGTGGACACATGTCAAAGCAACACGCCACATGGCATTTCCACAAACACAAAACAAAAATGACTGACCAAGCAATTGAATCACAGAACAGCTGACAAGTAGGGACAGCACAGCCACAATACACTTACACAGGTCCCCTTACCAATAGCAATGAGCAGTGACACAAACCATTGCTATCAGCATGCACATGGGGATTTAGGCCTTAACAACTTGTAAGGCATGACGATGATATCAGACTGCATATTTGGGAAGCGGCAACACCACAGCAATATAACTAGCTGCTGTGCCTGACACAGCTTCCGCGGCTGGGTGAGTATGGCACACACCAACAACGCTATGGACACAGGCTGAGCGGCAAAAACAAGTGGGTCCTGTTGCACGAGGGGATATGAGACAGTCATTGATGTCCCTACTTCACCCTATGTACAGCACTGTACGGATCACACCTCCAAAACACATTGACAGGTGTACACATTGACAGTTCCATGACAACACAACTGTGTGATTGCAAATACACATCACAAGTGACACGTAACGTAGCACGTGCCAAGTGGGAGATGTGCATAGTGAAAGATGGCATGTGTGTGCATATGCATGTCCCATGCTCCCATGCCAATGTGTACATGATGATGTGCCAACAGACATGTGGAGGCTGAGCACTGGCCGTCCCTGCCCATGCGCACAGCATGTTGTGACCCTGTCCAGTGTGGACCTGCCCCCACACACAAGTCATGGCCACACCTGCAGATGCATTGCGCACATCATACTGTGTAATGCACATGGCATCAGCGGACTGTACCCGCCATGGGCCAGGCCCTTACGGCCAACTCCAATGGCCCTCGCGGTTGCACCCTGCGTGTCCCGCAATGGAGGAAAGCATCACGGGCCAGCTGGAAGGAGGCCATCGTCTGCAATTTAAGCAGGCAGACACGGTGCACCAATCGCAGCGGCTTGGACCCACTGAAACTGCCCCAGGGGGCTATATGACTGTGGGAGTGAGACCGGCATTACCACAGCTACCAGGGACTGCAGCCTGGCATCACTCAACAACACCTGCTGCTGCCACCTGTCCACCTTAACGTCGATGACGCTGAAGATATGTCCAGGTCCACTCACCAGCGAGGAGCTGGAGATCCTGGATTCCCGAGCTCCACGCACACTGCACATGGCTATCCCTTGCAAAAGTTGTGTGTGTGAGACAACCACAGTGTGTGTGGGAGTGCATGTGGGGGACACACATGTTGTTGATCCGCAGCACCAGGAGTCAGAGCCTGTGGAGTTCCAACATGCACTGCTCACCATGCTTACTGCAGGTGGCAGGGGTATGTGAGCTCCCGGGCGCTTTGCCATGTCTGTCCCTCCCGAGTGGTGGTACATGGCAACTTCATGTCAGACATCCAGTGACACAGCCAATTGGCAATGCAGGTCTCAGAGCACTTGTTGCTCGTGAGTATGGCAGGCTGGGGCCATGCTGCCCTTCTCAGTCCCAGCAGGCCTGGGCTGCACATTGACTGCACAATGCCAGTAGGTGACAACACAGACTGCCCAGTGGGTTACATGTGTCTCCTGTTCAGGACCCTCCGGAAAAGTGTCTCTGGTACTTGCAAATCCGGCACACCGTGCAACAACAGTTGTGCTCGTGTGAACGACAGGTGGATGGCATGGGCTCATGGCCATTGTGGGCTGTCAGGTTGCAGTCTGTGTGAGTAGTTTCCCATTCTAATCCATGCAGGTATGTGTTTGGCCTAATTACATAGTGGACATCCTTGCCACCATCAGGATAGTGGTTGTGCACAACGCGAGTTGGGGCTATGGTCGCAGGGTGACACAGGCCGTATGTAGTGCGATGTGCACTACATTCATGGCACTAATTCGCGGATTCCTTTCCTGTACGCCAGCCATTGGGTGTTGATTGTGGTGGCTGTATACTATTGCACAGGTATCGTGCAACATGTGGATTTGGGTATGTTCTGTGCTCCTTCCCTTGCACATGTCTGTGTCATTGATGCCAGATGAGTGGGACCACCTCGCTCTCTCTCATGTGGCATCTCCCTGGGTGCTGAGGGACAGGGGACGCTCAACAGTGGGGTGGCTTCGGATGTAGCAGCTGCACAGCTGCTGAGTGAGACAGTTGTGACCTGCGCCTCGTAGGGGCTAGACGTGTGCTGGATGAACCACAGGCCCAGTGTGCAATTTCGGCATTATCTGAGGACTGAGGTGATGCATCCATGTTGTATGACACAGGGACGTGGACTCTGGGTCTTCTTCAGCCACGCGGAGGCGAATGACCGCCCTCCCATCCACTTCCACTGGTGCAACACGTGTCGGCACAGGGATGAAGGATAGGGTGTCCTTCACACCAGGCACAGCTGCCCCTGCACATGTGACCCCTGCTGCCCCAGTGCTGGGTCTGTTGAGCTGATGCGCCATCTGTGCATGGGGCAGTCAGCTCTCCTCACTTACGTCATTGCCCATGACATCACTTAGCCGCAGGAGACATGGATGATGGAGGGCCCACATGTACGCGTGGGTGGACTACACCAGACCGTCCAATGGTTGTCACCCCCAGTGAAGGTGTGCCTTCAACTGCGCCAATCTCAGTCTGACATTCCTGACCCTTTCCCCACCCCCTGGGGAGTGGCACATCTGACGGCAGCAGTGCACGAGTCCTAAATCGGAGGAGTGGGGGACGCTGACGTCCCGACCGGATGTGACATGTTGGAAGGTGGCTTGCACCGTCAGACTTATGGCCTCCCTCGCTCACCCCAATATGCGTTTGCATCTGAGAAGCCAGCGCGTGCACAGGCAGCTCCGAGCTCGCACCAGAGAGGACAAAGAGTGTATGTGTGGGTCCATCTGAACGAGTTGTCTGTCTCGCAGTATAATCAGTGGCGGGACGCCGTCCACCTGCGTGGTACCCCGACTCGAGACCTGGACAACATTGACAATGCATGACAGGCTCCGCAGTCCGGATACACCACCTTCAACACACAGAGGCTGTAGCTGCCCTAGCGGCCCATGACGCGTCCAACTGGAGCTAATGGACCCACACATTCACTCTTTGACCTCTCTGGGGCGAGCTTGGAGCTGCTTGTGCACGCGCTGGCTTCTCTGTTGCAATGGCATGTAACGTGTGTGGGGAAATAGGCAATGAGTGCGATGGTGCGAGCCACCTTCCGTGACGTCACTCCCGGGCGCGATGTGTGCGTCCCCCCACTACTTATATTTGACTTGTGCCATGCTGCACAATGAGGATGTGTTGCCTGCGTGATGTGCCCAGGAGGAGCGCGCCATGACCTCTCACCCACCATGCTCCACTGCCATCCCGTGCCCTGGATAGCCCGTGCAGGTGGACAATGTTGGGGGTACACCTGGTCGACAGGGGATGTGTGTGCCTTGGCAAGGGCCTGGCGGACGCACAGCAGTATCCAGCATGTCCCCAGAGGGTGGGCTGACGTCTACACCTGATGCAGCATCTTTCGTGTGGCCGCCTGTTGTGCACACACGTGTTCACATTCATCCCCAGACAGGTGGTCTTTACAAATGCCCAAGACAGCGGTAATCTAGTCCTCCCGAATCCTCCCAACACAGTGTGTTTCAACATTGCATGTGCGCACCTACCCGTCACACCCACCCACCTGGGCCAAGCATAACTCCCGCTTCACATGACACATGTGTGTCTTCCACAGTTGTGCTACTCTCTCTGGGCCGGACCTGCAACTGTCCCATAGCACACACACAGCACCGAGTCGTACTGGCATCCTGTTAGATTGGTAGGCACACTCACACATCTGCTTCTGACACAGTGGTGGCTGTGATGGATATTGTGACTGCCATGGCAGTGTTGGCTGGCCATGGAAAGGCACACTAACACACATTGCATCCGCGGCACTACGTGTCACTACTCGGCACATCGAACTGGGCACTGTCCCTGGGGTAGATGAGTTTGTGGTGGCGTTGGTGTGTGTGTGTGTTGTGGCCATGTCGACTACACACATATGTTTCCCAGGCCCATGGTGGATGTTTGTAACCGTGTTGAGGTCTGTGTATATGATGAGATGTGTGTGTTGTATGTTGCACGGAATGCAGTGTGTGGGTGTGTCCTTGCAGTTCAGGATGACTCCTACTTGTTATGGTTCAGACGTTGTGTGTGTGCAGGGTGTGTCACTGTCAAGATTGTGTCTAGTTCAATTGTGCATGTCAGATTTTCTGCAGTTCTTACTCATTGTGCAGTGCTGCCCACCCAAACTGATGTTGTGTGTGTGTTTTGACAGGCATTGCTGTGGCATGCTTTTGCGTGGCTCCTACTTTTTGTTGCTGAGTGTGTGGTCAGACTGTGTGGGAAATTGTAGACATGTGTAGGACTGTGCTTTGTATTGACCAGGCCGTCAGTGTTGATGTGATGATCTATCGGGCACCTTCAGAGTCTGACATGTCCTGCTCCAGGAGCTGTGGTATTGCACTGTGGCCACTGTTGAGGCTACTCATTTGCGTTGACATCCAGTGACAGTGGACTACATGGTCATCTCACGACTGTTGTGTACTTCACACACTCTCATCCTCTCTCATTCGTACTTGTGTTTGTAAAATGATTCAGCAGAGACACATATTTACTTCAAGCCATGTATTAGGACTTATGTCCTCCGTGATGCAGTATAGTGGACACTACTGGCAGCGAAATGCATGTGGAGGATATACTCAGCATGATTACACATAGCATAGGGTGTAGGGGTACATGTGATTAGTTGTTGACTATGGGATGTGGGCTTCAGAGTTACAACTGCTTAGCCGTTGCTGTGCTAATGTACATTTGCTAATTACTGAGGAGCTGTTGACTTTGACACAGACAGTATTCATTTTGCCTACCAGACCGCTTGACATCATGGGCACAGTACATCTCAGTTCCATGTTACAGGTTTGCTGCTATAGTTACTCCGACACACCTGCGTGTGAGGTGACATCAGGGTATGTGCCTACGTGCATGCAACAGCGTCTCACTTGTTGTTGCAATGTGGTGGCTACTGGACATGTCACAGTCACTGGGGTCATGTTGTTGGGGGATGCATTTGTTGTCCATGCAAAAGTCCTGGCACGGAAGTACAGAGGAAGGTGAGGTGGCAGATCTCACATACTACAGCAGACCGATTACTGTCCACTGAACGGTGCATATGTTCATGGGCGCAGGATACATTTAATGGCATAGTTGTACATGCAGTTTTGTCCATGTGGTTGCCATACACAAATCTCATACCTCTGCCTCCCCCTGTTCATGCAGAGTTACTGGATCTGGTGGGGAACAGAGTGCATGTCCCCGAAATGTCCGATATCATGGAAGTGTAGTTGATGGTGTGGTGTTAGTTGCAGGTTGTATGGTATAGTTGTTGTACAGCTGACTGCCCAGTCCGTGCGAAAGCCAAGCATGGGTACGGTGTAGGACATCATTGTTCAATTAGGGGTGTTGCGTCGGGGCCCGACGAATTGACAGGTTGTCAGGTATGCAATACCTTCCAGCAGGGCTTCCATGGCATTGGTGGTAAACATGGATGCCATCCAATGAAGTGGATGGTGGCTGTCAATGTGTTCATCGTATGTTGTCCCTTGTAGGAGCCTGATGGGACATGTTGGATGACATTCGATGAAACTGTGCTCCAGAATACGTCGTGTCTAGGCACAGTGGTCCCATTGCAGTGTGGGTCCGATTGCAGCCACATACGCCATGCCCCCATAGACTGAACAGATCCTGTCGTGGACGTCCAGGGGGTTGAACAGTTGTACCAGGTCCGCCTTTGGACATGCCGGGTTGGAGAGACATAAATCCACAGGACAGTGGAAGGGACACCTCCGACAGTAGAAGACGGGGATGACGCAGCTGAACATTGAGATGCGGTAAATTACTCAGTAACTTACGTTCAGCAAGGCCAGATTTTCACAGCCCAATATCTGTAGCAGGCTCTGGTTGTACAGCCTCATCTGTCCTGCATAGTTGGGTAGCTGTGGTGCGACTGCCATTTTGCTACAGGGCGATGTGATGGCATGCTCCAGCCGGCTGTGCAGTCAGCAGGGTGCACCCTCAGACGATGCTGGGAAATCTGGAATAGTCGTACGGAGGCAGGGTTTGGGTTATAGTAGCTTGTGCGGAGGACACAGGTCCTCATCCCACATGCTTCTATGAATGGTCAAGGTCAGTGGTGTCTGACTCCTTCCAGATTACTTGCATGGGAACCACATGGAGGAGTGCTCTTATTTCTTTTTTGTGGTCAGAAGTTCTTTCATGTTGTGCGCTATCTGCACATTGGACTGTTTCCTCGGCATGCCTCTGTTTGGCTTGTTGTTGGGACAATGGCTGTATTCTCCGGCTTGTTTAGTCGAAATGTGGTTTCAGAGTGGGAATGGAAGGCCATTCAGTGCTATCTGCTTTCCCGTATGTGGGCGGCACGCTGCGTTTCCGCTATACGTTCGGCCTTGTGTGTGTGTGTTGTAATTGGTAACACCTGTTGTCAGGCACCCGGGTTTTTTCATGTTACGTATTGCATGTATTGGTATTGGGTGCCGGATGGTATTATTATTTTTGTATGGTAATGGCGTGCCTTTTGCGGACGCGGTACATATTCTGCGGCGTGATGTCGCAGCCGCTGTGTGCTTCGCCATGTTATGCACACAAGGGTGTGTCCTATTTTGGCATGATGTCACTGCCCTGTTCGGTACACTTGTGTGGCGTCATGTTGGCACCTGTGAGTTGCCGGTTGGGGACATGACTGATGCAGGTATGCCACATGACATGTGCGTTCAGGGTGGGGCTGGTGTGTGGTGTGTGTAGTTGTGTGCCTGTGTTATTTGTGTGCAGCCCATGCATAGCGCTGTAGTTGGCCTCTGCGTTGTGCGCATGTGTAGCTGCGTCATCGCCGCTGCGCTGCGTTGCCGTGACGGGGACGTCAGTTCATGGTCCCGGGTAGTGTGTGCCCGGTAGTTGCGAGTTGTGTCATTCAGCACGGTGTGACATTTGTGGGTGCAGTGGTGGATGTGTCCTGTCCACACAGGGCTGTCTCGGGGGGCCATGTTCAGTTTTTCCTCCCTTGCACTGTGTGCGGTGTTTGCGTGCCCTTGTTGTGTGTCTGCCTACCTGCGTCGCCGCGGCGCGTTGACTCCTAGGTGCTGCATCAGGTACAGCATGGGGATGGCCTGGAGTGCAGGATTCATGTCGGGGTGGGCCGCCTTTTTGGTGTCCGTACTCGTGCGGTCGAATTTCCGCCTTGGTGTCTCGTACGGTGTCTCTTAGCCGGGGGAGCTGTTTGTTTGCGGCATCGTAATTTGTACGCCGGGCGGTACGTGATTTCGTCGGACGGTGTGCCTCCATTGGCTGGCGCCGCTACGTGAACGGGCGCACTTTGATGGCGGACGGCGTCGCGGGCTTACGGGCGGTGTTTGGCTGCTTTTACACATCCTAATTGTGCGGGCGTGTGGGCCGCAGCGGGCGGACGGTAACTGGTGGTTTTTGCCTCCGACAGCACGGCGGTAGTGCTTCCGCCCGACATCCTAATGGGCCCCTAAGTTTTTCTTGTTTATATAGTGTTTATTTAATTGTTTGCTTAATCTCATTGGTTTATTATAGCATTCTGTATTTTTATTGGTTGATTTTTATTGTTTTAATTGTTTTGGTAGTTGTTTTCTATATATGGGAAACGCTAATTAAAAGTCAGTTACATTTTTTTCTTTTCACATGTTGAATTATTTAAATGTATATTATACTATATGTGATGTTAAATAAACTTTGTAGTTAATGTAAATATAAAATTAAAATGGTTATTAATAGTGTATTTATTATTTAATGTTTTAAGATGTGTTTTACTGTGTTTTAAAAATATGTTTTTGATTTTATTTTATATGCAATGTATGTTTATTTATTTTATTATATTTATGGTGTTTAATTTTGTGTGTTTTATCTATTTTTTAATTGTCGATATTTTTACAAAAACGATAATTATGCTATCTATATTATTGTGATCAATATTTTAAATAACAATATTTATGTGTTCGATATTACTGTGATCGATAATATTGTTTTACGATATTTTGGGTTCGATATTAGTGTGTTTTTTTAATTAAGTATAGGGTATCGATATTAGCGTTGTCGATATCTTTGTGTCGATAAAAGTGTAGGTCGATATTCTGTCTGTCGAGGTTATGTCAGTGATTCAACGGTCTCGATAAAGTTTTACCTTGGGAATCAGTTTGTGAAACTGAAGTCAAAATCCTTCATTGGGTCAAGCGGCAGGCTGGATCTAGCAATTGGTTCCATGTAGCCAGATACCTTCTCACAGAGGGCCCCCTGATTTGCTTCTGGGGAGTAGCTTTGAGAGGGAAAAACCTCTTTCTTCAACCCAGCAAGGCTGCTCCGAAGGTGGTTAGGCTGGGTTTGTTCATTCTGGTTCTCCACAAGTCTGAAAATCCAAAATGTCTTTAAGTTTCAGCTTTTCAGAAATGGTAGGGCAAGTCCAGTTAGACACAGCCCAAGTTTCCGGGACCTGAGGAACATCACTTGGGAGTCAAGACTCACTCCAGCAAAGGCCATCAGCAGGTTTCAGGTCAGGGAAATCTGAGCCTAACTATAATGTCCCTGTAACCTTTCTTTTTTCAGTGGATTTCTTAAGTATATATATATATATATATATATGTTGGCTCCAAAATTGCACCAACTCTGTGCACTCGCAAACGGGTGCTCCTCCGCGGAAGGTGCATCCGCTACTATGTCTGCTTCCAGCCTTGCCCAAATCATGAACAAAACAGAGCACTCGCGGGGGTGAGTCCCAACCAAGATTTATTTCATGGACTCGGTTACACCAGACGCGTTTCGGCAGTCGCCTTTTTCGATGGTAATTGGGCGCGCCGGAAACGGCCACATTAAAATACAATGTATTTCTGATATCCCGACATGGGTATCAACCTAGAAAAGGGCCCACATTTTGGAAAAACATGCCACCATCTTTTAACATGCAAAAGCCATATTGTTATATAATGCATATTACATTTTTAGGCTATATATGCCTCCAATTTCATAGTAAAACATATTATTTACAATAAAATTGCGTTTTCTATTTATCATGTGCAATTACATAAATCCATCAACACGATGTCAATATATCGGCACACACCACGTATTTGTCGCCAAACAATAACGCCCTGAATGGGCATATGAGTGTGCTTTCATAATCCATATGCATATTTGCAATTGCCGTCATTGGCTTCATAAGGTTAAAATTAAACATTGCAATTTTCGATTGCACGTTACTCTTTATCCCTATAGGTTTGCATTGAGAGTAGCACTATTATCTAGCCCTCTATGGGCAATTAACCTTTCAATTCATTTCATAACGATTTGTGCATGTTAAAACCAGTTATATATTAGGCCCCTAAAAAACTTTTTCTCTTTCATAGAATTGTCATCTTCTTCAATTGAAAGTCATGTCTCGTTTACTTTAGATCTGACATTATGGTATACGTTTTATGTTTTTTATCTTATTTATCCTGACACACAAGTGACGATTCAGCTATATCTCATGGCAAGCGGCAATGTATATAAGTGAATGATACTGGAACCCATGGTTGATGGAACAGCTCCTAGTTATCTCCTAAAGTCTACCACCATATATTGTTTTGCTGGGAAACTACCCCTAGATGGATCGCCAGTTCCTCATTACTATTCAAACCATTTGGAGTCTTAGTTCGAAAATCAATTATATATCTGGATTCCAGTCTTCTAAGACTGGTAACCCTGTCTCCTCCTCTAGGATGGAGCGGTACATGGTCCAAAGCAAAGAACGTTAAGAGGTCCCTATTGCTATTATGTTCAGCCATAAAATGCCTCGCTACCGGATATGAGACGTCACAGTTCTTAATTGCCCTTGTGTGTTCCAAGATGCGCATCGTGGTTTGATATATTGTACTTCCAATGTACGTTAACCCACAAGGGCAACTCAAGCAGTACACTGTATACGGTGTGCTGCATGTGATGAATTTTTTAATTAATGTAGGTTTTTTAAGGCCTGGTACCATGTATGATCAAACCCGTTTGCTACTACTGCAAGCTTTGCATCTTCCGCACGGGATGAACCCATGTAGTTCATTTCCAAAGGGTTTGGGTAATGTTTTAATCAAATGGCTACTCCTAAGGGAGTCCCTCAAAGCCCTTGCTTTTCTAAAAGTTAACATAGGATGAGCCGGTATATCTTCCCCGATAATCGGGTCCATTTTTAATAGATTCCAGTTTCTTCTTAGAATGGTCCTCAACTCCGCAGCCTCCTCTGAGAATGTTGTGACCATTCTAAATTTGTTCTCATTCTGTTTTTTGGTGGCTTTCTCTTTCAACAGTCTTTCTCTGGGTACAGAGTTCACTTTTTGTAATGCCTCCCTGAGAGTTCATTCCCCATATCCATGAGCTCGAAATCTACTGAGACATTCCTGGGCATATTTCTGAAAATCTACCTCCCTGGTGTTATTTCTTTTTTTTTTTTTTTGATACGGAGCAACTCTCTGTATGGGATGCTGCTGATCAATTTGGAGGGATGATTGCTCGAAGCATGTAATATCGAATTACCCGCAGTGGGCTTGCGGTACAGTCTGGTACATAGCTTCTGGTCTGTAATAAACACCTCTAGATCTAAGAAGTTTACTGCGGTAGAACTGATATCCGCACTGAAATTCAGGTTGGTACTGTTCTGATTTATTACGTTTACAAATGCTTGTGCTGTCTCACTAGATCCCCTCCAAACCAGGAAGAGATCACCAGTGTATCTATACCAGGCCACAATCTTACTGGTCCATATGCAGTTGACGTCCGACCATGCCACCTGCTCCTCCCACCAGCCAACGAACAAGTTCGCATAGCTGTGGGCGAAGCAGGTGCCCATCGCCGACCCCGATACCTGCCTGTAATGTTGTTCCTGGTACAGAAATATATTGTTATTGAGACAGAATTCCAAAAATTCCAGCAACATGATGTTATGTTCGGTAAATTGTATTGGCGGTTTTTCAGAAAAAATTGAATCGCCTTCAAACCATCTTGGTGTGCTATGCATGTGTACAGACTAGTTATGTCCATGACTATCATGTTGTCCCCTTCCTCCCACTTCACCTGTTCTATTTGTTGGAGAAAATCTTTCGTGTCCTTAATGTAGGATGTAAGTGACATCACAAACTCTGCTAGAAAATAATCTATATACACAGACAGGTGTTCCAATAGACTGCCTTGGGATGAGACTATAGGTCTCCCTGGAGGTGATACTGTGTCCAAAATGTTGGCCCTTTTCTAGGTTGATACCCATGTCGGGATATCAGAAATACGTTGTATTTAAATGTGGCCGTTTCCGGCGCGCCCAATTACCATCGAAAAAGGCGACTGCCGAAACGCGTCTGGTGTAACCGAGTCCATGAAATAAATCTTGGTTGGGACTCACCCCCGCGAGTGCTCTGTTTTGTTCATGATGTGGGCAAGGCTGGAAGCAGACATATATATATATATATATATATATATATTATCTACTGGCGGTCGCCAGTAGATAGTTATAGTTACAACCTATTATCCATAGGAAATCCGCGACATTCTATTTGCAATAACGTTGGCGTCGGTTGACGAATCTTCGCGAAAGCTTCCAACTTGTTGGGGCGCTCCGGTCCGCTCCTACCCTGAAAGTCTCGGGGTGATACGTCAAGCGGGGGCCGAGAAAAAGGGGGGTCCCAAAACGCGTTTTCCCCATTCATTTTTCCATAGGAACCTTTAGTCGCAGCTACAGCCCGAACTGCTGAACGGAATTACCCCAAATTTGGCAAAGAGGTAGCCCTTGGTTCAGACTGGTGCCTTTTGCTAAAATGGTGTAAATCCGTTCAGTAGTTCCTGAGAAATTCACAATTAAAATCACATATATATCTATGGGCGCGTCGGATCCGCGTACCCTCCCGATCACGAGCTGCATGCTAATTGGCTGTCAACAATCCAAATCAAGAAGTGTTGGCAGCCATTTTGTCCCTCGGTAGAACCGAGGGACAGAAACAAGTGCGCAAAGCGCAAAAAGGGGGCAGGGTAGAAACACCCTGACCCCCTAGGTCTGCTCAGGGGGTCCCACAAGGACCCCCTGGGCAGAAAAAAGATTTTTTTTTTTTTTAAATCGTCGGGATGCGCTTAGGGTGCGCGTATCCCGCCAAGAAAAAAAAAAAGAAACAAGTGCGCAAAACGCACAAAGGGGGCAGGGTAGAAACACCCCAACCCCCTAGGCCTGCTCAGGGGTCCCACAAGGACCCCCTGGGCAAAAAAAAAGCATTTTTAAAAAAAAAAAAATCGGCAGGATGCGCTCAGGGTGCGCGAATCCTGCCGAAAAAAAAAAAAATCGAAGCGCGGTCTCCCGCGCTTCGATGTTAATTGGCCCCCGGGTGGGCCAAGTCCCGGGGGCATGCTGGGGGGGTTAATTTTATGTGTGGGGGGCCTCTAAGGGCCCCCAAGCCCGGGGACCACCACCCCCGGGGCTTTATGCATAATGGTTGCGGGAGGGCTCTGAGCCCTCCCGCAGCCCCGAGGACCACCACCTCCCCGGGGCTTCTTTTTTTAAATGAAAAACCTGTGTGGGGGGCTCCAGCCCCCCACACGCCCGAGGACCGCCACCTCCCCGGGGCACTAAACATTTAAATATGGGGGTCCGTTATGGACCCCAGAGCCCGGGGACCACCACCTCCCCGGGGCTGTGCACACGATGGGAGGGGGCCGCGCGGCCCCCTCCTGGAGCCCTTGATGGCCCTGGGGACCGCCACCCCCAGGGCCGGCTCCTGCAGTGTCCCGGGGTGCCTACCCCCGGGACACTGCTGTTTGCAATGACAGGACGGGAGCCTCGCGGCTCCCGTCCTGTCATTGCAAACTTGCTTTGGATATTGGAAGAGAGCAGGAAACCTGCTCTCTCTTCCAATATCCAAAGCCGATTGCTTTTCCACATGGGGAGCAGCATGTCAGCTGCTCCCCATGTGGGACAGCAATGCCGGCTCCCAAGGGACGTGGGGAGCCGGCGGGACTGTGGGGGGTTTGGGGACCCCCACAGTCCCCAACGAGACCAGGCCCCGGGGGATGGGGTCCCCGGGGCAAGTAGTGGCCCGGGAGGGGGGCCACGCGGCCCCCCTCCCCAAAGTTTTCAAAAATAATAAAAAAAAAAAAAAAAGGGTATGGCCGGCCCGGAGGATGGGGTCCCCGGGCCTTAAAATGGCCAGAGGAGGGGGCCACGCAGCCCCCTCAAAATATTAAAAATAAAAATAGAGGCCATGCCCCGGGAGATGGGGTCCCCGGGGCCAATACAGGCCCGGGGAAGGGGGGCCACGCGGCCCCCTTCCCGTTTTTATTAATTTTGAAATTTAAAAAAAGGGGTAAGGCCCTGGGGGATGGGGTCCCCAGGGCCCAAAAACAGAAAAAAGGAAGGGGGGCCACACAGCCCCCCTTCAGGGGACAAAAAAAAAAAAAAAAAAACGATCGGGCCCGCAGGCCCCGCCCCCTTCCTTCACCACTCTGCAAACGCGCCCCTGGCGCGTTTGCAGAGAGGAACAATTCCCCTTGAATACTGGGGGTCCCTGGGGGCCAACTAGCCCACCAGGAACCTCCAGTATGCGCCAGGGAGCTGCCTTGCAGAGAGGTGTACAGAGGCCACGCCCCTTTTACACCTCTCTGCAACACAGCTCTGTGGCGCTTTTGGAGGTATATGGTGGGCTAGTTGGACTCCGGGGACCCTCAGGATTCAAGGGGACTTAATCCCCCAACTTAAAACGCGCCACGGGGCGCGTTTGCACAGTGGTGAAGGGAGGGGCGGGGCTTCAGGTGACATGTGTGCAAACAGGCCCCGTGGCGCGTTTTAAGATGGGGAATTAAATCCCCTTCAATCCTGAGGGTCCCTGGGGGCCAACTAGCCCAACAGGTACATCCAGAAAGCGCCACAGAGCTGCGTTGCAGAGAGGTGTAAAAGGGGTGTGGCCTCTCTACACGTCTCTGCAACGCAGCCCCTAGCGCATATTGGAGGTTCCTGGTGGGCTAGTTGGCCCCTAGGGACCCTCAGGATTCAAGGGGACTTAATCCCCCAACTTAAAACGCGCCACGGGCGCGTTTGCACAGATGTAACCTCAGGCCCCGCCCCCTCCCTTCACCATTGTGCAAATATTCCTCTAAAATCAGCCGAAATACGAATTCCGATTTACTCACCTGTTATCAGGAGAGACCTCAGTGCTGTATCTTTCAGCCCAGTACTGGTCCTGAAAAGTAATTCTAACCATACTTACCAGTAACTTGAATTTCCTTCCATAGGCTAACATTGACTGGTTTCACTTGGAAATTCTTCTAAGTGTGGAGTTTTGGAACTTTAAAATATTCCTCTAAAATCAGCCGAAATACGAATTCCGATTTACTCACCTGTTATCAGGAGAGACCTCAGTGCTGCATCTTTCAGCCCAGTACTGGTCCTGAAAAGTAATTTTAGCCGTACTTACCGGTAACTTGAATTTCCTTCATAGGCTAACATTGACTGGTTTCACTTGGAAATTCTTCTAAGTGTGGAGTTTTGGAACTTTAAAATATTCCTCTAAAATCAGCCGAAATACGAATTCCGATTTACTCACCTGTTATAAGGAGAGACCTCAGTGCTGTATCTTTCAGCCCAGTACTGGTCCTGAAAAGTAATTTTAACCGTACTTACCAGTAACTTGAATTTCCTTCCATAGGCTAACATTGACTGGTTTCACTTGGAAATTCTTCTAAGTGTGGAGTTTTGGAACTTTAAAATATTCCTCTAAAATCAGCCGAAATACGAATTCCGATTTACTCACCTGTTATCAGGAGAGACCTCAGTGCTGCATCTTTCAGCCCAGTACTGGTCCTGAAAAGTAATTTTAACCGTACTTACCGGTAACTTGAATTTCCTTCATAGGCTAACATTGACTGGTTTCACTTGGAAATTCTTCTAAGTGTGGAGTTTTGGAACTTTAAAATATTCCTCTAAAATCAGCCGAAACACGAATTCCGATTTACTCACCTGTTATCAGGAGAGACCTCAGTGCTGCATCTTTCAGCCCAGTACTGATCCTCAAAAGTAATTTTAACCGTACTTACCAGTAACTTGAATTTCCTTCCATAGGATATCATTGCCTGCTTTTTGCTGAAAAAGTTTCTAAGTGTTGATTTTTGAAACATACAAATATTCCTCTAAAATCAGCCGAAATCCAAATTCTGATTTACTCACCTGTTATCAGGAGAGACCTCAGTGCTGAATCTTTCAGCCCAGTACTGGTCCTGAAAAGTAATTTTAACCGTACTTACCAGTAACTTGAATTTCCTTCCATAGGCTAACATTGACTGGTTTCACTTGGAAATTCTTCTAAGTGTGGAGTTTTAGAACTTTAAAATATTCCTCTAAAATCAGCCGAAATACGAATTCCGATTTACTCACCTGTTATCAGGAGAGACCTCAGTGCTGCATCTTTCAGCCCAGTACTGATCCTCAAAAGTAATTTTAACCGTACTTACCGGTAACTTGAATTTCCTTCATAGGCTAAGATTGACTGGTTTTCAGCAAAAAAGTTTCAAAGTGTTGATTTTCACAAACTACAAATATTCCTTAAAAATCGCCTGTATGACTTAAACGCATTTTTTCAACTGTTTACAGGAGATGCACCAGTGCTGGATCCAGGATCCAACACTGAGTAAGAAAAAGTAACGATAACAGTTTTTACCTGCTAAGTGAATTTCCTTCCATAGGATAACATTGGTGATTCTATGAGAAAAAGTTTCTAAGTGTCAACTTTTAAAATACAATAATATTCCTTAAAAATCACGACTGTAACCAAAACGCTTTTACTCAACTGTTTACAGGAGATGTACCAGGACTGAATCTAGGATCCAGTCCTGTGGTTACAAAAGTAATCCATAAAGTAACTAATTGCATTTAACTAGAAATTCACATTGAGCTGAATGTTGCATTGTGTTTGAAAATGTGTTGCCCATTGCAACAACTGTAACTACTGTACTTAAAAGTCTATTGCCTATCTGCAAAGTATTTAAACTAAAGTAATTCATTCTGAGAAAGTATTTTTTGTAATGTAATGTATAATGTAATTACAATGTAATTTAAAAAATAAAATATGTAAAAAAAATTGTTTCTAAAAATGTAGTAAATCAGTATGAAAAAAATTAATATAACAATTAATACATTTAAAAATGTCATTTACAAAACCTTTGAAATTCACTGAAAAAACCGTAGGTTTCAGGCACGTTATAGTTAGAAATTAGCATTTAAAAAACCTTTGAAATTCACTGAAAAAACCATAGGTTTCAGACACGTTATAGTTACAAATTAGCATTTAAAAAACCTTTGAAATTCACTGAAAAAACCATAGGTTTCAGACACGTTATAGTTACAAATTAGCATTTAAAAAACCTTTGAAATTCACTGAAAAAACCATAGGTTTTAGGGACAGTTTTAGTTACTTGGACATTGCACTCGTACAAAACCCGTGAAATTCCCCGTTATAGTTAGTTCAGCTAACTATAACTCGCGCCCGCAATGCACTGCTGATGACGTCACATATTACATCACTCATGACATGGTCAGTGACATCAGTGATGACATCACTGATGACATCTCAAATGACATCACTGATGACATCATCCACATGATAATCTGATGCACCTCCTCACACCCTAATATAACCTTTGATACACCCACTCTAAATTACAGACTGCCATTCGCAAAACCATAGACACTCCAAAACCAATAACTACATACCCACTCACTGATTCTTAGGTCTACACACACACATCCACTCACTCACCCGTACAGTCACTCATACTTACGGTCACTCAGTACAGGACTATCATATGCACTCTTACTCCTATATAGACACTCAAACAACGCCACTCATCCATAGAGATACTCACACACCTAGTCAGTCATGCAAATAATTAAACACACTGCCATTTACTCACCTATACAGTTATACACACACCAGCTCACTTACTCATACAAATAGTAGCACATTGTTACGCTCTTATACAATCACAGATACAAGCACACACTCATCCATACAGCCACTATCACAATCACTCACTCTTGCTTATAGCTATTTATATACTCCAACACACATATATACTGCCTTTCACATATGTAGTTACTCACACATGTACCACTGGGACATACATTCACTCACTAACACACTCTTACACACACTTACCCACCCATACAGTCTATCACAGATGCACTCTTGAAACCATCCACCCAGTGAATCACCCACTCACACATCTATGCACAGAGTTGCACACACCCTCCCACACAAACACTCAGGCACCCATACAGATACTCAGACAAGCATTCAATAACTCATATAGACACTCATTTAGCTATTCACAAACACATGCAGCCACTTACACAGCAACAGACAGACGGATACAGACATTCACCCAGTTTAGTCACTAACCCATGCATTCAGTAAGATACGTTAAATCACTCACTTATAGAGTCAGTCACGCACCTACTAAATCATCCATACAGACACTTACACACCCACTCATTCTTCAATACGTCTTTTCCTATATATATTAAAAATATTTAAACTTTACAGAAACACACAGTCACTGGATGATGTCATCAGTGATGTCATTTGAGATGTCATCAGTGATGTCATCAGTGATGTCACTGACCATGTCATGAGTGATGTAATATGTGACGTCATCAGCAGTGCATTGCGGGGCGCGAGTTATAGTTAGCTGAACTAACTATAACGGGGAATTTCACGGGTTTGTACGAGTGCAATGTCCAAGTAACTAAAACTGTCCCTAAAACCTATGGTTTTTCAGTGAATTTCAAAGGTTTTTAAATGCTAATTTGTAACTATAACGTGTCTGAAACCTATGGTTTTTTCAGTGAATATATATATATATTCACTGAAAAAACATAGGTTTCAGGCACGTTATAGTTAGAAATTAGCATTTAAAAACCTTAGAAATTCACTGAAAGAACCATAGGTTTTAGGAAAGTTATAGTTAGTTGGACATTTCACTCGTACAAAACAGAGAAATTCCCCCGTTATAGTTAGTTCAACTAACTATAACTCGCGCCCCCGCAATGCACTGCTGATGACGTCACATATTACATCACTCATGACATGGTCAGTGACATCACTGATGACATCACTGATGACATCTCAAATGACATCACTGATGACATCATCCAGTGACTGTGTGTTTCTGCAAAGTTTAAATATGTTTAATATATATAGGGAAAGGCGTATTGAAGAATGAGTGGGTGTATAGTGTCTGAATGGATGATTTAGTAGGTGCGTGACTGACTCTATAAGTGAGTGATTAAACGTATCTTACTGAATGCATGGGTTAGTGACTAAACTGTGTGAATGTCTGTATCCGTCTGTCTGTTGGTGTGTAAGCGGCTGCATGGGTTTGTGAATAGCTACATGAGTGTCTATATGGGTTATTGATTGGTTGTCTGAGTATCTGTATGGGTGCCTGAGTGTTTGTGTGCGTGAGGGGGTGACTCTGTGCATAGATGTGTGAGTGGGTGATTCACTGGGTGCATGGTTTCAAGAGTGCATCTGTGATGGACTGTATGGGTGGGTGAGTATGTGTATCAATCAATCAGGGGTTTGTTAAAGCGCGACTACTCACCCGTAAGGGTCTCAAGGCGCTAGGGGTGGGGGGTGCAGGTTCCATCCATCAAGGAGGGGTCTGTCGAAGAGCCAGGTTTTGAGGTTTCTTGCGAAGATGGGGAGCGATGTTGTCTGTCTGAGGTGGAGCGGAAGGGCGTTCCATGCTTTGGCCGCGAGGAAGGAGAAGGAGCGGCCTCCTGATCTGGTCTTTCTGGTGCGGGGGACCACGGCATAGGAGAGCTGGGCTGATCGTAGGGTCCTTTGGGTGCGTGGAATTTGAGTCGGCTGTTCAGGTATGCTGGTCCGGTGCCGTGGAGGGCCTTGTGTGCGTGGGTGAGCATCTTGAAGGTGATTCTCGCCTCGACAGGGAGCCAGTGGAGTGTGCGCAGGTGCTGGGAGATGTGGCAGTGTTTTGACAGGTTGAGGACCAGTCTTGCGGCGGCGTTCTGGATGTTCTGTAGCTTGCGGTGAGGTTTTTGTTTATTCCGGCGTAGAGTGCGTTGCCATAGTCGAGTCTGCTGGTGACCAGGGCGTGAGTGACGGTCTTTCAGTGTTCGAGGGGGATCCATTTGAAGGTCTTACGAAGGAGGCGGAGGGTGTGGAAGCAGGAAGACGAGACAGAGTTGATCTGGCAGTCCATTTTGAGCTCAGAGTCCAGGATGATTCCCAGGTTGCGTGCGTGGTCCGTGGGGGTTGGCGGGTTTCCGAGGGCGGGGGGCCACCAGGTGTCGCTCCAGGCATCGGGGTTTGGGCCCATGATGAGTACTTCTGTTTTGTTGGTGTTTAGTTGTAGGCAGCTGTTTTTCATCCATTTGGCGACGGCTTCCATGCCTTCTCGAAAGTTGCGTCTGGCGGTGTTGGGCTTGTTGGATAGGGAGAGGATGAGCTGGGTGTCGTCTGCGTATGACACGATGTTGAGTCCGTAGGTTCTGACGATGGGGGCGAGTGGAGCCATGTAGACGTTGAAGAGCATCTGGCTGAGGGAGGAGCCATGGGAAACTCCGCAGGTGGTAGGTGTGGGGTCCGAGAGGAAAGGGGGGAGTCTAACCCGCTGCATCCTGCCGGAGAGGAAGGAGCAGATCCAGTCGAGGGCCTTGTCCTGGATTCCTGCGTCGTAGAGTCTGCGTATTAGGGTGCAGTGGGAGACTGTGTCGAACGCCGCTGATAGGTCGAGGAGGATGAGGGCTACTGTTTCTCCTTTGTCCAGTAGGGTGCGGATGTCGTCTGTTGCGGCGAGGAGGGCGGTTTCCGTACTGTGTTTTTTTCTGAAGCCGGATTGGGAGGAGTCGAGGATGTTGTGTTCTTCAATGAATGTGGCGAGTTGGCTGTTGATGGCTTTCTCGATGACTTTCGCTGGGAACGGGAGCAGGGAGATGGGTCTGTAGTTTTTGAGGTCGGTGGGGTCCGCTGAGGGTTTCTTTAGGAGGGCGTTGACCTCGGCGTGTTTCCAGTCGTCGGGGAACGAGGCGGTCGCCAGGGAGCGGTTGATGGTGTGGTGGAGCATGGGTGCAAAGGTGTCGGCGGCTCTGTTGAAGATGTGGTGGGGGTAGGGGTCCGTGGGGGCCCCTGAGTGGATTGACTTCATTGTCTTCAGTGTGTCTTCGGTGGTGAGGGCTGTCCAGTCGTCAATCGCTGGTTTCCGGGTGTCGGGGGTGGTTGGTGAGGGTTCAGTGTGTTGGTTGTCTTCGTCGAAGTTGTCGTAGAGGCTCTTGATTTTGTGGTGGAAAAGGTGCTGAGTTTGTCGCAGAGGTCTTGTGAGGGAGGGATGTCGGTAGACTCGCTAGTGGGTTGGGCGAACTCCTTGATGATGCTGAAGAGTTCCTTGCTGTTGTGCGCGTGGGTGTAGATTCTGTCCTCAATCGCTTTTTTCCTCTTTTCTCTGATGAGTTGATGGTGGGCGTTGGTGGTGGCTCTGAAGTTGTCGTGGGCTTCTGTGGATTTGGTGTTCCTCCAGGCCTTTTCGAGGCGGCGGCATGTGCTTCTGGACTCTCAAAGTTCGCTGGTAAACCATCTGGCTTTCTTGGTGCGGGTATTGTTGTTTTTCTTGAAGGGGGCTACGGTGTTGGTGCTGTCCGAGATCCATCTATGCAGGGTTCGGGCTGCGGTGTTGGGGTCGTCGTTTTCCACGATGGTTGGGGTGGAGTTGTTGAGTGAGGAGGTGAGCTGGTCATCAGTGATTTTGGTCCAGTTTCTTCGTGGAAGCAGGTGCTGGTGTCTGTGGATGGTGGGTGTTCTGAAGGTGAAGTGGACGCAACGATGGTCGGTCCATGGGAGTTCGGTGGTGTGGCTGAAGGTGATGGAGTTTCCTGTAGTGAAGAGGGGGTCG
The DNA here is from genome assembly GCA_963921515.1 of Calotriton arnoldi. Taxonomy (NCBI): domain Eukaryota; kingdom Metazoa; phylum Chordata; class Amphibia; order Caudata; family Salamandridae; genus Calotriton; species Calotriton arnoldi. The sequence goes on along the minus strand of CAWUFW010005228.1, from coordinate 1,195,789 downwards.
AGGGTGTGTCCTGCTGAGTGCGTGGGCTCGGTCACGATCTGGCGCAGTCCAATGTTGTGGAGGTTGTCCAGGAGGGATGTGGTGTTGGGGTCCAATTGGTTGTCGAGGTGGAAGTTGAGGTCTCCCAGCAGGGTGTAGTTGGTGGATGCGATGGCCTGCGGGGAGATAATGTCCGTGATGGAGTTGGCGAAGGGTCCGCGGGGTCCAGGGGTCGGTAGATGAGGGTTCCTCGGAGGGTGGCGGTGGGGCTGGCCAGTATCTTGAAGTGAAGGTGTTCCATCAGTTCTGTGGGCTCGTCAGGGAGTGTGCTCAGGCGGAGGCTGGATTTGTGGACAATGGCGATTCCTCCTCCTGGGCGGGTGGGGCGGTCCTTCCTGGAGATCTTGTATCCTTGGGGGATGGCGATGGTGATGTCCGGTCCCGAGGTGGTGTTGGTCCAGGTTTCGGTGAAGAACGCTACGTCCGGGGTGGTGCTGTCGAGGAGGTCCCAGATTTCTGTGGCGTGTTTGTGGAGGGATCGGACGTTGAGGAGGATGCATTGCAGGGTCTTCGGTTCGGTTGTGTTCTTGTGGGCGGGTTGTGCTGGATCCGTGTTCTTGGCGGTGCTGCAGGTGTGCCGGCAGCGGTGACAGCTGAAGGGTCCGTGGGAGTCGGCTGGTGATGCTAGCTTGCAGTTGTTGTTGCGGCCTGGGTTGAGTGCGTGGAGTGCTGCTGGGTCGTAGCATTGGCGGGGCGGAGGTCCAGGGTTCCTGGCGCTGGTCGCGGTCTGGTCGCGGTCGGGCGCAGACGGGCTTGCCTTTGACGCGCCTTCGGCGCGCCAGCGGCGCGCCCGCGGCCGTGCAGTGGCCGCCATTAAGTAGGGGTCGGGGAGGGCTGGACAGCTGGGAGGCGGGAGCGGGAAGGGGAGCTGGATTGGGCCGGTCGCGCTGGGGGGGAGGGGCCACGGGGGCAGCAGCGGCGGGGAAAGGTAAAGGGAGGAAATAAGGGATAAAGAAAAAAGGGAAAATAGGCAGAAATAAGGCACAAAAGAGCAGAGATGCAGAAAGGTGAAAGATAAAAGAGGGTAGAAAAACGAGTGAAAACTAGTGAAAGGGCAGAGCGAGAGGAAGGTAAAATCAGCAGAAATAAGGCACAAAAGAGCAGAGATGCAGAAAAGTGCAGAAAGGTGAAAGATAAAAGAGGGTAGAAAAATGAGTGAAAACAAGTGAAAGGGCAGAGCGAGAGGAAGGAAAATGAGCAGAAATAAGGCACAAAAGAGCAGCGATGCAGAAAAGTGCAGAAAGGTGAAAGATAAAAGGTAGAAAAACGAGTGAAAGAGCAGAGTTAGAGGAAGGAGACAGAGGTCCACTGGACCACCAGGGATGAGGCGCAGGGAAACCTGCGGGTGGAGGAGGGCCTCGATCATCAACACTCGAGAGTGCAGGGGCAGGGGCAGGCCTCACTTAATGGTGGAGCTGCGAGGTGGGAGAGCAATTTCACTGACAATGAGTCAGTGGTCTTGCTCGCCTGTCCCCGCAGTGGCCGCCATTAAGTAGGTGTCGGGGAGGGCTGGACAGCTGGGAGGTGGGAGCGGGGAGGGGAGCTGGATTGGGCCGGTCGCGCTGGGGGGAGGGGCCACGGGGGCAGCAGCGGCGGGGAAAGGTAAAGGGAGGAAATAAGGGATAAAGAAAAAGGGAAAATAGGCAGAAACAAGGCACAAAAGAGCAGAGATGCAGAAAGGTGAAAGATAAAAGAGGGTAGAAAAACGAGTGAAAACTAGTGAAAGGGCAGAGCAAGAGGAAGGGAAAATCAGCAGAAATAAGGCACAAAAGAGCAGAGATGCAGAAAAGTGCAGAAAGGTGAAAGATATAAGAGGGTAGAAAAACGAGTGAAAACAAGTGAAAGGGCAGAGCGAGAGGAAGGGAAAATGAGCAGAAATAAGGCACAAAAGAGCAGAGATGCAGAAAAGTGCAGAAAGGTGAAAGATAAAAGGTAGAAAAATGAGTGAAAGAGCAGAGTTAGAGGAAGGAGACAGAGGTCCACTGGACCACCAGGGATGAGGCGCAGGGAAACCTGCGGGTGGAGGAGGGCCTCGATCACCAACACTCGAGAGTGCAGGGGCAGGGGCAGGCCTCACTTAATGGTGGAGCTGCGAGGGTGGGAGAGCAATTTCACTGACAATGAGTCAGTGGTCTTGCTCGCCTGTCCCTGCAGTGGCCGCCATTAAGTAGGGGTCGGGGAGGGCTGGACAGCTGGGAGGCGGGAGCGGGGAGGGGAGCTGGATTGGGCCGGTCGCGCTGGGGGGGAGGGGCCGCGGGGGCAGCAGCGGCGGGGAAAGGTAAAGGGAGGAAATAAGGGATGAAGAAAAAAGGGAAAATAGGCAGAAATAAGGCACAAAAGAGCAGAGATGCAGAAAGGTGAAAGATAAAAGAGGGTAGAAAAACGAGTGAAAACTGGTGAAAGGGCAGAGCGAGAGGAAGGGAAATTCAGCAGAAATAAGGCACAAAAGAGCAGAGATGCAGAAAAGTGCAGAAAGGTGAAAGATAAAAGAGGGTAGAAAAACGAGTGAAAACAAGTGAAAGGGCAGAGCGAGAGGAAGGGAAAATGAGCAGAAATAAGGCACAAAAGAGCAGAGATGCAGAAAAGTGCAGAAAGGTGAAAGATAAAAGAGGGTAGAAAAACGAGTGAAAACAAGTGAAGAGGCAGAGCAAGAGGAAGGGAAAATGAGCAGAAATAAGGCACAAAAGAGCAGAGATGCAGAAAAGTGCAGAAAGGTGAAAGATAAAAAAGGGTAGAAAAACGAGTGAAAGAGCAGAGTTAGAGGAAGGAGACAGAGGTCCACTGGACCACCAGGGATGAGGTGCAGGAAACCTGCGGGTGGAGGAGGGCCTCGATCACCAACACTCGAGAGTGCAGGGGCAGGGGCAGGCCTCACTTAATGGTGGAGCTGCGAGGGTGGGAGTGCAATTTCACTGACAATGAGTCAGTGGTCTTGCTCGCCTGTCCCCGCAGTGGCCGCCATTAAGTAGGGGTCGGGGAGGGCTGGACAGCTGGGAGGCGGGAGCGGGGAGGGAGCTGGATTGGGCCGGTCGCGCTGGGGGAGGGGCGCGAGGGCAGCAGCGGCGGGGAAAGGTAAAGGGAGGAAATAAGGGATAAAGAAAAAGAGGGAAAACACCCATGTGTATGGGTGTGTTAGTGAGTGAATGTATATCTCAGTGGTACATGTGTGAGTAACTACATATGTGAAAGGCAGTATATATGTGTGTTGGAGTATATAAATGGCTATAAGTGAGAGTGTGTGATTGTGAGAGTGGCTGTATGGATGAGTGTGTGCTTGTATCAGTGATTGTATAAGAGCGTAAGAATGTGCTAGTATTTGTATGAGTAAGTGAGCTGGTGTGGGTATAACTGTATAGGTGAGTAAATGGCAGTGTGATTAATTATTTGCATGACTGACTAGGTGTGTGAGTACCTCTATGGATGAGTGGCGGTGTGTGAGTGTCTATATAGGTGTATTAGTGCATATGATAGTCCTGTACTGAGTGACCGTAAATATGAATGACTACGGGTGAGTGAGTGGATGTGTGTGTAGACCTAAGAATCAGTGAGTGGGTATGTAGTTATTGGTGTTGGAATGTCTATGGTTTTGAGAATGGCAGTCTGTAATTTAGAGTGGGTGTATCAAAGGTTATATTAGGGTGTGAGAAGATGCATCAAATTATCACATGGATGATGTCATCAGTGATGTCATCAGTGATGTCATTTGAGATGTCATCAGTGATGTCATCAGTGATGTCACTGACCATGTCATGAGTGATGTAATATGTGACGTCATCAGCAGTGCATTGCGGAGCGCGAGTTATAGTTAGCTGAACTAACTATAACGGGGGATTTCTCTGGTTTTGTACGAGTGAAATGTCCAACTAACTATAACTTTCCCTAAAACCTATGGTTTTTTCAGTGAATTTCTAAGGTTTTTGAATGCTAATTTCTAACTATAACGTGCCTGAAACCTATGGTTTTTTTCAGTGAATTTCAAAGGTTTTTAAATGCTAATTTCTAACTATAACGTGTCTGAAACCTATGGTTTTTCAGTGAATTTCAATGGTTTTTTAAATGCTAATTTCTAACTATAACGTGCCTGAAACCTATGGTTTTTTAGGTGAATTTCAAAGGTTATTTAAATGCTAGTTTCTAACTATGCCTACAGAGGTAGGACATGTGAAGAAAGAGGAACAAACGCACAGAAAGAAGCAAAAGAAATGCAGAAAGAAGCAACAGAAGTCCACAAAGACGAAGAAAAGTGCAGGAAGAAGCAAGACATGTGCAGAAAGAACCAACAGAGGAGCAGAAAGAGGCCTTGTTGCAAAATCATCCTGTGCCCCCAACTTTTTCTAACGGGTACTGGTGGTAACTGACTCTGACTAACCAGGCCTAGAGCCAGTGCTATGCTAAAAGACACTTAGAATACAGTGAAAACACCTACATACACTAGGGAACACTATGCGTTGGGGTACCCCTGTGATTAGCATGACCTCCTCTGTAAGGCCCTAGTACATAATAGGGCAGGGGATTAAAACTACCTCTAAGTCAGAGGTGCAGAAAGATGCTTCTTTAAGTAGTAGTCACGTTTGCAGAGTGGTGGAGGAAGGGTGCTGGGCGTCCGACCAGCGCTCAGGAGATTCGCTGCGTAGGACTTGCAGGAGGTACCAGGAGGGATTCTTGGCCCCCAAACTCCCTCAGGACTAAATTGGACTTCATCCCCCATCCCGTAGTCTGCCACGAGGCGCGTTTGCAGAGTGGTAGAGAAAGGGGGCCATGGGCTCCGAAGACGTCTTAGCAATCCCACTGTGTGGGACTTACTGAAGGTAGCAAGAGGGGTAGTTGGCCCCCAAGGACATCCTTGGGGGCCAACTTTACCTCCTATTACCTCCAGTCAGTCCCACACAGCAGCACTGTTAAGTACTCGTACCAGGCCACACCACTTTGCCCACCACTCTACAAACGCGCGCCCTGCCATAGCAAACAGCAGTGTCCCGGGGGTGGGCACCCCGGGACACTGCAGGAGCTGGCCCTGGGGGGTGGTGGTCCCCAGGGCCATCACGGGCTCCAGGAGGGGGGCCGTGCGGCCCCCCTCCCAATGTGTGCACAGCCCCAGGGAGGTGGTGGTCCCCGGGGCTCGGGGGTCCGTAACAGACCCCCGCATTTACATACTTAGTGCCCCGGGGAGGTGGCGGTCCCCAGGGCGTGTGGGGGGGCTCGAACCAAGGGCTACCTTTTTGCCAAATTTGGTGTAATTCCGTTCAGCAGTTCGAGCTGTAGCCGTGTCTAAAGTTTCCTATGGAAAATAACATGGAGAAAACACGTTTTGGGACCCCCCTTTTTTCTCGGCCCCCGCTTGGCAAATCACAGGAGCTAACCGGAGCGCCCCACTAGTTTTGAAAATTTCACGAAGATTCGACATCCGGCGCCAAAGTTATTGGGAAAAGAAAAAACGCTTTTCGTATGGAAACTAGGTCCTAACTATAACTATCTACTGGCGCCGAAACAGTTCCAGAAGGATGCTGCGCACTCCGGCCGTAAATTAAAAAAATTATTTATTAAAGTAAATTGATGCAACACTGGGCAACCGGACAAACGCGTTTCAGCCTCCTGGCCTTTGTCAATGTCAGTGTTTTTACAAAAAAGGCTGCCTTATAATAACAATTAATTCCATTGTAGTAGCAGCTGATAATAAACATTAAAGAGGGACTCTTAGATGTATCTACATCTAAGATATAAGAATGGTGTCGCCCATCTTAGCACAGTCACAAGTTGATTAATTCATTCAAATACCTTCGCACAAAAACAATGGTATCATTCTACATTTAAGACATTGCAAATTGAAAAATGACTTTGCAAGTTATACAATAACAAATGTCAACATGATTAGAAAATAGCACAAAATCAATTTAAAGAGAGATCATGTCTGACTCATGAAGACAATCTAGCTCTCAATGAGCTTCGTGCAAGCTTATTAAGCGTTATCCCCTGAATAATGGAATAATTCCACCTCTAAAAGGCAATTGCCCAGGCACAATCAAATCAATTGCAACTGTACCACCTCCCACCTAACAAGGTGGTATGGTATCAAGCCCTGTATGGGCCTAATTCATTCCATCTTTTCTAATCACATTATATCGATCTTGATACCGTTGCTTTATGCAGGGGTACTCTATTGACTTCATTAAGTGTTCCTGGTCTCATTAAATTGGTTCACAAACCTCATCAGCCTAGCCGATGAATGACCACAGCTCTTCTTCACTGTTCAGCCCCCAGGGGGTCCGGTACACAGATCCACTATATATTTAGGCTCCAGCTGCCTTAGAAGTTTCACCCTATCTCCTCCTCTCTCTGTTGCGGGAATTTGGTCAATAAAGAAGTAGAGCAATTTATCGCTTTTTGCCTCATGCACCAAGGAGAAGTGCCTCGCCACCAGATAGGATCTGTCCTGGTTAGTTATTGCCCTTTTGTGCTCAAGAACACGTTTTTTAGCCAGGTGTATCGTGCTCCCGATGTATTGAAGTCCGCACGGACACAATAAGCAATACACCACAAAACTTGAGTTGCAATTGAGCAATTTATTGATGGGTCTATTCTCTTTCTTTCCAGGCACTGCATAATCTTTCACTTTCTTGCAATTCTTGCAGGCTTTACATGCAGTGCATGGGAAATAACCCTTGATGGCCAGCCTGTTTACAGGTTTGTCATCAAAATGACTCTGTACGAGTATATCCTTCAGAGAATTGTAACCTCTGGTCTATCGGAAATCAATCGACCTATTACTCCATCTGTCTTCAGAATGTTCCAATTCTTCTGTACCAAATCCCTAATCCTCTGCGACTCCGCAGAGAAAGTCAGGATCAACCTCACCTTTGACTGTTCTTCCTCTGTGTGTACACCTGTAACGGGTCTGCCTGTCAATAAATCCTGTCTTTCTTTCAGCCTGACCTTATTCACCGCTCCCCGCAGGACAGTATTACCATAGCCTCTTTTAGAGAATCTTACTAAGGACTCCCTCTCTGCCTCATGGTAGTCTTCAGTATGAGTACAATTCCTTCTCAATCTTAATAGTTCCCCATAGGGTATACTATTAATAAGATTGCGAGGATGTTGACACCATGAGTGTAGGACTGTGTTCCCTGCTGTGGGTTTGCAGTAAAGCTTTGTGCAGAGTTTATTGTCTGCCACAAAGACTAGAAGGTCTAGAAAGGGGACTTCTGTGTCACTGATGTTACTAGTGAACTTAAGATTTAAGTCATTCTGATTTAAAATCTTAATATATTCCTCTGCTTCCATGAGAGTTCCCCTCCACACAATCAACAGGTCGTCTATATACCTAGTCCATAGGGCTATCATATCTACCCAAAATTTGTTGACCTCCGCCCAGGTCACGTGCTTCTCCCACCAGCCAACGAAAAGATTCACATAACTGGGGGCGAAGCACGTGCCCATAGCGGTCCCTTGCGTTTGTAGGTATAGTTGACCTGAAAAAAGAAAAATGTTATTGTGCAAGCAGAATGAAACAATTTGCAATAACATTTGATTATGTTCCAGAAATTTTAACGATCTGGTTTCGAGAAAAAATTCCAATGCAGACAGACCCTTGGTGTGTACAATGCTCATATAGAGGCTTGTAATGTCGAGTGTAATCAACAGTAGATCATCGTCCCAAGCAATATTTTGAATCAAGCGAATAAAATCTGTGCTGTCCAAGATAAAAGAGCTCAAGTCCTTCACTATCGGGAACAAAAAGGAGTCTACATAGATGGACGCTTTCTCCAAAAGAATTCCTTTGGAGGACACAATTGGACGGCCCGGAGGATTATCCATGCTCTTATGCACCTTAGGCAGGTGATAAAATGTCGGTAAGACAGGATAGTCTACTGTCATGAATTGTAGTTCATTCTCCTCCAAGATTCCTTTCGATCTCCAGTCTTGCAAAAGATCGTAAAATGCCACAACACTCCTGTTGTAATCTTCTCTGCCAATTTTGGTATAACGTTGTGTGTCCCCCAGAAGCCGCAATGCTTCATTTTTGTACAGCTCCTTGGACATTACCACAATGTTGCCGCCCTTATCCGTCTGTTTAATCACTAAGGCAGGATCATCTCGAAGGGATTTCACAGCCTCCCATTGATCTTTGGTGAGATTGTACTTCCTTTTGTTCCCAGGTTGGATACCAGGTTTTCAAAATCTGTCCAAGTCCTTTATCACCGCCTCGTGGAAACAATCAATTGCGTTGTGTGGTGTTTAGGGAATAAATTTAGATTTGGGCTTAAATTTACCTCTCCCACTGTCTTGTTGAATTCCCATTTGTTCCGATGATACGGAGGCATTATCGATGGAGATCGTGTCTGGGCACATTTGTGTTTCTTGCAAATCATGTAGAGTTCTCAGGGTCTCCAGATCATTTCCAGTGAGGATGTCCGTAGTCATTGGTGTCTGTTCCTCTGGCACCCTATTGGATGTAGGATGCAGGGTAAAAAGTTTCTTTAATTTTAACTTCCGGATGAATTGATAGAGGTTGATGCATGTAATTGCATAGTCCCACTCTGTGGTAGGGAAGAATGTCAGTCCCTTTTGTAATACCTTAATCTCTGTTGTCGTTAAGGTCCTCTGTGAGAGATTAATGGTAAAAAGATTATTCATTTCTTCTTCTTGCCCCGTTTGCTCATTGTTACCCGGGCTTCGAAAGTTGGATTTGTTGCCTTGCCCGCCTCGCCTGGTCTTCTGCCTCCTTGTTCTGGGGGACAGGTTCTCTGTGGAAATGTGCGCCATGATTTCTTGATCAAATGATACTCCTCGGGAAAATTCAGTTCCTTGGTTAGAGAGACACCGCATGTTCTTCTTGCAGTCTCAGTTTCAGAGAACTATGCCTCCGACTCAGAGGTATCCCGTGCTGGTACTGTGGCTATACTTCTTGACTCCTGTAATGCTCTACGAGGAGCATCGTACTTTTTGGCAAAAGTTGATACTCTGCCACACTCATAGTCGTGTTGATCACGCGCAAATTTATTTTGTTTGCGACGCTTAATGTCGTTTTCATAAGCCACCAGTATCGTCTTCATCCGTGTTCTTAGAGCATCAATTTGATCCTTGTTGGCATCCTTTGCTATGTTATCCTCAATGTCATTTATCTCCTCAAGTAGTTTTACCCTGTCGCTTTTGGCATACTTAATAAGGATCTCCACCATGCCTCTTGCCGATGCTTTAGTGAAATCAGCCCAGTCTTTTAGGAGGTTTGGATCTGGGTTCTCATAAGAGGGGACAGTGTATATCCTCAGTCCCCTCGGTATTCTGTCTACGTCCAAGTAGCGTTGTATGGAAGTGGCCTCCCACCACTTCCTTATCTCCTTCTCATAAGTCCTCTCTAACTTCGTGAACCATCCCTTTAAACTTTCAGGGGCTCTGCCAGGGTGCGAGTCATCCTCCGCTCTGGATTCGTGTGCTGTCCCTCTAAATACAGTTTCAGCTGCCTGTAACCGTTCAGCATCGCTGAACATGCCCACGTTGCATGCACCAATAGTTCAATGTAATCACAACACAATGTTAGCTCGAACGCCGTTACCGCAAAATTCAGACAGAGATTTGCCAGGCAAGGAGTAAGACTCACTGGGGTGGTCTTCACGTTGAAGTCACCCGTCTCCGGTCTGGCCGCGTCTCGATGATTCCCTCCTCGCATGATGGACTCTCGCTTCTGGAAGGGAGTGTTCCCTACACTTCCCGATTCATCCAGTTGCTGGATTATTGAACGCAGCGGAGCAGGGGAAAAAGAAAAGACTCCTGCAACGTTGATCGCCGAATTTCCCCGCTCTCCACATGGTGGGTGCCGCAGCCACAAGGGCGGACTCGTGAAGTATGCAGAAACGGTTCCAGAAGGATGCTGTGCACTCCGGCCGTAAATTTCAAAAAATATTTATTAAAGTAAATTGATGCAACACTGGGCAACCTGACAAAAGCGTTTCAGCGTCCTGGCCTTTGTCAATGTCAGTGTTTTTACAAAAAAGGCTGCCTTATAACAACAATTCATTCCATTGGAGTAGCAGCTGATAATAAACATTAAAGAGGGACTCTTAGATGTATCTACACCTAAGATATAAGAATGGTGTCGGCCATCTTAGCACAGTCACAAGTTGATTAATTCATTCAAATACCTTGGCACAAAAACAATGGTATCATTCTACATTTAAGACATTGCAAATTGAAAAATGACTTCGCAAATTATACAATAACAAATGTCAGCATGATTAGAAAATAGCACAAAATTAATTTAAAGAGAGATCATGTCTGACTCATGAAGACAATCTAGCTCTCAATGAGCTTCGCGCAAGCTTGTTAAGCGTTATCCCCTGAATAATGGAATTATTCCACCTCTAAAAGGCTCCCAGGTAATATATATATTTATTTAACCAACTGGTGATCGCCAGCAGGTAGTTACAGTTAGAACCTTATTTCCCATAGGAAAAGCATTTTTGACTTGTCGATAACTACAGCCCAAACCGCTGAACGGAATTATACCAAATTTGAAAGAAAGGTAGTTCTTGGTCCAGAAAGCCCCCTTTTTTTTGTTTGGTTTAAATCCATTAAGTAGCTATTGCGATATTAAAAGAAAACCAGCTTTGTATATATAGGGATGCGGACCCTCCGCGGATCTACCCACAGTGAATTCGTGGCTCCACGCTCCACAGCAAGATCCTGATTGGCTGGCTGCAACTTAAAAAAAAAGTTGCGCCCGTCATTTAATATCTCGGTAAATGGTCCCTGGGGCTGAAAAGTTGCTTGCATACTAATTAAAGGGGTCAGGTGAGAGCTTTCCTGACTACTTGTGTATGTTATAAATTAGGTGAAAGCATATATAATGACCAGTTAAATACCTGAAAAAGTTTTTGGGTCATTTGTGAGATCCGCAGAGCTGACACGAGGCCCAGTGCGGCCCTCTGTGTAAATCTGGGATGGATCTGAAAAGTTACATGGGGGGACACACTATGCATCGCAGTAAATCCACGGATTCATGAAAAAAAACCAACCAATTTGGGCTGCTTCACAGGAAACATGGAAAGAGTTCAAGATATACTGACCATTTAGAAGTGGTATAACAAAGAAGAAAGATTACAGGAAGCCCATGATTTGTTAACTAGATCAGCATAAGTAAGAGCACATGGTAAGCTGTAGCCTTTTTACCTGCTTTTCTACTGAGAGCGGAGGTGGTTTACAGGAGTTCTGACTGGAGATTTCAAATGAAAACGGATGTTACCAGACATAAAAATAAAACTGAGAGAACAGCACAAACCTTTTACAGGTATGTTAATTAGGTTGTAGTACATAAAAGTATATTTATAAAAAATAGTGAGTGTATGTAAGGTTAAAAAAAGTGTGTATCTTCTCAACAGTATACTAGAAGGGAAAATAGAAAGCTGCTTAGATGAGAATATTATTTAAAAATACAGTGAACAGGGAAGGTGAAAGAGGAATTGCTATACTGAATGCATATTAATTTTATTATGCTAGTAGGAATGAATGCATTTGAAATTAGAGGTGTGTTTTCTTATAGTATGTAATCTAATAGTATGTAATTTGCACACACAGTCAGGAAGGCACTTACAGACCCAGTTACACTCTCAAAAAAGCAGTTATTTACCCATCACTAATATAGCCAGACAGTGACTGCCATAGTCACTCATACACCCATAAGACCATTCACACACCCAGTTACTCATGTGTACATCCAGATTTGAGTACTAGTTCGACTTTAGAGCCTAGGGGGACATCTGCAGAATGCAACCTTCACTGCAAGAAGAGTTTGAAGACGACTACTTTTGCATTCTTGTTAAAAGGGAAAACCCTGATTGTAGTTGTCCTCATAGAGTAGTGGATTTCAGATAGAGGGAGATGAGTGGAGAAATGAGTGGGTAAAATCTCCAAAGGAGAAAAGGGATCTCTCAGAGAGAAACTTAGATACGGTGCAGGAAGTACTGTCTCCTCAAGGACAGGCAGGCTGAGTGGGACCTGAGGCTGCAGCTGGCCCAGCCTAGTGCAGAGGAGAGAAAAGGTGAGGCTAAGAAAGCCTTGGAGGAGAAAAGGGTCCCGCGTGCTGGAGTGTCAATGAGGTACCCTTGAAGGCCAAATAGCTGTTTGAGTCTAGTAAAAATGGTGTGAGCACCACTACTGTGTCCATTTCCAAAGGAAGAGATCATATATTCAGAGACTTGGTGCCTGAATTTAAGGAGGGGGTTGATATAGAGAGGTTATTTCTGACATAAGAAGTAGAAGTAGAGGTACATAGGATGTCTGAGGAGGACTGCAGAGGTGCTTTTGGATGCAAAAAGAAAAATTGATGGACAGAATGCTGATCAATGTCAAACATTCACCCCAGTACAGAGATCTGGGCTTAAATCCATCGTTTTTTTCTTCCCCATGCCATTATCGTTTAAACCCAGCTATATGCAAACTAGTCTCGACCCTGTTCCCCATGAGAACAGTCAAGCCTGAACTGCCAGGCCAGGACCTCTCTGGACTGGAAACAAATATACTGGGACTAGTTTTGGGGTATCACCCCTCATCAGCCAGGCTAGCTTGACCACAGTGGCATAAAAAGGTGCTTTCTGAGTCATATTAGTGAGGATGGGAGGGACAACATACTGGCTCTAGAGAAGGGGAAGAGTTTGAGGTATCCCTCCATAATGGAGGCCTTTGCCAGTAAGTATGAATTACCCCCAGAGGAGGGAAGGTTGAAATATAGGGTTAGCCAGAAACTGTGTCACTACTGCTAGGAGGATTTCGTAGGGTACTTTTGAAATGTTTGTTAATGTACTGATGTTTTTTAGAAGGTGTTTCTAACAGTTTTATACTTTTTCTTTTTTTCCAAAGAGAACTGAGAGGAAGCAGCTTGTTTCAAACAATAGATGAAATACATATGGAATATGAAATCTAGGGTCCTCAGAATATAATCTTGTTGACTTGTAGTCTCCTGCAAATACTTTCAGAGAGAGGTCATCATACCGTCCGACTAGTCCAGTTTGACATAGTTGATGAACATATTGAGCCTTTAAACTTTCTCCAGACATTCATTGGAGTTCTTTTAACTTGTTTCAATTGATACAGTTCAATTGCATCACCAATAACCTCTTTTGAATGTAGTGGATGGGTTCTGTAATGCTCATATATTTTTTCCCATGGATATTCTGCACAACCCAGGGTTAGAAACGAAGTTGGTGTGTCTAAATTCCACAGCATGCACTGACCTCAACATGACAACGATACCAGTACTCAATTGTCCCAGTATTTGCAGAGGTAAAGTAAATAGACAGCAGCACTGGAAGTACAATTTATTCCTGGCAAATACTACAAACTCTACTGCACTTCCATTTATACACAGGAGCATGTCTATGCCTTACTTTTACCTCTTCACCAAGCTCTTCTTCTAAATTCTTAGGAATCATCTCTTCTTTTGCAACTGGACTACTGTCTTTCACTTCATAACATCAGCCAATTGTTTCAACTGCTATTCATTCTCCTGTAAGTAGCTTTCTTCATTAAAGTAAGGCTCAGTAGTAGATGTACACTTCCATTCTCCATTGAAAATTTTGCAAAAGTTACTTTTAGTATTAAGCCTTATTTTGTTTTTTTCATCATAGGCAAAACAGTTTTATCCAGTGTTTTCATTCTGTTTAGTATTTAAAAAATATATTTTCCACTTCAGAGGAAACACTTTATTAACCACAGTGTCAATATATTATTTTTGTTTTGGGTACTGCTCTTCTCGTCTTAGTGTCCCTCATTTTTCATACCAAATTCTGTATTACTCTATTTCTAAACATTCATATTTGTATTTCTTTAAATTGTTTTCACCTCCTTCTCAAATTACATGTATATATAACATTTTCTACTTTTAATCTGACTTACTCCTTCTCTGTTACAAATTTAGGGGCTTATTTACAAGCCCCTTGAGTCACCGGTGGACTCCTTTTTGTGATGCACCGCTGGCACAACCTCCTGCATGGCTTTTTCTGTCCTTGTAAATATGGCCCCTTCGCATGCAACACTTTGCATGAAAGGGGCGTGTCAAGGGTATTACTGTGGGTGTTCCCACGAAACACCCATGTATTCTGCCGCATTTCCAGATTTCCAAGAATTCGTAAACCTGGAAATGCGTCAGAATGCTATGCCACCCCAGGGGTGGCGTCGTGAGGCACACCTCGTTTTTTTCCTCTTTCTAGGAGTGCTGCATTCTGCAGCACCCCTAGGAAGAAGAAATCACCTCTTTTAATCTTTTTTGTTATTGTTTTTCTACAGGAAGGTACCCCTTCCTGCACAGAAACAATCTCCCCTCAATGCAGGCACCATGGCACTATGTCGCAAGGGTTGCTGCGTGGTGCATGGTAGCCAATTGATCGCCAGCGCAGCGGAATGCGGAGGGATGCGTCATTTTGTTGTAAATATGATGCATCCCTGTACTTTGAAAGTGCAGCAGCGTGGCGCAGCCAAAGGGCTAGCGGTGCAGCTCTGCAGCACTTTCTTGTAAATAAGGCCCTTGGAGCGGTAAAGTCAATAGACAGCAGCAGTGTAAATAATATATGGGTGAGTTCCTACAGTAGTTAATCAAAAGTTCAAGTATCAGTGTGTTTCTGTAATTGGAAATAGTCTAATGAGTTATGTAATGTTTGTTTTTTAATTGTTTGGTTTAAATTGTATTCTAATATGTTAATAAAATGTACTTGTAAAGTTATTAATATATTTATAATAAATTTAAGTTAAGGGTCACAAACACACCCATACAGATACTATACATATACTCACACACCTATACAATCATTCACACAGGCACTGACACACACACACACACGCTGTCTCACACCCACTCAAAAACCCATGCAGTCACTGACAGACCTATTTACACATGCAAACATGTACTTATGAATACATAGTGAACAGTTTTTTTACCACAATCATTATGGTTGTTTGTTCACAACTGATCAATGATCATTATTTCAACAGTACATCATTTGTGGTGCATGAGTATACAATCTGAGAGAAGTAGAATGAAAAATGGACCAACAGAACACATTTTTACAATGACAAACATGGCATTTTGCACAGCGAGTAACCATCTGACACAAATTTTCACAGGCTTCTGGTAATATGATGACTGCTGCTGATGACGGTTCTCCCAAGAATGCTGTAGAGGCGGAATATTCTGCTGCTCCTAGTATCTCCTGCACCATTCAGTTGTACACCTTTTCATGAATTGTTTTTAAGTGGTTCTATTTGGAACTAGTTCCATGTGAATACTTTTTGGCAGTACTGATGGGTAACTATATGTAGCAAAAATTACACTGCGCAAAGTTAGCTGTAATCTTTTCCCCTGACGGTATTGTAAAATGCTTGCAGACTTCACTTTCTTTTGTACTTGATGGTGTAAAGATATACGTATACTTGTTTAAAGTGGTTGTGCCCCAAACTGTATTTGTAAGTAGTTAAATAAATTGTGTTATGTTTATTTGTTTATTTGTAGTGAGTCCAATGCACAGTAGTCCTTATTTGCAATGAGATAATGTGCAGTTCTTTTTCTACAATCTTTATGATTTTCTTTCCCTCACTGTTCAATGATTACAGTAACAAAGGCAAAATGAAATGCTTATTTATATTAATACATACTTTTACAGTATAAGAAATATCCAGTTATTTCTTATAATTATGTCTTTATGCATTTTTGAAATTGTCATTTACTTTTGTAATTTTATTAAATGGCACCATGTATTGGTGTAATGTGCTTTACAAATTAGTTCTTGTAGTGCTGTTCCATAACTTTAGATTTGGAGGATGCAACCCCAGGACATATTACTACAGTTGCTAATACACCTATCTATGCATCAGTACTACAACTCACATACCCAGCTACACACAGATAGAGGTACTCACACACACATGCTCACACTGATATAGCCACTGACACACCTAGACACACATTAATACAGTCACTGACATACCCAACTACCGCCGATATAGCCACTGACACATCCAGCCAAACACTACTGCATGCAATAGCACACCCAGGTACACACTGACACACCCAGGGACTTACCAATGTAGACATGCACACACCCAGGCATAAAGCAATGCCCACACTGACATAGCCAGCCAAACATTCATGCATTAAATAGCACACCCAGGCACACACTGAGACACCTAGGGACTTAGCAATGCAGACACTGACACACCCAAACACTAACACTAATGGATCCAATGACACAACCAGGCACACACTGACACACCCAGGGACTTACCAGTACAGACACTGATACACCCAGGCATACAGCAAATGCAGAAAATGAGACACACAACCAAACACTAATGCATCCACTAGCTCACCCAGGCACACACTGATGCACACACTGAGACTCCCAGAGACTTACCATTGCAGACACTGGCACTCCCAAGCATACAGCAGTGCAGACACTGAAACACCCAGCCAAACACTAATGCATCCAATAACACACACAGGCACACAGTGATGTACACATTGACACACCCAAGGACTTACCAATGCAGACATTTACACAACCAACTATTCACTGATACAGGCCCTGACACATCCAGCCAAGTACTAATGCATCCAATAACACACTCAGACACACAACAGCACACCCAGGGATTTACCAATGCAGACACTCACACAACCAGGCATACAATAATGTAGACACTGACACAGCCAGCCAAACACTAATGTATCCAATAAAACACCCAGGAACACACTGATGCACACACTGACACACCCAGGCATACAGCAAAGCAGACCCTGACACACCCAATGAAACAGTAATGCATCCAATACCATACTCAGCCACACCCTGATACATTCACTGACATACCCAGGCTCACACTGATGTATATGATATCACACCCAGGCACAAACTGATGCATACACTAACACACCTAGGCACACACTCACATATACTCTAATATACTCAGGCACACATTCATACATACACTAAAACACCCTGGCAAACACTGATGCATCCAGTGACACACCCGGAGTCTTACAATGCAGAAACTGACACACCTAGGCATAAAACAATGAGGACACTGACACCCAGCCAAACACTAATGCATCCAATAACACACACAGGCACACACTGATGCACACACTGCCACACCCAGGAACTTACCAATGCAGACACTGAAACACCCAAGCATACCGCAATGCAAAAATTGACACACCCAGCCAAACACTAATGCATCCAATAAAACACCAAGGCACACACTGATGCCCACACTGACACACCCAAGGACTTACCAATGCAGACACTTAAACAACCAACTACACACAGATACAGGCACTGACACATCCATACAAGTACTAATGCATCCAATAACACACCCAGACACCTAGTGATTCACCAATGCAGACACTCACACACCCAGGCATACAGTAATGCAGACACTGACACAGCCAGCCAAACACTAATGCATCCAAAAAACAGCACCCAGGCACACTCTGATGCACACACTGACATACCCAGGGTCTTACCAATGCAAACACTGACATACCCAGACATACTATAATGTAGACACTGACACAGCCAGCCAAACACTAATGCATCCAATACCATACTCAGCCACACCCTGATACATTCACTGACAGACCCAGGCTCACACTGATGAATATGCTAACACACTCAGGCACATACTGATGCTTACACTAACACACCTGGGCACACACTCATGTACACTCTAATACACTGATGCACACATTCTTACATACACTAAAATACCCTGGCACACACTGGTGAATACACTGACACACCCAGAGACTTACAATGCAGACACTGACACACCCAGGCATAAAACAATGCAGACACTGACACACCCAGCCAAACACTAATTCATCCAATAACAACACACCCAGGCACACACTGATGCACATACTGACACACTCAGGGACTTACCAATGCAGACACTGACACACCCAGGCATACAGCAAGGCAGACACAATACACCCGTCTAAACACTAATGCATACAATCCAACACCTAGGCTTATAATGACATAGACACTGACACACCCAGGCATACATGAAAGCAGACTTTGATATACCCAGGCATACATCACTACAGACACTGACACACCTAATATAACTCTAATGCATCCCATAACATACCCAGACAATCACTGATGAATATAATGACACTCTCAGGGTGATACTAATGCATACATTGACACACTTGGGCATGCACTAATGCAGATACTGACATGGACACACATGCACCAAAGCTGGCACTGACACACCTAGTGAAAAAATAATGCATCCAATAACACATCCAGGCATACACTCTGACACACCCTCTCTCTTACCGATACAGTCACGGACACATTTAAAACACAAAGTTACCTCTTTGTTTTAATAGATGGTGGTTCTAACAAGAACAAGTGTTTTTAACTGATTTAACATTTCTTTCTTCTTTCTTTAACAAAAAGTGAACAGGGTAGTAAAACGGTTAAGGATGGGGTAATACAAAGAAGCAACTGCATCCAAGAATGCACCCACAGAAGACATTTTTACATTGACAAGCATGTGGCATTTCGTGCAGTGAATAGCCATGTTACTCAATTCCTCACAGGCAGCTTATACTATAATGACTGCAGCTGATGATGGTTCTCCCAAGACTGTTGTAGAGATCGACTGTCCTGCTGCTCCTGGTTTCTCTTGCATCATCTGGTTGTAGACCCCACTATGATTTGTTCTTAGCGGCTTCCACATGTCCTATGTGAGTACTCATTTGCAATGCCTCTGGACTGCTTGCTGCAAATATTGCACTGCACATATTTTGCTGTTTCCTTCTTTTTCCCAGAAGGTATAGGAAAATTCTTCTACACATTGCATTCTTTTCTGTGAGGTGGTGTGACTTCCTCCTCATCCTCAACAGTTGTGGATGCTCATCTTGGACGGATGATGTAGCTTCAGCCGTTGTGTAAAATCAGAGCAGCACTGGTTCTCAAACCTCCTTCTAGAGACTTCACTGGAGAAGCAACTGCTTTGGGTGTGGTTTTCCATGTGGAAGGGTGAGGTCTCAATGTATCAAATCAAAGGAAAGGATTGGGTGTGTATTCGAGTGAATTTCCGAATCCAGGATAAAATTCGTGAAACTGCTCAAATTGGTAACTTTTTTGAAAAACAGGTATAGGGTGGTTTATATATACTTTTGAATTTGTTCACACTGATGTCATGACAAGGAGGGGTGTGCAAACATTTTGGTGAATCAGCGAATTCAGAGTAGAAGATGTATTCCAATCACGTGATCAGGAGTAAAAACCTCAGAATATTAGTCTCTTTATATTTGCAGACCTGCGAAGGTACCGTGGTACACCAAAAATATATAATTAAAAAAATGTGAATAATTATAGTAAAAAAGAATCATTTGTTTTACATTAACTACATATGGGATTTGTATGGTTTTAAACATAAAAAAAGTGTATTTGTAAAAAAAGAATGTCTGCTGTACAAAAAAATTAAATTAAAAATAAAGATAAATTGTAATACACTTAGGGGCATATTCACAAGCCCCTATCGCCACAGGAACGTCACTTTTTTCGACGTTCCTGTGGCGATAGGGGCTTCACCTTATTCACAAGGCAGCATTAAGCCACTTAACGTGGCTTAACGCTGCCTTGTGAATAAGGCCCCTTTCACGCTATACTTAGCATGAAAGGCGAGGGCAATGGGTGTTGCTGTGGGCGTTCCACCGCAACACCCATTGCTTGTGACGCTGCCTCCTATTCACAATAGCAGTGTAAATAGGAGGCAGCGCCAGAATTAAGACCAGGGAAAACCAGGTCTTAACCTGGCGAAGCGAGGAGAAATTTTTAATTTCTCCTCGTTTTTGCTGTTACATGAAAACAGCAAAAGGCCAATGATTGGGTATGTACAGGAAGGTCCCCCTCTCTGCACATAAACAATAATGTTTTGAAAATGCTGTTTTGCAACTTCTTTGTGTGCTGCATTAAGCTGCACACATAAAAGTCACAAAACGGCATTTCAAGATTGTTTATGTGCAGGAAGGGGGACCTTCCTGTACATACACAATCTCCCCTTGCATGCAGACACCCTTGCACCATGGTGCAAGGGTGCCTGCATTGGCGCTAAGCTGTTACACTTAGCGCCAGCGCAGGGGGAAACGCAAGGCTGCACCATATCCTTGTGAATATGGTGCAGCCTTGCATTTCTGAAGTGGCGAAGTGAGGCGTTAAGCCATGATGGCTAACGCCTCACTTCGCCACTTCCTTGTGAATATGCCCTGAGTCTTAAAAATAAACCCCCACAAATGAACTAAAGAAAACTAAACATTAGAGGGACATAATATTTCAGAAATGGAATTTGAAAAACCCATTAAATTAACTGGAAGAAAACAAAAATTACAGGGAGATTATTGTTAGGAAATAGTGATTAAAAAGTCTTAGAAATTCCCTGGAAAAAACAATGGTTACAGGGGTGTTATAGTTAGGCTCAGATTTCACTCATACAAAACTTAGAAATTCAGCAGTTATAGTTACCTGAGCTAACTATAGCTTAAGCCCACACAAGGCAATGCTTATGACCTCATCTATTACATCACTCATGACATGGTCAGTGACATCACTGATGATATCTCTGATGACATCTCAAATTATATCACTGATGACATCATCCACAGAATCACTCATAACTCCATACAACCTCTGATACACCCACTCCCACACCCACACAACCACTCACATACCCATTCACAAATACATTCATGTACTTACCCACATACTCACTCATACATCCAGTCAAATAACCATTCACTCACCCATACACCCCCTTACACAGCCACTCACTCTCCCATACAGCTATTAATAGAGCTACTCACTTACCCATAGATCCACTCACACATCCATTCACTCATCCACAAACCCACTTTCATACCCGTTCACACATCCATACAAGCACTCACATGCCCATTCACTCACCTATACAGCCACCAATACAAACACTGACTGTGCAATACAGCTACTCACAGAGCCACTCACTCCCCCACATACCCACTTACATACCCAGTCATTCACCCATAGAGCCACTCACACAGTCACTGAGTCATTGCCACTCACACTCACTCACCCATATATCTACTCACACATCCATTCACTGATCTACAAAACCACTTTCATACCCGTTCACACATCCATCCAAGCACTCACATGCCCACTCACTCACCTATACAGCCACCAATACAAACACTGCAATACAGCTACTCACACAGCCACTCACCCATACGATCAGGTAACTATTGCTGCTGAACTTCTATGGTTTAGTATGAATTAAATCTGTGCCTAGCTATAACATCCCTGTAACCTTTGGCTTTTTCCAACACCATCCATGTTTTTTTCATGAGTGTGTATATACTGAAAAAAACAAAGGTTACAAGGAAATTATAGGTAGGAAATAGAATGTAAACATTCACTGAAAAAAACAAAGGTTATAAAGACGTTATAGTTAGGAAATAGAATGAAAAAAAAACCTTAGAAATTCACTGAGAAAACACAAAGGTTACAGAGACATTATAGTTCAGCTCGATTTCCCTCATACAAAAACAGTGAAATTCAGCAGTTATAATTATCTGAGCCAACTATAACTTACACCCTCACAATGTACTGCTTACAACCCCACATTATTCATTACTCACAATTTGTATATCTGTGATTGTGGCTAATTCAGGAATAATAACAAGCTTGTGATTCGCTGCCAGCACTTCGACCAGGAAGTGCTGGCAGCCATCTTGGGAGTCGGCTTCAGTCGAGTCCCCCCCAAAAAATGCAGAAAAAGAAAAAGGACAGTGTAGGAATACCATGACCCCTTAGCTCTGGTCTTGGTGCCCTGAGGGTCCCCGCCAGGGCAAAAAAGCATTTCTTTAATTCACTGTGATTTTCACAAATAATTAGCAAATATCGACGTGAATAAAAAAAAAAAACAACTGCGGTCTCCTGCGCTTGTTTTTAATGTCACCCCGTGTGGGCCAGGTACTAGGCGCATGCTGAAATTCTAATCTACAGGAGAATTATAAAACCAAGGTGCTTCGAATCATCTTTTAAACATGATGTTCTTTGAACCTATTCCCAAATGTGTGCATGGCATGCTTCGTTCAGTGCTGCTGTGCCCAGCGTTCAAGCACAGCCCATGTTATCATAGCATTGGTGCTTGTTAGGTTCCTTTTGGCCAGTGCATGTGGCTGTTGGTGCTAATAAGGCACCGCTGTTTGGAAGGCAGCAGTACACAGGTTTGGTTGTGCATGCAGGATGCGCCACAAACTTGTAAGCAGCACTCCAGCTATCTCTGAGGGTCTGCGACATGCAGGGCTGGGGCAGCATGGAGGTAGGATTGTGAGGGTGAATCCCTGGAGCTGCTGTTGCTAGTGCTTAGATGAAGGCAGTGACGTGGGTCATGCGTAGTTTTGCAGAAAACAGGCAGGGTGATCCCTCCCTGTTAACTGGAGTGCTCACAAATGACCCAAACTCTACTCTGAAGTAGACATATATGTAATGTTGCAAATCGCAGAAAATGTTTTTTTTTCCTTGGCTTTTGCAACACGTTTGTCTAGATAGTCTGCTTCTCCAGCCCTTCCTCACCCCTTCTTGACAGGGCTGTTTTGGTTGCCCTTGTATGTTGACGCCTTTCTCTTCTTGGTAAAAATAAAATTGCCATCTGCCCCTCTTGGATGTTGTTATGTTGCTTAGTTCGCCCATTAGCAGCTGGGCTCACTCAGCAACACTGCAACCAAGACAAGCCAATGTAGTGCCACCCAGGGTTTACACAGCCATCTATCATACATATCAACATTTTTTAACAGGAAAGTGGGAGATTTTGAAAAGAACTGGGAATATATTGCCCCCATGGTTTATATTGAAGCAGATGCAATTTCAGGCAAAAGACAGCCAAATGAATCAATTTTTTGCTTAAAAAACTGGGCCGAATTGGGTGTATTGGAGTGTATGATCTATGTGAAATAGGTACTAGCACTCGGTCACTGATCTCTACACACACCTGGCCCCACCATACCATGGCTTGAGTGACACAAAATTAGTGACTGAGGTGGAATAGAATGTTACCTGGGGTCAGTTGTACAAAAATAGCTGTCTGGTCTCCCTTTAGTGCCTCTCGACTCACCCCACGCATTTCCTAGCCATGACAAGGTTATATAACACAATTCTTTTCTTAACGTCTCACATCACCCTGCAAGTTCTTGTTGAAAGGCTGTTGTCTGTAGTTTGGCCTAAACAGGGACCAATGTGTACAATGCATGAGGTTTGATAGAGCTGGAGGAAACAAAAGTGTGGAGTATTATGAAGAGCATGAAAACTCACATGGCACACATGTAACTAGGCCTGGGCAGAAAACTATGCTATGCTCGCGTAGTTTGCGCAACTACGCGCTACGCGAATTGCACGTAGCACAGTGCAAAAACGCATAGCGTAGCGGGCATTTTTTGCTTGCTCGCGGTCCTCAACGTCAAGTTGGCGACCGCGAGCGAGCAAAATGACATCCCGGCGAGACTTTTTCCTTGTTCGTGATCAGCAACATCAAGTTGCCGATCGCGAGCGTGAAAAATAAACCTCCCGGCGAGATTCTCAACGCGGGAGGTCAGGTTTCTCATTGCGAGTGGTCGCGTATGCTCGCGACCGCTCGCGATGAGAAACTACCAGTAAGCGTTGAGAAAACTGCAGCTCGAGTACAAATCTACTCGAGCGGCAGGCACTGTTCCGCTTGCACTGTGCAGAGGCCGTTTGCAATGATTGCACAGTGCGGCCAAGCATCCGGCTTTGTGCAATCATTGCGAACAGCATTTCCTACCGCACTATGCAGTTCGCGTAGTGCTACGCGTAGCTCGCGTAGTGCGAAGTGCACTTCGCGTAGCTACGCATAGCGCTACTACGCGAACTACGCCCAGGGTTACATGTAACTACTCACTATCTTTGTTAAAGAAGAAACGTCATTGATGGCGGAGATGTGGGCAGCAGGAGGAAAGTCTGGATGAGTTCTGAATGTTCAACAGCATACACAATTGAAAAGTTCAAGCGTCACTGTGAAATGTCTCACTTTCCTTACATTAGCATTGAGTAAGTCATTTTTATAGGCCCAGGAGATCTACCCAGTGCCACAGCTAGTGTAATATCAGGATTTATGTAGTAGACCACATGATGGAATTAGGTTGGTCCACCACAGATAGGAGGACTGGACAGGGTCTGCACCGGTGTCAGGATAAAGTTCTTGGTAATGGTCTACCTAATTCCAGTGTATGCAGTAGAAGCATTCAAGGATACAGCTGCTGCATGCATTCGGGGCATGAAAAGGGCCCTGTCAGTACAGTGTCTCTAGTGCGACAGCACAACTATGCATTGTGATGGGGACAGTAGTTTCCCAGCGTTTGTTCACAAGAGATCTCGACTAAAAGATCCAAAGGTTACAGGGTTCGTTATAGTTAGAAAATAGAATTTCAGTGGAAAAAAACAAAGGTTACAGGGACGTTATAGTTAGGCTCATATTTCACATGTATAAAACCATAGAAATTCAGCAGCTATAGTTACCTGAGCTAACTATAACTTACGCAGCTCCAATGCACTGCTTATTACCTTACACATTTCATCACTCATGACATAGCCAGTGACATCACTGATGACATCTCAAATGACATCACTGATGATAACATCCACAGAACCACTCACACACCCACTCACACCCCCATAGAACCTCACATACACCCATTTTCACTCCCACTCCCATTCCCACACAATTCTTCACATACCCATAGCAGTACTCACACAACCAATCACTCATCCATATATCCACTCACATACCCACTCACTCATATAGCCACTCACATACCTATTCACTCACCCATGCAGCCTCTCACACATCAATACTGCCACTCACACATCCAGTCAAACAGACATACAGAGACTTCCACACCCACTCATATACCCTTGAAACCACTCACACACCCACTCATTCACCTCTACAGTTACTCACACACTCAGGCATAAAGACACTCACTCCAATAGCGCTACTCGCACATCTACTCACTTATCTATACAGCCATTGACACAACCACTCACTTATCCATTCAACCACACACACTCACTTACACACCCACAGAACCACTTACATACCCATTCACACATCCATACAAACACTCACACACCCACTCACTCATGCTTACAACAACTCACAAAGCCATTCACTCTCCAATACAGCCACTCACACCCAGTTATGTACCTATACACACACTCAAGGAGCTACTCACTCATCCATACAGTCACTCACACACCTACTCCCTCACCTCTACAGCCACTCAAAAAGCTAATCATTCACCTATACAGCCACACACAGCCACTCAGACACCCATACTGCCAGTCACACCCTCACACGTTTACCCTTACAGCCACTGACACACTCACACACAGACTCATACAGCTGCTTTCGCTCACTCACATACCCAATTACTCACACACCCACTCACACACAGATACACAGTCACAAAGCCACTCACATAATTTAGTTAAAAAAACTGAACCACTCATTAGTACTCCACAAAGCATACAAGTTTGACTTTTGTGGTACCTTAGTATATATATTTAACACTCATAAACTTTAAGGAAACACTCTCAATCACTGGATGATGTCATCAGTGATATCATTTGAGATTTCATCAGTGATGTCACCGACCATGTCATGAGTGATGTAGTATGTGAGGTCAGAAGCAGTGCATTGCATGGGCGTAAGTTATGGTTAGCGCAGGTAACTATAACTGCTGAAATTCAATGGTTTTGTATGAGTGGAATCTGAGGCTAATGATATAGTCCCTCTAACCTTAGTTTTTTGCAGTGAATATATAAATGTGTGTGTGTATATATATATATGTGATCAAGGCAGGCGACTGCCGAAACGCATAATGGCGAGACTGTTGAAGCGGTAAAATAAACAAAACTGCACAAATTTGGGTCCACTCTCATTTGTTGGTGGAGAAAAAACAACGATACAAAGGCGAGCAACTGCTATATATATATATATATATATATATATATATATATATATATATATATATATATATATATATTCCCAAAAAAGCCTCCGAGCTTTAGAGATGCACTCCGCAGGGGATGATCAAGGCAGTGAATGCCGAAACGCGTCGTAGCGTGATTGTTGAATAAACAACTTTATTGCAGAAAATCTCCTTGTGTCGGTGCCGGTTTGTTGTTCAGCAAACGGTTATGGTGTTTATATATATATATATATATTCCCAAAAAAGCCTCCGAGCTTTAGAGATGCACTCCGCAGGGGATTGGTTCACTGAACTTTTATTTTGAAAAGAACGGTTGCACAGACCCAATTGATAAAGTCCCTGATGCGTTTCAGTGCCTCCGGCACCTTAATCATAGGGTGGGCAAGAAGGAAAACCAGTACTGGACTGCCACTTATTTTTACCCATCATGCATGTGCTTTCCAGTAAGCAGCATGCAGGGAGTAGTAGTCCCAATTCTTCCCCTTTGGTGGGAGTCCGTTTTCAGCGATAACTTTTCTGCCAATGTTCATTTTAATATTTTAACAGCCCTCTGTTGGGCCTCAGGTCCGTGCAACCATTCCAAATTCTGATATCCCTTGCGCTGGAACAAGCTGTGAAGATTCACAGCCACACAGACCTTCCTTCTGTGTTCTTGGCGGTGCAATCTCTCAAGGCCGGAGCCGCCGTGCGTTAACATTCCCAAAAAAGCCTCCGAGCTTTAGAGATGCACTCCGCAGGGGATTGGTTCACTGAACTTTTATTTTCAAAAGAACGGTTGCACAGACCCAATTGATAAAGTCCCTGATGCGTTTCAGTGCCTCCGGCACCTTAATCATAGGGTGGGCAAGAAGGAAAACCAGTACTGGACTGCCACTTATTTTTACCCATCATGCATGTGCTTTCCAGTAAGCAGCATGCAGGGAGTAGTAGTCCCAATTCTTCCCCTTTGGTGGGGTCCGTTTTCCGACGATAATTTTTCTGCCAATGTTCATTTTAATATTTTAACAGCCCTCTGGTGGGCCTCAGGTCCGTGCAACCATTCCAAATTCTGATATCCCTTGCGCTGGAACAAGCTGTGAAGATTCACAGCCACACAGACCTTCCTTCGGTGTTCTCGGCGGTGCAATCTCTCACGGCCGGAGCCGCCGTGCATTAACATTCCCAAAAAAGCCTCCGAGCTTTAGAGATGCACTCCGCAGGGGATTGGTTCACTGAACTTTTATTTTCAAAAGAACGGTTGCACAGACCCAAATGATAAAGTCCCTGACGTGTTTCAGTTCCTCCGGCACCTTAATCATAGGGTGGGCAAGAAGGAAAACCAGTACTGGACTGCCACTTTTTTTTACCCATCATGCATGTGCTTTCCAGTAAGCAGCATGCAGGGAGTAGTAGTCCCAATTCTTCCCCTTTGGTGGGGTCCGTTTTCCGACGATAATTTTTCTACCAATGTTCATTTTAATATTTTAACAGCCCTCTGGTGGGCCTCAGGTCCGTGCAACCATTCCAAATTCTGATATCCCTTGCACTGGAACAAGCTGTGAAGATTCACAGCCACACAGACCTTCCTTCGGTGTTCTCGGCGGTGCAATCTTTCACGGCCGGAGCCGCCGTGCGTTAACATTCCCAAAAAAGCCTCCGAGCTTTAGAGATGCACTCCGCAGGGGATTGGTTCACTGAACTTTTATTTTCAAAAGAACGGTTGCACAGACCCAATTGATAAAGTCCCTGACGAGTTTCAGTGCCTCTGGCACCTTAATCATAGGGTGGGCAAGAAGGAAAACCAGTACTGGACTGCCACTTATTTTAAATAAAAGTTCAGTGAACCAATCCCCTGTGGAGTGCATCTCTTAAGCTCGGAGGCTTTTGGGAATGTTAACTGCACGGCGGCTCCGGCCGTGAGAGATTGCACCGCCGAGAACTACCGAAGGAAGATCTGTAGGCTGTGAATCTTCACAGCTTGTTCCAGCGCAGGGATATCAGGAATTTGGAATGGTTGCACGGACCTGAGGCCCACCAGAGGACTGTTAAAATATTAAAATGAACATTGGCAGAAAAATTATCGTCGGAAATCGGACCCCACCAAAGGAAGAATTGGGACTACTACTCCTGCATGCTGCTTACTGAAAGCACATGCATGATGGGTAAAAATAAGTGGCAGTCCATCACTGGTTTCCTTCTTGCCCACCCTATGATTAAGGTGCGGAGGACACTGAAACGCATCAGGGACTTATCAGTTGGGTCTGTGCAACCGTTCTTTGAAAATAAAAGTTCAGTGAACCAATCCCCTGCGGTGCATCTCTAAGCTCGGAGAGCTGGGAATGTTAGCGCACGGCGGCTCCGGCCATGAGAGATTGCACCGCCGAGAACACCGAAGGAAGGTCTGTGTGGCTGTGAATCTTCACAGCTTGTTCCAGCGCAAGGATATCAGAATTTGGAATGGTTGCACGGACCTGAGACTCACCAGAGGGCTGTTAAAATATTAAAATGAACATTGGCAGAAAAATTATCGTCGAAATCGGACCCCACCAAAGGGAAGAATTGGGACTACTACTCCCTGCATGCTGCTTACTGGAAAGCACATGCATGATGAGTAAAAATAAGTGGCAGTCAGTACTGGTTTTCCTTCTTGCCCACCCTATGATTAAGGTGCCGGAGGCACTGAAACGCATCAGGGACTTTATCAAGTGGTCTGTGCAACCGTTCTTTGAAAATAAAGTTCAGTGAACAATCCCTGCGGAGTGCATCTCTAAAGCTCGGAGGCTTACTTGGGAATGTTAACGCACGGCGGCTCCGGCCATGAGAGATTGCACCGCCGAGACACCGAAGGAAGGTCTGTGTGACTGTGAATCTTCACAGCTTGTTCCAGCGCAAGGGATATCAGAACTGGAATGGTTGCACGGACCTGAGGCCCACCAGAGGCTGTTAAAATATTAAAATGAACATTGGCAGAGAAATTATCATCGGAAAGCGGACCCTACCAAAGGGAAGAATTGGGACTACTACTCCTGCATGCTGCTTACTGAAAGCACATGCATGATGGTAAAATAAGTGGCAGTCCAGTACTGGTTTTCCTTCTTGCCCACTCTATGATTAAGGTGCCGGAGGCACTGAAAGCAGCGTCAGGGACTTTATCAATTGGAGTCTAGCTCAACCGTTCTTTTGAAAATAAAAGTTCAGTGAACCAATCCTGCGGAGGGCATCTCTAAAGCTCGGAGGCTTTTTTGGGAATCTATATATATATATATATATAAACACCATAACCGTTTGCTGAACAACAAACCGGCACCGACATGGAGAGATTTTCTGACATAAAGTTGTATATATATTTATATATATATATATTTATAAAATGTACTGGCGATCACCAGTAGGAAGTTATAGTTAGGACCGAGTTTCCTTAGGAAAAGCATTTTTTGACTTGCTATATCTTTGGTGTCGTTTGACCAATCTTCACAATGTTCATGACATTTTCCCCAATAAGTGTCAAAGTAGCTTCTTTGTCTAATGGAAAGTTTGGGGGTGATCCAATGCAGTGGGGCCCGAGAAATAGGGGCACGAAATAAGGGTGCATTTGTAATGTTAATTCCCATAGGAATGCATTGTCAAACCTACAGCCCAAACCTCTGGACGGAATTGCACCAAATTTAGCCAATAGGTAGATGTTGTTACTCAGATTGTGTTTTTGGGTATTTGGTGAAAATCTACTCAGTAGTTTTTGTGAATTTAAATCCGGTATCTCTGCTCATGGATATTTTGCTGCGGTTTTGTGGTGATCGCGGTGAAATTGTGATGTGTTTGTGGTAAATCACAAAAGCGCTCACCAGCTGGGAAGCTCTGATTGACTGGACGCAACCTGAACAGAAAATTGTGGCAGTTTCATGGTGATTGTGATGAAATCGCAGCATGTTCGAGGTAAACTGCAAAAGCCCGCCAGCTGGAATGCTGTGATTGGCCGGACGCAACCTGAAAAGAAAGTTGTGCCCGCCATTTTATCAATCGGGAATGGTTCTCGGGGCTGAAAATTTTAGTGAAAGCTAAGATAAGGGGTCAGGGTGGAGATACTCTGACACCATGTTTGAGAAATGGGAGTTTTAGTGACACAAGTTATGTGTTCAAAATTGATTTTTTTGATCACGTGTAATATTCACGATGACGCCACGAACGCCAGCGCGGCCCCTGTGTACCATTGCAGGGACACCGCGACTATCGCTACATCTTCCTGAACGTTGGTGAAAATATAGAAAAAATATATATATATTTGTACACACTTGCCAGTCACTGTCACAGGCTCATGTATGCACTCGCAAACTCACTCAGACACTTACACACCAATTCATATACCCACTCACACACTTATAGATTCAGTTGCATACCCACACAGATACTCATGCATCCACTCACATACCCATTCAGGTACTCATGCACCCACTTACAGACTCACTTAGAGAATCTTACACCCATTTACAGACCTATCTCAGATACTCATGCACCCACTTACAGACCAGTCACTCACGCACCCATGTACAGACCCACTCAAAGACTCACACACCCACTTATAGACCCACTAACACACTCACGTATGTACTCCCAGACCAACTGAGACACTCACATACCCATTGACAGACCCACTGAGACACTAATACACCCATTCATAGATCCACTCAGACACCCATACAGTCACTCACATACTCAGTCACAGATCCTCTTAGAAATGTATGCACTGAGTCACTCACTCATATTCTCAAAGACTCACACACCCAGTCACAAACTCACTCAGATATATATGCACCCACTCAAAGGCTCACACATCCATTCACAGACCCACCCGAAACTTGCCCTACCAGTCACAGACCCACTTAGACACACATGCATACACCCATTCCCTCACCCATTCAGAGACTTATGCTCACACTCACAGACACATTGAGACACTCATACACCCACTCCCAGACCCAATAAGATACTCACACATGCATACAGTCACTCACACACCCACTCACAGACCCACTCAGAAACGTATGCATCCAGTCACTGATGCACTCAGAGACTCACACACCAACTCACAGTATTCGCTGTGTGTCCTCTGCAATCGCAATGTCATCCCAAAAACCAATCATATCTTGAAATTAGCTATTTAATGCACTTTTTATATAAATAGATAACAAATACAACAATAAGTGGCGCACAATGCAAATGTAGTGTTAAATATCTAATTATAGACAAAAAAATATAAGGACGTTATAGCTATGAAATAGAAGTAAAAAAACCTTATAAAAACACTGAAAAAACCAAAGGTTACAGGGATGGTACAGTTAGGAGATTGATTTTGAAAAACCATAGAAATTCACTGGAAAAAACGATTTTACAGGGATGTTGTAGTGAGAAAATAGAATTTAACCCCTTCCGTGCGTCGGACGGCCGGGAGCCGTCCGACGTCACGGTGGGCGTGTGCGTCGGATGGCTCTCGGCTGTCCTAGCACCCACCCACGGGGGTAGCGCTTGCGCACCCCCCATGGGCCGCCCTTTATGGTGCCCCCACCGAAGATGGCAGGGGAAGCCCTTCCCCTGCCTCCCCCACCCCTCCTCCACGTCATCTAATGACGTCAGCGCACAAGGCGCACTGACATCATTAGGGGATTCCCAACAAGCTGGAAGCCATTTGCTTCCAGCGCGTCGGAAGGAGAACAGGTACGTTTCTCCTCGTGGGAGGGGGGGATTTAAAAAAGAGGCATCAGGGGAAAGGAAAGTGTTTTCCTTTCCCCTGATGCCTCTTTTGAGCATTCCTGCTGCACGATTGTGCGATCGTGCAGCAGGAATGCCCACTAGACACCAGGGATTTTTTTTTTATTTAAAAACTGATTACCTGTTTGGGGAGAGCAGCCCCTTAGGCAAGGGTCGCTCCCCTGTTTGGGGGCAATATGTTTTGGCTGTGTCTGCCCCCCTAGGGGGCGGATCGCGCCATTTTTTTTAAATTAAAGTGGCCCACTAGACCACCAGGGATACATTTATGGGGAGTAGCCCCTTGGGCAAGGGTCGCTCCCCCTTGGGGGCATTTTGTTTGGCAGTCTGCGCCCCTCTAGGGGGGCAGATCTTGCAATTTTTTTTATTTAATGGCCCACTAGACCACCAGGGATTATTTTGTGGGAAGTGGCCCCTTGGGCAAGGGTCGCTCCCCCTTGGGGGCAATGTTTTTGGCAGTCTGCGCCCCTCTAGGGGGGCAGATCTTGCCATTTTTTTTTATTTAATGGCCCACTAGACCACCAGGGATTAATTTGTGGGGAGTGGCTCCGTGGGTAAGGGTCGCTCCCCCTTGGGGGCAATGTTTTTGGCTGTCTGTTCCCCCTAGGGGGGCAGATCTTGCCATTTTTTATTTAGTGGCCCACTAGACCACCAGGGATTAATTTGCAGGGAGTGGCCCCGTGGGCAAGGGTCGCTCCCCCTTGGGGGCAATGTTTTTGGCCGGGGGGACAGATCTCGCCATGTTTTTTTTATGTAGTGGCCCACTAGACCACCAGGGATTAATTTGTAGGGAGTGGCCCCTTGGGCAAGGGTTGCTCCCCTTTGGGGGCAATGTTTTTGGCTGTCTGCCCCCCCTGGGGAGGGCAGATCTCACCATTTTTTTTTTAAATCGGGCTCACTAGACCACCAGGGATTTATTTGTGGGGAGTGGCCCCTTGGGCAAGGGTCGCTCCCCTTTGGGGAGCATTAATTTGGCCGTTTCTGCCCCCCTGGGGGGCAGATCGGCTGATTTTTTTTTTATATGGCCACTAGGCCACCAGGGATTTTTTTTTTATGTTGGGGAGCGGCCCCTTGGGCAAGGGTCGCTCCCCTTTATGGGAGAATGATTGGGGCCATTTCTGCCCTCTTTGGGTGGCAGATCAGCAGTATGTTTTTATGCGCATCTGCTCCCAAGGGGGGCAGAAGCCACTAGACACAAGGTTTTTTTTAATTTTGGTGTTGGGGAGTGGCCTCTTGGGCAAGGGTTGCTCCCCTTTTACGGGGGTGAATATTTTATTTATACTCTTAGGCCCACCTACCCCTTAGCTTGGTTGGTGG
Organism: Calotriton arnoldi; assembly: GCA_963921515.1. Classification (NCBI taxonomy): domain Eukaryota; kingdom Metazoa; phylum Chordata; class Amphibia; order Caudata; family Salamandridae; genus Calotriton; species Calotriton arnoldi. The sequence continues at coordinate 1,162,644 of CAWUFW010005228.1, read as the reverse complement.
ATTGTGCGTGGACTGGTGCATCATTTACATATGTGATTGTAATGTTTTTTTCTCCTTTTTATTCTAGTGTAAAGCTTTTGATTCTTGTTTGCGGTTTCGGCAGTGGTTGTTCTGCAGTTTTGCGTAATTGCATTTATTTGGTAAGAAAAACATTTTTGTTGTGTTTACTCCAAATGAGTATTATAGTCATGCACAAATGATTTTTTTTGTAAGTGGTGTCATAAAGTTAGTGTTTTGAGCATGAAATTATTTGTGATGTGTTTTGCATTGTCTTATGTGTAATTTTCTTTTTTCTTTTTCTTTTTTAGTGGGATATTGTTGATCCTTACTGTGTCTGTGCAGAGTAGGTGGTGGTGAGTCTAGCTGCTTCTGTCAAGTGAGTGGTATAGTTTTGGAGTATATAGGTCTTTGTGATAAAGACACATTTTGTTTATTGCTTATTTTACAAAGTGTTTGTTGTTGTTGACTTGTTTGACAAGTTACCTTTATTAGTAAGGATTATGGCTAGCTGTAGAATTACTGCTCAGCAGGTGGTTGGTATGCTTTTTGAATCTTCCTCTGAGCAGGATTATGAGACTGACAGTGCGTCTGAGTGAGAGGAGGCAGTGCAAGATTCTGGCAGTGAGTTTTCTGTCCACGAGGAATCATCTGATGATGAAGCTACTCTCAGTGCAGATGAAGCTACTCTCAGTGCGGATGAAGTGCCTGTTTTAGAGGAGGACACTGATGTGTCGATGGTGCCGCAAGAGACATCGGTATTGCAGCCTGAGGCTGCAAGGCTTCCTACCGGAAGTGCTGCACTCTGGGTTGATCCAAACATGGTGCAGCCGGTGTTGCCTGCCTTTAGTGGTGATGCAGGGTGTAGAGTGGATTGTGAATTTTTTTGCCTATACAGTTTTTTCAGTTGTTCATGGATGATGTATTTTTGGCTGAGATTGTTGAGCAGACTAGTTTGTATGCTGAACAGTTTTTGAGGGACAACAGTGCCAGACTTAGGCCCCGCTCTAGAGCTACCTGGTGGACTCCCACAAATCTGGATGAAATGAAGAAGTTTTTGGGTTTGACTTTTTTGATGGGCTTGATAAGGAAGCCGTCCATGGCTTGATATTGGTCTACCAGTCCCTTGATGGCAAAAGGCCATATTTCCTGCAATTATGAGTCGTGATCGGTATTTACTTTTGCTTTGGATGCTGCATTTTGTTGAAAATGCTTTGGCGTTGCCACGAGATCACCCTGAGTGTGACCGTCTTTTTAAGATTCGGCCTGTTCTTGATCACTTTGTGGATCGATTTTCAGAGATCTGTACTCCAGGGAAAGAAATAGCTGTTGATGAATCTTTGGTCCTGTTCAAGGGCCATTTGGTTTTTAGGCAGTACATTCCTAGCAAGAGGGCACGTTATGGAATTAAGATGTATATGTTGTCTGAGAGTAGGACAGGATATGTCTATAATTTCCGGGTGTACAATGGTAGGGATTCCACTATTGACCCCCCTGGTTGTCTGTCCACTTTTGGAGTTTCAGAGAAAATTGTGTGGGATCTTGCTAGAGAACAGTATAACAGAGGCCACCATATGTACCTTGATAACTTCTACACTGCTGTGCAATTGTTTAAGGAATTGTTTAAAGTGGACACTTTTGCTTTTGGTACAATCTACTCTAACCGTAAAGGTTACCCAAAAGAGCTTGTTTGCAAAAAGCTTCAGAGGGGACAGTGCAGTGCCTTGCATAGTGAGGAACTGCTAGCTGTGGAATTTGTGGAGAGGAGGGATGTGTACATGCTGACTACCATTCATGATGATAGTACTTCACCTGTGACTGTTTGGGGTCAGGTTGCTGAAGTGCGCAAACCTGTGTGCATTGTAGACTACAATAAGCACATGGGTGGTTGATAGAGTAGATCAGAGGTTGGAACCTTACACTACTGTTCGTAAGGCTTACATTTGGTATAAGAAGTTGGCCATCCATCTCTTCAATTTAGCAACTTTCAATGCTTTTGCTGTGTTCAAGGAGTGTTCTCCTGCGTCAAAGATGACTTTTGTTCAGTTTCAGGAGTCTGTGATAGGCAGCCTTGTTGTTGTGGAACAGGCAAGTGTTCCTAGAGTTGGAGTGGTGGTGGATGTGGCTAGATTGAAAGATCGCCACTTTCCTGATTTAATTCCTCCCACGCCCAAAAAAAACCAATCCCTGTAAGAGATGTAGAGTCTGCTTGCGAAGAGGTATGCGGAAGGAGCGTCGTATGCACTGTGCTGATTGTCCTTCTAATCCTGGGCTGTGTGTGCCCACATGTTTCCGATTGTATCACACTCAAAAGAGTTTTTGGGAGCAACCGTGAGTCTAATAGTGTACTGCTGGGTCTGTATGGCTCTATATAGTTGTTGTTCAGTTTCACATTTGGCAATAGAAAGATGTCTTTAGTTACTGCTGTTGTTTTGTAGTTATAGTTTTGCATCTAGTTGCAATTGGTTTGTGTTTTCTTTCTTGTTAAAATTTTTTTAATGACGGTGAGCGTGGACTGGTGCTTGGCTGGCGGTGTGCGTGGACTGGCGCTTGGCTGACGGTGTGCCTGGACTGACACTAGGCTGGTGGTGTGCGTGGACTGGCGCTTGGCTGGCAATATGCGTGGACTGGCACTTGGCAGGCCGTGTGCGTGGATTGGCGCTTGGCTGGTGGTGTGCGTGGACTGGTGCTTGGCTGGTGGTGTGCATGGACTGGCGCTTGGCTGGCGGTGTGCGTGGACTGGTGCTTGGCTGGCGGTATGTGTGGACTGGCGCTTGGCTGGCAGTGTGCGTGGATTGGCGCTTGGCTGGCGGTGTGCGTGGACTGGTGCTTGGCTGGCGGTGTGCGTGGGTTGGTGCTTGGCTGGTGGTGTGCGTGGACTGGTGCTTGGCTGGAGGTGTGCGTGGAATGGAGCTTGGCTGGCAGTGGGAGTGGGATGGTGCTTGGCTGTCGGTTTGCGTGTGCTGGCATTTGGCTGGCAGCGTGTGAGTAGTGACTTGCTGGTGGTCATTACACACTCTGATAGTCAAACGCCACTGCAGACACTATGTCAACCACCAGCCGGTGTGATTGCTGTGTCAGTCATGTGGGCGTATGAAAGTGATGGGCCCTTGAATGGCGCTGTCTGTTGATGTGAATGTTGTAATGTGCTGGGCCCGCGGCTGGCAGTGTGAATGGTCTTGTGTGTCACGTATGAAAGGTATGTGAATGGCCTGTAAAGAGGTTGGTGCCTTGCCGTGGCTTTACAGCTCACGAGCTGTGAGTCATTGGTTCAGGTTTTTAACCTTTTAAATATTAACAGTGCATTTCCTTTTTGTGAAATCTCTTGTTAATAGAATTTTAAGCTCTGAACCTTCACTCACCCTCATGCCAAATCCAACCAGTATATGTGAGTACTTAAGGAATTGTTCATTTTGAAAGAATATTTGTCTTTTCTGTCTCTCTCTGCCAGGGTGTACATTGTCTCCACATTGTCTGTGGATGTGAGTGTTGTAATGTGCTGGGGCCGCAGCTGGTGGTGTGAAAGTGTGTGTCAAGTATGAAAGGTGTGTGAATGGCCTGTAAAGATGTTGGTGCCTTGCCGTGGCTTTACAGCTCAAGAGCTGTGAGTCATTGGTTCAGGTTTTTAACCTTTTAATTATTAACAGTGCATTTCCTTTTTGTGAAATCTCTTTTTAATAAAATATACATTTTGAACCTTTCACTCACCCTCGTGCCAAATCCAACCAGTATGTGTGTATACTTGAGGAACAGGTGGATAGGCAGTCATATTTTTCTCATTTGTCTTTCTGTGCTAAGGTATAGTCTGTCTCTAGGAAAAAAGTACCAACTTTAGATATTTTAGTAAATTTAAAAAAAAAAAATGGGGAGTGCTGGGTGGTGTGCCTCTCATGGATCCCAACAAGTTTTTTTACTCACAATGCCATGCAAACCTCAAAATGTGACTATAGTCATGCATTTTCCTTGCATTACTGTGTCATAATATTCTGTTGTCAAAAAAACAAAATTTTTATACCACCCAGCATTCCCCTCAGGTCTCCCGATAAATTCGGTACCTCACTCGTGTGGGTGGGTCAAGTACCCACGACAGGCAAGGGCCCAAAACCTATTGAGGCGACATCAAAATTACCTATCGCAAAACAACCTGGTTTTGCAAGGGGGTCCCATGAGTTTTTGGCCCCGGGCTCGGCGGCCATCTAGGGAAACCTACCAAACCCACACATTTCTTGTTGTATTCCGCTTTAGGGGTCCGTATATAGGCTTTCCTGAATCATGTCCTTATATAGGCACAATTCGCCATGCCCTTATATAGGCATAGAAATCCCTGTCCTTATTTAGGCATTAACCGTGCACTCCAAATACAGGCATGGTCACCGACATCCGTCCACCCTAACGTCACAACGAGTTCTTAGAAACCAGACCCTTAAGCCTTGGGAGTTTCCCCTAGCACAGGACTATTGATTTCTCCAAGAACTCATCTATTATGTATGAACAGTTATACCTTAAGGGTTCATTCCTGAAGTCTTCCTCTGTCCGACTACACGTCAATGCTAACATTCCTCGACACCTACCAGGTATAAATATACCTTCCTTGCCCAAGCAAGTTAGAGGAGACCTCGACTTCAGAGGAGCCCGTATCCCGGCCTGACGCACTGAGAAGACGCTGTCATTCCTGCAAGCAGACAAATCCAGCTTCCAGTGTTCTGACTCCCTTCGCGGGGTGTTAGAGTTCCAAGATCCGGCAGGAGATTCCCACCTCTCTCATTCTCAAGGTATGGAGCTGACTAGAACCTAGAGGGGCGCTTGGCATACTAGACTCAACATACTCTTAGTCTACCATACTAGAGAATACTCCACCTATTTCTACTCTTCCCTACACCTAGACTAGGTTAGGTACACTGGGGTAGAACTAGCTTAGAGACGCATCGTATGAGTACTCGCATTTTTAGCTCATGTTATTTATGTACGTGAATATATGCTAAAAGATAATGCTAGCTCAGTATTATTTATTTCTACTGCTTATGCTGTACATTATTTATCTTGCATACTGTCTTGTGATCATAACAGCACATATCTCTTACACGAGAAACAAGACTGTTCAATAAAACCCTTTTTATTGAAACGCCCGTCTTTCCTTTCTGTGTAACTCTGCAGAAACTAAGCATGAACGATTGAATGAGTGAAACTGTTATCTATTGTTTCCACGATTCTGAGACATGTTCCGCTTCTAAAGGGAAACAAAGTTGTCATGTTTTTCAGTTGCCAGAAACTACTCCCTTCTTGTTCTCAAGGAGTTTCTAGTGGCCTCTGAGCTAGCTGGCACAGGTAATTAAGTTTAATATAATCGATAGGGACATACCGACCTTAGTCCTATGTCAAACCTATAGGTTATATTATTCCAATGCGCAGAGCCTATTAGGGAAATTGGAACTACACTACATTGTGAAAACTATACACCCGGGGGAGTCCAGCAAGGTATGGCTTGCGTGGGTCCCCCAACGTTTTCCTATCCAGAATCCCCGGCAAACCTCAAATTTAGCTGAAAAAAATCACTTTTTTCTCAAATTTCTGTGTGTGAAAGTTCTGGAATCTGCGTGGATCCACAAATTTCCTCCCACCCAGCGTTCCCCCAGGTCTCCTGATAAAAATGGTACCTCACTTGTGTGGGTAGGCATAGTGGCTGCAACAGGAAATGACCCAAATCGTACTGTGGAGACTTCAAAATTACCTATAACAAAACTACCAGGTTTTGGGGGGGCACCTGGGGTTTTGGCCCCGGGCTTGCCGCCATCAAGGGAAACCTACCAAACCCACACATTTCTGAAAACTAGACACCCTGGGGAGTCCAATGAGGTATGGCTTGCGTGGATCCCCCAACGTTTCCCTACCCAGAATGCCCTGCAAACCTCAAATTTAGCTGAAAAAAATACATTTTCCACATATTTTTGGGTGGAATCACCATGCCGGCACAAATGTCCTACCCCACAGCGTTCCACTCAGTCTGCCGAGTAAAATGATACCTCACTTGTGTGGGTGGGGCAAGAGCCCAAAACATAGGGATTAAGGGTATAGCACCGAGAATTCTAAGCGCTATATTTTTTTAAAAATAGGTTTTAACCAATTCTGCATTGGACACCCACGCAAGTGAGGTATCATTTTACTGTGGATCCACGCAGATTCCAGAACTTTCCACCACAGAAGTGTGAGGAAAATGTGTTTATTTTGACAAAATTTTAGGTTTGCAAGGGATTCTGGGTAACAGAACCTGGTGAGAGCCAGTCAAGGTACCCCATCCTGGATTTCCCTGGGTGTCTACTTTTCAAAAATGTATAGGTTTGCTAGGTTTCCCTATGTGCCGGCAGAGCTAGGGTTCAAAATCTACAGCTAGGCACTTTGCAAAAAAAGGGTCTGTTTCACTGTGAAAATGTGGTGTGTCCACGTTGTGTTTTGGCCCGTTTCCTGTCACGGGCACTAGGCCTACCCACACAAGTGAGGTACCATTTTTCTTGGAAGACTTTGGGGAACCCGTGGTGGGTGGAACTTTCTGGATCCAGGCAGATTCCAAAACTTTCCACCACAGAAAAGTGAGGAAAATGTGTTTTTTTGGACAGAATTTTAGGTTTGCAAGGGATTCTGGGTACCAGAACCGGGTGAGAGCCAGTCAAGTCACCCCATCCTGGATTCCCCTGGGTGTCTAGTTTTCAGAAATGTATAGGATTGCTAGGTTTCCCTAGGTGCCGGCAGAGATAGGGTTTGAAATCTACAGCTAGGCACTTTGCAAAAAAAGGGTCAGTTTTCACTGTGAAAATGTGGTGTGTCCATGTTGCGTTTTGGGCCATTTCCTGTCGCGGGCACTAGGCCTGCCCACACAAGTGAGGTACCACTTTTCTCGGAAGACTTTGGGGAACGTGGGGTGGGTGGAATTTTGTGGATCCACGCAGATTCCAGAACTTTCCACCACAGAAATATGAGGAAAATGTGTTTTTTTTACAATATTTTAGGTTTGCAAGGGATTCTGGGTACCAGAACCTGGTGAGAGCCAGTCAAGTCACCCCATCCTGGATTCCCCTGGGTTTCTACTTTTGAAAAATGTATAAGTTTGCTAGGTTTCCCTAGGTGCCGGCAGAGCTAGGGTTCAAAATCTACAGCTAGGCACTTTGCAAAAAAAGGGTCCGTTTTCAATGTGACAATGTGGTGTGTCCACGTTGTGTTTTGGCCCGTTTCTTGTCACGGGCACTAGGCCTACCCACACAAGTGAGGTACCATTTTTCTTGGAAGACTTTGGGGAACCCGTGGTGGGTGGAATTTTGTGGATCCACGCAGATTCCAGAACTTTCCACCACAGAAATGTGAGGAAAATTTGTTTTTTTGGACACATTTTTAGGTTTGTAAGGGATTCTGGGTACCAGAAACTGGTGAGAACCAGTCAAGTCACCCCATCCTGGATTCCCCTGTGTGTCTAGTTTTCAGAAATGTATAGGTTTGCTAGGTTTCCCTATGTGCCGGCAGAGCTAGGGTTCAAAATCTACAGCTAGGCACTTTGCAAAAAAAGGGTCCGTTTTCACTGTGAAAATGTAGTGTGTACACATTGCGTTTTGGGCTGTTTCCTGTCATGGGCACTAGGCCTACCGACACAAGTGAGGTACCATTTTTCTCGGAAGACTTTGGGAAATGCGGGGTGGGTGGAACTTTCTGGATCCAGGCAGATTCCAGAACTTTCCACCACAGAAAAGTGAGGAAAATGTGTTTTTTTGGACAGAATTTTAGGTTTGCAAGGGATTCTGGGTACCAGAACCGGGTGAGAGCCAGTCAAGTCACCCCATCCTGGATTCCCCTGGGTGTCTAGTTTTCAGAAATATATAGGATTGCTAGGTTTCCCTAGGTGCCGGCAGAGATAGGGTTTGAAATCTACAACTAGGCACTTTGCAAAAAAAGGGTCCGTTTTCACTGTGAAAATGTGGTGTGTCCTTTTTACCCCTAAATATGTGGCCATGTTTGTGACCCTTGTATCCTCAAAGGCGGACACACTATTGACAACAATTTGGGTTTTCTGCTGGTTGAGCTTATACCCTGAAACCAGCCCAAACGCTGCTGCTTCTTTCCCTATTTCATCAAGTGCCGTTTGTGGGTCTGGTGAGACGACTGCTAAGTCATCCGCATAAGCTAGGATTTTTGTCTCCCGCTCATGAAACCTCATTGGCAGGATTTCGCAATTTCCTTCTATTCTACGTATCAAGGGATCAATATAAATGGCGAAAAGCAAAGGAGAGCAGGGACACCCCTGTCGAGTTCCCCTTGAAATCTGTATTGATTCTGTATAATCGCCATTAACTCTAACACGAGCCACCGGGTTCTTATATAGACCACTAATTGCCGTTATAAATCCTTTTCTTAGCCCATGTCGTTTGAGGGAGCCCCACAGGTAGTCCCAGGAGACCCTATCAAACGCCTTTTCGGCATCAAGTAAAATAAGTGCCATAGGGTCTCCTGAGACTGCTGCTGCATCAAAAAGTGATATTACCCTGCGAACATGTTCAGTGGTTCCCCTTCCGGGTATGAACCCGTGCTGGCGTGGATGAACTACATTGCTAATGATAGAACTTAACCGTGTAGCAAATATCTTAGAATTTTTTTTAGAATCACTATTCATAAGAGTAATGGGTCTATATGATCCAGGTTCTGTCGGGGGTTTACCTTTTTTTAGAAAAACGACTATTATTGCCTGGGCCCAGGATTCTGGTATTGAATTCCCGCCTTGCGCTTTTCTAAATGTTTCTATCATGTCCCTTTTTAGCGGATGATAAAAAACTTTGTAAAACTCCAGAGGGATCTGATCAGGCCCCACCGCCTTACCGGATGGAAGACTCATCAGGGCATTATATATTTCCTCCTCTGATACAGTCATATCCATAAGATCAACATCCTGAGTGGCAAATTGTTCTATTTGGATATCGTTCAGATATTCACTAACTGAATGACGGGGCAGCTCACTTTCCTCCTGGTACAGATTACTATAATATTTATGAAATACTTCTTTTATGGCAGTACCTTCTTTAATCATATTTCCATCTTTGTCCTGTATCTCTACTATCTGCTCCAATACCCTTTTATGTCTCGTCCGAACTGCTAGCATGTGCCCTACTTGCTCACTAAATTCATAACACCCCTCACGCCATGCCAGATATTTTTCAGCAGCCTTATTGGACGAAATTGCCCCAATCTCAGCTTTAGTCACCGCGATTTTATGCGTCAATGCCTCTAGTGGTATACCTTGTGCTATGGCCCTAGTCAACTCCACTTCTAAAAAAGCCATTGTTTCATACAGTATGTTAACCTGCTCTATTTTGTTTTTCCTTCTTCTTGCACTATAACTAAGTGTCTCTTCTCTGACCCCAGCTTTGAATGCGTCCCATACCACCCCACTGCTAGTGCTGTCCCTGTTTATTTCCAAAAAACCCTTTATCCAAATATTCATATGTGTTATATAGTCAGAGTCTTTTAACAGCCCCCTCTCAAATGTCCAGGATGACCTTTTTCCCCCCCTCTCTACCCCACTGAGCTTAAGGGTTAATACTAAGGGATTGTGATCTGAAAACACTCTGGGGTACTTTTCTACAGTACAATCTACTGCCAAATAGGCTGAGGTAAAAAAGTAATCCAGTCGCGCTTCCAGTTTATGCGGTGCGGAGTAGTACGTGCTCCCAAGATCAAGTGCTCTGGTCAGGGCCCATATGTCTATCAAGCCGTTATCTTGAATCAGTGCCAACAGAGCCTTACAAACCTTATTTTTACGGCCTGAATATTTTCTGATGCCCCCATCCCATCTTATGCCCAATCCATTAATATTTACATCACCACATAATATGATTGGCGCTCCTCGTGAAGCCAACTCTGAGTTTACTTCCAGTAGCACCTCCGGATCATCACCTGTGGATCCGTATACTGAACAGAGGGTGAACCTAGCTTCCCGACAGCACCCCTCTACCATCACCCATCGACCAAGTTTGTCAGCCTGGTAATTTTCCCATTTGATATCACTCCTCTTTGCCAATATAGCAACCCCTTTGGTCCTAGCCCCCTGCAGTGTATTCACAACTAAATTGTATCCTAACTGTTCCATTAATTTAGCCCTAGAACCCTCAATGTGTGTCTCCTGTAGACACAAAATATCCGCCCTAAGCCTTTTCAGTTCTATTGCCATCCTTTGCCTTTTACTTGGGTCGTTCAAACCACATACATTAATTGATGCAATTCGTATTTCCACCATTTGATATTCTAAAAAACGTTTCCTGTTCTGTATCTCCCCAAATTACCATTAATTCCATTTGTTTCGTACCTGTGCTGTTTATTTCTGAATTGTATCCTCTATGTTCCTCATGAACCGATTTTCCCTTCCTATTTTTCTCCCCGCCCTCCCTACCCCCCACCCAACCCCTCCCAAAATTGAGCAAGTGGGTCACAATAATAACATCAGATCTGGAGCAACTAGTAGAGGATAATATTGTTCCAATAATAAGGCAAGGGAAAAGTGATTTTGATAGGTGGCATAATCTTCACCTTAGTATTGTAGGGAGGTGCAATGTCATAAAGATGTTGTTTCTCCCCAAGATATTATACCTCTTTAGGTCTATACCCCTGGAGTTTGGAAACTTCTGGTTTAAAGAAATGGAAAGTATGTTCAATCGGTTTATTTGGTCACAAGGCAAGACGAGAAGGGCACTTAGGTTCATGACATTAACAAGGGAGAAGGGAGGATGGGGGGTTCCCGATCTAAAATTCTATTATTGGGCAGCCGCCTTTCAATATATGCGGGTGTTGCTGGGAGGTAAAACAGAAGAGCAGAGGAACCGCCCAGGATCAGAGGATGTGTACGAATTATTAATAGGGGAGGCCGCGAGAGGCTGCTTTTTGAACTATAGTGAGCCAAGCTACTATAAAAATGTTAGGTTCAAAACTTTGTATGCGGCCTTTAAGATCTGGGCATCCTTTAAACGGAAAGTCAGACTTGGCCGGCTGAACTATTATACACAGCTTTTTAAAAACCCAACTATGCCAGAGATCTTCCAAGATAACATCATGTCAAGATGGGAGGCAGCAGGAATTTGTTTAATAGGAGATCTTTTAGACACATCAGGCATAATAACATTTAGGGACATACAAAATAGATTTGGGATACAGACCAGAGACTTCTTCAAGTATTTGCAAGTTAGGAGCTATCTAACCCAAAAAAAAGGGGGTTTAGTGGGCTTCAATAACAGTGATATTGTGGATGTGGTTCGCTCTGATGAAGGGTGCACAATTAGTCAGATATACTCTAAGCTGATTGCGCTTCTCCAGGATGACCTAGTGAAACATGGGTCTAAATGGGAACAGAAGTTGGGTATAGTACAAAATATATTCTTAGAGTCCCTTGAATTGGGGAGGACGGTGTTTCGGTCAGCAGGGCTGCAGGCTCAACACTACAAAACACTGTTTTCACTATATCATACTCCGGCTAGAATTGCCCAATGGGGGTCAGGTTGGGATCACTTGTCCTCGGTGTAGTAGTACGGAAGCTGACTTAACACATATGTTTGCGACTTGTCCTATTTTAGCAACATGGTTATGCGAAATTGAAAAATTTATGAATAATGCACTGAAAATAAGAATAAGTTTAACACCCCAACATATACTTCTGGGAATAAGTAACAATGATGCCCCAGAGGATCATCGTCCCTTTCTCTTTATAGCAATGGCAGTGGTAAGAATTTGTATTGCATCAGCCTGGCTAGACTCTCAGGCTCCTGGATTTCAACAATGGCTGGGTAGATTATTAGCCACATATAATTTAGAAAAAGGGATATATGAAAAAAAGGGTCAAAAGTAAGAAGAATAGGTGAAAACATATGGGTCCCTCTTAAAAGATGGAAGGAGGGTAACAAGGATGTGATTATTTGAAACTAATCTGTTCCTTTTTAGTTTTCTTTTTCCTTTGTTTTTTCTTTTGTTTTTTTATTGTTGTGATCATAAATTTGTTTTTGGATTTTTTTTTTTTTTGTTTTGTATCTCTCCTACAACAATAATAATAACGATGAAGCTGTTATTATGTACTTCGGCGACTTATTTTATGGAAGGTTAATATTTATTTTCATGAAATCCTCTTGTATTCTAAGTATTGGTGATGATTTAATAAAAACAATAAAAAAAAAAAAGAAAAAAAAAAAGAAAATGTGGTGTGTCCATGTTGCGTTTTGGGCCATTTCCTGTCGCGGGCACTAGGCCTGCCCACACAAGTGAGGTACCACTTTTCTCGGAAGACTTTGGGGAACGTGGGGTGGGTGGAATTTTGTGGATCCACGCAGATTCCAGAACTTTCCACCACAGAAATGTGCGGAAAATGTGTTTTTTTGGACAACATTTTCAAAAATGTATAGGTTTGCTAGGTTTCCCTAGGTGCCGGCAGAGCTAGGGTTCATAATCTACAGCTAGGCACTTTGCAAAAAAAGGGTCAATTTTCACTGTGAAAATGTGGTGTGTACACGTTGCGTTTTGGGCCGTTTCCTGTCGTGGGCACTAGGCCTACCCACACAAGTGAGGTACCAGATGATTACAGCCATAGCCCATGATTCTAAGATTAAAAATAATCCAAAAAAGTCAAAACATAGAAAAGGCTGCCAGAGATAATCAGCTAGTTAGCAGTCGGCTAGTGATCCAGGCACAAGTACACGTGTTGCATTGTCCACATTCCACACCAAAATCAGTGCCAAAAGAGGGAGCACTCAATATTATAAATAATTCTTTTCTTCACTCAATATCATTAACAAGCAATACAGACCTCCTACAGGCATTAGAGGTCAAAACTATCAATCAATCGAATAATCTGACGAATAATGCAATCATTGATTATGCACAAGGGCACTCGCAGCCTTTAATCGAGATATCAAGTACGCTGGAACAGATTACCCAAACTGAGACTCTGAAAAGGCATAAACAGGAGAGAAATGAACCAAACCTTATAATACAGATGCCATCACACACTAATCCTATCGAAACAAGGGCGACAGGGAAAAAAATAATAATAACAAAGAAAACAAAGGAGCAAAATACAATTTCAGAAGAACTCACTGAGGGGGTCACATACAGAAAACAAAAGCGGAGAACTATCTAATGGTGCATACCTCGCTGCTAAAAGTCTTAGAAACATCAATAACTGCACTCAACATTCAGTCGGATAAGCTCGACATACAGATAGATCTGATGAACATAGTAGCTTCATATATTGCCGGAATAAACATAAAATTAGAAAAACTGATGGACTTAATAACCGAGGAACATGAAATAAATACAGCAGCAAACTGGGAGTGTCCATGTGGTCCAATAATAGACAAGCTGAGTACAGTGCCAGCCATTCTAAAAAGTATTCTAAATGAAAGGCACATGAACTGTAATAACCAGATAAAAAGCACAAGCCACTCTGATGTGAAGCAGAAGCTCAACCAACAATTACCCCTCATTGAGCAAATAAAGACAGTGGACATAACTGAAACCTGTGGGGATACAAAAGGAGGGCAAGGATTCAAACCCAACAACAGTGAACAAGTAAAACAACAAACTGACCCATTAGTTGAACACAATAATTCAAAATTATGTATGCAAACTAAGAGACAGAAGAAACGAGCTAGGAAACCCAGAAAGAATAACCAGTGTATAAAGAAAGATACTCACTGTGGGAAGTCATTCTTCCATATTTTCGATACAAAAAATTAACAACAAGCACCAGATATGATGAGCACTCATACAAATCAAGTGATGAAAGATGAGATTGAGGTAAACGAAGAACAACTCTCACTGTGAAACTCATTGAACCTTAGCCCACAAACTGACAAATCAACTGATACAACACGGACCAACCAAGTGAAAGTACAGATACAAAGCAGATTAACTGAATATAAGCAATCAGAAATAAAACAGGAAATTCTGCTTTGCAACCTACATGAGAATTAGGAATAGAAAGGAATGTACCACAGGTAAGGCAGGAAGATTCATACGCCATCATAACTACAAAGCAGGCAAACCGGGAAGATCTAAATACAACCACAGTAAACATACCAACTATAACAAATATTAATAATCAGTACAAATATGGGCTGAGGAGGTCCAGCTGAAATGTTCATAAATAGAAGATGATCAGAACAAACAGATTATAATAAAAGTAAACTTACTGAAGGCCTGTGGATCAGGGACACAGCCTAGAGAGGTGGTGCAACAATCTCTACCCATACCACCAATATCTGACACAAACCAAGACAGTAGTCTGAACAAGCAGATACTACTAACAACCCATTATATCTCACATGGTCAACAAGATCTCCTCAATAGAGTAAACATAATGATATTAATTGCTGAAATTCCTGCACTAAAACACCTCACTTCAATAGACCTGCTATCAATTAAATTAATTCCCCAAGAAGAAAAGAAAAAGATGGAAAATATCCTCTCGACTTGGAGAAATGAGGAAATCGTGACATTTATCGTGAACGCCAGACAACAATTTGAAGCATGGGGCATTACACTTTCGAAACCTCTAAGACCACGTTACCCTTCACCTTTGACAATGCCATCTAGGAGGCATAGCCTTGACCCATAAAACGATCCAGTATATTCAGTGCTACAAAATGCTAGAAGAAAAATGGGTGATACCGAAAAAATAAAGAGCAGATAAATACAAGAACAGGATGCAAACAAATGGAATTGGATAGCCTCAACTCTCAATACCACCAGAAGTGAATGAATTCCTACACAAATAAAAAGTGTTTTAGTGATTCTTTAAAGCTTTTATCTTGGAACATTGCAGGGGCAAAAAGAGAAATACAGGACAATGTCTCCCCCACAAACTGGAACAACTATGCGATCATTGTGCTCCTGGAGACTTGGCTAATTGAGCCACAGGAAGTGGCCGTCTACATACTCCATCACATAAAAGCTATAAGAACGCATCAGTATGGGAGACCAAAAGGCGGCCTTGCAGTGTATGTATCCACAGCACTGAATATCAGGTCAAAACAGCTTTGCAGTACTATATCAGACCTACAAGTAATCACATTGGATCAGTGGTCTAATTACCCAACAATAATAATAATACTAATAAATGTCTACATGCATCCGAATGCGAGGAAAAAAATGGTACAATATGATGTTACTCTTTATAATAACCGATATTAGATTTGGGAACCCAGCTTGGGAAATAATAATAACAGGTGATTTCAACTCAAATGTAATTTACACCGCGGATGAAGATGAGCATTTAGTAGAACACAATGTGTTCTGGATAGTACCTCCACACTCATCCTCAGCAGCAAAATGATAGGATTTGAATGGGCAAAAGATAGTTCTGGCCCTGGAACATCTAGGCCTGAGAGTAATAAACAGCAGAACTAAAGATGACACCCCCCCACGATGGACTTATCATGGTGCAAACGTCAGTCGACAATACACTACACAATTCTAACGTTACCACTACTGAACCATGTGGGGAAATATAATATCAAATACACAACCTGAAGCGACCATTCATACCAGCACCTGGAATTAAAAATAAACCCTCCTAAACACTAGCCAGCCCCTACAGATTTGGGGCAGTTAACAACAACTAATTTGAAACATATACGATGGTCTGCAGATACTCTACTAGAACTAACAATGCTAACTAAAGAGTAATAGAAACTAACACAATTTCAGAAAGCAGTCGAGTTGTGAACTGGACAACTTTCACAGCGAACTTGGTAATGCAGGCACCAAAAATCGATAATGCAAGGAAGACAAGGAATAAGCACACTGTAATCCTCTCAAAAGAAGCCTTCACATTAAGAAGAGAACTGAGAAAGGTGGTCAGAAATAACAGGACACTCAATGCTTCAACACACTCTTGGGATAAAATGAAAAATCTTAGGAAACTATACAAAAAGCTAATTTGGGAGGATCAGAAAATGAAACAGGAAATGTTCTGGGCAAAGCTTCTCTTCTGTGCTAAACAAACCAATAATAGAGTGTTTGGGAAATAATAAATGGGACAATGAGATCACTGCTAATTATAAACAATCTCACCTAAGTAAAACATTCAAAAGAGCTATACCAATTGATAACAAAGAGATGGGTAACAGCCACAAAGCCTTGGATCCCAAGATATCAGGACACACCATTATTAGATCTCAAGACATTAGACAGGTGTGCACAGTTTCAGACACCCCAATAGCCCTTCATAGCCAATTCCATGCAGTAGAAAAGGTATCCAAAATAATAAAATCAGGATGAAAGGATGGGGCTCCCGGGCCAAATGGCATCCTGCAGGCCATCTTCAGGAGTGATCCAGACTATTGGGCGATCCCGCTGTCGGAGCTATATAAAGAGGTAGGAACAATGGAACTCTCCGTAGGAGTTAAAAAGGGTTAATAATCAACCCGATATTTAATGGTGGTGACAGGTCCGATCCGGCAAACTACAGGCTAATCGCACTTATCAATGCTAAAGCCAAATATTATGCATCATTAATCCTGGAGGATGTCGTAGAATGATCCAATAACAACAAGTGGATCCCACTTAATCAGACAGGGTTTCGCAAAGGGTTCGGTACAACAACAAACATATTAGTCCTGGCTTTAATAGCAGAAAAGTGCAAGCGCTTGCAGAGAAAATTACTATGTTTTATTGATTTTAAAGCAGCGTTTGACCGTATAGACCGCGGTTTGTTGTGGAGTAAACTAAAGATATTGGGTCTTCCTGAAACAATACTATGAGCCATAATACAATTGTACACGGGCACGTGGATCTGTGTAAAAATAGCTAATGCTACAAGACTGTAAAGGGAAATACAGACAGAGGACTAAATCAAGGCTGTGTATTATCTCCTCATCTATCCAATCTGTTTATGGCAGACCTCTCACCAAGATTAAATCAGGTTAATTTCCATCCACCACTCCTGGGCCCTCTATCCATAACGCATCTTTCTTATGCTGACGACATAGTCTTGCTTAGCCTAACAAGAGTTGGCCTCCAAAGAGCACCTAATGAATTGTCAACTGTTGCTAAGGCCAATGCTCTTGAAATTAACATCACAAAAACGAAAACCATGTCTATCAGGAATCGGCCCGGGCATCAACGCCCAATTAAGCTTGGAGAAACAACCTTAGGGGTAGACAACACTTACAAATATTTGGGGGTGTTCATAGATGATTGAATGAATTTCCAATTTCATAAAAAATAACTTGAAAAAAAGGAAATGGTCTAATTTATGAATGCTGTGCCCTTGCAAAAAAACTAAGGGACCCATCTTTTAAGCCAATAGCAGCAGTTATGGCCGCCAAACTATTGCCGACAGTAGCTTATGTAAGCATCATTTAAAATCGTAAAGATGCAAAACATTTACATAATCTTCAAACAAAAACGTACAAAGAAGTCTTTGGCCTACCAAAGAATGTATCCCTGGCACAGGTGCGACTGGAATTTGGACTTATGCAACAAGAGATAGGGAGAAGATACGCTGCTATTAAAACATGGCATAAAATATGTTTCCACTAGTAGTCCAGCACACACAATACTGTCAGTAATGTATCCAGTTTAATGAGAGTCTGGCTCATATTTATTAATGATTTGCACTAGGAGCATATCAAAGAAAGAAGAGCACAACGTTAATAACAGCATCTGACGACAGTGTCTCAATTCAAATATTCTTTATTCTTTTTCTCCATCTTTAAAAAGAAACGCCATTGGATAATGATTATAGTAGCCAGCGCGTTTCGTCTTTTCATGGACTTCTTCAGGGCTCCAATTTGTATACGTAAATATTTTGTTGTGAGTCAATAGAACGGTTCTGGTGTTTTATAGTATCAAGGCCTTCTACATAGTGACAGAAATTTGAGTTTGTGTGACCAAATTTCTACAGCGTCTCTGGCATGGTCATAAAATCTGGTTAAATCGCCTTGTGGCGGGCTCAGGAACAAGATCCTCATTCAAATTACGTCAAATTCCTGAAAACAGCACTTGAGGAAATAAATACAACAGAACTCTGGGCTCCGAACTCCGCATTCCCAGTTTTTCGCAGGGTGATAAACAAAACGGCCAAACTCCACTCACTACTAGAAGACAAATGTAAATTAGCGATTGGTCATATGCCTGGATGGTTCTCCAATCCTACACAACAGCACGTCAGCCAGAATACTTAAACACAACGTATTTAGTTAATCTGAAATGAAAGTTAATGGGTACCAGGTTCGGGTCACTACCAAGTTTGACCGATCAAACGACATGGAAGTATGCCTGTCCCAGGACATGTAACTTATGTGGTGCTCTAATGCAAGATGTTATTCATCTGATCTGTTTATGTCCATTTTTAAAATCTATTTGGGATTTGTTATTCAAAAAAGCTTTTAACGATAGGGCATTCGGTCCTGCAGATCAGCTATAATTAAAGGTCTTGATCCAACAGACCCCCAACTGAACTGTAAGATGATTACATTTTTAATGCTTTATGAAAAGATAATATGGATCAAGGAAAAACACGTCTCCTTATGATCCACTGACAAAATAATGATCATGTACGCCCTTGAACACTATGAATTATTCCTTGGATGATTTACTATACCCTATATCTAAGCCCTTTGTTAATAAATCAATTTACTGTCTGGATTTTAATAGTACTAATGCACTATATATCAAAAACCGATAAGATAGCAATATCGTACACTATTTATTTATATGATATAGTAATACATTCCACTTTTGTTTGTCTTAAATGACAGCACATTTGTTTTAATTTAATTTTAAATGTCTTTGGAAATTAAGTGTCTTTCAGAATATTGTTATGGTTTTTATTAAATTAAGCAATAAAGTATTGTATTGCACATCACTCATGACAAGGTCAGTGACATCACTGATGACATTTCATATTACATTACTGATGACATTATCCACAGAATCTCTGACACACCCACTCACACCCCATATAACCTTTCATACAGTCACTCAAACTTCCACATAACTATTCTCAAACCCATTCACATACCCACACCAGTAATTACACAGCTACTCACTGATTCATAGATCAGTACATACATCCACTCACTCAGCCGTACAGGTACTCACACACCCACTCACTCACTAATACAGCCACTGACATACCTACTCATACACCCATACAGCCACTCACACACTAAGGGGCCAATTATGATGTTGGTTGGAAAGCCTTCGACCAACAGTCAGATTCCCTTAGACCGCGTCGGAACCCTTCTGACCGTCTCGGTCAGAAACAATTCCTACCGACCGATTATGATGCATGTGCTTGGAAAGGAAACCGTTCGGACATTCCGAATCAGTTCCGACCGGCACTCGGAGACTCCGAGTCGGTCGGAGCTGATTCGTACAGCTCTACCGACAGAGTTTCCGACCGACCGATTACAATGTTGGATTCAGACAGCCTTTCCGACTCGGTTTGTCCGACATGGAAAGTCTGTCCTAAACTGTCTTAGGAGGCCCCTAGCAGGCTTCCCTTTATCCTGAGGCCTCTGGTTGGGGGCTGTGGGGGGTACCCATGGGACCCCCCTTCAAAACCTTGCCCAGTGTGGCAGGCACCTTGGGGTGCCTGCGACAGGGTGACCGGTTTTCAGCAACCACCCCTTTTCCCCATAGGGAGCCTGCATTGTTGGTCGGAACAAAGGCTCCCATTGAAGTCAATGGGAGACCTTCCAAACGGTGTTAGGAAGCATCATAATCGGTCGTGTGGAACCGCTAGTTGTCTGGAACTGAATCCAACAAGGAGTCGGGTGGTTTAGTTTCCGACTGACATCGTAATCGGCCCCTAAGTCAGTCACCCATGGTTACTCACACAACTACTCACTCACTCATACAGTCACACAGCCACATACTCACCCATACAGTTACAAACACACTCACTCACTTACTCATACAGATACTAACATATACTCACTCACCTATACAGTCACTGACCCAAGCACACACTCACCCATAGAGCCACTCCCATTCACTCACTCACCCATACAGTCACTCACAGAAAACCATAAAAGTCAGGCAATCACTGTTAAAAACCATCAAGTACATCATAAAAGGCTAAGATTTAATACAATACAACCATTACAGCCCCATAGGATACCAAGTTAATAACAAAGACTATGTCAAAAACCAATGAGTTCATAGATAGAATTTCATCTCACCACAGTAGCCAGGATTGCCCCGAATAGGTTAACCACAGCTGGACCTGAGCCTGACCGCAGCCCTTAAAAACTGAGGGGCAGATTAACAAGAAACTGACGCATCTGTAGAGATGCGTCAGTTTCCCTGCGCCTCCATGGAAACCCTTGTGCCCCTATGGATGCGCCGTATTTACAATACGGCGCAGCATGGCGCAAGGATTGACAGATGCTTCAGACATTCTGACGCATCTGTTAGCGCAAAATTCACGCATTGCTGGAGTTGTGTCACAAGCACGATGCATCTCCAGCAATGCATGGGGTGGCTAATACTTATTGTTTGACACCGCAATATCAAAGTCTTTGGAAGGCCTTGATTATTCAATGTATTAAATACACTGTGTGCTGTGTTAAGGTCTATGACTTTTTGCTCTGTAAATACACACGGACCCTAGAGACTATTGTTGAGAGTGATTGTGCTGGAATTGGATACACAGCTTCATATGAATAGATGTGTGGAAGATAGGAGTCTTCCTCTTAGGGACCATATTTGCCGTGGTATTGTAATGTTTTGTATCATTTTTTGTTTGATCTTTGTATATAGTAAAATTTGTATGTTGTTTGTATTATAATTTGTAGCAACTCTATACCAATCAGGATAAAATTTGAATGCTTGGAGAGATCCAATAAAAGAAAGATCTTGTAATGTTCGAGCTGTGTCTATGATTAATTGATGTAATTCATAGAATTAATATTAGCTGTATCTTTCCCTGCTCCTCAGTCTTTCTCTGTTTTTCGTTTATGCTGCTTCACTCCTTACGCCTGCTCCAAATAGGTGTAAGGTTTTGATGCAGTGGCGTCCTAGAAGTGGCGCAGTGAAATCTTGTAGATTTCTACTGCATCACTTCTACGAGGCTTTCTTGCGTGGGAAAGCCCACCCTGCATACATTTACCTGACCCAGGTATAATGTGACACAGGGCTTTACAAGATGACGCATCTTTCTAGATGTTTCACGTTGTAAATGGGCTGCAATGTGGCGCATTGTTTACGCCACCGCTGCATCACAAAAAGTGACGCAACGGCGGTGCAACCATCTGCCACTGAAAATCATTGCGAACAGCATTTATCCAACGCACTCCGCCGCTTGCGGAGCTCCGCGTAGCGCAGCAGAGATTTTTTGCACTTCGCGGAGTTCCGCGGAGTGGAACTCCGCGAACTCCGCCCAGGCTTAAAGATTTCATCCACAACGATAAAGGATAGTACGCCAGCATGTCTGAGAGAAAGGCCATTCTCAGTTCTTCATGAGCTACAAAGAGTGAGGTGCCCTGCGGTAAGCAGAGTATCCATCTCAGGAAGGCGTTTTCAACAATTTGCAGCACCTCATGCTCGATGTAGCCCCAGATCTTGCCGCCATAAATCACCTTAGAAATGCATTTGGCCTTGTAAATCTGCAAAAGGACCCGATGGGTCTACTACCCAGTCTAGAGGCAAAGTTAAAAACAGCGGCGTTAGCCCTGACAAAATCCCCTTTCTTTCTACTTATCTGAGGGCGCCAGTTCAGGGCCGCATCAAACACTACCCCCAGGTAAGAGAAAACGTCAGTCTTAGGAACCGGCATGCACCCTACCATGAATGTATAAGATTTTACTGGGCAGAGACCCACTTGCAGTACGAAAGATTTACTGTTATTGACCAACAAGTCCAGGTCCTCTATGAAGTGGACAAAAGAGTTCAACAAAGATTGCAATTCCCTAGCTGTCCTAGCCATAAAAACAGCGTACAGTAGGACAGGCAGACTACACTGACCCACCTGGGGACAATCTGTTTTTAACTTCAAAAGGATCTGCTCCAGACTATAAACGAACAGGTTAAAACGAAAAGGGGCCAAAATGCACCCTTGACGTACCCCTCTCCTAATTAAAAACTTGTTGAGTGACTCTGAGGTCTTTAGATTAGCGAACCACAGCTTTGGTGTCTCTGTGGAGATCCCTTAAGAACAGGACAATGTCTCTGTCGACACAATAGACAGCATGATCTACTAAAGCTTGGATCTGTTAATGCAATCAAACGCTGAGGACAGATCCATAAAAGCTAGGTAGATGGTACCAAGTACAGCCGACGGTGTACTTGCTAAGGGCCATATAGAGATTAAAACTCTGGTCCACCATTGAACGTCTGGGGCGAAAGCCATATTGGACCTCTGCCAAGATGTTATTATCACCTACCCATCTCGAAAGCTTATCTAGTACCATGTGTCCCACTACCTTTACCACAGAGTTGAGTAGAGAGATGGGCCTACGACAGTGGGTGCTATCTTGATCTACCTTTTTGAAAACAGATACAATGGTGGATAACTCCTAGGTACCCAGGTAGCCTGTCGTAACTGCAGCATTAATAATCGAGGTAAGGGCGGGTACCCAAATATCCAAATTCAAGATGTAGAGGTTTGGGGGGATCCCATCAGGGCCTGGGGCCTTGTTTTTAGACAGCCCCACTATACCCACTCTTACTTCCTCCACAGTGAACACCACTTTAGATTTACCCTCACCCATATACTGAACTTCCCTCAAAGGGGGTGGACTGAAACATGTCCTCAAAATTCCTTGCCAGTTATCTTCAGTAATGTGGGCGTCCAATAAGTTGGCGCTATCTGCTGCCAGAAAGGGATTATTTATGATGCTCCAAAACTTTGAACTATTCTTCAGGGTACTGGCATCTATGAGTTATGGCAAGGCCTCATCTTTCAGTGCAGACTTAAGTTTTGCTAGGGCAGCCTTGTACTGTCTATGACATCCCTTGACTATACAGGTATCTCTTGGTTTAGTACCCAGGGCTTCCTTCAAGTTCCTGGAGGCACGTGAACATTCATAGTCAAACCATCTTGGGCAGAATGACGGCAACGTGTCACCAGGGCCTTTAACCCCTTGCATGCGCGGCCGATTTTCGCCCTGTGCGGGGCATTTCATTAAGCGGGCGGGTTCATGACGAGCTCAGCTCGTCATGCGCACACGAGCACTGCGCAGCATGACGAGCTGAGCTCGTCATGAGCATGGAAGGGGTTAATTGACTAGCTATGGTACCTGATATTACACTTAAAGCCTCTATAATATCTGTTGGCTTGGCTAGCCTGGATAATAAACTATTTGTGGAACTGGGGGAGCAGGTACTCATAAAACTGATCTGGGATAATCTGTGCCTACTTTTGTCTCCTTCCACCATCCATAGCTATTAATGACCCACTGACTCACCCAAGCACTCATCCATACAGGCAGTCACACACCCCCTCACCCACCCATACAGACACGCAGACACCTATAGAGGTATTCAGACAACCAATCACTCATCCATACAGAAACTCATGTACCCACTCACACACCTATACAATTACTTAGACACCAACTGACAAGCAGATACAGACATTTACACAACCAGTCACTCACCCATACATTCACTGAGAAACATAATCACTCACTTATACAGTTAGCCACACAACCACTGAATCATCCAATCAGGTACTTATACACACGCCTATTTACCTATAAACCTTGTTATATATATTTAACACTCATAAACTTTATTTAAAACACCCACAGTCACTAGATGATGTCATCAGTGATATCATTTGAGATGTCATCAGTAATGTCACTGGTAATGTCATGAGTAATGTAATATGTGAGGTCATAAGCAGTGCATTGCATTGCGGGGGTGTGAGTTATAGTTAGCTTAGCTAACTGTAACTGCTGAATTTCTCTGGTTTTGTATGAGTGGAATGTCAGCCTCACCATAACGTCCCTGTAACCTTTGTTTTCTTCATTGAATTTCTATTTTTTTTAAATTCTATCTCCTAACTATAATGTGCCTGTAACCTTTGTTTTTTTTCAGTGAATATAGATATAAATAATACCTACTGTAGGTCGCCAGTAGGTAGTTATAGTAAGGACCTAGTTTCCATTGGAAAAGCATTTTTTAACTTGGCTATAAATTTGGCATCATTTGACCAATCTGCATGACATTTTCCCCAAAAAGTGTCACAGTGGGTAATATTGTTATTAAAAGTGTGTGGGTGATCTGTGCAGTGGGGAACGAGAATTTGGGGAGCGAAATAAGGGTGCGTTTGTAATGTTAATTCTCATAGGAAACTTTAGCCACACCTACAACCCGAACCGCTGAACGGACTTACACCAGATTTGGCATGGAGGTAGACGTCGGTTCAAGGAAGTGCATTTTGCTTAT
This sequence comes from Calotriton arnoldi, assembly GCA_963921515.1. Taxonomy (NCBI): domain Eukaryota; kingdom Metazoa; phylum Chordata; class Amphibia; order Caudata; family Salamandridae; genus Calotriton; species Calotriton arnoldi. Next base: position 1,138,236 of record CAWUFW010005228.1, on the reverse strand, counting down.
TTGTTGTAAATCCGTTCAGTAGTTGTTGAGAAATATAAGTTTAAAATTATAGTGATATCTCTGGCAACAGATATTTTGCGGTGGTTCAACGTTTAATCGCGATTGCATGCGCCAAAGGGAATGCTCTGATTGGCTGGACGCAACCTGAACAGAAAGTTGCGGCTACAATTTTATTGCTCGGGAACGGTTCCCGGGGCTGAAATTTTGTGTGAAAGGCCACATAAGAGGTCAGGGTGGAGATAGTCTGACCCCACGGTTGAGAAATGGGGGTATTAGTGACACAAGTTATGTGTCCAAAATAGTTTTTTGTTAATCGCGCTCGATATTCGCAACGACGCTGCCACCGCCAGTGCAGCCCCCTGTATATCATCGCGGGGACATCGTGATTACCGGCGAAGATTGATGGAAATATAAAAAAATATATCAGTGAATCATTAATACACATTTTATATTATTGAGATTCTGATAAATGTTTTTATAGAGTTATTTATATAGTGAGTTATCTACTGTTGTAGAAGCCTAAGACAAAGACTGAACAAATAATACCAAATCTCTATCAGCACATAAGATGAATAGAATTTATTATAGGTCAACAAGATAATGGAAATACGTGCAGCATGGAGACAGTCAGCATAGCTGCTGAGTGTCCGAAGAGGAGACGCTTCTGACAGCTTTTATTGGTACACACCACAAAAGAAAAAAGGGTCATAATGCATGTAAGACAAATTAAGCATTGAATATATGTCCAATCAGAGGAGGCCTGAGCTGCATTATACCTTTTATGGTCCGAGATGTACTGTTGCTGACCACGTGTCCTGAGTATGTGACAACTTTGGGACTTTCCACTCTAATGAAATGTATTAGCCTCAGTACTTTTCCATAGAAATGATTGCAATATCTAGCACGTAACAGGGTTATGTCTAAATATGATGTGCTGAAACACTTGCAGCTAAGCTAGTATCTTCTGCTGTTGTAATGTAATTCTTGAGCAAGCCTTGCATTTACGAGAGCAGCTTTACTTTGAGCCATGGAAAAGTACAAGCATTTGGCTAGTGATTTTATGTCAACTTTGGGAGGGCCTGAAGATTTAGACATTTGGTATCAACTAAGGAAAGACGGTTTCCACATTCCCCCATCTGATACCAAAACACCAATTTGCATCATGTCTCATCATCATCTTTGTTCCTTCATAACTGAAGTCGGACCTGGACACGTGGTGTTCGTGTACTTTGTACCTTGGCACTCAGCGTGCAAAGCTTGGTGCAAAAGGCTGAAATCAATGCTGGGCAAACTTCTTGGGTCATTATACAAAGGGTGATCAGTGCTGCTATCCCAAACATAATGCTATAACTACCCTCACTCCCACTATAATTGTCCCTATTACACACTTTGCTCTACTGTGCTACTTTCCATAGTCCATCTTCATCTTAGTTTATGTTGTCACAGCAAAAGGATCAATGCAAAGTCTCTTTTTCTGCCTCTCACTGCTGGTCATCAAAGTTCATACTCAGTGTCTTGAAGATATAGAAACAGCTCACAGTTCGTTGCACAATTATTCAACAGTCCAAAAGACTTCCCTAACCCTTCTCTCTTCTGGGGGGCGTGGTCAGCCAGGCTTGAAGATGGCCGCTGCTTGAGCGAGCTCCGGCACCCGCCCGCATAATCCTACCATTATTCGCGCCACCGAGACACTGTAGGTTGAAAACGTATCTGCAAAGGACGTCTCAGGGCCTGCGACTTCACCTGCTGTGAGCTGGGCCGGTGCCGGGTCCGCTGCGCAGAGCGCGGTCTCCGCTCGTGGCTGGGCCTGGGCCTTCCGATCTGCGGCCTGCTGAAAATATCGACGGCGCAGGACAGCGCTGCTGAGGACGGAGCTCCTCCCACAACGAGTGCGGAGGCTTGGGCGGCGGCCGCGAGGACCGGAGTGCGTGCGCTCCGAGGACAGAGACCGCAGGCGGCGGCGAGGTCTCCTGCGAGACCCAACTGTGGTGTGCGAGTCGGGGAGCGGCGGCCTAGTGCGTGGCGGCGATCTGCGCTCCGGCGGAGCAGTGCGAGGACGGCGCGGGTGCGCCTGGCTGCCTTTATACCCCTCCGGTAAGATCGTTGCCAATGCGTGGCAGTGTGGCAGCGTTGTGGGCCGCGTAAGAGGTCCCTGTGGGCGCTGCTGCTGTGCACTACCTTGAGGGGGCCCCGGAGACCATCGTGACCAGCTGGGGGTGCCTTAGAACACTGGACATGCCACATGCAGACTGTGTCTCGCATGGGTCTGCGCAGAGCCCGCGTTAGTGTTTGTGGACGCAGAGACAGGGCACGAGTTGTGGTGGGGGCTGGGTGCCGCATGACCCCGCAGCTTCATAGCGAAGGCACAGCCAGCCTCGAATTTGGGGCCCACACAGAGGTGTTCCCCCACACAGGATTGGTGCTACCGGAGGGGTAGGCTGCATCGCGCCTCAGCACTGGGAGCTAATATCCGACACAGTGTCACTACAGCACACCTAACTTATAGCAGCGGACATGGGTCGCACAGATAAGACGCAGCCTAAAATTTCATTCGAACACCGCTAATCCACTAGACTCCGGGAGGATGAACAGGACCAGAATAACGCTGCTGGGCCGGATGAAGCAACCGCACCTGAGGGGGATATCCGGCAGATTCTAGGCGCAATGCAGCGTAGCTTAACCTCCATAGATGCGAAAATAGACTCCCTGGCATACAGACTCGACAGGATGTCCGAAAGAGTGGACAAGCATGCCGAGAGAATTAATCAAGCGGAGCGCCGGATCTCAGATACTGAGGATGCACAGACCGAAATGGGGGCCACGCAGCGTCAAATGGAGAAATTGGTCACCACCCTGAAGGATAAAGCTGAAGATTTGGAGGCGTGTTTGCGCAGGAACAATTTACGCCTGCTGGGCCTGGCAGAATCGACAGCCATGGGTCCCATGGAGCAGTTTATAGAGACATTGTTAGTACAGTTGTTGGGGCGAGCTACCTTTTCCGATGTATTCATTGTGGAGCGGGCGCACCGATCGCTTGGCCCGCGTCCTCCACCTGGAGCCCCTCCACGACCAATACTCATTCGTCTGTTGAATTACAGGGACAGGGATGCTGCATTAAGACGCGCAAGAGAGCTGAAAACACTCCCATATGAAGGTGCGGAACTCTCCCTTTTTCCTGATTTCACACCATCGGTCCAAGAGGCGCGAAAGAAGTTCGGCCCTGTCAAACGTAAGCTTAGAAAACTGCAAGTGGATTACGCGATGCTTTATCCTGCTCGCCTCAATGTCTCCATCGATGGCAAAACGAGACTGTATACAGACCCCAGTGTTCTACAAAAAGACCTTAAGAAATTCGATGTGGAAAGTGCGAAAGGGGGTCCCACCCTGTCTGCGGCAGCGGAGGATGACAGTACACTTACAGATAACACTGGGGGCACAGGGGCTGCCTCTTTGTCTGCTATGCCGTCCTAATTGTACCTGGCATTGGCCGCTGGCTGTCATGGGGGCTTTGTTAAGGTGTTCCGCAATTTGACATAAGGTGTAACAACATGTCTTTGATTTCGATTTGCAGATTGATAGTTCAATTGTAAATATGTCTCGGAGGTTGGAGAATACAGCGGGCGGGGCTGACCTCCCTTACCGTTTGTTGGGGGTCCGGCGACCATCGCCACCGAGTGTATTCCACTAGGGTATAAAGTTGGGGATTGCTGCCCAGTTGGCAGGAACGAAGCAAAATTGAACCTGGGGAGGGAAAGTTTTTGGGTAAGCTGTATCTACTTATTTTGATAAGCTGTGGGGGGGGGGGTGGTGGGGTGGGAGTTGGGGAGGTTAAAAAAATGCAACCGTATTATTGGTATAGTCGCTACTCGTTAATTGCATTCAGACGCGCAGTCACTGTATATCCGGGATCGGATGGCCACAAATTTCCCAGGTGCTAGTACTCATCCCGTAGGGGTACGTTTCCTCTCTTGGAACGTCCGAGGCCTAAATGATCAACGCAAAATACGAAAGGTAGTTGCGTATATGTATAGGCACCAGGTTGATGTAGCTGTACTACAGGAGACCCACCTTTCCCCTACTACAAGTTTACTGACACAACGGAGAATGAAGGGGCAATGTTTAGCCGCAGGGTTCACATCTCATGCTAGGGGAGTACTCGTGTGGACACGCAAGAATTCTAACATACAAATACAGGCTGTCGATATTGATCCCAACGGTAGATACATAATAGCGAAATGCCGCAGGGAACACTACAAGTGGTTGCTAGTGGGGGTATACGGTCCCAACCATGACGATCCGCAGTTCTATCACACACTGCATGCTAAGATCTCAAAATACGCTCATCTACCCATGTTGTGGGGAGGGGACTTTAACTGTATACAAGATTTGGAATTGGACCGTTCAAGGGGTGCCACGAGACCACTTTCACGTGCTGCCTGCGCTATAGCATCCATGGTACGAGCCGAGGGATTGTGTGATGTTTGGCGCCAGCGAAACCCCACGGGGAGGGAGTACACGCATTACTCGGCAGCTCATGACACGCATACCCGTATAGATTATTGGTTCGCCTCCCAGACGTTGCTCGCCTCAGTTAAAGCCTGCACACACATGTCCAGGACATTATCGGATCATGCCCCACTTTGCCTAACATTGGAACTGCCAGTCCAGAGTTCACAGTATCGATCCTGGCGATTCCCACAATATTCTTTATTGGATTCGGTCTTTAGTGCAGAGCTGGGTACTGCCATTGACGAATTTTTTTTAACAAATGTAGGTAGTGTAGATTCCATGGGGTCGATGTGGGAGGCTTTTAAATTGTACATAAGGGGGATAGTTATCTCTAAACATGCTGGGGTCTTGAGGTCAATTCGGGCACGTTTGGCCTCCACGGAAGAAACGTTAAGTAGGCTGGAAGGTGTCCACTTAGAGACAGGAGACCCGCAAGTGCTAGCCCAGATTCATGCTCAAATACATGAGTTTCAAACTCTGGCGGAGGACGAGGTAAAACATCTGGGTAAATACGCTGTAGCCAGAACATATGCGGAAAAGGATAGGCCAAGCGCCACCTTGGCTGCTCAGATACGGCCTCCTAGGGGAGATAATCACATTTCGCAGGTTTATGATATGGGACAGACTCTGGTGCACGACACACCCGCCATTTTGGAAGCCTTCGCAGATTATTATACAGGGTTATATATCTCACGGCCCAACAGTTCCTCTGAATCGGATGAGGAATACTTGGAGTATCTTAATATGGCCTGGCTGACTAATAGTGACAGAGAACGGTTGATAGGACCACTCAGACCAACGGAAATATCAGCCGCATTGAAAAGCATGCCTAGCGAGAAGACCCCTGGGTCTGATGGCCTAACAGTGGCATTTTATAAAGCCTTTCTCGACAAACTGCTGCCTCATCTGTTCAACTTGTTTGAGGAGATGGTCAGGACAGGCACTATGCCACCGACTATGAGGGAGGCGACCATAGTTACAATACTCAAACCTGGGAAGTCTCCGGAACACTGCTCATCATACAGGCCTCTTTCATTGTTAAATACTGATACGAAGCTTTTTGCAAAGGTGTTGGCCAATAGACTGGCCCCCTTGCTGCCCAAGATGGTGGGTCCGGAACAAAAGGGTTTTGTCCCGGGCCGCTCGCTTACAAATAATCTCCGTACACTGTTCGGTACCATAGCGTGTATACAGCCTAGTATCAAAGCAGCGGCATTATTTATTGACATTGAGAAAGCATTTGACTCGGTAGAGTGGCGCTTTCTGTATGCCGTGCTCAGGAAGGTGGGCGTGGGGGATGTTTTCGTGCAGCTAATCCAGGTGTTGTACAAAGATCCGATAGCAAAGGTGAAACTCAATGGTGCAGTCTCTCGGGCAATAACAATCAGCAGAGGGACGAGGCAGGGTTGTCCCCTCTCCCCTCTATTATACGCACTAGTGGCCGAACCCTTACTATGCGCAATGCGTGAATACCACGCATACAAAGGCATACGTTCCCCAACTTACAACACTGTGATCTCGGCCTATGCCGATGACACTCTACTCTATATCCGAAACCCAGCGCAAAATTTGCCACCTATGCTACAAGAAGTAGAGAGATTCAGCCAACACTCAGGACTCCATATCAATTGGCAGAAATCACTTATGTTCCCACTCACCTCAGTCACAGAACAGGTCAATACTGCGTACCCATTACAATGGACCACGGACCCAGTAAGATACTTGGGTATCAAAATACACACTGATGCCGAACTAGTCTTATCAGAAAATTACGGCCGAGCCCTCCAGAAATTATCCGAATCAATAAATCAGTGGATAAAACTGCCGTTATCGTTGATGGGCAGAGTGGCGCTGGTGAAAATGGTGGTTCTCCCGCGTTTTCTGTTCCTGTTCGCCAATATACCAATAAGTCTACCACGATCTTTTTTTAACACACTACGCAGTTCACTGAGTCGCTTGGTCTGGGCGGGGAAGCAGCCGCGGGTCAGATGGGAAGTTCTCACACGTCCCTACGCTGGGGAGGGCTAAATGCACCTGACATGGAGAAGTATTACAGAGCGGCACAAGCCCTGCATGCACACATATGGTTCCATGGCCCCCGAATATGCCGCAATTTCTACCTGAGCGAAACGTCGTGTCCCCTTCCCCGCTACCAGGGAGGGTGACAGGGGCAGCACGCACTACATGTGGTAGGATCGATCCAGTGAATTGCACAGGCGCGCAGTTTTCTCAGACTGCGAAACAAATGCATCTCCCTCTCATATACTCCCCAAAGCTCCCCATATCCTGGTGTAGCTGGCTTCCACACGGGGGGGGACAAGGCCCTAATGGGTGTACTGGCGAAATTGAATATACAGTGTTTGGGTGACCTGTTCCATGACGGAGGGGTTAAAACCTGGGACCAGGTGTCAAGTCCGGTGTCCAATGTTACAACCTTGGATATGTTCCAATATTATAGATTCCGTAGAGCTCTGCGCGGGTTGTTGTCGGAAGGAATGGTAGAACCGGCAGAGATGCCCGCGTTAACGTACCTATTACAAGCCCCTAACACACAGCATGGCATAACTAGACTGTATACAGCATTTCTCACGGCCTGTGAGTTCCCCAAGTTAAAATTTCAAGCTGATTGGGACGCTGAGCTCAATGTCACAGTCACGGACGAACAGTGGACATGGTGCTTTGCCTCGGTGAGGTCAGTTTCTCTTAACGGTAGACACCGGTTAATATAATTTAAATACATACACAGAACATATTACACACCAGTCAGGCTGTATAGATACGGGCTCCGTGACGATGACACCTGTCCTAGATGTTCCGCTGGTGGTGCTACTTTCCTGCATCTAGCATGGACTTGTCCCGGTATAAGAACTTTCTGGCGCAGCGTGTATCAAGCCCTTTCGGACATGTTGTCGACTGAGCTACCCGAGGAGCCTCTGGTGGCACTACTGGGGTATGCTCGGGGATCCCAAAGGGGGTACGAAAACTAGCAGAAATAAGCTTATTATTAGCTAAGAGAAGAGTTGCGATGCGATGGATGAGGGGCCCACTGCCTATGCTTGCCGAATGGGAGAAGGATTTGGCATATTGCTCTACGCAGTCCGATACTTATAACACACTCATGCCAGCGCGCTGTGCCCCCAGGGATATATGGGGCCCATATAGACAATATTTGCTGAATAAAGCGACGAACACTGCCCCGCCTGTCGAGTTAGATAGAACTGGTGTGGGCTGATTTGCTGAGACTCACCTGGCTAGATGTTGAGCAGTCCAGAATTGCACCAACTGGTTGGTCTACCGACCCGCTGGGAAATGGGGATCCTGGGATTCTGTATATCATTAATGTTATAATTAGTCTCTGGTGTTCGAATAATAATGTTTGGTCTCTGCTAATGACGGCTCGGGGTACAGGCTGACTAGGGAAATGTACTTATCATGCGCTGGAAATATACTGTATGTATTTATCAAAAGTGACTACATTGGACAACTGAATGTAACTGTTTTTTCTGCGGTTGTAAAAATGAAAAATAAAGTTATAAAAAAAAAAAAAACCCTTCTCTCTTCTTCTGCAGAAAGATTCCTAATTGTATTCTTCTCCCACTTGGGTCTATGTTATCTTCTTTTGAAACATTTATACACAATTCACAGGTCAGTTGACATCCCTCATAAGATCAGAGCCTATTTCATCAATGACATACTGTAAAATTTCAAGACGAATTTCCGCAATCTCCTGAGCTGGTGGCTGATACCCAAAAGTCGGGATCGAAAGATCTCGCCTAATCAAACTTAGCAAGTCACTCAATATCGGAGGGTTTTGTACAGTGAATGTCAACATTCCATTGGCTTCTACCCCAGGGACCAACAGTTCGATCTCAATTATCATTTCTGAAGCTCTGCGAGTCACTCGTCCAGACCTCAGCCTCCCGGACCTCACTGTTCCTGGCATCTGTAATCAGATAGGTCCACTCCCGGTGCAATGTACCGCTGGCACGGTACTCTAGCTCTCCTTGACCTTCTCAAACCCCCTTGTGCTTGCTCTTTGTAACTCAGTTCTGATTCAGATGTCTCAGGTACAGGGGCAAGATCTCTTACAGGAGCGAGCCTCCAATGTTGCCTCTTCTGTCTCACAGCCTTTGGAAGCTATTATTACTAGAACCAGCGACAATATTGTTGTCAGTACTACTGGCCACTTTCTTTCCACTTTCCTTGTTCTTGGCACTGTCCTAGCTGTTGTCAAAAAGTTCTTGGAGTTGGAAAACTTCGTAGTCTCTGTGTGAAGCAGTTAGTCTTTGTATCTAACTAGCAGGTCCTGCGCTCCTATTGAGGCAGGCACCAGCAATACTTTCAGAATAAATCATTGGTGCTCCTGTTGTGTACCATCAGAGGTCAACGTAATGTCACTAAGCACTTGAAGGAAGGGTAGGGATCCTTGGAAATATGATATCCGGAGGCCTGGCTTGCTGTGCGCAGCAGGGATATGCCTCTGTCAAATTAAGCTTGCTGTTGGAGGCCTGGCCTGCTGTGAGCAGGGATCTGCCTCTTCTTTAGGTCTTACTTGCCGTTTTTTCTTTGCTGGAGCGAAAGTTGTACCTGCAGGGTGCCTCGGATGCAGCGGGTGGTGCAGGTGAAGCCTGCCCTCCTTGCTCCAGCCCTGCAGTTGGAGCTTGCCCTCCTTGCTCCGGCCCTGTTGCTTTCTTGGTGTGGGAGCTGTGGATACAGGATGTCAGCCCCTCACACTTTACGTATGTGTGGCTAGTGTGGTTAGTTGGAAGAATGTCTCATCTTCTCTTTCATTTTCACCCTTTTCGAAAGTCTGCTGAGGAAGGATGCAGAGCCTCGATGATGATACCTGTAAACAGAAAAGTAACCATTGGTGCCTGTCTTCAAATAATTCGAGAGGTTAGCAAACACTTCAATTACTTAGGCACTTACAATTTGAAGGAAGCAAAGTGATGAGAAATAAAATGAAGATGTCTCATTGTCACAGCTTGTAGACTGAGGGGTTGGGGCGTTGATGTTCCAGACGTCTTTAGTTGATGTATCGAAACCCCGAAACCGGTCCTAGGATGCTTGTTTCCAGTCCAGGGAGGACTTGGCTTGGCAGTTCGGGCTGAACTGTTCCCATGAGGCACAGGGTCAAGACTGATTTGCATATGGCTGGGTTCAAACTGGAATGGCATGGTGAGCAAAAAACTATGGATTTAGGCCCAGATCTCTGTACTGGGGTGAATGTATGACATTGTTCTGCATTCTGTCCATCAACTGTTGTTTTTGCATTTGTCACCCCGAGTGGGACGGGTATGCCCAGACGTGGGTCCCGTGCTCTCCATGCCACTGGAATCAAGCTATCCTGGCTGAAGAGGGTGAAACCCCGAAACCGGTCCTAGGATGCTTGTTTCCAGTCCAGGGAGGACTTGGCTTGGCAGTTCGGGCTGAACTGTTCCCATGAGGCACAGGGTCAAGACTGATTTGCATATGGCTGGGTTCAAACTGGAATGGCATGGTGAGCAAAAAAACGATGGATTTAGGCCCAGATCTCTGTACTGGGGTGAATGTATGACATTGTTCTGCATTCTGTCCATCAACTGTTGTTTTTGCATTTGTCACCCCGAGTGGGACGGGTATGCCCAGACGTGGGTCCCGTGTTCTCCATGCCACTGGAATCAAGCTATCCTGGCTGAAGAGGGTGAAACCCCGAAACCGGTCCTAGGATGCTTGTTTCCAGTCCAGGGAGGACTTGGCTTGGCAGTTTGGGCTGAACTGTTCCCATGAGGCACAGGGTCAAGACTGATTTGCATATGGCTGGGTTCAAACTGGAATGGCATGGTGAGCAAAAAAACGATGGATTTAGGCCCAGATCTCTGTACTGGGGTGAATGTATGACATTGTTCTGCATTCTGTCCATCAACTGTTGTTTTTGCATTTGTCACCCCGAGTGGGACGGGTATGCCCAGACGTGGGTCCCGTGCTCTCCATGCCACTGGAATCAAGCTATCCTGGCTGAAGAGGGGTGAAACCCCGAAACCGGTCCTAGGATGCTTGTTTCCAGTCCAGGGAGGACTTGGCTTGGCAGTTCGGGCTGAACTGTTCCCATGAGGCACAGGGTCAAGACTGATTTGCATATGGCTGGGTTCAAACTGGAATGGCATGGTGAGCAAAAAACGATGGATTTAGGCCCAGATCTCTGTACTGGGGTGAATGTATGACATTGTTCTGCATTCTGTCCATCAACTGTTGTTTTTGCAGAGGAAGGATGCAGAGCCTCGATGATGATACCTGTAAACAGAAAAGTAACCATTGGTGCCTGTCTTCAAATAATTCGAGAGGTTAGCAAACACTTCAATTACTTAGGCACTTACAATTTGAAGGAAGCAAAGTGATGAGAAATAAAATGAAGATGTCTCATTGTCACAGCTTGTAGACTGAGGGGTTGGGGCGTTGATGTTCCAGACGTCTTTAGTTGATGTATCGTTGGGGCCCGCTTACACACTCTTCCTTTCTCTGCTGTGTGCAGCACGTGCAACCCTTCAGGATGAACTCAGGGTACCTTTCTCACTTGGTACCTCTTGTGGAACGCAGGTTGTAACGAGGCTGTCCTTGATGTGATGCAGGGGAAGGCACTGGAGCTCCTCTGGTGGTGGCGGTGTCACTGCTTTCTTTGTATGAGAGTCATGGATCCGGGAAGTCAGGCCCTCACACTTGACTGCTGTTGCTATTGTCAAAAGGACCTGTTATGGCCCCTTCCACTGATGTTGGAGACAGTGCTGTCTGGTGTGGGGCTTGATCCAAACCCAATCACCTGGTTGGAGGCCGTGGGATGCTGGTGTCTCTGCTTCAGGAAGGGCCTACAGCACCTGACGATGTTAGTCTTTTGCAGTATTGAAGAAGCAGAACATTAGATACGGACAGAGGGACAATAGACATGTGGCCTGTAATGTTTATTGGCCATCCAAACACCATTTCATGTGGGCTGAGCTTTGTCACTCTGACTAGGTTGCTTATCATGGACAGCAGGGCAAGTGGTAGTGCATCAATCCAGGGCAATTCAGTGGATGCACAAATCTTCCCTATCTTTTTTCAATACTCCATTCTTTCTCTCAACAGCGCCCGCTGCTCGTGGATAATAGGTACAATGTAGTTTCTGTATACCTCCTAGCCCCTTGCACAACCCCTCAATCACAGGTGAGATGAACGTCGGTCCATTGTTATAACTCAAAAACATAGGCACTTAAGTCCGCGGAATGAACTCTTTCAGGAGGCATTTGGTAACAGTCTCTGCATTGCAGTTCTTGGATGGGTATGCCTCAGTCCATTTGCTGACAAGCACACAATAACCAACACGTACTTGTACTTGTGAGTGGGGGTATGTCGATGAAGTCCTGGGCAGAAGAAGTACCCTTTTCGATATCAACCGTTGTACCAGCATTTGGAAAACAATCTGATAATTCCCTCATGGACTATGGGAGCAAGCATTATCATTGGTAAACATATTTTTCCATTTGGGCCTATCGTTATTCTCTCTCCTTTTCCATTCTTCCTTTTCTCCCACCCCTCCCCATCATGGAAAATACTTTGAATCATAGTACATAACATCGTCCTTTATCTTGATATCATGTGGAGTAGATGCAATTTCAACCATTGCGTTCTCACAAACAATTAATGCTATTCTTTTTGCTTCTGCATCAATGAATTCTTTACCTTGTGATACATTTTAGTAACAGGGCTTGCAGTAGCTGTGCTATTAATGGGGCAAGGTATATGTTGGCCAGCTGAGTTGAGGTATCCCCTCATGACCCACAGCTTGCCAAAATCATGGGCCACCCCAAAATCGTATTGGCTGTCTGTATAGATTTTCACTATTCTTCCTTCAGCCAGTCTACATGCTCTTGTTAAAGCAACAAGTGATGCAGCTTGAGCACTTATGGATGTTGTTAATCTTGCCCCCTTCCAGTACATTTCTAGCCATGCCCACTGCGTAAGAATTTTACAGTGAGCCTGTGCTATTGCTTGATGCATGAACCATGAACAACTATATCTTCATCTGCATCAGGAAAAGGTGTCTCTCTTAAATCAGGTCGAATCTTTCTGTACTTATCTGTGGCTAGCACACATGTGCTAATCTCTACCAAACACTCCCTGTCTATGACCCATTGCTAGGTGTGAAATCAGTAGTGGGGCAATGTGTATGCAAAATTGTCAGTAATATAGAACACATTTGCACCAGTGGATCTTCCTAACCAGATATGAGAAGGTGAAAAAAGTCATCATTAAGCACATGCATGCAAACATTTCGAATACAGGAAACCTATTACACTGTAAAGGGGGACGAAGGAAAGAACCTCAAAATTATATTGTAATCCATGTACAAGACTTTTTTTTTTTAAATCCATTATCTCCAAAAGCAAAAGAAGAATTAAAACATTTTTCTATAGCTTGTCCCAACAGCCAACACAGATGAAAATCTCTGTCACAGTTACACCTTTGGGAGTCAAAATTCTAATAGTTGTCGAACTGTGCAATCCCTTATACCTTAAAAAATATTTGCAAGCACCCCTAAAGACTGCACCTGTATACCAAAAGACAATTTTAAATCTGTACACATTGTATCCTGAAAATATTATAATACGAAGCACAGTTATTCAATGCACACTACCCTTCTGCATTGGCATATACTCATTACTAAACATCAATATATAAACATAAAATTACTGCTTATTATCCATCCTTGGTAGTCCCTTGCGAATGCACAGCATCAAAATGTATTTAAGTGCATCCCACCTTATAATCTTTTTCTTTATAATAATATTTGCTGCAAGACCGAAGAACCCCGAAAAAGCAAACATTAATATGCATACACATTATCGTATTTAGATACATACATAAAATAGTACTTCTCCTCGTGCCTCTAATTAGGCAAAACCCTGAAAGAACTCAATATACCTAGTGCTATTCTATATGTGCTTGTGAGGATGGCGGTGTTATATGTTCGGCGGCGATCTGTGGAGTGAGAAATGGGAAAAACAAGCCAGTTACCGAACCTGACTTAATTGTGTGATCCTGGGAACTGTATTTCCTTGAATACTTTTGCTGTACTATTATCCTGGAAGTGATGCAGTTCAGGGCACTCAAACTATCTCCCTTGAACAAGGCAACTTGACCTTTAAGCAAATCGTCAGAGTAAACATTACCCTTCTGCTGTTCAGGGCCTGGATGTCACCGGCAGGAGGGCCGTATGTGGCTCCCGGGCCGCACTTTCACTATGAGGGCAGTTGCTTTTCACACATGTTTGCATGTATATTTCCTATAAACTTACCCCCTACTTTTTAAGTAAGTAGATATTTAGTGCAATGTAATGCAATCTCTTGTTCTTTAAAACAACAAATATCTCCTGTTGTACAGTACTGTGGGAAATAGAGATGGGGTGGGGGACCTTGGGATGCCATCACTCTGGCCCTTACAATGTCAACAAAACATAACATGAAACAAGACATAAACAGACACGTATGAAAAACGAACACTCTTCTCCGACGTTCTTGCATCTGAAAATGAAAATGTTAGGAGACAACCCATTGCACCAAAACTTATATTAAAGCGCAAATATAGAAAATAACACTTCTCTTTGTCTATCATTAAATAAACTTTAAACAAACTATAAGTCGTAACAGTGTTCAATCCTATTTTATTAATATGCATTTAAGTATTTGCATTCCTTTACCATTCTCTGCTGCAAGGAATACTTTTTTTTTAACCCGACTGAGAGTTTCAGTTCTGTTCATAATCACAGGAAACTATTGCAGTGTGTGGTTTGGTCTTGCCACAATGGCCAGAGTCTGTGGCCAGCCAGAAGCGTTATTTCAAAGGCGGCCCAGAAAATTCTCTTTTAACTTTCAACATATAATATCAGAAGACCTTACTGGGCATAACATTCCTCAGTCATTAGTTGTAAAGTCTTCCATTTACTTTTGTAAAAAAGATTTTTAGTCTACGATATTATCAGTGGTGGTAGATGACTCCTTTTGTCTTTTCTGCGTCCATGGCCTGTAAATGTACTTGATAATTTGCACAGTACCTTGCTGCGGCCAGGACCTTTTCTATTTGTACCTGCTGCCAGCATACAAAAGATGTCTGTAGGTGTGTTTTTATTTTATTTTTATATTTTGTTTTTTACAATCTTCCCATAGGTCTGTTGGTATGACAATGTTAAACAATGTGTCCAGATCTTTACACCACAAATCTCCTAATGCTACTATTCTTTTTAACTCCGTGTACCAACTGTGTTGTTCTAAATGCAATTTTGGAAAATCTTTATTAAATGACAGGAGATCTGCCCTTGTCCATGGAACGATGGATGTATGCTATGTGCTCCTTGTCATCTCCACCCAGGACTACTCTCATGGGCATTATTAATTCACTTTGTGTGAGTACTGGGCATGCAGTTACAATCTCTAAGTTCTTTGCTACGTCTATAGTATTTTTAGTGAAGCCCGAAGATCCCTCCACTGGCGTAATTAGTTGATCACATATTCCAAAACTTTCTTTATTTTTGAATCTTCTCAAGCTGGTAGGTCTGAATCGAAAAAGCCTAAAATTTGTCGTGTACCACTCGTATTCTTGTGGTAGCAGTGGTGTCACCGTTGTCACTGTACTGCTTGTGTTTGCGCCCTTTGTGTGCTGCGCATAATCATGGCGCACAGAACGCAGCTCATGAAGTAATTTTGTGCGTGCTAGGGACAACACAGCTTCTTGATATTCTCTAGTGTTGTTGTCTAGGAATTGTTCCATTGTTAATTTTTCCTCAACTAATTCTCCCAGTAATCTTTGACATTTGTCACTGATACTTTTTAGGAATCTTTTACCTGGTGTAAAGTTCAGTGGTGTCATAATACGGTCCTGCATCACGGAGGGCGCAGAACTAAGTGTGTTGTTTTCACTTGCATTGTTATAGGCATTTTGGAGTGCCATGATGTCCTGCTTTGTCTGAGAAGCATACACAACCATGTCCCGTATGAGTGTATGCATCTGGGTCATGCTGCGTGTATCATCAGCGGTGTGGTCAAGGTATTCTTGGTGCAACTCAGGCTTGTGCTGTTTAGGCAATGTTATTTTTAGTCCCATAAACTTATCTTCTAATTTTCTGTGTTCTTCATTTAAATAATTTGCCCTTTCACTTATTTCCTTTTTCAATTTAGCCAGGGGGCGAGTATTTGTGACTTTGTCGAGGTAGTCTTTCAAATCTTCCCCTTTTAGTATTTTCTTAGCCACATCGCTGCTGGCTGCCTGCTGTCTGTCTGTTAACGGTTAGTTGTCTGTTAGCTCAGTATGTTTGCTCTCTGGTGTGGAGTACTGAGTAACACCTTTCTTGTTCCCTATCCTCGCTGTTATTATATCTTCTAACACCTGGTCTTCTTCCTGGCCCTCCTCCTGTGACTGCGCTTATGTCACTGGAAGGCAAGGAAAGGCTCCAACAACATCCAATTGATGTTCTCTTCAAACTTGTGCAGTCTTTTGTTCCCAAAACCCTTATTTTAAATTTAGCAATTCTTTCAACAATGATACATTGTTGCCCTCTACTGAACTGCTTATTTTCTGGATATTATTACATTGAATCGTGTTATAGTTGATGGGCATGCTGGCCTGTTCTAAGGCTGTATTTTCTTTACCTGCCTGGTCCTCCAGTACTTCATTCTCCACCTCCATTTGCCCCTTGTATTTACTTAACTCTTTTTCATGAAATCTTTCCTGTCTGCTACCATCCCCTTCACAAAGATGTGGGAATCGCCTCTTTAACCATTGCTCTAGGAACTCCTCAGTCTTCCTATCCATGCATTCACCTTGTGCATGTGTTATACTATGTAACCCTTGCTCCACCTTCTGGACATAAGGTGGAGGTGGTCCACTGAAATGGTGTCTCTGCCAACGTGGATGGGGACAGGTGTCAATTCGATGGCCTTGTTGGTGGCAATTGAAACAAGTTGCACCACTCTTGGCCCTGCCCCTCGTTTTTTCCATTGTAGGCTGGTCATTTCTTCTTATTTTACCCTATCTATAATTAACTGCAATGCTATTCATCCCTGAACATCCTCCTCCCACATTTTGGCTGTAACTGTTGTGACTTTGTCTAATATTTGATTGCAGGTACTCTTGCCAGCGTTCCAATAGTGGTGTTGCCTGAGCACAGAGTCCACGTGCAAAACTGATGATGTCCTGTATGGGAGATGCTATTATACTGTTGTTATAATCATATATACTTTCCTCTGTTAAGCCTTTTGATCTAGCATCTATGGGATGCATCTGTGATGGAGCTTCTCTACTTTCATCCTCACCTCCCTGGCAGTGGGGGCCTACTGTGCTAAGTACTAGTGGGTGGTTGGACCATAGTGTATCTACTGATCCTCCCTCACATGTTTTTAGCCCGTTGTCACAGCCCACAGCCATGTTCTGTTCATGGCATAGCAGTCCCTTATTTATATGCTGAAAGGATAGGGTGTTCTTTTCTTTTTCTGCCGCTCTTAGCTCTGTTTGTTTTGATGCTAATGTGAAGCATTGACCATCCTCATGAAGGAGGCATGTATTGGTGCTCTGTCCATTCTACCTTCCATGGTGTATTGTATGGTGCGGTGTTACCTCCCCTTTTCACTGTGTTGCTCTTCTTTAAACAACGTCCTCAATCCTAAATGTATTTATTCAATCTTTCTAGGAAAATAATCACGGTCACAATAAAGATATCGTAGTCCATAAAAATGTAATATTCAGTCCTTTGTCCTCTTTTCATCCCTGATCCATAAAGTAGAGAAAACAGCAATGCAATTATGTTACTTTTAAGGCACTTGTACCCCAATTATTACTCATTGTAAGTCATTGTGGGAAGGAGTCAGCTGTCCCTTCTTTCTGTGTGTCCTATTGACTGTGTGTGCAAAAGCGCTGACCATACTTGCGTTATCAACAGTTCAGTTATACTGG
Source organism: Calotriton arnoldi (assembly GCA_963921515.1). Lineage (NCBI taxonomy): Eukaryota > Metazoa > Chordata > Amphibia > Caudata > Salamandridae > Calotriton > Calotriton arnoldi. The sequence goes on along the minus strand of CAWUFW010005228.1, from coordinate 1,120,770 downwards.
ACAAGGAGAAACAAAAAAAGGTGGCTTGTTATGGTAATGCCAGGTGACACAATAGGAAGGACAAACAGTACCACATACTTTCAGCCAGCCTGCAGCCTTTGCAAAAGCAGAGGAAGCCGTCTGTCATTCAACAAACAATGCAACTGCTACTAGTTCACCAAAGCATTCACAAGTTGGAAAGGGAGAGAAAAGAGTCCTGTGGTACTGGCATTCCTTGGACACTATAAAAGGTGACAGGCATACACATGAAATACAGAAGCAGGAATTCAGTCCCTGCGCAGCGGCGCTGTGTTGTACTGTACCCTATGGCTTAGTGATGTATTCCCAACTTAGTCCCAAAATAATAATAATAGAACAGCAAGAGGATAAAGGGGCCCTCATGTGTGATAAGAAACATCACACAGGCAGAAGGTAATGCGTCCAATACAAAGTAAACGTCAGGAGGTCTGTTAGTCAATTCAACAGTCTGTATCAACATAGCATTGTGACATTTCAAAGAAACGTTTTTAGTAAGGCGGCTGGTAATCAGTCATTTGACATCTAACAGCATATGAAAGGTCAATAGCAAAATACTAAGACTCTCAATGAATAACAATGCATTGTGTGACAATCAAAGACAGCATATAAAAAAAATAAAAGCACTTCAAATAAATGTATACAATACAAAACCAGCACTTCAAATGAATGCATATAATGCAATACCAACCCACTCCTTGTTGTGAGTAGGTGGACCGCGCTCTGGCTACACTATAGTGTGGCTTCCAGCTCCAACAACAGGGTTGTCACAAAAACCAGCGCCAAAGTACTTGTTGCAACAAACAGGGGGGATCACTACCTGTTAGCACCCCTATGATATCGTCATGCACTCAATAACAGTGCCAAACCGGGGAGCAATTCCTGCATCAACCCTAAACCTGGGGAGCACTACCTGCTATCTCTACAACGTAAAGCAATACTTCTACCACCCAAAATCTGAGGAGGGGAACCTCCTCCAGCACTCACCTAGTGATGTCCCGTCCGGGAATGCCCACCAACCTCTTGTGGTACTCACGGCTGAAGCCTTCGGCCCCTGCCTGGGGAGTCTCCACTGGCAAGACAGGGAACTGCAGTACTTCACCCTCTCTTACCCACTGTCAGTCAAAGGGCTGCTTAGAATCAGAGAGTCACTGCTGTCATGGAAAAATGGGGGAATTGTTTGCCCTCTCCAGTGCCCAGGGGTGAAGGTGACAGCTCAGTGACTAAAATCCAATTTAAACACACCTGAGTAAATAGGGAAACATATGGTCAGGCAGCATAGTCGGAGAGAACTGTACCATTAGTGCAAAACCAATGGGGCCTGTGACCCAATGGTTGCCCAGCAACAACGACAGCAGACAGAAAAAGAGAGGTAATAAAACTGAGGGCAGCACAATCAGAGGATATATATGAGAAGAAACCCAAAATTGAGATGAAAACAAACTCTCCTCCCCTTTGTAACTGGCCCACTGCCAGGGAAACACGCAGGGACACGGCAACTGTGTCCGCAAGACGCTAGAGCCAGCAAGATGGTGCAGCAGTGGCCCAGCGCCAGAAGTGCACACCAGAGAGAGACACAGTCACCAACAGAGCCGTCATTGACATCGTGGCGACAAACCTGAAAATACAAAACCAAAGAAACAATCAGGCAAAGAAGAGAAAGGGAGGGGCCAAGAATCCCACCAGCATGTCAACCACAGAGATCACACCATGTCAAAAACCCCAACCACGAGGAGGAGGGTGAGGCAGAAGGAGAAGGAGCACACAACAATAGGCACAACAGCCATTAAAGCGGGTTCACAAAAGCCATCATTATGTGCTGAGAGAACCTGGGGAAACATGGAGCAAGAGCAGCCCAGAGATGTGACAACTACTCACGGCTAGTGGCAGCATCCAGCCCAGAGCAGAGGGAGAAAGAGAGACCAGGAAGGCAGGGAAGCGTCGTGGTCTGACCTCAGACCTCCGCTCGAAGGGGAAGGCAACAGCTTGCCGCAGAAGATGTCATGCATTCCAGAGTCGCGTTCTCTCACCAAATGTAGAAGCCTACAACAAAGAATGAACAAATAATACCAAATCTCTGTCAGCACATAAGATGAATAGAATTTATTATAGGTCAACAAGATAATGCAAATATGTGCAGCACGGAGACAGTCAGCATAGCTGCTGAGTGTCAGAAGAGGAGACGTTTCTTACAGCTATTGTTGGTACAAACCACAAAAGGAAAAAGCGTCACAATGCATGTAAGACAAATTAAGCATTGAATATATGTCCAATCAGAGGAGGCCTAAGCTGCGTTATACGTTTTATGGTCCGAGATGTACTGTTGCTGACCACGTGTCCTGAGTACGTGACAACTTTGGGACTTTCCACTCTAATGAAATGTATTAGCCTTAGTACTTGTCCATAGAAATGATTGCAATATCTAGCACGTAACAGGGTTATGTCTAAATATGATGTGCTGAAACACTTGAAGCTAAGCTAGCATCCTCTGCTGTTGTAATGTAATTCTTGAGCAAGCCTTACGTTTACGAGAGCAGCTTTACTTTGAGCCATGGAAAGTACAAGCATTTGGCTGGTGATTTATGTCAACTTTGCGAGGGCCTGAAGATTTAGACATTTGGTATCAACTAAGAAAAGACGGTTTCCACACTGTGATGATTAGAATTAGTTAAATAGTAATAATTTTTGTATGTGGTGGTGGCCATTGAATTCCTTCTTTTGCTTTCAGCTTTCGCGACGTGTCCGGGGGATCGCGATTACTGACGTAATCTCGATCTCCGGCCTCACGTGAAACGAAAAATAGGTTTTAGAGATGTTTGTTCTAGAAATACGCTAGAAAAACATGAGTTTGAAGTGTACAGTAATAAAACCCTAGTGTGTAAAATACTGTAATATGTGTGGATATATGTGTTTTAGACTTTATGGAAAAGCCGCGATCGTCGCAGTTAACAACATCATTGTGATGTCCCAAATAACCGCGAAAATGAAAAATAGGTCTGAAAGATGTTTTTTAAAGAAACTTAGTACAAAAATATGAGTTTAAACATGCTTTGGAAGAAGTATGTATATAGTAATATTTGTAGTGCAATGTTCAGAATGGATTTTATTACATATTTTTGGATGTGTTCGTGGCCATTGAATGTCTGCTTTTGTATTCTGTTCTCTCGACGTAGTCGTGGGGATCGCGATGTTATCACGAAGATCCCCAAAAACTTATACAAAGGATCTTTTTAAAGAAAATTAACAATGTTTCAGGTACTAGAGTGGCTCTGAATAGAGCCTTTGTGTTGCTTGTGTATATATGGTACCTACACATAAAACCGGATGCTGAGTTTCAGGTTACTTAGAAACACCCTGTTGCCTTCCCCAGTGAAGTGCACCACATCATTTCTAAAAATTCCATGCATGTCAATACGCAGATTGTTGTTATAGATACAGGCCATGCGATGGTCTCTGAGGAATGCAGAAACTGTTTTATTAACATGTTTCCTGGCTTCGTCAATCTGTGGACAGAATTGATTTGACCACTTCCCTTTCTGTCTTTGGCATATATTAGAGTACACCAAGACAGGGTGTGGGAAAAAGCAACATCAGTTCTGCAAAGGCTTCTTTATTGCGTTGTGTATTTTATTGAAAAATAACAGTACAGTCCTGTGGAAAGTTGCAATGAGGAACTAAGAAAGTTTTAAATGTCCAAACATCATGTGCAGAATAGATACATCTGTTATTTTCAATCTGGGAGTTGTAGTACTTTTAGTAACATTATTTAACAGGAATAGTGTAGTGAGAAATAAAAGATGAGAACATGTTGTCCACCTGTATATGAATTAGAAAGAAGTAATACTTGTTAGGTATGTATTGGGAAGTGTTTGTCAATGTGGATTTTAAATGAGATGACTGCTTTGCATATGTTTAGATGGTGAGATATGGTTTTTGTGCTTGCACATAACTATATATACGGTGGGACTTTTGAGTTTACTTAAAGATGCAGATAGGTATATATTTTTGGAAAAATGGCTCAAAGTTTACATCTATTAAGAAATTGCATATATGTTTACATGGTGATCTATGTTCAATAGGGCTGATGACAATTTCATTAGGATTTCCAGCCCTACCCCAGTCAATTTGCCAAGTCATTGCCACCACAGTGCACAATCATGAGGCGAGGAGCTTGAGAGCAGTTAAAATGGAGGTGTTTTAAAAAAAAATATATATATATATTTCATTGGATGCTTTTAGCATGAATGTGAATAAAATTAGTTAGTGTGTTGGGTACCTTAGCAAGAGGTTTTATTATTGGCTCTTGTTTAAGAAAACAAATGTAATACAGACATGGATATGCTTTTGAATCTGTGGAATAAAGCACACCTGCTGTTTCTTATTTGGAAGTAGCATGTTCCTTCTAGAATGTGCTATGAACTTGTGACCTACTAGTTCCACTGGGTTGCTAGGTACACTGAGCTAAGAGTGTATTGGGGGACGGGTGTTAAAGAGACAGAACATTTAATAAAAGGTGAAGGAGGGATGGCACAATGTAAGTAATGGCAAGGTTTAATTCTCAACTCAGTACTATGTAATAAACTGTTGTGTAGCATTTCAATTTCAGAAAATTAAGCTAGATATAGTTTTTTAATCCCTTTTTTTCACAATGATTCCACGATCATCGTGAATATATCGTGAAAACTCGCCAACAGGAACCTCGTTTTGACAGAGAGAGAAAGGGTTAACAGATGCTAACCATTCACAACTGGAGATGCAGTAGTCTGAACTGAAAGACATGATTTCATTTGCTGCCTTTCTCATGATGATAGAGTGGAAAGTTGAAGAGGTTGCCATTTTAGAGTTGCTTTGCATGAGAGTCGTGTACCATTTTTGTGCTCAGTTTAAACAAATCTTAACAGTGTTAAAACTATCCAGAAAGAGCTAAAACAACAATATAATCTACAAACTAAATTCCCTGGTATTTATATAACTTTGTAATTATTTTAAAAATCTACAGTAGAAATGAAGATGTATATGGTAGTTTGATTAAAAGGAGTATCAAAGTGATGTAAAAAAATATGAGATGAACTGTATCTATTAGAGGGTATGTGTTTAAGAGGTTAGTGGTGAATGTTTTGTGAAGTAACAGAAACATGAATTAGTGCCTTTTTATTACATTGTGTATTTTATTGAAAAACAACAGTACAGTCTTGTGGAAAGTTTGCATGGAGGAACTAAGAAAGTTTTAAATGTCCAAACATCATGTGCAGAATGGATACATCTGTTATTTGCATTCTGGGAGTTGAAGTACTTTTAGTAACATTATTAAACAGGAATAGTGTATTGAGAAATAAAAGATGAAAACATGTTGCCTGCCTTTATATGACTTAGAAAGAAGTAATACTTTTTAGGTATGTATTGGGAAGTGTTTGTCAATATGGCCTTTAGCTTAGATGACCACGTTGCATATGCTTAGATGGGGAGATATGGTTTTTGTGCTTGCACATAGCTACATATACAGTGGGACTTTTGAGTTTACTTAAAGATGCAGATAGGTATATATTTTTGGAAAGATGTTTTGAAGGTGAACATCTATTATGAAATTGCATATATGTTTACATGGTGATCTATGTTCAGTAGGGCTGATGAAAATGTCATGTAGATGGTGAGGGTAGTGTTTTTCTTTAAACATGGTTTGTTTAAAATTGAGAAGGTTTAATTGTGCAGAATGCCTCGAAAGTTCTTGTGCGAGCTTAATTTCGAGTGTAACTTTTGTTTGAGATATGCTGAATATATGTTTTGGAAGCAGAAGAAGTATTTGAGAAATGATGTAGGTATGCCATTTGCAAAAGGATTTGTGCTTTGACAACTTTCAAAATTTTGTTTTCTGTTTTAGAAACTTACTGATGCATATGCATGCTCAGTAACAAAGCAATGTATGTTTTAAGAGCGCCATGTATGCAATTATATATCAAGTGTGATAACTAGATTTCACTCACACATAGCTCAGAGGAAAAGCATATATATAGTAAAACAGGTAGTTTGATAATGACAGATGGAGATAACCAATGAGTCAGAGCCATAGTGACAAGTGTTATGTATCTACCAGCAATAAAGGTGCTTTCACAGTCAGTGAGGCAGTATTCAGGCGCTCATGCAATCACCCAGCCAGTACTGAGGCAGTCATCAAATCAGTGATTCACTATCCATAGAGTTATTCAATTACTCAGACACTACACTTGTGCTCTTGCAATCAGGCAGGCAGAAAATATGTAGTCATTCAACTACCCATACATTCATCTAATCACCTAGGTACTAAGGGGCTTATTTATGAGCCCTTGCGTCACTTTTACGCTGCCGGTACGTCACATTTTGTGACGCACCAGCAGTGTAAAAAATGCGCCATGGTGCGTCATATTTACAAAGTGACGCATCTAGGTAGATGCGTCACTTTGTAAACCCCTGCGCCACATTATACCTGCGCCAGGTATAATGTATGCAGGGGGGGCGTTCCGACGCAAGAAAGGGTCGTAGAAGTGACGCAGTGAAATCTATCAGATTTCACTGCGCCATTTCTTTGACCATAATGCGTCAATATCTTATGCCTGCCTCATGGCAGGCGTAAGACTGACGCAGGCCCTTTCACATGGGCTTGCCCCATGTGAAAGGACACATTGCTGGAGTTGCGTCACTTTTGTGACACACTCCAGCAATGCGTCATTTTTGCGCCTACAGATACGTCAGAAATACTGACGTATCTGTAACTCCTTGCGACATGATGCGTCATACTGTAAATATGACGCATCATTGGTGTCGCAAGGAGGGCGCAATGAAAAGTGACGCATCGCTGTTTTCACGCAGCGATGCGTCACTTTTCATAAATCAGGCCCTAACTATTGACTTAAGTAATTAACAAGGCTGTAACTATGGAATCATTATAACATTTGCGCAGCACCTATGCAGCAATCTAAACACCTACTTACAACCCATGCAGCCATTGAAATACTGAGGCACACGCGTGCAATGATAAAACACTCAGGCTCTACTCATGCACTCAACTAATTATGTACAGAGAAGCATTGTAGCAAACCTATCACCCACCCATTACCTATGAGGTCATTTAATTACTGAGGAAATACGCTTGCACTAATACAATCACTGAAGCAGTATGCTTACTTTCATCCAATTTCTGAAGCTTTGACAATGCAATCATGCAGTCACTCAGACACTTGTCATGCACTCATCGTATTAGCCAGGCACTATTGATGCACTTATTCAATTTTTCAGGCACTACCCATGTAGTTATCTAAGCATCCAGGCACTACCTGTTCACTCAACCAAAAAGAAATGGGCAGCATCCAATCGCTGAAACACTATTCATCCACTTATCCAATGTTATGAACCCCAATGTACCCCAAACTAGGCCTAGGTAGCTACACAAACTTTTACCTACATTTGTCCTACCTTGCTCTGCATAACGGTCAAAGACTGACCTTTTACCCAGTTATGTGCTGAATAAATGGTGGTCCTTATGTAAGGAACCCCAATGCTATCTTTATGGTATAAAAGACCCATACCAACACGAGATAGAGAAAGAGAAGCTTCCACGCTGACACAAGACACTGGGGTCCCTGCTGCAGAAGCTACAACATGCAGTGGTCTGACATCCCTTGCGGGGTGTCTAACTCAAAACCAAGATGGGGTCCTTCATTCTCTTCTATCAGGTAATGGGGTTGGCTCTTTCCTAGGGGAATCTTGGCTTTACACCCACATACATGCTTGGTACACTTAGGTAGTGTTTGCATCATAGGAGTACGCTTTATTACTGTCATGTATCTATATGCTTGCATATATTCACTGTTTTAGCACCATGGTAGAATTCTACCTTTTATTTACTCTGTTGGTGCTTGTAATCCTATACATCTGTTTCTGTCTCATGATTGTCGCAGCAAACATGCTTTATAGTAGAATGACGCTGGTTCAATAAATGCCTATTGAAAACGTCCCAATTGTCTTTTCTGTGTATCTCTCTGAGATTAAGTGAGCACGTTTGACTGAGCAAAAAGTGCTGTACTGTTTCCACGATCCCTGAAAGATCAAGGGTTGTCATGTGCGATAGTTGCCAGACACTATTCACTCCTTGGTAAGGTTAGGGGGCTTATGATGGCACCTTGTGCTAGCTGGTCTAAAGGCTAACATATCCTTTGGGAGTGTCTGGAATCAGTATGGACACCCATCCCTTAGTTTATGGTATCCAAACGTGCAGATCCTATATAGATTTGTAGGAACTACACAACACCAATAGGCTAGGTGCTATGCATGGGCTTAAACAATCATGTATGCACTATCCATGCACTGCATAAATCACCTATATATGCACTCTTGCAATCATCCAGACACTAGAATTGCAATCATTTAATCATTGCAGAAGTACCTAAGCATGTATTGAATTACTGAAGCTTTAGTCACACACTTGTCTAATCATTCAGGCTCTACTCATGCACTCATCCAAACACCCAGATACTAGTGGTATACTCATGCAAACACGCAGGCAGTAAGTATGCAGATATGGAATGACCCATGGAGTTATGACATAATCAGGGAATCATCCAGGCATTAATTGGATCCTCAGGGAATCACCTAGGCTCTACCTATGCACTCATTCAATCACCTAGGTAGTATTGATGTATTCAACCACAAACCCATGTATTTACAAGTTTTACTGAGAATTATGTAGTCTTTAGACAATATGGGTGATAGGTTTACTACAATGGTACTCTCTACATAATTAGATGGGTGCATAAGTAGAGCCTGAGTGCTTACCCAGTGCACATGTGTGCCTCAGTATCTCAATGACTGCATGGGTTGTAAGTGGGTTTTTGAATGGCTGCATAGGTTCTGTGAAAAAGTTATAACGATTGCATAGTTACAGCCTTGTAACTTTAGTGATACATTTAAAAAAGTGTAGAAGAAGGATAGATGCAATGAAACTGAAAAAACAAGTTGAGAGAGTAGTTGATAAGGCCTTTGTTTGAAGAGGAAGCTTTTCATTTTGATTCTAAATTGAATGAAGACTCTTGACAAAATAGTGTTGTGCATGAGGAGACAAAACCATAAGAAAAGATTAGTGAATAGAAGTAACTGTTGTACAGTTTTTAGTGGAGAATGGATACATACTTCTTGTACAGATGCTTTCTTTAATAAAGAAAGGTATCTCCAGGATAACAGATTAGTTCATGCTATTGATTATAGAGGACCGTGTTATGAAATGAAGAATGGTAGTCCTATAGCAGAAGAGGTGTTGGCACCTAGAAATGTAGAAGAAGTTATTGCAGAAGAGGTATAAGGAAGGCGTAGTCAAGGTACTGTATGCAAATGGAATTGTAGTAGTGTTTCTAGTATTAGACAGCAATCTATTGATATATTAAGAAACTTTCTACGTATCTTTCTAAGGCGAAGTTTAAAACACAAAATAATTTATACCACTCACAAATGCAAACTTTAGGTAGGAGGCTGAATTAAGTGAAAAATACTGCTTTATGTTTAGGAGAAATATATAGAGCACTTTTACATGGTAGTGTGGCAGTCGTAGAAAAGGTTTGTGGTGATGTGCAGTTTCTTTTCTTTGATCCTGAGCAAGAATCTAGGGAAAATGAAAAGTTGTTAGGAGGAGAAGTTGCAGAACAAGACACATATATTACAGTTGATAGTTTTAAAGAAGAGATTACAACATTTAACACAGTGTTGTCTAAAAAAACAGAGCATGTTTGTAAATGTTGTCGATGCACTTACTAGAAGATTTAAACACAGACTGTTGACTTATATTTAAAAAGTGAAAAAGTAAATAATGATAACTGGCAAAAGTTATATGTGAGTAGTGTTACAATTAATTAGAAGATAATTACTTAAATTGTGTCATCACTCCTCAACTTTTTAAAAATGTTCTGTCTCTTTAACACCCTTCCCTTCAATTCACTCTTGGCTCAGTGTACCTAGCAACCCAGTGGAATCAGTAGGTCACAAGTTCACAGCTCTAGAAAGAACATGCTACTTCCAAATAAGACACAGCAGGTGTGCTTTACTCCACATATTCAACAGCATATCCATGTCTGTATTACATTTCTTTTTTTAAACAACAGCCAATAATAAGACTTCTTGCTAAGGCATCCAACACACCACCTAATTTTATTCACTTTCATGCTGACAGCATCCAATGAATATATCTTTATAAAAAATAAAAAAACACCTCCATTTTAACTGCTCTTCCTTTGGAAACCTACCTCATCCAGCTCCAGCCTGCTTCTGACTACTATTAACCCTTCAGTTCAAAATAATTAGAGTATGGATTGTGGGCTACAGCTATATCTATTGGGCTACAGAGGCTGCAAAAAAGCGAGGTATTGAAAGGGACTTGGGTTTGTCAAATGAGCAGATTACTTGTTTTGATCATAGAGGGTTAATGTTTCATCAGTTGCTGGCTTTGGTTATATCCATTGTGTATTCCCAAGCTCCTCACCTCATGATTGTGCACTTTGGTGGCAATGACCTAGGCACATTGACTGGGGTAGGCCTGGAAATCCTAATGAAAGAAACCTTTGCAAAACTGTTGAAGCCTTTCCCTCACACTATCTTGGCGTACTCTAATATATGCCAAAGAGAGAATTGGAAGTGGTCAAATCAATTCTGTCCACAGATTGGCAAAGCCAGGAAACATGTTAATGTGAAACTGTTTCTGCATTCCTCAGAGACCATCGCATTGCCTGTATCAATAACAACAATCTGCATTTTGACATGCATGAAATTTATAGAAATGATGGAATGCACTTTACATATGAAGGAAACAGGGTGTTTCTAAGTAACATGAAACTCTAGAAGCCATATACACACAACGCAACAGCTCTTGTCAGAGCCACCCTAGTACCCGAAATATTGTGAAGATTTTCCTAAAGGTTTTTTTCTTTTAGTTTTTAACAATCTTCGTGACGATGTCACAATCCCCGCAGATACGTCGTGAAAACGGAAAACAAAAGCAGAGCTTCAATGACCAGAAACACATTAAAAAATAATATGTAAAAAAATTCATTCTTAACATTGCACTACACATATTAGCATATACATACTTCTTTCAAAGTATGATTAAAGTCTTATTTTTTAACTAAGTTTCTTTAAAGAAACATCTTTCAGACCTATTTTCTGTTTCTGCTGTTATTCGGGGCATGGCGACGTCGACGTTAACAGCGACGATCATACCATTTCCATAAAGTGTAAACACATATTTGCACACATATTACAGTATTTGACACACTAGGGGTTTATTACTGTACACTTCAAACTGATGCTTTTATAGTGTATTTCTAGAACAACCATCTCTAAAACCTATTTTCCGTTTTCGCAGTGAGGCCTGAGATCACAATGACGTTAGTCACTGCGATCGCCGTGGTTACGTCGCAAAAGCAGAAAGCAAAAGCAGGAATACAATAGCCACCACCACAATAAAAAAAAATGATAACTATATAATTAATTCTAACCATCACAGTAGATAATTCACTATATAAATAACTCTATAAAAAGATTTATCAGAATCTCAATATCTTTATAACAATGCACATTGACAATTCACTGATAAATTTTTTTATATTCTCACCGATCTTCGCAATGACTTCGCGATGGTCGCAACATCCCCGCGATGGTACACGGGGCCGCGCTGACAGTCGCGGTGTCATCGGGAATATCGCACGCGATTAAAAGAATATATATTTGGGACACATAACTTGTGTCACTTACACCCCCATTTCTCAAACATGGGGTCAGAGTACCTCTACTCTGAACCCTTATGTTAGCAATTTTCAGAAATTTTCAGCCCCGGGAACCGTTTCTGAGCAATAAAATGGTGGCCACAACTTTCTGTTCAGGTTCCGTCCAGCCAATCAGAGCATTCCTGTTGGCGTGTGCATTTGCAATTAATCACGAAACCGTCTCGCAATATTCGCAACAAGAGATATCACTATAAAGTTCGGCTTAAATTTTGCAAAAGCTACTGAATGGATTTACACCACATAGGCAAAAGGCACTTCCATGAACCAACATCTACCTCCCTGCCAGATTTGGTGAAAGTCCATTCAGCGGTTCAGACTGTAGATGTGGCTAAAGGTTCCTATGGAAATTAACATTACAAATGCACCCTTATTTTGCACCCCAAATTCTCTGTCCCCACTGCACAGATCACCACCAAACTTTCCATGACAACCAGAACCTCCCTTGACACTTTTTAAAAAAGATTTCATAAAAATTGGTCAAATGGCGCCAAAGTTATAGACAGTTTCATATACATATTATGAAAGTCAGCCTTTTGGAATGAATAGTCTTTTATTTATATTTATTATGTTGCGTCACGAAGGAAAGGGTGTATTTAAAGTGGGACGGAAATACGTATTGCTCATGTGATCAAGGTAACGGTCGTTACCGAAACGCGTCATTTCTGCTGGATTAACGCTGCAATAAACTTATATTCGTACCTCAAACTGGAGTTTGTGCCCGTTCTTGGCAGGTGGTGCCGATGGATGTACGAGAAGGGCGCTGCAAACTACTTTGGATATATATATATATATATATATATATATTCACTGAAAAAACCGTAGGTTTCAGGCACGTTATAGTTACAAATTAGCATTTAAAAAACCTTTGAAATTCACTGAAAAAACCATAGGTTTCAGACACGTTATAGTTAGAAATTAGCATTTAAAAAACCTTTGAAATTCACTGAAAAAACCATAGGTTTTAGGGACAGTTATAGTTAGTTGGACATTGCACTCGTACAAAACCCGTGAAATTCCCCCGTTATAGTTAGTTCAGCTAACTATAACTCGCGCTCCGCAATGCACTGCTGATGACGTCACATATTACATCACTCATGACATGGTCAGTGACATCACTGATGACATCACTGATGACATCTGAAATGACATCACTGATGACATCATCCAGTGACTGTGTGTTTCTGTAAAGTTTAAATATTTTTAATATATATAGGCAAAGGCGTATTGAAGAATGAGTGGGTGTATAAGTGTCTGTATGGATGATTTAGTAGGTGCGTGACTAATTCTATAAGTGAGTGATTAAATGTATCTTACTGAATGCATGGGTTAGTGACTAAACTGGGTGAATGTCTATATCTGTCTGTTGCTGTGTAAGTGGCTGCATGGGTTTGTGAATAGCTACATGAGTGTCTATAAGAGTTATTGATTTGTTGTCTGAGTATCTGTATGGGTGCCTGAGTGTTTGCGTGGATGGGGTGTGTGCGACTGTGCATAGATGTGTGAGTGGGTGATTCACTGGGTGGATGGTTTAAAGAGTGCATCTGTGATAGACTGTATGGGTGGGTAAGTGTGTGTAAGAGTGTGTTAGTGAGTGAATGTATGTCCCAGTGGTACATGCGTGAGTAACTACATATGTGAAAGGCAGTATATATGTGTGTTAGAGTATATAAATAGCTATAAGCGAGAGTGAGTGATTGTGATAGTGGCTGTATGGATGAGTGTGTGCTTGTATCAGTGATTGTATAAGAGCGTAACAATGTGCTAGTATTTGTATGATTAAGTGAGGTGGTGTGTGTATAACTGTATAGGTGAGTAAATGGCAGTGTGTTTAATTATTTGCATGACTGACTAGGTGTGTGAGTACCTCTATGGATGAGTGGCGGTGTTTGAGTGTCTATATAGGAGTAAGAGTGCATATGATAGTCCTGTACTGAGTGACCATAAGTATGAGTGACTGTACGGGTGAGTGAGTGGATGTGTGTGTGTAGTCCTAAGAATCAGTGAGTGGGTATGTAGTTATTGGTGTAGGAGTGTCTATGGTTTTACGAATGGCAGTCTGTAATTTAGATTGGGTGTATCAAAGGTTATATTAGGGTGTGAAGAGCTGCATCAGATTATCACGTGGATGATGTCATCAGTGATGTCATTTGAGATGTCATCAGTGATGTCATCAGTGATGTCACTGACCATGTCATGAGTGATGTAATATGTGACGTCATCAGCAGTGCATTGCGGGGCGCGAGTTATATTTAGCTGAACTAACTATAACGGGGGAATTTCACGGGTTTTGTACGAGTGCAATGTCCAACTAACTATAACTGTCCCTAAAACCTATGGTTTTTTCAGTGAATTTCAAAGGTTTTTTAAATGCTAATTTCTAACTATAACGTGTCTGAAACCTATGGTTTTTTCAGTGAATTTCAAAGGTTTTTTAAATGCTCATTTGTAACTTTAACGTGCCTGAAACCTACGGTTTTTTCAGTGAATTTCAAAGGTTTTTAAATGACATTTTTTAAATGTATTAATTTTTATATTAATTTTTTTCATACTGATTTACTAAATTTTTTGAAACAATTTCTTTTACATATTTTATTTTTTAAATTACATTGTAATTACATTATACATTACATTGCAAAAAATACTTTCTCAGAATGAATTACTTTAGTTTAAATACTTTGCACATAGGCAATAGACTTTTAAGTACAGTAGTTACAGTTGTTGCAATGGGCAACACATTTTCAAACACAATGCAACATTCAGCTCAATGTGAATTTCTAGTTAAATGCAAATAGTTACTTTATGGATTACTTTTCTAACCACAGGACTGGATCCTAGATTCAGTCCTGGGACATCTCCTGTAAACAGTTGAGTAAAAGCGTTTTGGTTACAGTCGTGATTTTTAAGTAATATTATTGTATTTTAAAAGTTGACACTTTGAAACTTTTCCTCATAGAATCACCAATGTTATCCTATGGAAGGAAATTCACTTAGCAGGTAAAAACTGTTATCGTTACTTTTTCTTACTCAGTGTTGGATCCTGGATCCAGCACTGGTGCATCTCCTGTAAACAGTTGAAAAAATGCGTTTAAGTCATACAGGCGATTTTTAAGGAATATTTGTAGTTTGTAAAAATCGACACTTTGAAACTTTTCTGCTGAAAACCAGACAATGGATTCCTATGGAAGAAAAGATAAGTTACTGGTAAGTACGGTTAAAATTACTTTTCAGGGTCAGTGCTGGGCTAAAAGATGCAGCACTGGGTTCTCTCCTGATAACAGGTGAGTAAATCGGAATTCGTATTTCGGCTGATTTTAGAAGAATAATTTAAAGTTCAAAAACTCCACACTTAGAAGAATTTCCAAGTGAAACCAGTCAATGTTAGCCTATGGAAGGAAATTCAAGTTACTGGTAAGTACGGTTAAAATTACTTTTCAGGACCAGTACTGGGCTGAAAGATGCAGCACTGAGGTCTCTCCTGATAACAGGTGAGTAAATCAGAATTCGGATTTCGGCTGATTTTAGAGGAATATTTGTATGTTTCAAAAAACAACACTTAGAAACTTTTTCAGCAAAAAGCAGGCAATGATATCCTATGGAAGGAAATTCAAGTTACTGGTAAGTACGGTTAAAATTACTTTTCAGGATTAGTACTGGGCTGAAAGATGCAGCACTGAGGTCTCTCCTGATAACAGGTGAGTAAATCGGAATTCGTATTTCGGCTGATTTTAGAGGAATATTTTAAAGTTCCAAAACTCCACACTTAGAAGAATTTCCAAGTGAAACCAGTCAATGTTAGCCTATGGAAGGAAATTCAAGTTACTGGTAAGTACGGTTAAAATTACTTTTCAGGACCAGTACTGGGCTGAAAGATACAGCACTGAGGTCTCTCCTTATAACAGGTGAGTAAATCGGAATTCGTATTTCGGCTGATTTTAGAGGAATATTTGTAGGTTTCAAAAATCAACACTTAGAAACTTTTTAAGCAAAAAGCAGGCAATGATATCCTATGGAAGGAAATTCAAGTTACTGGTAAGTACGGTTAAAATTACTTTTCAGGACCAGTACTGGACTGAAAGATACAGCACTGAGGTCTCTCCTTATAACAGGTGAGTAAATCGGAATTCGTATTTCGGATGATTTTAGAAGAATATTTGCACAATGGTGAAGGGAGGGGCGGGGCCTGAGGTGACATCTGTGCAAACGCGCCCCGTGGCGCATTTTAAGTTGGGGGATTAAGTCCCCTGAATCCCGAGGGTCTCTAGGGGCCAACTAGCCCACCAGGAACCTCCAATATGCGCCAGGGGCTGCGTTGCAGAGACGTGTAGAGAGGCCACACCCCTTTTACACCTCTCTGCAACGCAGCTCTGTGGCACTTTCTGGATGTACCTGTTGGGCTAGTTGGCCCCCAGGGACCCTCAGGATTGAAGGGGATTTAATCCCCAACTTAAAACGGGCCACGGGGCGCGTTTGCACAGATGTCACCTGAATCCCCGCCCCCTCCCTTCACCACTGTGCAAACGCGCCCCGTGGCGCATTTTAAGTCGGGGGATTAACTCCCCTTGAATCCTGAGGGTCCCTGGGGGCCAACTAGCCCACCAGGTATATCCAAAACGCGCCACAGAGCTGCGTTGCAGAGAGGTGTAAAAAGGGGCGTGGCCTCTGTACACCTCTCTGCAACGCAGCCCCCTGGCGCATACTGGAGGTTCCTGGTGGGCTAGTTGGCCCCCAGGGACCCCCAGTATTCAAGCGGAATTCGCTTCCTCTCTGCAAACGCGCCAGGGGCGCGTTTGCAGAGTGGTGAAGGAAGGGGCGGGGCCTGCGGGCCCGATCGTTTTTTTTTGTCCCCTGAAGGGGGCTGTGTGGCCCCCTTCCTTTTTCCTGTTTTTGGGCCCTGGGGACCCCATCCCCCAGGGCCTTACCCCTTTTTTTTAATTAAAATGTAAAAAAACGGGAAGGGGGCCGTGTGGCCCCCTTCCCTGGGCCTGTATTGGCCCCAGGGACCCCATCCCCGGGGCATGGCCTCTATTTCTACATTTTATTCTTTGGAGGGGGCTGCGTGGCCCCCTCCTCTGGCCATTTAAGGCCCCGGGGACCCCATCTCCCGGGGCCGGCCATACCCTTTTTTTTTTTTGTGTTTTTTTTTTTACTTTGGGGAGGGGGCTGCGTGGCCCCCTCCCGGGCCACTTATGGCCCCGGGGACCCCATCCCCCGGGCCTGGCCTCACATTGGAGACTGTGGGGGTCCCCAATCCCCCACCGTCCCAGCTGGCTCCCCGCGTCCCTTGGGAGCCGGCATTGCTTTTCCACATGGGGAGCTGCTAAGATGCAGCTCCCCATGTGGAAAGCATCGGCTTTGGATATTGGAAGAGAGAGCAGGTTTCCTGCTCTCTCTTCCAATATCCAAAGCAGTTTGCTATGGCAGGACGGGAGCCGCGAGGCTCCCGTCCTGCCATAGCAAACTACATTGTCCCGGGGTAGGCACCCCGGGACACTGCAGGAGCCGGCCCTGGGGGTGGCGGTCCCCAGGGCCATCAAGGGCTCCAGGAGGGGGCCGCGCGGCCCCTCCCCTTAAATTGCACAGCCCCGGGAGGTGGTGGTCCCCGGGGCTCTGGGGGTCCGTAATGGACCCCCACATTTATTTTATAAGTGCCCCGGGGAGGTGGTGGTCCCGGGCGTGTGGGGGGCTGGAGCCCCCCACACCTTATTTAAATAAAAAAGAAGCCCCGGGGGTGGCAGTCCCCGGGCTTGGGGGCCCTTGAGGCCCCCATACAAACAATATACCCACCCTCACCATGCCCCCGGGACTTGGGCCACCCGGGGGCAATGCACTCGAAGCGCGGGAGACCGCGCTTCGATTTTTGCTCGGCAGGATTCGCGCACCCTGAGCGCATCCTGCCAATTTTTTTAATTTTTTTTTCTTTTTTGCCCAGGGGTCCTTGTGGGACCCCTGAGCAAACCTAGGGGTCAGGGTGTTTCTACCCTGCTCCCTTTGTGCGCCTTGCGCACTTGTTTCTGTCCCTCGGTTCTACCGAGGGACAAAATGGCTGCCAACATTTCCTGAATCGGAATGTTGACAGCCAGCTGACAGCCAATTAACATGCAGCTGTGATCGGGACGGTGCGCGCAGGGTGCGCTGAGGGTACGCGGACCCTACTCGGCCATAGATATATATGTACTTTTACTTTTGATTTTCTCAGCAACTACTGAACGGATTTACACCATTTAACAAAAGGGTTCTTTCTGAACCAAGAACTACCTCTTTGCCAAATTTGGTGTAATTCTGTTCAGCAGTTCGGGCTGTAGCCGTGTCTAAAGTTTCCTATGGAAAATTGCATGGGGAAAACGCGTTTTGGGACCCCCTTTTTCTCGGCCCTCGCTTGACGAATCCCCCGACACTTTCAGGGTAGGAGCGGACCGGAGCACCCCACAAAGTTTGAAAATTTTGCGAAGATACGTCAACCGGCAAGAGAGTTATTTCAAATAGAATGTCGCGGATTTCCTATGGATAATAGGTTGTAACTATAACTATCTACTGGCGACCGCCAGTAGATAATATATATATATATATATATATATATATATATATATATATATATATATATTACCTACTGGCGTTCGCCAGTAGGTAGTTATAGTTAGGACCTCGTTTCTATTCAAAAAGCGTTTTTTGTTTTGCCAATAACTTTGGCGTCGTTTGACAAATCTTTGCGAAATTTTCAAAACTAATGGCCCGCTCCGGTCAGCTCCTGTCTTGAACGTTTCAGGGTGATTTGTCAAGCGAGGGCCGAGAAAAAAGGGGGGTCCCAAAACGTGTTTTCCCATGTTAATTTCCATAGGAACTTTAGACAAAGCTACAGCCCGAACGGTCCCAGAAGGACCCCCAGGCCTAAAAAAAGCTTTTTAAAAAAAACAAAAATGTCCGAAGTCGCGCTGGGTGTGTGAATCCCGATGAGAATTTTTAAAAAAATGAAGCGCTTTGTTTTTTATAAGCCCCCGGGTGGCCTGATACCGGGGGCAATCAGTTTTTAATTTGCGGGGGCCCACGGGGGCCCCCGCAGCCCCGGGGACTGCCACTTCCTGGGTCTTGTTTATTCAATGGGTGGGGGGTCGTAACACCCCCCACGCTGCCCCTGGGACCGCCCCCTCCCAGGGGCATTTCTAATTGTAAGGGGGGACCTCGGTGGCCCCCCAAGCCCCGGGGGCTACCATCTCCCCGGGGCTTCATTAAATAAGGAGGGGGGCCTCGCAGGCCCCCCAAGTCCCGGGGACTACCACCTCCCCGGGGCTATGCAAATTAAGTGAGGGGGCATGGAGCCCTCGATGGCCCTGGGGACCGCCACCCCCCAGGGCCGGCTCCTGCAATGACCCGGGGTGCCCACCCCCGGGACATTGCTGTTTGCAATGATAGGGCGGGAGCCATGTCGCTCCCGCTTGTCATTGCAAACACTGCTTTGGTTCTTGGAAGCGAGAGCAGGCAACCTGCTCTCGCTTCCAAGAAGCAAAGCAGTATTGCTTTTGGGCAAGGGGAGCTGCATGTTAGCAGCTCCCCTTGTCCAAAAGCAATGCCGGCTCCCGCAGGAGGCGGGGAGCCGGGTGGGACCGTGGGGGCATTGGGGCTCCCCCCACGGTCCCCAAGGGTATGCCTCGAGGGATGGGGTCCCCGAGGCAGAATTAAACAATTTAGAATAGGGGGTATTTTTTTTTTCTTTCACGCGCTTGGAGTCGCGACTCCATCGCGTCCAGCGCGGCCCACCAGTGTAAAAGCGATGGGTTCGCGACTCCAAGCAAAATTCTAGAAAAAAGAATATGTATGTTTTTAATAGGTAAGATTCACTGTTGGGTTATAGGGTGGCTCTAAAAAGAGCCCTTGTGTTTATTATGAGTTTGTTGTAGCTACATGTAAGTGCGGAGTAGAGCTTTAGGTTGTTGAGAAAGACTCTGTTTCCCTGATCTGCAAAGTGCAATCCATCACTCCTGTAGATGCCCTCCATATCAAAACGTAGATTGTTGTTATATATGGAGCCCATCCTATGGTCTCTAAGATAAGCAGAAACAGCTTTATTGACATTTTTTTAGCTTTCTCAATCTGTGGACAGAATTGATTTGACCACTTCCATTTCTGTCTTTGGCATATGTTAGAGTATACAAAGACAGTTTGAGGAAAAAGCAACATCAATTGTGCAAAGGTGTCCTTCATTAGCATTTCCAGACCTACCCCACTCAATGTGCCTAGGTCATTGCCACCACAGTCCACAATCATGAGGTCAGGGGGTTGGAGATGCAAAAAGGTTTTAACCAAAGGCATCAATTGGTGCCACTTTAATCCTCTCTGTGCAATCCATTTAATGTCCTCATTTTGCAAAGCTAGGTCTTTGTCAATACCTCTCTGTTCAGCATACCTTTTGCACCAGAAAACATAGCTGTACCCAACAATCCATACTGCAGGCATCTTGAAGGGATGTCTGGAAGTAATGAAAAGATGTCTGTAGCTGATGTAGTCAGTTGGTAGAATGAGAGGTATGTAAAATGGTGGACAAGATGCTGTTTTTTAAAAAGTAGAGAATTGATTGGCTGTTTAAGAACATTGTACATTCAAAAATAGGGTGCATGTTGCTTTTTTTTAAAAGCATGTTTCTTATTGGTTAATAAAAAATGTTTGTAAGGTAGAGTAGATAGGATAAGCTCATATTTTGGAAGTCAACCCCACCTGCTGTTTGCATTTGTAACATTGTGTGGTGAACTTGAAAATATGGTGAACTTGTGACATGTGAGTTCAGTTGAATGTTCCATGAACTGTTACTATGGAAACATGCATTAAGCAGAATGGGGGAAGGGTTGAAAATTAACTGTGTACTTAAAATGTGAAATTGTAATTTATATATAAGTGGAATCTTATTAAAGTAAGATTTCCTTAGTCAGTAGTATGTTTAGAAGTGGTGTGTTGTTAAAAAGTAGTCATGTTTTTATTTGTAATATATTTTTGAACTCCCGTATGGATTCGCGACTCCATCGCTTTGCTGCACGGTGGAGTCGCGACTCCCAAAAATTCCAGAACCAGTTTGGGCACTTTTAGAAGTCAGCAGGTAAGGGTTAATATGTGTAACCAATAGAAATGTGGTTTTGAATTTAAAAAAATGTGGGAAGCAATGTGATTTGTTACTTACATTTATTTGTGTAGAGGAAGAGAGGGAAACTTTGCCATTACTGGTTTTGCTTTGCTGAGAGGAGTGCATTACATTGAATGTGTGTATAAGAATTTGTTTATGAGTTTCTGATATTTTAAATTCTACAAATCAATTTGGAAGGTGAGTTATAAATTTGTGATGTGTATTATGTGTTATTTATATTTTTTAGTTAAATAATTAACCAAGAACTTTGATGTTTGACATATATTAGTAAATGTAGAGATGTTTATTGTAGTTTGTTTTATTGTTATGTTATGTTAGTGGTGATTTATAACGCGCACAGCTACTCGAATGGGTGTCCCGGCGCGAGCCCAGAAAGAACGAGAACAGTGAACAGAGATATGGCAGGAAGGAAACAAGCTTAATTGAATAGGAAAGTTCTGAGTTTTTTCCTGAACTGAATAGGGTTTTGAAGGCTACGGAGCTCCAAGACTTAGCTGCCAGATAGGACAGAGAGCTGCCCCCCTTTCTTTTCAGACGGATTCTGGGTATGGAGGCCAAGCAAATGTTCGATGAACGTAAGAGTCTGCCCGGAACATAAAACGAGAATCGTTTCCTCAGATACGCCGGGCCGTACTCGTAGAGTGCTGCATGGGCCATAACTAAAGCCTTGAACATGACCCTAGCTTTTATCGGCAACCAATGCAAGTTGTGTAGATGTTGCCTCATGCTAATGTGTTTGG
This sequence comes from Calotriton arnoldi, assembly GCA_963921515.1. Taxonomy (NCBI): domain Eukaryota; kingdom Metazoa; phylum Chordata; class Amphibia; order Caudata; family Salamandridae; genus Calotriton; species Calotriton arnoldi. The sequence goes on along the minus strand of CAWUFW010005228.1, from coordinate 1,099,090 downwards.
GTAAGTCCAGCAGCAGCCGCACGGCGGCATTCTGCACAACCTGCAAATAATCCATTAGGTAGCCCGGGAGACCCACATACAATGCATTAGTATAGTCAAGACGGGAAGTGACTAAGGCCCGGACTACTGTTTCTTTGGCGGGGAGAGGCAACAGGGGCAAAAATTTTCTAAGAAGCTTCAGAATGCCGAAACATGTGCCTGTCAATTTACTGATCTGATTGACAAAGCTGAGTTTTTCGTCAAACCAGATCCCAAGGTTTTTCACTGGAAGACCCAAAGGGGATGGACGAGGGGCATCAGCAGGCCAGCAGTCATGCCAAAACAACGGAGAGAATTCCCAAAGAACAGTATCTCTATTTTATCTTCGCATTTCAACTGGGCAGAAGTAAACCAGTTGAACACAGCAGACAAGCAGGTTCTGACGTGGGAGGTAGCAGACTCATGCTTTTTCCAGGTGAATAAAAGCTGAGTATCATCAGCATAAGCTACCACCTTAGCACCAAGATCCTCGGCTAGCTGGATTAGAGGGGTCATATACGGGTTAAATAACAAAGGGCTCAGTATGGATCCCTGAGGAACCCCTGTTTGCACAGCTTGGATAGTAGATGCAAAAGGGGGATCCAGACTTGCTGGGTTCTACCGACGAGGAAGGACTTTAACCATTCCCATGCGGCACCAGCGCTACCTAGCCTCTGTAATCGAGCCAGGAGAAGAGTGTGGGGGACAGTATCGAAGGCGGCAGATAGGTCCAATAGGACCAGAACTGACCTGCCCTGCCCCCAGCATCTAACGTCTCCCGGATGGCCTCCGTAATCTCCACCAAAGCAGACTCAGTGCTATATGAAGCACGGAATACAGATTGAGCTGGATGCAGCAAACCCTGCTGTTCGATGTAGGAGGTCAGCTGTTTATTAACCAGTTTCTCACATACTTTGGCCACGGCCGGAAGTAGAGAGATAGGACGATAGCTGGATGGAATGTGGGGATCCAGAGTCGGCTTCTTTATGAGAGGAACCAGCATGGCCTGCTTCCAGGCGGGAGGAACCGAGGCCGACCCCAAAGAAGCGTTAATCAGCTGGTTCACCAGAGGATTGATGACTACAGCTGCGCGGGCCATGAGTTTGGCGGGACATGGATCGAGAGGGGAACCAGATTTTAAAGAGGTCAAGGCAGCAAGGGACTCAGCAAGGGGTATGACGGAGAAAGAGGAAAAAACAGTTTTGGTGTCAGAAGCGAAATTAAAATCCGTGAGCATCTGCATGGTCTGGGCTACTGGTGTGTTAAAGAGCAATTGGAGTGATCTAACTTTATTCATAAAAAAGTCAGAAAGCTCTTCGCACCAGGCAAGGGAGGGTGTGTGGGCATTGTTCATGGCTTTTGGAGAGACATAACTTTTAACAATATTAAACAATTCCTTGGCATTATTGCCCGACATGGCGATACGATCGGCGTAGAAACAACGTTTCGCTGCAACGATCGCCGCGTAGTAGGATTTTTGGGCTGTTTTCAATTCAGTCTTGTCAGCTATGCTGTAGTTCTGTCTCCATTTTCTTTCCAGCCTTTTACACTGCTGTTTCTGAGATTTAAGCAAAGGCGTAAACTATGGTTTGGACAGAGGCGTATTAAGGCGTTGAGGTGTGACTTGTGGCGAAAGATCACAGACCACCTTCTTAATCCAATTATTAAACTGTCCCAGAGCCGGGTCCAGATCCTCAGGGAGATGTGGCAGACAGTCGGCCAGCGCAATGCACAGAGCCGTAGGATCGATTTTGTGGGGCACACTACGTGTAGCAGCACAGCGCGGCCTACACGAGGAGGGACACTTGGCAATATTCCAGGAAAAGGAAATTAAATAGTGATCTGACCAGGTAACGGGTTGCGGGGGGTTCACCAGCAGTGGCAAACTGGAGCAGACTACGTCAAGCGTATGGCCTCCACTATGAGTCGGAGAGAAGACATATTGTGTAAGTTCGGTCGAATGCAGCAAGGCTAAGAAATCACGCGTGTCATTCCCCTCCAAGTTATCCATGTGGATATTACAGTCGCCGAGGAGCAGGAAGTGAGAGTAACACAAAGCTCTGGGTATGATCCAAGTATCCAGCAACTTTGGGAAGGGGCCAACAGGGCCAGGAGGACGATACAGCACAATCCCACCCAGGCAGTAGTGGGGGGAAATTTTTATGCAAAAATCCAAAGCTTCAACATTAGGAGAATCCGTAAGTGCGGTGAAAAGACACTCCCATTCCTCCACCACCACTGCCACACCCTCCCCGCCCATTTTTCCGATCGGCACGGGCAATTTTAAAGCCGGTGGGGGTGGCCATTTCAATGACTGGACAAGTAGATGGAGTAAGCCAAGTTTCAGTCAAGAAGAGTATGTCAAGAGACGTATCATTGAGTAGCTCAAAAATGTCCTGGCAATGTTTAGACATAGAGCGGGCATTTATCAGTGCGGCCTTAATAGTGACCGGCACCTTTCCTGCCCTGAGCTGATCAACAAAGGAAATGGGGGACTGGGAAAAAGCAAGTTCACACTTAACACAAGAGTAGGAGCTGTTTAACGCAGCATCCCATCTCACACAATTTCTACAATTAAGGGGGTTAACGGCTAGCAGTTCCTTACTGATATACTGAATAGCGCAGTTTTGGATAGCGTCACCGGCATAGTGGCTGGCGCTGGCCGCCTCCGGGACGCTGACGGGCGCAGACGGGCTTGCCTTAGGCGCGCCTTTGGCGCGCCAGCGGTGCGCATTATAAACCTCCGCCCTTCTCAACCACTAGAGCACACACTCGTCAAAATGGCGGCTCTAAGTGGCACAACCGAAGGGCCGAAGATATCGCGAGGTAAAAACACAGAAAATTAGCACAGTAAAACCCAGCAAAGTAAATTCCCCACACAGATTTTAAAAGTACAGTAAAAATTGAGTCGTTATTTTAAAAGGAAGCAAGTTAGAGAAAAATGCGGCCAAGCTACGCGGTACACAAATTCAAGTGCTCAGGGCAACAGCCGCTCGCGCAGCGCGCATTATAAACCTCCGCCCTTCTCAACCACTAGAGCACGCACTCGTCAAAATGGCGGCTCTAAGTGGCACAACCCGGAAGTGAGGGCCGAAGGTAGCACGAGGTAAAAACACAGAAAATTAGCACAGTAAAACCCAGCAAAGTAAATTCCCCACACAGATTTTAAAAGTACAGTAAAAATTGAGTCGTTATTTTAAAAGGAAGCAAGTTAGAGAAAAATGCGGCCAAGCTACGCGGTACACAAACTCAAGTGCTCAGGGCAACAGGGCAACAGCCGCTCGTAGTTAAATGTTGTTTGAAATAGATTCTGTACAGTATTATGTGTATATTGGAATATGGATTAGTGATTATGATAGATGTTTTAGTGTGTGGATTTGTACATTTGTAGTATACCGCATAATTTTAAACTGTTGGTTTAAATTAGGAGGTGAAGTCTGTGAAGTTTTAAGGTTTGCATGGATTTGTGTCCTAAGTATGTTTCTACTTGTATATGTATTTTCATATGTTTTATACATTTTAAGGTGCATGATGTATAACATAGAGCTGTTGTTGCTTTTTATGTGGTAAGGTCAAGACTGTGAGTACTAGTAGAATGGTGATGATGCTGGACAAAAGTGTGGTTTGAAAGATGTTCACATAAGGTGTTATTAATTAGGCATCTTTTTACTAGTGTTTAGAAAGGTATAGTTGAATGATGCCACATAATTTTAGAAAGAATGGTGAAGATGCAGCTTAAAAGTGTGCTTTTACGGATGCTCATATAAGGTGTTATTAATTAGGCATCTTTTTACTAGTGTTTAGAAAGGTATAGTTGAATGATGCCACATAATTTTAGAAAGAATGGTGAAGATGCAGCATAAAAGTGTGCTTTTAAGGATGGTCATATAAGGTGTTATTAATTAGGCATCTTTTTACTAGTCTGTAGAAAGGTAAAGTTGAATGATGCCGCATAATTTTAGCTAGAATGGTGAAGATGCAGCACAAAAGTGTGCTTTCAAAGATGCTCATATAAGGTGTTATTGATTAGGCTTCTTTTTTCTAGTCTGTACAAAGGTATAGTTGAATGAGGCCGCATCATTTTAGATAGAAAGGTGAAGATGCAGCACAAAAGTGTGCTTTTAAGGATGCTAATATAAGGTGTTGTTAATTAGGCTTCTTTTTTGTTGCTGTGCAGTCATGTAATTACCTACACACTACCCTTGCAGTCGTCGAATCACCCATGCCTTTCTGTTGCATTTATGTATTCATGTAGGCAGTACTCAATGACTCATGTATGCCTTCAAGTGCTATTTATACACTTATCCATGCACTCAATGTGTATGTTTGCACTCATGAAATTAGCCAGTCACTTTTCATCTTGTCCTGTATTTACCCAGTGAGTACCGTTGCACTCATACAATTACCAAAGGAGTACCCATTGACTGTTGGGATTACTTAGTGAGATCTATTACGTGTTTCAGTTTCTAGGTTTCAACATATTTTACGAATATTGTATACATATTTCTTTTACATATCATGATGATTTGATAAATTAGAGAGATATATATGCATGCTTTTAACAATATGGAGACACTTATAGTTGAGTTATGTAATAGTGTGCTGCTTCATATTTGACTAGGCCCAACTCTCATGCAGTTATAAAAGCACCCAAGTACTCGCCATGCAGTCTACAATGATGCAGGCGTTACATATGGAGTGCTGTAATCACTCAGGCGTTACTGCTGCACTGATGCAATCATTTATGCAGTATCTATGTAGTTATGCAATCACTAAGGTATTACTCATGTACGTATGTAATCACCCAGGCACTACTGCTGCACTCCTTTAATCAAGGAGGCACTACCTTTGTACTCATGTAATCACTCAGCCGGTAGTCATGGTTTTGTGAAATCTCCCAGGCACTGCTTTTGCACTGTTTTATTTACTCAGGCTCCACCTCAGTAGTCCTGCAATCACCCAAGAAGTAGCCATGCACTTGTAAAATCACCCAGTCACTTGGTATGTAGTCATGTCTATCCCTAGACATTCTCCCTGTAGTCATGCAATCAGTGAGATGTTATCTACGTAGTCCTTTAATCCCCTTTTACTCTTTCTATCAGATACGCACTTTTCTTCTACTTATGTAATCATTCAGCCACTAGTCATGTACTTTTAAAATCACAAAGTCACTACCTTTCCACACCTGTAATCAGTCAGGCAGTATCTTACTAGTTCAGTAATCACCCAGGCGGTAATCATGAACTTATAAAATCATCCACTCACTTGTTATCTACTTCAGTAATCCCCCAGATATTACCCTTGCAGGCAAGGAATCACTCAGGGTCTAGTTACGTACTACCCCTACAGTTATGCAAACATGCAGGCTGCTGCTGTGCAGTCATGTAATTACCTACACACTACCCTTGCAGTCGTCGATTCACCCATGCCTTTCTGTTGCTTTCATGTATTCACGTAGGCAGTACTCAATGACTCATCTATGCCTTCAGGTGCTATTTATACACTTATCCATGCACTCAATGTGTATGTTTACACTCATGAAATTAGCCAGTCACCTTTCATCTTGTCATCTACTTACCCATTTAGTACCCTTGCACTCATACAATTACCCAAGGAGTACCCATTGAGTGTTGGGATTACTTAGTGAGATCTATTACGTGTCTCAGTTTCTAGGTTTCAACATGTTTCGGAAATATTGTATACATATTTCTTTTACATATCATGATGATTTGATAACGTGGAGAGATATGTATGTGTGCTTTAACAATATGGAGACACTTATAGTTGAGTTATGTAATAGTGTGCTGCTTTATATTTGACTAGGCCCAACACTCATGCAGTTATAAAAGCACCCAAGTACTCTCCATGCAGTCTACAATGATGCAGGCATTACATATGGAGTGCTGTAATCACTCAGGAATTACTGCTGCACTGATGCAATCATTTATGCAGTATCTATGTAGTTATGCAATTACTAAGGTATTACTCATGTACTTATGTAATCACCCAGGCACTACTGCTACACTCCTTGAATCAAGGAGGCACTACCTTTGTACTCATGTAATCACTCAGCCAGTAGTCATGGTGTTGTGAAATCACCCAGGCACTGCTTTCACACTGTTTTATTTACTCAGGCTCCACCTCAGTAGTCCTGCAATCACCCAAGAAGTAGCCATGCACTTGTAAAATTACCCAGTCACTTGGTATGTAGTCATGTCTATCTCTGGACATTCTCCCTGTAGTCATGCAATCAGTGAGACGTTATCTACGTAGTCCTTTAATCCCCTTGTACTCTTTCTATCAGATACGCACTTTTCTTGTACTTATGCAATCATTCAGCCACTAGTCATGTACTTTTAAAATCACGCAGTCACTACCTTTCCACACCTGTAATCAGTCAGGCAGTATCTTACTAGTTCAGTAATCACCCAGGCGGTACTCATGAACTTATAAAATCATCCACTCACTTGCTATCTACTTCAGTAATCCCTCAGATATTACCCTTGCAGGCAAGGAATCACTCAGGGTCTAGTTATGTACTACCCCTACAGTTATGCAAACATGCAGGCTGTTGCTGTGCAGTCATGTAATTACCTATACACTACCCTTGCAGTCGTCGATTCACCCATGCCTTTCTGTTGCATTCATGTATTCACGTAGGCAGTACTCAATGACTCATCTATGCCTTCAGGTGCTATTTATACACTTATCCATGCACTCAATGTGTATGTTTGCACTCATGAAATTAGCCAGTCACATTTCATCTTGTCATGTACTTACCAATTTAGTACCCTTGCACTCATACAATTACCCAAGGAGTACCCATTGAGTGTTGGGATTACTTAGTGAGATCTATTACGTGTCTCAGTTTCTAGGTTTCAACATGTTTCGGAAATATTGTATACATATTTCTTTTACATATCATGATGATTTGATAACGTGGAGAGATATGTATGTGTGCTTTAACAATATGGAGACACTTATAGTTGAGTTATGTAATAGTGTGCTGCTTTATATTTGACTAGGCCCAACACTCATGCAGTTATAAAAGCACCCAAGTACTCTCCATGCAGTCTACAATGATGCAGGCATTACATATGGAGTGCTGTAATCACTCAGGAATTACAGCTGCACTGATGCAATCATTTATGCAGTATCTATGTAGTTATGCAATTACTAAGGTATTACTCATGTACTTATGTAATCACCAAGGCACTACTGCTACACTCCTTGAATCAAGGAGGCACTACCTTTGTACTCATGTAATCACTCAGCCAGTAGTCATGGTGTTGTGAAATCACCCAGGCACTGCTTTCACACTGTTTTATTTACTCAGGCTCCACCTCAGTAGTCCTGCAATCACCCAAGAAGTAGCCATGCACTTGTAAAATCACCCAGTCACTTGGTATGTAGTCATGTCTATCTCTGGACATTCTCCCTGTACTCATGCAATCAGTGAGATGTTATCTACGTAGTCCTTTAATCCCCTTGTACTCTTTCTATCAGATACGCACTTTTCTTGTACTTATGCAATCATTCAGCCACTAGTCATGTACTTTTAAAATCACGCAGTCACTACCTTTCCACACCTGTAATCAGTCAGGCAGTATCTTACTAGTTCAGTAATCACCCAGGCGGTACTCATGAACTTATAAAATCATCCACTCACTTGCTATCTACTTCAGTAATCCCTCAGATATTACCCTTGCAGGCAAGGAATCACTCAGGGTCTAGTTATGTACTACCCCTACAGTTATGCAAACATGCAGGCTGTTGCTGTGCAGTCATGTAATTACCTACACACTACCCTTGCAGTCGTCGATGCACCCATGCCTTTCTGTTGCATTCATGTATTCATGTAGGCAGTACTTAATGACTCATCTATGCCTTCAGGTGCTATTTATACACGTATCCATGCACTCAATGTGTATGTTTGCACTCATGAAATTAGCCAGTCACTTTTCATCTTGTCCTGTACTTACCCATTGAGTCCCCTTGCACTCATACAATTGCCCAAGGAGTACCCATTGAGTGTTGGGATTACTTAGTGAGATCTATTACGTGTCTCAGTTTCTAGGTTTCAACATGTTTCGGAAATATTGTATACATATTTCTTTTACATATCATGATGATTTGATAACGTAGAGAGATATGTATGTGTGCTTTAACAATATGAAGACACTTATAGTTGAGTTATGTAATAGTGTGCTGCTTTATATTTGACTAGGCCCAACTCTCATGCAGTTATAAAAGCACCCAAGTACTCGCCATGCAGTCTACAATGATGCAGGCGTTACATATGGAGTGCTGTAATCACTTAGGCGTTACTGCTGCACTGATGCAATCCTTTACGCAGTATCTATGTAGTTATGCAATCACTAAGGTATTACTCATGTACTTATGTAATCACCCAGGCACTACTGCTGCACTCCTTGAATCAAGGAGGCACTACCTTTGTACTCATGTAATCACTCAGCCAGTAGTCATGGTGTTGTGAAATCACCCAGACTCTGCTTTCGCACTGTTTTATTTACTCAGGCTCCACCTCAGTAGTCCTGCAATCATCCAAGAAGTAGCCATGCACTTGTAAAATCACCAAGTCACTTGGTATGTAGTCATGTCAATCCCTAGACATTCTCCCTGTAGTCATTCAATCAGTGAGATGTTATGTATGTAGTCCTTTAATCCCCTTGTACTCTTTGTATCAGATACGCACTTTTCTTGTACTTATGTAATCATTTAGCCACTAGTCATGTACTTTTAAAATCACCCAGTCACTTCCTTTCCACACCTGTAATCAGTCAGGCAGTATCTTACTAGTTCAGTAATCACCCAGGCAGTACTCGTGAACTTATAAAATCACCCACTCACTTGCTATTTACTTCAGTAATCCCCCAGATATTACCCTTGCAGGAAAGGAAACACTCAGGGTCTAGTTACGTACTATCCCTACAGTTATGCAATCATGCAGGCTGTTGCTGTGCAGTCATGTAATTACCTACACACTACCCTTGCAGTTGTCGAATCACCCATGCCTTTCTGTTCCATTCATGTATTCACGTAGGCAGTACTCAATTACTCATCTATGCCTTCAGGTGCTATTTATACACTTATCCATGCACTCAAAGTGTATGTTTGCACTCATGAAATTAGCCAGTCACTTTTCATCTTGTCCTGTACTTACCCAGTGAGTACCCTTGCACTCATACAATTACCCAAGGAGTACCCATTGAGTGTTGGGATTACTTAGTGAGATCTATTACGTGTCTCAGTTTCTAGGTTTCAACATGTTTCAGAAATATTGTATACATATTTCTTTTACATATCATGATGATTTGATAACATAGAGAGATATGTATGCGTGCTTTTAATAATATGGAGACACTTATAGTTGAGTTATGTAATAGTGTGCTGCTTTATATTTGGCTAGGCCCAACTCTCATGCAGATATAAAAACATCCAAGTACTCGCCATGCAGTCTTACAATGATGCAGCCGTTACATATGCAGTGCTGTAATCACTCAGGTGTTACTGTTGCACTGATGCAATCATTTAGGCACTATCTATGTGTCTCTTGCCTCTTTCTGCACCTCATTTGTTTTTTTCTTTACTCCTCTCACATCTTTCTGCATTCTTTTTGCGTGTTTCTGCACCTTTATTCCTTCTTTCTGCACTTGTTTTTTTTTTTTCTGCACCTTTTTTGCTTCTTTCTGCATCCCTATTGTCTCTCTTTCCATCCCTCTTTCTTCTTTTTGTACTTCTGTTGCTTCTTTCTGCACTTATTTTGCTTTTTCTGCACCTCACTTGTCTCTTTTTCACCTATATTGCCTCTTTCTGCAGTTCTCTTGTCTCCTTCTGCACTTCACTTGCCTCTTTCTGTAACTTTATTGTTTCTTTCTGCACCCCTCTTGCCTCTTTCTGCACATCACTTACTTCTTTCTGCACCCCTTTTAATTGTTTTTGCACCCCTGTTCCCTATTTGTGGAAGTCTCTTGCCTCTTTCTACACCTCTCTCCCCTGTTTCTGCACCACTTTTGCCTCTTTTTGTACCTCTGTTCCTTCTTTCTTCACCTGTCTTGTCTGTTTTGTGCCTCTTTCACTACCTTTGTTGGTTATTTCTGCAGTTCTGTTCCTCTTTCTGTATCCCTCCTTCCTCTTTCTGTAACTCTCTTGCCTCATTCTGCACCTCTTCTATCCCTTTCTGCACTCCTGTTGCCTCTTTTTCCACCTCTGATGGTTCTTTCTGCACCTATTTTGCTTCATTCTGCACTTCACTTACCTTTTTCTGTACCCCTCTTGCCTCTTTGTGCACGTATGTTGGTTCTTTCTGCACTGCTCTGTCTATTTCCTGCACCTCTGTTCCAAATTTCTGCATCCGTCTTCCTTTTTTCTGCACCCGTCTTCCCTCTTTCTGCACCTCTCTTGCCTCACTCTGCCAACCTGTTCCCTCTTTCTGAACCTCTTTTGCCTGTTTCTGCAACTCTCATGCCTCTTTCTGCAATTCTCTTGCTTCCTTCTGTACCTCATTTGCCTGTTTTTACACCTCTGTTGATTCTTTTGCACTGCTCTTGCTTCTTTCTGCACCTCTCTTGCAAATTTCTGCACCCCTCTCATGCAGTTATAAAAACATCAAAGTAGTCGCCATGCAGTCTTACAATGATGCAGGCTCTAGATATGTAGTGCTGTAATCATTCAGACATTACTGCTGCATTTTTTTTTCTGCACCCCTCTTCACTTATTGTGCAGCTCAGGTGTAATTGTTACCATATTCCGAAAACCATATATGCATTTGTTTGTAGCTTTTAAATAGACAGTGTTTCTTTAGTAATAGATAAGAATATTTGTATATAATTATTTTAATAATATTAAATTCTTTTTTAAATTCTTTTTTTCAGATATTCTGCATTATTATTAAGAAAGATTTACCATGACAAAAAAGCGCAAAAGAAAAAACAAGGAAAAAAACAGTACTATTTAAAGAAGAAACAGAAGCAGGAATTACATCAACTACAACATGTGGCAAAAAAGAAAAAGTCTTGTGGTAAGAGAACAAAAGAATTTATTAAAAGAATTTCAAGGACTGGAAAGGATTTTGGAAATGCTAAAAATAGAAAGAATACTTGTGGAATGAAGAAGAATGAAATGAAAAAAGGACAAATTAATGGAAATTTAGGAAATGAGAAAACAATCTATGTTGAAAGAAGGATGAAACAATATCATGATATTAGGAAACGTATGTATAAAAGTAGAGCACTACAAAATTTATTGAAAGATGGCAAGAAATATAAAAGAAGATCTTCATTTTATAAAAAGAAAAAAGAGATTGAAAGTATAGTCAAAAAGGCTTTTGAATTGAAAAGAAGATTGTTCATTTTAGTTTTAAAGAGAATGCGAACATTAGATAAACCAATCAATCAATCAATCAATCAATCAATCACAGAATTTGTAAAGCGCACTACTTACCCGCAAGGGTCTCAAGGTGCTAGGGAAAAAAGGGGGGGGGTGCTGCTACTGGTCGAACAACCAGGTCTTGAGTAGCCTCCTGAAGGTCAGCAGGTCTTGGGTCTGTCGTAGGCTTAGTGGAAGGGTGTTCCAGGTCTTGGCGGCGAGGTGGGAGAAGGATCTGCCGCCGGTGGTAGTTCTTCGAATGCGAGGGACGGTGGCGAGGGAGAGGTCGGCGGAGCGGAGTTGGCGGTTGGGGACGTAGAAGAGGAGTCGTCTGTTGAGGTAGGCTGGGCCAGTCTTGTGGAGTGCCTTGTGTGCGTGGATGAGGAGTTTGAAGGAGATTCTCCTGTCGACGGGGAGCCAGTGCAGGTTCCTCAGGTGGGGGGTGATGTGGCTGTGGCGAGGTACATCGAGGATCAGCCGTGCGGAGGCGTTTTGTATGCGTTGCAGTCGCTTGATGAGCTTGGCCGGGGCTCCCGCGTAGAGGGCGTTCCCATAGTCAAGTCTGCTACTGACGAGGGCCTGGGTGACTGTTCTTCTTGTGTCTGTCGGGATCCACCTGTAGATCTTGCGAAGCATGAAGAGGGTATTGAAGCAGGAGGATGAGACTGCGTTGACTTGCTTGGCCATGGAGAGCGTTGAGTCGAGGATGACTCCCAGGTTGCGTGCGTGGTCGGTTGGTGTCGGGGCTGCTCCCAGCGTCGTTGGCCACCAGGAGTCGTCCCAAGCTGAGGGGTTGGAGCCGAGGATGAGGACCTCTGTCTTCTCCGTGTTCAGTTTTAGTCGGCTGATCTTCATCCAATCGGCGACGGCCTTCATTCCTTCATGGAGGTTGGATTTGGTGGCGAGGGGGTCCTTGGTGAGGGAGAGGATCAGTTGAGTGTCGTCGGCGTAGGAGATTATGTTGAGGTCGTGCTGTCTGGCGATGCGTGCGAGCGGGGCCATGTAGATGTTGAACAGTGTTGGGCTGAGGGACGATCCCTGGGGTACGCCGCAGATGATCTCGGAGGCTTCGGATCGGAATGGTGGGAGGCGGACTCTCTGGGTTCTGCCGGCGAGGAAGGAGGTGGCCCATTCCAGGGCCTTGTCTCGGATCCCTGCGTTGTGGAGGCGTGCGCGTAGAGTGCGGTGGCAGACAGTGTCAAAGGCGGCGGAGAGGTCCAGCAGGATGAGGGCTGCGGTCTCACCGTTGTCCAGCAGGATCCTGATGTCGTCGGTGGTGGCGATGAGGGCAGTCTCAGTGCTGTGGTTGCTGCGGAACCCCGATTGGGATGGGTCCAGGATGCTGTTTTCTTCGAGGTATCGGGTTAGCTGTTTGTTGACGATCTTCTCGATGACCTTGGCTGGGAACGGAAGCAGGGAGATGGGCCGGAAGTTCTTGAGGTCTCTCGGGTCCGCCTTGGGTTTTTTGAGTAGGGCGTTGATCTCTGCGTGTTTCCAGCTCTCTGGGAAGGTCGCGGTCTCGAAGGAGAGATTGATGACGTTGCACAGGTGGGGTGCGATGGAGCTGCTGGCTTTGTTGAAGATGTGGTGCGGGAAAGGGTCTGACGGGGAGCCGGAGTGTATTGTGCTCATGGTCTTGATGTTGTCCTCGATGTTCACGCTGGCCTAGGCTGGCAGGGGGTCGTGGTCGATGGTGTGCGGCGGGTCTGGTGCATCGATCTTAGTTGGGGCTGTCTGGGTGTTGAAGCTGTCGTGGATGTCGGCGATCTTGCGGTGGAAGAAGGTGGCGAGGGAATCGCACAGGGGTTGCGACGGCGGGATGTCGTTGGTGTTGGAGCTGGGGTTGGAGAGTTCCTTCACGATGTTGAAAAGCTCCTTGCTGTTGTGTGCGTTGTTGTCGAGGCGGTCTTTGAAGGAGATTCTCTTGGCGGACTTGATGAGGTGGTGGTGGTTACGGATGGCGTCTTTGTGGGCTGCGTGGCTGTCCGGTGTCTTATCACTGCCATTTCTTCTCTAGTTTCCGGCAGGTACGCTTGGAAGCTAGGAGTTCCGAGGTGAACCAGCTGGCTCTTTTGGTGGTGTCACTGTAGGTGAGTTTTTTCAGCGGGGCGAGGGTGTTGGCACAGTCGTCCATCCATCGTCTGAGGTTGCAGGCAGCGTCGTCGGTGTTGGATGGGTCGGAGGGAGGGCTGAGAGCGAGGGGTGCCCGAAGTTGGTCTTCGGTGACTTTGCTCCAGCAGCGGCGTGGGATCTGTTGGGTGCGGTGGTGTGTGGTGGGTTTCTGGAAGGTGAAATGGATGCAGCGGTGGTCGGTCCAGAGGAGTTCCGTGGTGTGGCTGAAGGAGACGTGGGAGCTTGAGGAGAAGATGGGGTCAAGTGTGTGGCCGGCGGAATGGGTCGGTGTTGTGACGAGCTGGCTCAGACCGAGGTTGGCGAGGTTGTCGATCAGGGTGGTGGAGTTGCTGTCGTTGTTGTTCTCCAGGTGAAAATTCAGGTCTCCGAGGAGGATGTAGTCGGTAGAGGTCAGGGCGTGCGTGCTGATGAAGTCGGCGATGGAGTCGCTGAACTGGGGTCGGGGCCCAGGGGGTCTGTAGACAAGGGTGCCTCTAAGGGTGGTGTTGGGGTCCGTGTGGATCTGGAAGTGCATGTGTTCGGCGGTGCTGAGAGTGTCGTCGGTGCTGGTCGAGACCCTGATGGTGTTCTTGTGGACGATGGCGATTCCTCCTCCTACTGCGTTGACGCGGTCTCTGCGGGTGATCTTATAGCCGTCTGGGATGGCTATGGCGATGTCGGGGGCGGAGGAGTCGTTCATCCAGGTCTCTGTCAGGAAGGCGACGTCTGGTGATGATGTGTCGAGCAGGTCCCAGAGCTCGACGGCGTGTTTGCGTGCGGAGCGGGTGTTCAGTAGGATGCATCGGAGGTGGTTGAGGTCCTTCTTGGCGGGCGCCTCGGTGGCTCTGAGGCTGGTGTAGCTGCAGTTCCAGCAGGTGAAGGGACCATGGGTGCGTTTCGGGGCGGCCTTGAAGCAGTTGTGCGTCCGTCCGGGGTTGAGAGCGTGGAGTGTGGTGGCATCGTATCGGCGTCGGTCATCGAGGCTGGTGCGGGGGGCGCACGGCCCAGGGGTTCTGGCGCTGGGCGCGGTCCAGGCGCGGACGGGCGCAGACGGGCTTGCCTTAGCGCGCCAGCGGCACGCCCGCTGCGCACGTCCGCTGCGCGGCCGCGCAGCGGCCGCCATATATGGGGAGGTGGGAGGGAGGCGCAGCTGGGAGGCGGGAGGCAGGGGCAGCGAATGGGCAGTCAGGGGGCGGGGCCGCAGGGACGCAGCGGCGGGAGTGGAGAGAGGCAGCGAGGGGTACAGAAGGCAAAATGGACACAAGGGAAATGGGGGCAGCGAGGGAAACAGAGGAAAAAACGGGCACAGTTCAATGGGGGCAGCGAGGGAAACAGAAGGAAAAATGGACACAAGGGAAATGGGGGCAGCGAGGGAAACAGAGGAAAAAACGGGCACAGTTCAATGGGGGCAGCGAGGGAAACAGAAGGCAAAATGGACACAAGGGAAATGGGGGCAGCGAGGGAAACAGAGGAAAAAACGGGCACAGTTCAATGGGGGCAGCGAGGGAAACAGAAGGCAAAATGGACACAAGGGAAATGGGGGCAGCGAGGGAAACAGAAGGAAAATGGACACAAGGGAAATGGGGCAGCGATGGAAACAGAGGAAAAAAACGGGCACAGTTCAATGGGGGCAGCGAGGGAAACAGAAGGCAAAATGGACACAAGGGAAATGGGGGCAGCGAGGGAAACAGAGGAAAAAAACGGGCACAGTTCAATGGGGGCAGCGAGGGAAACAGAAGGAAAAATGGACACAAGGGAAATGGGGGCAGTGAGGGAAACAGAGGAAAAAACGGGCACAGTTCAATGGGGGCAGCGAGGGAAACAGAAGGAAAAAATGACACAGTTCAATGGGGGCAGCGAGGGAAACAGAAGGAAAAATGGACACAAGGGAAATGGGGGCAGCGAGGGAAACAGAAGGAAAAAGGACACAGTTCAATGGGGGCAGCGAGGGAAACAGAAGGAAAAATGGACACAAGGGAAATGGGGGCAGCGAGGGAAACAGAAGGAAAACGGGCACCGAGGCCACAAGCAGAGGGGCAAGCTTACCAGCAGCAGCAGCGGGCAGGACACCACAGGCGGAGCTGTGTGGCGGGGGAGCGACCTACCTGGCAAGGTCAAGGGTCGCTCTCCTCACCGCGCAGCGGCCGCCATATATGGGGAGGTGGGAGGGAGGAGCAGCTGGGAGGCGGGAGGCAGGGGCAGCGAATGGGCAGTCAGGGGGGCGGGGCCGCAGGGGACGCAGCGGCGGGAGTGGAGAGAGGCAGCGAAGGGTACAGAAGGCAAAATGGACACAAGGGAAATGGGGCAGCGAGGGAAACAGAGGAAAAAACGGGCACAGTTCAATGGGGGCAGCGAGGGAAACAGAAGGAAAAATGGACACAAGGGAAATGGGGGCAGCGAGGGAAACAGAGGAAAAAACGGGCACAGTTCAATGGGGGCAGCGAGGGAAACAGAAGGCAAAATGGACACGAGGGAAATGGGGGCAGCGAGGGAAACAGAGGAAAAAACGGGCACAGTTCAATGGGGGCAGCGAGGGAAACAGAAGGCAAAATGGACACAAGGGAAATGGGGGCAGCGAGGGAAACAGAAGGCAAAATGGACACAAGGGAAATGGGGGCAGCGAGGGAAACAGAGGAAAAAAACGGGCACAGTTCAATGGGGGCAGCGAGGGAAACAGAAGGAAAAATGGACACAAGGGAAATGGGGGCAGCGAGGGAAACAGAGGAAAAAACGGGCACAGTTCAATGGGGGCAGCGAGGGAAACAGAAGGAAAAAAGGACACAGTTCAATGGGGGCAGCGAGGGAAACAGAAGGAAAAATGGACACAAGGGAAATGGGGGCAGCGAGGGAAACAGAAGGAAAAAGGACACAGTTCAATGGGGGCAGCGAGGGAAACAGAAGGAAAAATGGACACAAGGGAAATGGGGGCAGCGAGGGAAACAGAAGGAAAACGGGCACCGAGGCCACAAGCAGAGGGGCGAGCTTACCAGCAGCAGCAGCGGGCAGGACACCACAGGCGGAGCTGTGTGGCGGGGGAGCGACCTACCTGGCAAACCAATGCATTCTATGAAGAACAAAAGGAAAAGGAAAAGACTAATCAACAGAACTAACTTTTGTAAAAAAATTGGGGTGAA
The DNA here is from genome assembly GCA_963921515.1 of Calotriton arnoldi. Classification (NCBI taxonomy): domain Eukaryota; kingdom Metazoa; phylum Chordata; class Amphibia; order Caudata; family Salamandridae; genus Calotriton; species Calotriton arnoldi. The sequence goes on along the minus strand of CAWUFW010005228.1, from coordinate 1,082,438 downwards.
TGGAAGCATACTTCTAGTTCAGAACCTTTTTTTAATGAAGAGAGCTATTTTCAAAACAATACATTAGTTCACGCAGTTGATACCAGTGGTCGTGCTTATGAAGTGAAGAACAGTTGTGCAATTGAAAAAGAAAAGATGGTTCCCAGAAATGTGGAAGAAGTGATAGCTGAAGAAGTTCAAAGGAGACGTACACAAGCTCCAGTGTATACGTGGGATTGTAGTAGTATTTGTAGTATACAACAGTAGTCTATTGATATTTTACGAAATTTCTTACGACAGTATACTAAAAAAAGTATTAAACAAAAGATTAAGATGTTGCAAGGACTAGATCCTTGTAAAGTGAGAATAAATACTGGCTTGCAAGGTCATTCTCTGGCTTGTCTTTCTACAAAAGTGTGTCAAAGTGTTTTTCATCATTTGAGAGTGTTAGCAGTACATCACTCTGCAATGCGGAAGTTAGTAAGAAGATTGTACTATGTAAAATGTCCTGCATTATTTTTAAGTGAAATAAACACTGCTCTTTTGCATGGGACAGTATCGGATGTAAAAAAAAGTTTGTGATGATATAGAGTTTCGTTTCTTTAGTACTGGAGAAGAGTGTACACAAAGTGAGAGTTTGATAAGTGTAGGTGTTGAAGAGGAGGTGGAAGATAGTACTACTGAGAAGTTTGTAGAAGAAATTACAAAGTTTAAGGTAATTTGTTCTGAAAACCAAACTATGTTTGTATTTGTTGTCAACGTACTCACTATAGAAATCAAACTAGGAATGTTGATCTGTATTTAAAAAGTGAAAAGGAAAACAATGATAAATGGGCGGAATTTGGTACTTATTTGTTTGTTGAAGGTGTTTTTGAGTTGTGTATTGATCAAGGTATTTGTAAATATTGTTACAGCAAATTAGAAGAGAACAAAATGCCAGCTAGAGCTGTACATAATAACCTAGAGTTGGTAGCTATTCCTGCAGAACTGGTAGATTTAAATACGTATGAGTCCATTCTGATTCAATCTGTGCACCCATTTCAGGCTATTGTTCATATGGAGCCTAAAACAGGTAAGCTGCCTCCATCAGATTTACAAAGAGGCTTAAAAGGAAGAGCTGTGTATTTACCTTTAGATTTAAAGAAAAATATTGAAACTATTGGTGTAGACAGAGAGGAAACTGAACCTGTAGTTATTCTAGTTAATGGTGTTCCAACAAAGAGTCGGAAAATATGGCAGGAGTTAGTAGATGTCACCAAAGTTCAAAAGGCTACGTTATATCTCATAAAAAACAATCTTTATTACAAAAATGTATATCTGGAAGAAGAAGAAATAGCTTTAGGAGATGATAGCAAAATTTCAAGTGGCGAAATTGAAAAAGTGGACATCTCCAGGAGTGAAGAAATGTATGAACATTATAGTGTACATCCTTTACATTCAAAGGAAGTGATTGGAAATACTATTCAATTATTCCAAATGAAGAAAGCGAAGCAAACTCCTAGGAGTGTTTGGGAAAGAAGTTTAGAAGCCCGTTGTTTTCTACAGCTCTTCCCCACTGGAAAAGGTGGACGATATGATGAAAGACCTGTGCAGATTCCAGCTTCAGAATATCGTACAACGAGATTGTACTCAGAAGATCCAAGATTTCGACAATGTATTCCATATATATTTCATCTTTTGTTTGAAAGTGACTTGTCTGGACTTTCATATGCTGTGAACCACATATTAAAAACAGGAGTTCATCTTCAACATGTTTCTGCAAAGGAATTCATGAACAAAGTACAACAGAGAGACGATCATTTAGAATCTCAATTGATTAATTTGATGGCGTGTCAACGTGGTACTAATGAGTATTGGTATCGTCGTCATGGAGAACTTAAATGTATGTTAAGGAACTTAGGAACCCCTACATGGTTTGTTACGCTAAGCTGTGCTGAATACGCATGGGAATATTTACTTGAATTTCTTCGAGAAGCAAATTCAAATATTAAAAACATTGAATTCAAGACAGCTGGAGAACTGTGTTCCTTGGATCCTGTAAATGTGTGCAGATGTTTTAATCATAGGTTTCAAGCTATGATGTCTTTTATCTGCAATAAAAACAACCCACCTCTTGGAGAAGTTATTGATTTCTTTTGGAGAAAGGAGTACCAAGCTAGAGGTCCTCCTCATATACATATGCTTTTATGGATCAAGGATGCACCTAAATTTGGAACTGATTCTGATGAGACTGTTTTATCATTCATTGAAGACTATGTTACATGTGGTATTCCAAAAACAGGGGAAGAAAATACCTTAAGACAACAAGTTTTACGGTTTCAAACTCATCGATGTGGGAAATATTGTCAACGGAAATACAAGTCAAAGGAAAAATTTTATACCATATGTCGTTTTGGATTCCCACGTCCAGTAATTTCTAAAGGAAGAGTCAACAGTTTCATGTCAGCAGTGAGGCATACTAGAACTCGAAAATCTCCAAAGAATACTTACAATATGAAAAGAAGTGAAGATTCAAAGTATATTCATGATTATAATCCAGTGATTTTGACGATGTGGAATGCAAATATGGATATCCAGTATGTTGCAGATAATTCGATTGCTGTTGCTTGCTATTTTACGTCATACATAACAAAATCTGAAAAGGCGGAGTTGAAAGAAATGTGGGAAGAAATTTCACAAGAGAAGACGCTTAGTAACAAATTGTACAGCTTTAGTTTGAAGATGCTTTCCCATCGAGAGATTGGATCCTACGAATGTTCGGATCGGTTGACATCTGCAAGTTTATATTCAAAGTCAAGAGGAATCATTTGGGTAAGTCTAGGTCTTGCTGCAACACGAAATCGAGTATTGAAATCTGTACAAGAAATTGAATACTTCACATTAAATTAACCGGAAAGTACAGATATTGTTAAAACAAACATGTTGGATACGTACTATCCGAAAAGAAGTCCACATCTTGAAAACATATGTCTCTATGAAGTACTGCAATATTACAGCTTTAAGAGTAATATTACAGAAAATATAAATGAAGAAAAATATGCAGTCATTGGATGTGATGGATGTTTGGTGAAACATACCAAAGGAAATCTCATTAATCACAGGAAACTCAGTTGTGATACTCCAGATAAAAGGGAATTTTTCTATTTAGCACTTCTGCAACTCTTTAAGCCTTGGCGTACTGAAATGGAATTTCTTGGAGATTTTCAGTGCCATGAAGATTCTTTCAATGCATGTAAAGATAGCATTGAATGCACAGTTTTTCCAAATTATCTACAAATGTTGAATGAAGAGATTGAACAAGAAACTACTATTGCAGCTGAAATTGCTAGAGACAGTTCTCAAGATAGTCAAAGTTCTGTTCCACTGAATCAAGATCCACTAGGAGAACCAATTCTTGAAAATGAAGCAACAATAGCCATGAGTGAAGTAGAAACAGCAATGCAACAAGCTCAACAGGATATTATGGAGTTGGGAAACTTGGAAGAACAACTAAATATTGAACAGAAAGAAATATATCAGCAAGTTACACAACAGATAGACCATGGTTTACTTCATGAAAAAAGAATGCAACTGCACATCATTTAAACCTATTCGAATGTATATCAGTGGTCAAGCTGGTACACAAAAAGTTTCTTAATTAAAGTTTTGACCAGTTATCTAATGAAAACCACTGAATCACATTTATCGTGTGTTGTAACCGCTCCAACTGGGTAGCAGCACACAACATTAAAGGGATTACGTTACATCGTTTACTGATGCTACCAGTTGAACATGAAAACAATTTGGAATATCACAAGCTATCTGGAGAAGCTTGTTATGAAGTTTCAAGAATACTAAAGAAAATGAAACTTCTGATAATTGATGAGGTGAGCATGGTCTCAAACTTAATGCTTGCCTTTGTACATTTAAGAATGCAGCAGATTTTAAAAACAGATTTTGATGTCTTATTTGGAGGAAAACATGTGATTGTATTCGGCGACCTACTGCAACTTACTCCTGTAAAAGGGCAACCAGTTTTTTAAACACGTGTGCATGAAGACACCAGGAAATCTTTGGGAAGTATTGGAAATGTCAACATTTGGTTTCATTTTGAATATAAAGAACTTATTAAGAATATGCGACAAGCAAATGATGAACATTATGGAAGCATTCTTCAAGATATAAGAATTGGTATTTGACAAAGCATGGTAAAGAAGCTTTGCAAAGTCGGCTACTTACAAACTTGTTTGCAAATGAAAATGTTGCTCCGGAAATAATATACAAAAAAATTGGAGAAAAGAAATCTATAATTTGCCTAATGCCAACACTGCAAGAGTGTTCTACATTCAATCAGGAACTTTTGAAGTTGGAAAAACAACAAATAATGAAAATGGAAGCCATTGATAAAATAGAACACGAAGGAATTACTATTATTTTGTCCGAAAATTTTAAATCAAAATTGGATTCTTTGGGAAAATCTATATCTAAGACTGCTGGTTTTGAAAATAATTTATATGTATGTGAAAACTGTCGGGTAATTTTACGGTGTAATTTGGATGTAGAAAAAGGTTTAGTAAATGGAGCAATGGGGAAAGTTGTTGATTTTGTTAATTATCCAAATAGAGATGGAATTGAATTTTTGAAGGTTAAATTTGATCAGATTCAAGAGGTAAAACAGATTGGACATTGTGCTGTTCGTTTTTTGCTTGTTAAAGACTTGTATGTTCGTAGAAAACATTTTCCTCTTTCTTTAGCATTTGCGGTGACCATTCATAAATCTCAAGGTTTAAGTGTAGACAGTGCTTTGGTAAACATTGGAAGGACAGTGTTTAAAGAGGGCATGGCATATGTTGCATTGTCTCGAGTAACCCTGGGCATAATACTTTGCTACGCTCACGAAGCATGCAAAGTTTGTGCTACTACGCACTACGCAAATTGCACGTAGCAGAGTGAATAACTGTACTAATAAACGTAGCGTAGCAGGAGTATAATAAACTCCTTCAAATGCTTTGATAAAGCAATTTTTATGCTAAAAAGCATATAACCAATTCACAAAAATGAACGTTGACAATAAAATATCAAGCAATGAGAGAGGTGATGATTTTGGAGTCCCCCTAACCTAGGGGAGGACCAAGCAGATGCCTTGAACACAAAAAGCATATCATGTGAACGATTCAATGGTGGTCCCTTCCTCCTAGGACCACCCCAAGCACAGTTATGGGCAAAAATACAATCCCAACCAAAGGCCCTGCAAAGCATTATGGGACGAGATTAGCAGTGGGCAGTGAATATTATAGTGTCCAATATCAAAATAATTCTACAAAGAGCTGCAGTTCAACTAGTCGTCACTGGGTGTCGTCCCTCAAGAGTGAAATGCAAAAGTATTGAAAACCTTTCATGAAGCTTTTGCATTTGACTCGTGAGGGACGACACCCAGTGACTGACTAGTTGAACTGCAGCTCTTTGTAGAATTATTTTGATATTGGACACTATAATATTCACTGCCCACTGCTAATCTCGTCCCATAATGCTTTGCAGGGCCTTTGGTTGGGATTGTATTTTTGCCCATAACTGTGCTTGGGGTGGTCCTAAGAGGATGGGACCACCACCTAATCATTCAATAAGATGTGCTTTTTGTTTTCAAGACATCTGCTTGGTTCTCTCCCTAAGTTAGCGAGGATACCAAAATCATCACCTCTCTCACTGCTTTTGTTTTCACTTTAGTGAAATGACTATATGCAATTTTAGCATATAAAGACAGAGATATTTATTTTATCTTAACTTGCACTGTACAAGTTTGCTTTTGGTAATTATTGTACAGTGCAGTGAGTCAAGCACACAGCTAGCACTACGCCCAGGCTTAATAATAATAACAAACTCCTTCAAATGCTTTGATAAAGCAATTTTTTATGCTAAAAAGCATATAACCAATTCACAAAAATGAATTTTGACATATCAAGCAATGAGAGAGGTGATGATTTTGGAGTCCCCCTAACCTAGGGGAGGACCAAGCAGATGCCTTGAACACAAAAAGCATATCATGTGAACGATTCAATGGTGGTCCCTTCCTCCTAGGACCACCCCAAGCACAGTTATGGGCAAAAATACAATCCCAACCAAAGGCCCTGCAAAGCATTATGGGACGAGATTAGCAGTGGGCAGTGAATATTATAGTGTCAATATCAAAATAATTCTACAAAGAGTTGCAGTTCAACTAGTCGTCACTGGGTGTCGTCCCTCACGAGTCAAATGCAAAAGCTTCATGAAAGGTTTTCAATACTTTTGCATTTCACTCTTGAGGGACGACACCCAGTGACGACTAGTTGAACTGCAGCTCTTTGTAGAATTATTTTGATATTGGACACTATAATATTCACTGCCCACTGCTAATCTCGTCCCATAATGCTTTGCAGGGCCTTTGGTTGGGATTGTATTTTTGCCCATAACTGTGCTTGGGGTGGTCCTAGGAGGAATCGTTCAATAAGATGTGCTTTTTGTTTTCAAGACATCTGCTTGGTTGTTGGTTCTCTCCCTAAGTTAGTGAGGATACCAAAATCATCACCTCTCTCACTGCTTGTTAACTTTTTGTTTTCACTTTAGTGAAATGACTATATGCATTTTTAGCATATAAAGACAGAGATATTTATTTTATCTTAACTTGCACTGTACAAGTTTGCTTTTGGTAATTATTGTACAGTGCAGTCAAGCACACAGCTACGCACTACGCAATTTGCATAGCTACGTGTAGTTGAAGCTGTACTTCACGTAGCTACGTGAAGTGCTACTACGCAAACTACGCCCGGGCTTAGTCTCGAGTAAGAACATTATCTGGATTGTATTTGATTGATTTTGATGAGAGAAAGATTAGTGCAGATGCAAATAGTGTAAGAGAGTATAATCGGTTAAGAAGACTGTATGCTCCCAACTTAGGTGAATATCCCGTATATGAAAAAGCATGTAGTATGTCCAAAACGAACATATGAGAAACACTGTAGTGAGGTTGGAAAGAAGAAAAAAATCTAGAGAATGTTGAGGCTCCAAAGAAAATGAAAATGGACACTGTTGATGATATTGTGGGATACAAGTTAGAAAATAGTTCAGGTATCAACTGCTATGCTAATGTAATTGTGAACGTCGTGTTTTTTCTAGAAAATCTTCATCATCAAATTATGGAGAATCGAGACAAAAGATTTTGTTCTTTGTTGCATTATATTTTTGAAAAATTGACAACTGATAAAACTAAAATCCAAACTGATTCTGGCATTCGGCATCTTTTGGATATATGTTCTGGTTCTTCACAATTTACACTTAATGTACAGCAAGATGCTCAAAAATTTCTTATGCTTATGCTTGCAGTATTGGAAGGTGAAGGAATACAAATTGAAAATTTGTTTGCAGTACGTTACAGATGGGATCATAAATGTGAAGACTGTTCATTTTCTTCTACCACTGAAATAGACACTGAACGATTCATATATTTGACAATACCAGATTGCAACACAGTGGGGTATATTCACAAGAACGTGTGATAACTACCGCAAGAGTAGCGTAACGCAACTTTCAATAACGCAGCCTATCACAGGAAAATAACCCCGTTTCAACGTGGAATTCACAACAAGGCGGTACCATGCGATAGTCACCGGATAACGTGTCAAATGACAGCGTAAAAATCAATGCCACGCCGAAAAAATGCGAAACACGAACGCGAGAAATCATGCGATGAGGCCAATCGCGGTACAGAAATCAGCGAACACCAGCCACAGGCCTGTAAATCCCAGACAGCTGCCGGGAAAAAACACCATAAAAGAAATTAAAAAAAAGCCCAAAAACAATTCAAACTGCGTAACAACATGGATGCACCCGGACCGAGTGCAGAGGACAAGCCGAACACCACAAGCCCTACGGAGGACCAGCCAGGAACCCCGCTTTCGTGGAAAGGCAAGGACAAGAGGAAGAGGAAGACCAGGTACAGTCCGCAGGAAGACCAGATCATCGTCACGGGGGTGACCAAACACCATCAACAACTGTTCGGCACCTCCACTGCGGCACTGGCAACCCAAACCGAAATATGGCAGGCCATCGTCACCAAGGTCAATGTAGTCGGAGTGTCCAGGAGGTCACTGGAGGAGGTCAAGAGGTGCTGGCATGATCTGAAAAGGCAGACCAAACATAAGCTCGCCGCCAACAGGGAGGCAGCAACGGTGACTGGAGGTGGGAGTCCTGCGACACAGGAGGAGCTGGATGAGCTGGAGCAAATGGTGGCCACAGTCAGCAGTGAGGAGACGGTGGCAGGATTGGGGGGCCTGGACACAGCACGATACGACCTGACCCAACAGCAACAGGGTGAGTAACGACTCGGGACGGGGGGGACGGGGGAGATGGGCACAATGGCACACATGCACAATTACGCGCAGCACACAGCACACCCACAATGACCATGGAACATGTCCCTGAATGCCTTGGCACACTGCAGCACACATAGAAACACCAAGAAGGCCCCCATCCACAATGTGCACAGAGGGGCCCCCCTATCACCAATATCACAACCGACCCGTGCACATGTGCTGAATCCAGCAAAGCAGTGGCTCCGTGACCCACACTGACTATGCAAGTAACACTGCATGTCCGATAGCATGGCAGCCAGCTGTCCCAAAAAAATGACATGGCCCACGAAGCGACATGGAGGTAGCCAAGTGCGGATCACATCCGTAAAGGAGCAGGTCACACTCCGACGTGTCCACGTGCACCCACAACCCATGCTTTACAATACACGCAGCAGACGAACAATGCATCGGGCCACAAAAACAGTCAGCGAGCACACATGACCCAAGTCAAAAGCAAATCAGGTCCCGAAAAGCACACAATTCTAAGGCACCCCGCCTCAAAGGGAGAAGGCTACACGAAATCAGAGCTGCAGGGGCAAGTCCCCCACAATGCAGCACACACACATAGCAATCACAGAACATCAGCAATGAAGGCAATGTGGTACAAAGTGCAACACCAGCACCACAGGACAGAGCTCACAACAGGTTCCGCTTGTGCGTAGTGACTGTCCACCCACATCTGGCATTGCCTGACACTGTGTGATGATAATGTACGGGTACTACCACACATCCGTCATGTAGTCGAAAAACACACTGACTGCCATCAAATAGCCAGCTCCCCCAAAACAGTCACAATGTGCAATGGCATGCAGTCTGAATGTGAACATCTGCAAATTATCACCATACATGGGAAACTCTGTTAACCTGCATCTCCCCTTTACATTGCAGAGGGACAAACAACACCCCCTGCAGAGCACACCACACATCCCACCATTGATGATGATGAGGACAACCTGCACACATGTCAAGACACCCTCCAACGGATGCTGGACAGCCTCTGCACCCCACCCCCAGGAGCAGGCCAGCTGCCTCGAGGTGACCCCACCACCTGCACAGACCACACAGCAGGAAACACACACCACTACGGCTGTCTCCCAGGACCCCCCGACCAATACATGGAATTCCAACGGCGTGTGTTGTGTTGCCAGGTGGAGTTGGCTCATCAGCTGCGGGTGGGTTTCGAGCTCGTGGCAGCCAAACTCGATGCCATACGTGGGTGTCTGAGTCCCATCAGGGACCACGTACAGTCCCTATCGGACACCGCCTGCACGCACCATGCTCCGCCACAGACCTTGGCTAACCTCGCGTGTGCCATGAGTCTAATACAAGAATTGTCTGGTCAGACAAGCACCAGCCATGACAGCACAGAGTTGGCACAGATGCGGAGGGCAATGGACACCAAGGAACAGATGCAGGCTGGAAGTATGTCTGCCACGGCTGGACACCAGCGAGTAGTGGCTGGGAACAGCAATGCCCTGCAGTACTCCAACTTGCCATTGCTGCCACTGAGCCATTCCCAGATGACTGCAGCGGGAACAACGACACACACAGCTCCGACCCCTGATGTGTCCGTGGCACACTGTGATGCTGCCCCATCATCTATGCGGTACGATGTGTCAGGGGCACACAGCGATGCAGCCATCACCCCGCCACACACACCGGACACACCGGACACAGAACCCGTATCAGGGGAGTGAGAAGGGGATGGGAACTACTGTGTGAGGAAGGAGGCAGTAGCATCCATCACCGCCATATGGCCTGTCACTGCCTGGTTATGACCTATGCATCATGCCCTGGGAAATACCTCCTACTGACCTCCGGAACACTCTGCGACATTCACCCAGACCCCGACACGGACTGCCATTTCTTCACCGCTGGCCAATTACACAGAAATCCTGCTGCGGACTGCACTCTCCCTCTTCCCAATCACTGTGCAATCCCCAAAGGACTCTGGTTGGCCCACCACTGGGCTTCCATGTGACGTGGGCTTGGATGGCCAGGTACAGCTCCAGCTCCGTCAATCACCTGAATGTGAATAAAACATTCTAAATCACACAGATGTGTCATCACTATGTTCACTCACGTATGGAAATATGGCTGGATGTGGGGACTATGATTGCACATGAAGGTACACCCTGGTAACTGACATCTATGCGCATGTCTATCCCTGAGACACATGGCCAATTGAATGACTGTGAAGGTGAGTATTAGCTGTGTCCCCATTGCACATCAACAGCAATCTCACAACACCCCAACGTAGGCACACGTCCATGTGTTGAATAGGGCCATGTGTAGGAGTGACCAAAACGGTGGCAGGCCAGGAGTGGTATCCCACACCACGTGTGACAGCAGAACTTCACGTCGCAGACGGACTTACACACATCTGTGTGGACACATTCTGTTGTGATGTATGACATTGCTCCACATGGTCAGAGGTTGGACACCATACACACATAGCTGGAGTCATGTAAGTGCAAATGTCGTCCAGCACCTATCCAAAAACAATGTCTGGCTCACAGAGGTGGAGCTTGCCAAAGGGACAGACCCCCATTGCACATGCGTCAGTCAGTTCCTCCCTGTGTTGGGACGAGGCTCATTGTGGCACACGAGTGGACAATCTAGACAACACACCTCACAGTTAGACACCAGTGGAGTGGCATAGGCTTTATTGGCATGCGCGTGTCAGTACGGACGAGGCAACGGCCACAACAGGCAGGGACATGCTTAAGACACTTACACGCAGCATGGTTACATGTGTCAGACCTCTGGGCCAACTAACACATGCAGTGTGTGCATTAAGAACTAAAAGAAACTGGATTGAAAGGAGAAATCACCCCATGAGCAACCATTGGAAAACGCTATGTTGCGAGCGGAATTCCAAGATGGCCGCCGATTCAAGAGATGCTTTTGCGGTCTAGTTTATTTCCCCACAGGTGCCTGAATCTAAGGTGAAGCGCGCGCTCAATAACGAATGCGCACTTCACCAGAGATATTCCCAGAAGTGGTACCTTAGAGTTTAGCACTCTGTATAATTCTTGCTCCTTGACTAAAACCGCGCCCGGTTTTCTCCCGGTTTCAACGTCAGTGGATTCCTCGTCGGAAGCTTGTTCCCTTGCCTTGTCGTGCAGTTCCCAGTGACCGACATCCGAAGTAAGGGGCGTGTGAAGGCGTTCCTTCACAAGACGCTCCTCCTTACAGCAATTCCTGACAGGCTTCTCGTCTGTTAACCTGTTAACCGCTGTTCCCAGCCACCTGAAATCCACAAGAGAAGTGAAGATAAGTGGTTGCACGTTTCTTACTGAAACAAATTACGAACTTGAAAACAAGAAAAGAAAGACTTATAAGTTGAGCTGTTGAGAAAAGAAAAAACTTACCTTGTTGAATTAACGCCAATGCTGTAAATAAGAAGTAGAGAGAAAGCAACTTACCTTGTTGAATTATCGCCAATGCTGTAAATAAGAAGAAGAGAGAAAGTTAAATATCAACTAGTAGGAAGGCTTGTACAGATAAGGATTAAATAGTTATATAGTTTTTTCCACTAGAAGAATAATAAAGAGAAGAGTGTAAAATACAGTCTCTACAGGAAGATAGGTAAGACACTAGAATTACGTTAGATAGTTATAGAAAAGACTGGATAGAAAACATAGTAATAATATTCTTGTTTGATAGATTAAAACTTCCAGAGTACTGTTACCACAATACAAGAAAAGAAAAGGAGAAGAGAAGCTAGATATCTGGAACATTGGGTATGTGGTTGAGTTAAGATTGATAATTAGAATTAGTTTAGAGTAGAGTAGGAAGTACATTAATATCTCTCTTTAGTGTTATCAGGACTTCTCGGATTCTGAGTCTGCGGGTCGGACGAAAGACAAGAGAAGCTGAAAGAACAGTTCCAGAACCAGTCTCTTCTGTTCTTTGTTATTTTATCCACTCCCCCTTCCCCCTTGGGGTCTTTTAGAGTCTAGATCATAATCGGACTCTGGAGCATCCTAGAGAGGGAGTTGGGAACTAGCATATTCTGTTCCTGTGCAAGTCCGTGGTAAGAACTTACTCTTAGTCTTGACAACATGTCGAGGTTCAGAAAATGTTGGGGCTGAAATGGGCAACATTCATCACGGATGGCAACATTCACAGCCCACCTTGCCTTGCTGGATGAGTCATGTGTCGTTTGGCGTCTGCCCATTGCCCCGTGTGAGGGGGCACGACTCACTGCATGTGGGATCTGCATGGTGCTCTGCCTCCGGTGTGCACCGATTGTCTGCTCTGCTGACAATGATCAGGTGTGAGGGTCCGACAGGTTCACATGTCGTGCTCCATTGCCATGTGTGTGCTCTCCCCCAGCAGTGTGTCCGAATTGGCAACGTTGCCAAACGATGCTGTGTTGCTCCGACCATGGATCTGCTTCACATTGCACAGGTGTGTGTACACACGCGTTATTCCACGCACATGCATCCAGAGCCCGACTGAAGGCAGACGTGTCCTATGTTATGGTGGGATATGTGAGCAATTCCCACGATGCAACAAGTTGTTGGGCCATGTGCTGTGGGTGGCAATCGGATGTGGCTGCAGGAACGTAGTTACTCGTCCAAGAATGCCCGTGCAGCTTCATGTGCAATGTGTTCCAATAGTACGTCGTTGTCGTGTTCAAGGAACACCAGGGTGAGCCAATCCATTAGGTGGTCCGGGAAGGTGTGCTCAGCCCACACCGTCTCACCGATCCGCAACACAGCCCAGTAGGGGAGCGCCTCGATGTGGTCACTGCACACGAGAAATTGTGCAGTCTCCCATGCACAACTACCAATACATATGCAGTGTGTCAAGGCATCCCATGCACGGCTGTCTCGGTTACACTCCTGTTCATGATCCAACAGGGGGCACACACAAGTCATAGTCCAATTCATCAACAGTTGCGTTGGATAGGCAGACATCCATGGGACACTCGAATGTGCATGTTCGGGTGTGGAACCAGGGCTGGACACAGGTGACGTGGGCAATGCGAAAGTCGAGCCTGTAACTGATCCGCAGCACTGCCAGTGGCAGTGCGCCCAGTAAATGCAGCATACATGCACGGTACTGTTCCACGTGACGGGGGTTGTGCATGTGCCCGGTATGGCCTGCCATCGCGTTGGTGCGTCTTGTGAACAGGCACTCTTCTGGACTGCGGCAGTTGTGTGGAGGATATGCCACAGCTCTGAGCAATGATTCGAATGTGTGTGCAACGTTGTGGGTTATGGGTTGCTGTTTCCGTGAGTGTCAAGGGCATCCCATGCGGGGTTACCACAGGCAGGGGCTTCTGTGTGTGGACTGTGGATGAGTCGGATGGTTCATTTGCGGAGTGCGTGGTGTGGGAGTCATCCCCATCTGCCATTGCATCTCTGTCAGGGTGTTCAGGGCGTGTTATGGACCAAGGTCAGAGGTGCAGGTGTCCTCCCGCATTCTGCATTGGGACAATGGTGCTTTCATCCCTGATGTTTGTCTGACTACTACTTGCGTTTTTGGTATGTGATGTGGCTTTGGCGCTGAGATTGGGACACGGCCTTGGGCTCATGGTGTACGGATGCCGATGCACACACACATGTTGGCATGTGGAACCAGGTGCCCGAGCGGCCTTGCACTGCTTATGCTATCTCACTCCGTCTCTCTCCCTCGCTCTCTCCCTCTCTTTCCTTTGTTGGGCGCATGGCACACCTTCTTCTCTTGGATTTGGTCTTCCAGGCTGTGTGCTACGGATTGTCCAGTGAGGAGCACCTAGGACTCATCCTAAGGGTTGTTTCTGCTTTTGTTTGTATGGTGTTTTGTGTTGGTGATTGCATTGCTGTATGACTGATTCTCCATTTTCTGGCCACGCATGTATGTTTATTTTCCTGCTTGTGCGACATCAGGCAAAATGTTTGTTTTGGGATTCGTGGTGTTGGTGTGCAATTTCTTAGTCCGGGGTTGGGGGTAGTCCTGGGGGGGGGGGATTGCGGGCCTGGGTGTGGTGTCGGTGGGTGTTGTGACCCTCTTGGGTGTCCGGGCCGCATGAAGAGTGGCTCCATGGCATCTGTTGCCCTTCGGATGTGGCCCTGGGCTGTGCTCCCTTTTGTGGTGCTAGCTGCCGTCCGACTTTACACCAGGTCAGAGCAGGTGTAGATTTCCTGGTGCTAGCGCGCCTTATCGCCTGTTTTGTGTTTTTATCGCGGAGGTGGCTGGTCATTGTGAATGTTGAGGTGTGCTGTTGTCTCGGCTTTTGTCACGGGAACGCCTACTCTGCATCTCATTAGCGTTATTTGCTGGGGTCCTCTGTGGTGATGTTTTTTGCGGCTGCTATCGCGGGTAAACTGGTGCTGTGGGCTGTTTACACCGGCTTGTGAATGGTGGGGTAAATGTATCACGACTTTGGCTGCGATAAAGTGCTGTTAATTCGGCGATAACTCCTTGTGAATATGCCCCAGTGTCTTTTAACAAATTAGTAAAATCAGCTAATCAAAACATGGAATGTACTCAGTGCAAATCTGAAATGTTGTCAACATTATTTATAGAAAGATTTGGACAATATGTCATTTTAATGCTACAACGTTGTAGAGCAGATGGAAGAAAATTGAAAAACAAAATTAAAAATTTTGTGGCAAGTCAACTGTCAATTTCAGGAAGAACTTTTAAAGCAGTGGCTATTATTTTCCACGATGGACCTTCTACAACATCTGGACACAATACTGTGTATTTAAAGTGCAATAAAGGATGGACACATTGTAATGATGCCCATTTGGAATTCAAATGTCGGTTGCCTAATGAATTACCAAATTCATATCTGATATTTTTGGTGTCAAAGTTTTGAAAACATCATTCGGCCTATTGGGAAGATGTAAACTTCAATAAACGAGTTTATTTTGGATATTTTCAATGCAAATGATTTCGGAAACATCATTCGGCCTATTGGGAAGATGTCAACAATTTCTGTTTGAATTATCGTTTCTGTTTTTTGATATTGCATTTAGAAAATAGTTTTTGAAAGAAGCAGTTTATATATTTGATCTTTGTATTATATGCAATGTTAATGAGGGTGTTTATTTTTGAAAATGTAAACAGATAGTTGAGTTTGTTGTAAATATTTTGAACACAGATTTGTTTTTTTTTAACAATCTTATTGATTGTATTTTTTTGCCCGCTGTTACATGATGATCAACATTGAAATCACTGTGTACGGTGAAATTCAATAGAATCTGAAAACAGCAAAACAGGCAAACTGAATATGTTATGTAATTCTAAAATTATGTTGTGTTCTTAAAACTATAATATTATATACAATAACAGTATTTTTTCTTCTCTTTTACAGAAACTAATTCTAAAGTTTGACATTTTTTTAGATTTAGATTATAATAAAAAACTGAAAAAATTGTTTCAATGAGTTTCATATCTACTTCAAAAAAGAAGGTAAGATAAAGTAATGTAATAAGCATAATGTTATAAAATAATATTTACAGTCACTTTTATTGCAGTTATTCATTTTTTAAAACTGAATTATCTCACTCATCAAATTACTTTACCAGAACCCATGGTCTTCTTCAATCTCTGAAATATAACCTCTGTACTTAGAAAATCACCTATGCATTACCAATATACAGCTTTGTTCACTGTGGTAGTACCAATACAGCTCTGTAATCACCCAAGGAATACCTGTGCACTTACAAAATAACTCAGGCACAAACCATGTACTCCTGCAATCACACAGCCACTAGTTATCCACTCATGCAATAACTCAGGCATTACCCATGCCCTGCTCCAATCATCTATCAACTACCCATGCAGTTCTGTAATCATCTAGGGCCAGATGTAGGTAGACAAATTGCGATCGCAAACGCAGAAATTCACAGAATTCCCACGTTTGCGATCGCAAATGACCCATGTGAAATGTAGAGACCGAAAAACATAATCGCAAAATAAAGAATCGCTAAAAATAAAGGAAAACAGTTAGCGATTCTTTATTTTGTGAATATGCCACACCGACTCCCTATTTTGCGACTCGCAAAATAAGAAATCGCAATACAAATTCGCAAACCAATGTACCAAAAATCGCAAATAGCGAATTTTTGAAAAATCGCTAATTTGGAGTCGCAAATTACCACTGACTCAAAGCAGGTGGTAACCAGGTGCACTGCATATAAACAGACCCAGAATGCATCTGCGTGGACACAATGGCGGCCCTCTATGTTATTGCAAGGCGGATGTGGATGCAAGCAGCAGCACTGAGGCTCTGGAGACGACAGGAATGAGTATACAGAGTGCTCATTACACTATTCCAACTCACAGAGGCAGAAATCCATGAGAGGTACAGGCTTCACCCCACCACCATCCTAGACCTGATACGTGACCTGCACCCAATCCTGAAGCACCAGACACCAAGGGCGCAAGCAATACCACCCCATGTACAGGTCCTTTGTTGCCTGCATCTACTCGCATCAGGTAGTTACCAGGGGGTTATAGCTGTGGCTGGTGGCGTCTCACAAAGTTGCCTGTCACGCTTTTTCCAAACATTCCTGGATGCCATGATGCAAAGAATGCACCACTATATCCGGTTCCCCAGCACACAGACGGAACTGCATAAGACAAAGATGGATTTTTATCCGAAGGCCCAGTTCCCACATGTTATAGGGTGCATCGATGGGACACATATTCCAATCTGCCCCCCCTCTGCGACTGAGTACATATATCGGAACCGTAAATCCACACATTCAATCAACGTACAGGTCATTTGTGATGCGTCTCACATCATCACCAATATTGTGGCAAAGTTTCGAGGGAGCACGCATGACTCCTACATTTTCAGGAACAGTGGGAGCTATACACGTCTGGCTGGGGGTGAATTTGGAGAAGGATACCTGCTAGGTAAATCAATGTGACACACCCTGATGTATACCTTGGATATATCTGTTGCTGACTGTGAATAATTTTTCTTCCTTTACCACTTAGGTGATAGCGCATATGCGGTGCGGGCATTTATCCTGACTCCATACCTCAACCCATCTACCCCAAGTGAGAGGAGATTTAATGTGGCCCATAAATCAACGCGGAATGTGGTGGAGAGAACATTTGGACTCCTGAAAAGCAGGTCCCACACAAGAGTGGAGGTGCACGGCAGTACCGCCCTCTGATCTGCTGCAAAATAATAGCAACATGTGCCATGCTTCATAACCTGGCCACAAAGAAGGGAACACCCGTGGAACTCACTGAATCAGAGGATGAGGATGAGGAATGTCCACAGGCACTGCACCGTGCAGCAGGTGTCGCATCAGGGCCAGATGGGAGACACAGACGGGCTGAGATCACACCCAACTATTTCTGAGTAAGTAATGAGACAAAGTGAGTAATTGCAATTGTGTAACAGTGTTTTATTGACCTTACATCAGGCAATAGGAATGCACACCGCCACACCATATTGGCCTCTCAGTGCCTCAACAATCCCAGCATGGCATTGATACACTGCATGCTCATTGTCATCCCTTATCATATGGTCACATGGGTTACTTCACCCATCTCCCGATGTCAGATGAAGCATGGTTTCATTTCCTGCGGCCACGCACAGCACTGCTCCGCTCACTTTGCACACTGCCCTTCCTAGAGGACTGTCCTGCGGCTGGACCTTGCCTTGCACTGCGCCTCCTGGACTCTGCAATTGGTAGAGTGATGCTGCTGCAGCTTGTTACCTCCTCACTTTCACCACCATCCCCAGACCCTGTGGCAGCGATGTGTGTTGTCTGGAGCACTTCTAACGCAGTGGTGACAGTAACCAACCCCCAAGCGACATCCTGGCTGCAGTGGGCCATTTCCAACTGCATGGCCACTGAGCGTCTGCTAAGGACAGAGGTGGCATTGCATAGGTGGTTCACCGCCTTTGTGTACCCTTCCATGCGCTGTTTGTCCCTGCGCCTTGCCCCACGTTCAATGTCCATTTTGCTGCACAACAGCCTTACAGCCTCAGCCATGTCCCGCATGCCCTCTGCAACGGTGTTGTTCAGACCATTTATGCCCTCCTTCATGTCCCTCATGTGTTTGTTCATGGCCACCATCTGGCGTTGCATTGACCGCATTGTCTTCCCTTGCAGCCGCTGCACCTTCAACATGTTTCCCTCCAGACCTGCAAATACACTGGAATCTTCAGCCTGTCCATCTGGACTGTGTGCCCTTGGTCTGCGTCGTCGAGCACCTGTGTGGCAACGCTCCATGGGTGACTGTGTCTCTGGAGTCTGTTCTGCCTCTTCCTGCATGGTCTGTGGGGCTCCCGTGCTCTCCTTCTCTGACCCCTCCATCTCCCGAAGGCTACCCACTGTGTACCTCCTGGGTCTCGGTGGTGGTGGTGATGGTGGTGGTGGGACATCTGCGGGCGATGGGGTCTCTTCCTCCTGATTGTCATGTCCCCTAGGTGCCTCTTCTGACTCCCTAGCAGCAGTCTGGGGTGTATGTTCGCCTGTGGGTACAGAATGCCAATTTACTTACTTGCCTTGCAGCATTTGTGTTTAATTAAATTACATGAATGCCATTCAACCTAACTGACCCCAGCTTGCTTATTTACTGATGTTGGTCACATGCACTTGGGTTCAGTGGACTCACTGGTATGCTATGTGTTAATTAGGACTACATCTCCCAAGATGTATTGCTGGTTGTTATCTAATCATGGACTGGAGTGGGATCCATACTTGCTCATTGGGGATTGGGGATTGGGGAGGGGGGGGCACGCCATGTTGTGCATGCATTTTACCTTGTCTGTTGTTTCCTCTGGCTGAGCTGTCCGCGTCTCCAATGCCAATGATGGCCTCAGGCTGGAGGGTGGACTCCACCAATTCTTCCAGGGGTGCTGTTCCTGGCGCAGTGGATGTTCTGCCACCTGTCTGATTAGCCTGTTTGAGCCTGTCCGCCACCCTCTCCTTGGCACGTTTGCGGAGGTCATACCAGCGCTTCTTCAGATCGTCAATGGAGCGCTGGGTGACACCAATGGCATTAATTTTTGCTTTTATTCCTAGCCATATCTTCCGTTTCTACGATTCAGGGACATGCAGAGATTTTTTCCCAAACAACTGGTCGTGAGTCTTTACTACCTCCTCAATTAGAACCTCCAACTCCTTCTCGCTGAATTTGTGTTTCCTCTTCCTCTCTGCGGGCTCCTTTTCCTTCTCCTGTGTGTCCTTACTTGTATTTGGTGTCTGCTTGGTAATTACTGTGCAGCTCCTGGGTTCATGGTCCTGCTCCCTGCCTCTCCCACAGCTTCAGGCTCAGTGAAACAGCATGTGTCAGGCCACTTCCTGGTTGTGATGTCATCAGGGTGCACCGGAATAACAGATTCGCTAATTTGCGATTTTTTAAAATTGCGATTTCGCAAATATCGATTCGGTAATAAGGATTCGGTATTGATTTTGCGATTATTACCGAATCGCTAACTTTTAGCGACTTTTTTCCTACATCGGAGTTTGCGAGCTCTTAATAGCGATTCGGTAAAAATCGCTATTAAGGACTCGCAATTTGGGTTTAACCTACATCTGGCCCCTAGACACTACTCATTTACTCTTTCGATTACCCAGGCACTACCCATGCACTCCTCTAATCCCCCAACCACTAGCCATGCACTTATCCAATCACTCTGCCAATACCCATACACTTATAAAATCAGCATGCAGCATCCTTGCGGTCCTCTAATCATCCAGGCAGTACCCATTTACTCATGCAATGAGCCAGGCACTAACCATGTATTCAAGCAATCATCCAGACATTACCTAGAAACTCATGTAATTACCCATGCATTAAGCATGCACTTGTAAAATCAACCGACCAAAACCCATGCACTTAGAAAATCATGCACGCACTACACATGTACTCTTGCTATCACCCAGGCACTACTCATGCACTTATGCAATAACCCAGGCACTACCCATGAACTGCTACAATCATTTGTGCACTACCCATGCAGTCCTCTAATCACCAAGACACTACTCATTCACTCCTTCAATTACCAAGGTACTACCCATGCACTGCTCCAATCACCTGTGCACTACCCAATGCACTCCTACAATCACCCAGACACTACCATGTACTTACCCAATCACTCCGCCAATACCCAAGCACTTATAAATTCACCATGCACAATACTTGCAGTCCTCTATTCATCCAGACAGTACCCATGTACTCATGCAATGACCCAGGCACTAACCATGTATTCAACCAATCATCCAGACATTACCTATAAACTCATGTAATTACCCAGGCATTAAGCATGCACTTGTAAAATCAACCAAGCAATACCCATGCACTTAGAAAATCATGCAGGCACTACACATATACTCGTGCTATCACCCAGGGACTACTCATGCACTTATGCAATAACCCAGGCACTACCCATGCACTGCTCCTATCACCTGTGCACTACCCCATGAACTCCTACAATCACCCAGCCAGTACCATGTACTTAACCAATCATTCCGCCAAAACCCAAGCACTTATAAAATCACAATGCACTATCCTTGCATTCCTCTAATCATCCAGGCAGTACCCATGTACTCATGCAATGACCCAGGCACTAACCATGTATTCAACCAATCATCCAGACATTAACTATAAACTCATGTAATTACCCAGGCATTAAGCATGCACTTGTAAAATCAACCAAGCAATACCCATGCACTTAGAAAATCATGCAGGCACTACACATGTACTCCTGCTATCACCCACGCAGTACTCATGCACTTATTGAATAACCCAGGTACTACCCATGCACTGCTCCAATCACCCGTGCAGTACCCCATGCAGTTCTCTAATCACCTAGACACTACTCATTCACTCCTTCAATTACCCAGGCACTACTCATGCACTACAGCAATCACCCTGTCACTACCCATGCACTCCTCCAATCACCCAGCCAGTACCATGTACTTACCCAATTACTCCGCCAATACCCAAGCACTTATGAAATCACCATGTGGTATTCCTCCACTCCTCCAATCATCCAGGCAGAACCCATGTAATCATGCAATGACCCAGACACTAACCATGTATTCAAGCAATCATCCAGACATTACCTATAAACTCATGTAATTACCCAGGCATTAAGCATACACTTGTAAAATCAACCAAGCAATACCCATGAACTTAGAAAATCATGCAGGCACTACACATGTACTCCTGCTATCACCCAGGCACTACTCATGCACTTATGCAATAACCCAAGCACTACCCATGCACTGCTACAATCAAATCAAATCATCTTTATTTGATCAAAGTTTATAATGATCATAAAAGAATAAAATAAAATACATACAAATCCCAAGTTGATGGTATTCCATAAAAAATCATTCGGTTGATACTCACAGTTAAATTACAATATCGTTAAAATTGCTAAACATTTAAAACAGTGATTTACAATTAAAATCACAGGTCAGGATCTTATTGCCCCGCCCCCTTTCCTTCTCTTCAAACATGCCAATAGGTAAGAGGCCATTGAAAAACAAACATGCGAATCAGGTAATGATTTTAAAAAGTATAGGGCCACTCGACACTGCGTAAACCTTGCTTTCTTTAAAATCAGCAGTAAATATTCTTTCCTTTCCTTCTTATATAATGAACAGAACAGGATTGAATGCAACTCGGATTGAGTTGATGCGTTGTCACATGGGCAAACGCTCAAGTCCTTGGTCCTAAAAGTGTTCTCCGGATAACCTAGCATACATGTTATCAAATTCGTTCTAAACCTTAATAAAAATATACCTGTGTTGTGGAATATTAGCTATTGCTAGATACGAGAACCCTCCATTTAATGACGGAGGGGTTCCTTGATATAACCGCATGGCTTGTTTTCCCTTCTCATCTTCCTCCCTCTTATATTCCGCCAACCGGGAGAACCTGTTAGTTATATACTGTTTGGAGCACCTCTTGCACGTTTGAGGAGTCTTAAAAAGTTCCAGGAGCCCAATTTCTCTAAAGGTCTGCTCCACGTAGGTCAGCCACTTGGAACTCTTCCATTGATCCATATCGAGGCAATTCTTAAGTATTAACTGTGTGAGAGGAATAGATTCCCTCCTCCATACTGAGTGCCACAAAAGCAACGGAGCCAATTTAATCTGCTCAGTAATGTAGGGGTATCTAACTCCTTGTGTAACATGGAGTTTGTAAAAGAAGGGGAGACCAACTACAGATTTAAAATATTTATTCTCAACTGTCTGGAGTATCGAGGTGTTTGCCGTACCCCACACCCCTGCTCCATAAGTTACAGCAGCTTTTACCCGAGCTTGGTAAATATTCTTAATAGTGGGCAGAGGCTTCGCCCCCAATTTTTGGGAAAATAATTTCAGGGCGCTAATACCTTTCTCCATAACCCTCCTCCTTCCTTCCACTAATTTGTTCCATGTGAGGTCTTTATCAAAAAGCAACCCTAAATAAGGGAAGAATTCTACTACCTCAATTTTATGAACTTCCGCACGAAAACTAGGGGTTTTATCTCTCTTAGCAGCCCCAGCCACAATTACAAATGATTTAGAGTGATTTACTTTCATCCGTAGCATGCCCATGAAGGAGACATATGTCGCAATCAATTTCTGCAGGCCCAGCCCCGTCCTTGCAATCAATACAGCGTCATCTGCATACGCCAATATTGGGGTCCTTAAGTTACCAAATCTTGGGATGTCCTCAGTGGCCGCTAGAAGTTCTTCTTCTACACCATTAGTGTACAAAGAAAACAGAAACGGGGCTAAAACGCATCCCTGGCGTACTCCCCTTCCAATTTTAAATTGGCGCGTGCAATCACCAGATTTTGTATAGCGTACTGTAGCGGATGCATTAGAGTATGACTGACGGATGAAATTTAAAATAGCCGGGTCTACCCCCAGCCTCTGCATTATGCCCCAGAGCTTCTCATGGACCACACAGTCAAAGGCTGCGCTCAGGTCCATGAACCCCAAATATAATTTGCCTTTCATTATCATTGTATATTTCTCTGTCATCAAGGCTAAGTTTAGGGCTTGGTCTACAGTGCCCCTCCCCTTCTGAAAACCATATTGGGCTTGGATGAGAATATTATTATTCCTAGCCCAATCTTCCAGCCTTGACAGTAGAAGTCGACCCATTAACTTTGAGGTTGTATCTAACAGGGAAATTGGTCTGTAGTTATTCGGATTCGACCTATCTCCCTTTTTGTGTATCGGAACGATCACTCCCGAAGACCATGATAAAGGGGGACCGACCCGAGCAATACTATTCATAACATTTGTCAACAGTGGTACCCATAAATCTAGACTTTCTTGAAAAATATCGATTAGAACACCGTCTGGCCCGGGCGCTTTCCCCAAGCTACACGCCTCTAGCCCCTTCCTGAGCTCACAGCAAGAGAAACTTATGGGTTCGCTTACCATGTCCAATAGAGGCCCTGAGTGAATCCTTTCGGTATCTGTGCCACGGAAAATCTCCCCAAAATGGAGAACCCAGGCATCCTCTCCCACGTTTACATCCAGAGAGGGGTCGGTTGGTGATTTAAAGTATGGGGCATTAATCAGACCCCAAAACTCACTGCTATTCCCTGTCTGGGCTGCTTTTTCTAGGTCTGCCCACAATTCCTCCTTGATCTCCCTCTCTCTCTTTTTCTTACCTCTTTGTACTCAGCCCGCAAGGTTTTTATAAGGGCCGGGTCTCGTGGTTTCACCTTAAGTTCTCTGTGCAAAGCTGCCTTAGCCTTTGTGCAAGCACTATCAAACCATCCCTCCTTGCCTTCTTGGGGGCTAGTGTTTCCCCTGGTCGTTAAAGCCGTTTTGATGTTTCCCAGAATTCCACTAAAGGCCTCAACTACAGCTAAAGGAGGGCCTTCTGAGTTCAGACATACATCGATTTCAACCTGTGAGTGGGAGACTATCTCCTGGATAGTCTTACTTTTATCTATCTTTCCCCACTTCAGCTGAACCCCATTTATTCTTGCAACTACTGGCGTCCCCACATTTCCCATGCCCTGTCTCAATTGGAGCACACACTTCAGCTCCAAAGATACCATGGCGTGATCACTATAGATATTAAAATCGTAGCTTATCTTACACACCCTACGGGTTAATGCTGGAGTTAAAATGATATAGTCAAGCGTTGTCTCTACCCCATTCCTCCTAAATGTTTTTGCTATATGGCCCGTATCTGGGGTGACTTGACATACCATTTCCAAGTTTAAATCTATTAACATCTCGTTTAATCTGTCCCCATACTCATTGTGGGAAAAATGGTAAGTTGCATTCCCTCCTAAATCATCTACACTACATATCACAAATGCACCATTTTTACAGGGATGTATGTTAAAATCCCCCATCCATAGTATATCGATGGTTGCCCTTTTATTTTTATGTAATATTGTAGTGATCTCTTTCTTGATCTCGCCCACCAGCTGGTACATCAATGCCCCAAATCTATTATTATAATAGTTGACCACCAGCCATACTCCACCCTGTGATATTTCTAACATTAAGATATGGAAGTTTGGATTGTCGTTGCTCTGCATGCACTGCTACAATCATTTGTGCACTACCCATGCAGTCCTCTAATCACCTAGACACTACTCATTCACTCCTTCAATTACCCAGGCACTACCCATGCACTCCAGCAATCATCCTGTCACTACCCATGCACTCCTCCAATCACCCAGCCAGTACCATGTACTTACCCAATTACTCTGCCCAATACCTAAGCACTTATGAAATCACCATGCTGTATCCCTCCATTCCTCCAATCATCCAGGCAGTACCCATGTACTCATGCAATGACCCAGACACTAACCATGTATTCAAGCAATCATCCAGACATTACCTAGAAACTCATGTAATTACCCAGGCATTAAGCATGCACTTGTAAAATCAACCAAGCAATACACATGCACTCAGAAAATCATGCAGGCACTACACAGGTACTCCTGCTATCACCCACGCACTACTCATGCACTTATGCAATAACCCAATCACTACCCATGCACTGCTACAATCACCTGTGCACTACCCATGCAGTCCTCTAATCACCTAGACACTACTCATTCACTCCTTCAATTACTCTGGTACTACCCATGCACTGCTCCAATCACCCATGCACTACCCAATGCACTCCTACAATCACCCAGACACTACCATGTACTTACCCAATCACTCCGCCAATACCCAAGCACTTATAAATTCACCATGCACTATCCTTCCAGTACTCTAATCATCCAGTCAGTACCCATGTACTCATGCAATGACCCAGGCACTAACCATGTATTCAACCAATCATCCAGACATTACCTATAAACTCATGTAATTACTCAGGCATTAAGCATGCACTTGTAAAATCAACCAAGCAATACCCATGCACTTAGAAAATCATGCAGGCACTGCACATGTACTCGTGCTATCACCCATGCACTACTCATGCACTTACACAATAACCCAGGCACTACCCATGCACTGCTCCAATCACCCGTGCACTACCCCATGCACTCCTACAATCACCCAGCCAGTACCATGTTCTTAACCCAATCACTCCACCAATACCCAAGCACTTATAAAATCACCATGCACTATCCTTGCATTCCTCTAATCATCCAGGCAGTACTCATGTACTCATGTAATGATCCAGGCATTAACCATGTATTCAACCAATCATCCAGACATTACCTATAAACTCATGTAATTACCCATGCATTAAGCAAGCACTTCTAAAATCAACAAGCAAAACCTATGCACTTACAAAATCATGCAGGCACTACACATGTACTCCTGTTATCACCCAGGCACTACTCATGTACTTATGCAATAACCCAAGCACTACCCATGCACTGCTACAATCACCTGTGCACTACCCTATGCACTCCTACAATCACCCAGCCAGTACCATGTACTTAACCAATCACTCCGCCGATACACAAGCACATATAAAATCACCATGCAGTATCCTTGCAGTCCTCTAATCATTCAGGCAGTACACATGCACTAATTATACACATATCCATATATTCCACTTACTACAATTCATAGAACACTTACAAATTTCTTCTTTTTTAAACCAAATAGGTAGTTCTGAAAAGAACTATTTTTTTCTTCTTTTTTTGTTTTATATTTTTTTTGTATTTTTAAAATTCTTTTTTTACATTTTTTTGGTGTTTTTTTTGTTAAAAAAAAAAACCAAACAGAACAAACAAGGAATACAATGAAAAAATTATGCAATTAAAACTCATTGCATAAAGAAAAATAGAAACAAAGCTAACACTTGTGGTTCTCAATTGCAATGAGGATTGCATTAACTGACTGCTACCCTACACACAACGATTTTCCACACTTCAAGCAGCACTGCTTCACTCAAGACAAACGTGGATGAACATTGATGATGGAAGTTGTTGTACCACCAGAAGAGGTACTGGGTCCACCAGTGCTGTTATCAGCAGCATCCTTTTCTTGCTGCCATTGCAGTTGTTCTTTTGCGAACCGTCGAGGGTGTATTGTCTGGAGGTGTTTCAACATAGACGACGTACCGCAAGAGTACTTTTTTTCAGATCCGCGTGATACAGCTTCGCAGATCGTACAAGTTACCTTCCTGGCATTAACTTTTTTCTCACCAGGTGGGATGCTGAAAAATGCCCAGACAACGCTCTCAAATCCCTTCTTCCTGGGCTCTTAGAGATCTTCCTCATCCTCTGGTGGAAGCTGCTGTGGTGGATGTCCAGCTGCTATTTCTACAAAGTGCAAAAAAAACACCAAAGAGATGTAAAACAGAGCTCTAAAAGAGAACAGGTCTGTCTCCTTAGATGGTCCTAAAAGAATGAAAAAAAATGGGTGGGGTCCTTCAAGTTCTAGAATCAAAAGCCTCTAAACCAATGAAAGTCTTTCTTTTGAAGTCACATGGGATTCGCGCACCGCGCGCGCACCCGACGCGACTTCCGGAAAATACATTTAACAATAATATATCTTTATTCCAGTTACATAAACATGATATTTACAATTAACTTTATTAATGTCTTGGTATAATATATATATAATAAAGTTATATACATATACTTTTAAAACTTAAAGATTCGCGATGGATTCGCGCACCCGGCGCGACCGCCAGAGTCACGTACGTGACGTTACGCGGGGCCGGAACCGCGCACCTGTCGCTGACGAAACGCGCATCCTACACAACTTAACCAATATGGCGGCAAAATACTTAGATTAGCAGACCCATCGTGATAGGAACACGATGGGTGCGCTAATTCATTTTAAAAAAAAGTTTATTTGTAATTTAAAAAAGAGAATACATTATAATATTTTTATAAGATCTTAAAATCTAAAGAAATATTTTTTAGACATTATACTTACAAAATATCATTTAAAAAACCTTTGAAATTCACAGAAAAAACCATAGGTTTCAGGGACGTTATAGTTAAAAATTAGCATTTAAAAACCTTTGAAATTCACTGAAAAAAACATAGGTTTCAGGGACGTTATAGTTAGAAATTAGCATGTAAAAAACCTTAGAAATTCACTGAAAAAACCACAGGTTTCTGGGACGTTATAGTTAGTTGGACATTTCACTCGTACAAAACCAGAGAAATTCTGCCGTTATAGTTAGTTGAGCTAACTATAACTCGCGCCCCCGCAATGCACTGCTGATGACATCACATATTACATCACTCATGACATGGTCAGTGACATCACTGATGACATCACTGATGACATCTCAAATGACAATGACCTTGGCAAAGGTTCCTCTTGAGTCCAGAAGTGATCTAAAGTTCAGGGGTTTTAGGTGTAATACTTTTACCCCAAAATGTCTTTGTTCTCTTTGTGCAAGGGTCTCTGAGCCCAGTCCAAACCAGTTCTGCCCTCACTGGTGCAGTATGACCACAGGGGTTGAAGACAGCATTGTGCAAGGGAGACAGGCCCTATTTAGGTGCAAGAAATCTCTTCCCACTATTCTAAATGCTGCAAAGCCCCTTTCAGCATAGCTCTGAGTCATCCAGGAAGGGCCAGGCACACCTCAACCCCCCCAGTGGCTGTCTACAGTGAATGCACATCCCCAGCCCCTGCCACTCCAAAACCAGACAGTCAATACACAAACAGGCAGAGGCACACAGAATGGTTAAACGAGAAAATGCCTACTTTCTCATTTGGGGAGAGGGTGGAGCCCCCCTCACAGAGTGTACACAAAACTTTAAAAATTAGTTTACTAGTTTACATTTAGTTCAAGATTTTGAGTCACATGTGAGTGCAAAAGTGGCATTTTCAAACACACAATTTAAAAACCATCTTTACTAAAAGATGTGTTATTGAATTCTGAGTTCAGAGTAACCCCGTGCGGGTAACTACGCTCCGCCAGCGGAGTTTGCGGAGTTTTGCCTAGTTAGTTAGCTAGCCGGCCCCTCCACCCTCCCTTGCATGCATGTGCACCCGCAAGGCGTATAACGTACAACGTAGGGGTTATTCAGTGTGAGGAGCAGACAGGAGAGAGCAGCCTTTGTGAGGAGGAGGCAGCCGAGGCAGACACAGCAGGTAAGTGCCTTTTTAATTATTTTTAATAACTTCTGGAGGGGGTAGGGCGTGGAGAGGAGCGGAGCGTAGTTCCACAGAGGTTTTTTTAAACTCTGTGGAACTACGCGGAGCACAACTCCACATACTCTGCCCAGGGGAGCCTAAACTTTATTTCTCTATCTTGTCCTCATGGGAAATTATACTTGTAAGATATTACAAAGTATTTCCCATTATATCCTATGGGACAGATAGCCTTTCAATAGTGAAAAACTAATTTGGCAGTATTTCATCAGGACTTGTTACGCATACCAGTACATGTCCTTCCTTTCACATACCCTGCACCCTGCCCATGGTGGTTCCTTGGGCCTACCATAGGCGTCTGACATGTAAGAAAAGGGAAGGTTAGGGCCTGGCAAGTCGGTGCACTTGCCACGTCGACAGGGCAGTTAACAAACTGCACACAGACACTGCAGTGGCAGGTCTGAGATACCTTTTCAGTGCTACACATGTGGGTGGTACAATCAGTGCTTCAAGCCCACTAGTAGCATTTGATTTACGGGCCCTGGCACACAGTGCACTTTACTAGGACTTACTAGTAAATCAAATATTCCAATCAGGGAGAACCAATAGTAAGAACAATTTACACAGGGAGCTCTTGCACTTTGACACTGATCGGCAGTGGCAAAGTGCCCAAAGCCAGCAAAAACAAAATCCAGAACAGCATCAGCAATACAGGAGGTGAGGCAAAAAGTCTGGGGAAACCACACCAAAGATGCCATAATGATACGTTAACCTTTCTTTATTTCAGTGAAAAAATATATATATATGTCGCTCCACCATATGTCAATCACCAAGGCACTGCTGACCATTTGTAGGCGGCTCAATGCAGACTCAGCCAGTCTGCTAACATTTCTCACCACATTCCTTCATTCCATATTCGACAGAAGGGTGCCACACCTTCGAGATACTCACAAATCACAATGTTTATTCACGCTGCCGTTTACCGCGTTTTGGCCATCTCCTCATCCTTGCTTACAATGACGGGCACATTTTTCGTCATCAATTTACAGTGCACACGTGCTTTGACATTAGTGAACATAAAGAACATACTTCACTTTCTCTTCGCAATCGTTTTTGAAAACTTACATTTCCTAAAACTCTTTATGTGCAAAATTAGTTCATAATACACAATTATTTGTATCCTTCACTCATAGTTTACAATAATCTATTTCGGAGCTTCAAACATGTTAGTGCTCGTCAAGTTGTATACATGCCGACTTTATCAATAACGTGCATAGTGCGCTAAATGTCTTAACGTGATACTAGTTCTCGTTCACTTTCACTTTGCATGTCTCCATACATGCCCTATTCCTTTTAGTGTGAAAGTAGTTTAGTGTTTTACATTGCCAACATTTGTCATATATTTCAAAACAATTTCTTATTGAACATTTTACCAGTTCTGCCCTTGTGGGCTTATTCTATCATGTATTGCTTCACATAAGTTACATTCCTAATGCATAACCATTTGCATTCACTAACTCTTTTTACCTCTCTTCCATAAAGTGCTAACATAAAGTGCTCATGCTTAAGTGCTATATGCCCAGTAAAAACAACGTCACATATAATATCATATTGTACAAATGGATTTTTAAATGCAATCTTGGCTCCTTCAATGTAAGGATTATATCGATTTCATCCAAACGAATGGTATCACCTCTAAAGGTTCAACTACATTATTGTGAGCAGTGGCCCCAATATTTTACATTTTACATTGAACATCTTTCGTTCCTCCCACACCAATACTAGAAATGTTTTGGTACAAATGTATGACTTGTTTTGGCATAAAAGTACAATACTTTGGATGTTCCACTAGGTTCAGAATGTAAATGACAGCTGTATTGATGTTACCTTGCCGCAGTGTATGATGTGAAAAGATGGTCGAAATGTTAACATGTAATGTAAGACAGACTGGAAAGCCCTTTTTCTATGCTCACTTTATGGGAATCACATTGTGTATTTATGTACCAGTAAGGTGAACGCTCAGTGACATGTGATCTCGGGGCCGGGAGTTCTGAAACGCATCAGGCTGTTTGCTACAGCTGGAGTAGTATTAAATTGCACGCTTTCAGATGCATTGTGTGCGACTACCCCCTCCCCCCCCCCGTCCATTTGCTGCAAGAAAGTAGGCCGGGGATTTCAGCGATGAGATTTGTTGGAATATGAACATATTGATATAGTTATTTGTCAAGTGGGGGCTGAGAAAAAAGGGGGTCACAAAACACGTTTTCCGCATGTTATGTCTATGGAGATTTTTCATATTTTGAGCCCGACTACAGCCTGAACAGCCGAACAGAATTACACCAAATTTGGCAGAAAGCTAGATGTTGGTTCAGAAAGCATGCTTTTTGTGATTTGGTGTCAATCTTTTCAGTAGTTTCAGAGATATTTAGGTTTAAAAATATAGATATCTGGGACCCCAAAATCCTACTGAAATCCTACTGAAATTTGATTGGCTGTCAACACTTCAACCAGGGAGTGTTGGCAGCCATCTTGGGATCAATATACATGATAGCACCCTATTGAAATGCATTGTAGTGAATGGCAGGTTTTGAGGGTCACAAAAAGGAGAACGTATAAAGGGTGATAACAGATTTTAGTTTCAATATAAATCATTTTTTGATGGTACCATAGTAATTTTAGGAATTGTGGTGTGTTCTAAGGTGATTTTACCCTGTGAAAAAGTCTTCTGCTGAGATTTCAAGATTCATGTTTGAGAGAAAATTGTTTTCTCATGATTTCCCCATAAAAGTTATGGAAGATGCTCCAGAAACTAAAATGAGAACATATTTTCAGTAAATTCACACTATCTTTCTCAGCCATAAAGTGAGAAACCCTCTTTCTTTCCACAGTAGTGCAAAATTGTGTACTACCCCGAAAGCATACTGGCTGTCGGTGTAGATGTTTACAGTCATGTCTGTACTGAGGACGCAAGCCCGCGTAAGTGCTGTTATCTCTGCCGCTTGGGCTGATTTCTGTAATATTCGGGCAGTCTCAACTACCGTAAGTGCTGTTGTAACAGAATAGGCTGCAGATGTGGTGCCATTCGGGAGTTTCAGGCAAGAACCGTCTACCCACAGGTGGCCTTCTGCATTTGGTAAGGCTGTGTCTTTAAGGTCCACCCTCCCCTTGGTCTCTGCTTCTGTTCGGAATACGCAATCATGATGGGGTGGCTGAGTGAGGGGGTCGGTGTTGGGTAGGGGTAAAAGTGTAGCGGGATTCAGAGTGGTACAGTGTTGAATAATTATGTGCGCATTTAACAAGGTAAGTTCGTATCCATACAGTCTGGCACTAGTAAGGTGTTGTGTTCTGGTTTTATTCAGCAGAATATCGACGGCATGTGGTACTAGAACTGTTAGTGGGGACCCTAAAACTATACCCTCTGTCTGGCGCACTGCCACAGCAGCCGCTGCTACAGCGCGCAGGCAGGTAGGCAAAGCCTGGGCGACTGGATCCAAAACAGCAGAAAAATAGGCACAGGGTCGTTTGTGTGTACCATGCATTTGACAGAGAAGTGAGAGGGCACAACCTGACCGTTCGTGTACAAAAAGAAAAAATGGCTTTTGATAATCAGGTGTACCTAATACTGGGCTGAACACAGAGCCTGTCGTAGGGTCATGAATGCTCCCGCATGCTGTGATGTCCAGGGAATAGGATCGGAAACATCTTTAGTCACCAGGGAAAGAAGTGGCTTGATAATGAGGGAAAAATTTGGGACCCACTGTCTACAGAAGGAGGTGAGACCTATTAGTGCTCTCACGTCTCTCTGGGTGGTTGGAGTGGGAAAGTTCAAAATAGTCTGAATCCTGTCTGGTGTAAGAGTGCGTCCCTCCTTAGACAATAGGTGACCTAAATAAGTCACCTGTTTTCTACAATACTGCGATTTGTCTTTGGATACTTTGTGGCCATGTCCAGCAAATCTATGACTGTAAGGGCTCTAGCTGTAGATGGAATCATAGTGAGGATAGCAGTTATGTCGGAAACTACGGGAAATTGTGGTACTACTATCTTATTAATGGCCCGCAAGTCAATCACAAACCTGTACACCTTGTGGTGTGTAGCTGATCGTTTTAATACCGGTAAAATGGGGCTGTTGCAGACGTTGGAAGGAACCTGTTCCACCACGCCAGCCTGAACGAGGTCTGTTACAATCTTTTGTAGTGCGAGCTCTCCTTCTTTAGATATTTTATACTGTGGTAATCTAGGCAAGGGTGCACCTTCCCTGACAGTAATATGAACTGGTGGCATTTGGATAGTACCAATGTCAGTATCAGAAACGGCCCATAAGGTGGTCGGAATGGTAGCTAAATCATCCTGAATGTCGGGAAGTTGGAGTAGCTGTACAGACTGTTGGTAGGGGGATACATTGTCATACAGAATGACTCGAACATTATCTGGGGAACATCTGATAGTGGCACGATAATGTTTTAACAAATCCAACCCCATAAGATTCTCGGGACAATCTGGTGATAGCAAGAACGTTGCATTAGTGTCTGCACCGTGGATAGAGAATGCGGTAGGTTTGGAAAGGGGGTTCACAGAGGGCTTACCATCGAACCCAGTCGATGTGATTAGTTTGCCGGATGGAGGAGCCCTTGGAATCAGTGGGGTGGTCAGGGTGCTGCGGGATGCTCCTGTATCCACGAGGAAACATCCTTTAGTGCCGGCCACCGATGCTGTAACATAGGGTCCCTGTTGGTCTACAGGTACCTCCACTGATTCCTTCCCCCATCCCTCGACCTCCCTAGGCTGACCAATACAGTGGTTTCATTTCAAGATCGTCCTCTGTATAATCCTGAAGGGTAGCCTGACGTTCTGACTTATTATCAAACCTGTTGTCTCTATACTGATATTGGGGTCGGGAGGAGGTGTTGGCCTGTCGTGGTTGCGTTCTTCCCGTGGCAATGTTATCAGCTAATATCGGGCAATCCTTCTTCCAATGTCCCGGTTTCTTACAATAGGCACAAATATCAGTAGACTGGGGACCAGGTCGATACGATCGCTGGTTCTGTACTGCAGTGTTTTGTGTTTTCGGGGTGAACCTGGCATTTTGCTGACGGATATTATTTGTGTCGCGAGGGTGATTGCGGGTGTCCAACTGACTAAGCAACACTTGTTCCTTTAATTTCTTCTTTTAGTCTCCTTTTCTTCCTCTGCGTTTTTGTACTGGGCCTCATAATATTGTGCCATCGTTAGTATAGTGGCGGGCGTTGCTGCTGGCCAACTACTTTCACTGGCCATAAGCCTATTTTCTATTGCTGGTAAGAGCCCCTTGACAAATGTCTGAATAAGTAGGTGGCGACCAGTTTCAGTGGCCACATCCTGACCACTGAAATCGGTATATGCCTTTCCTAGTCTGGTAAAATAATCAGAGATTGATTCATCGGTGTTCTGTTTGCAAGCATTGAGAAGGGTCCAATCTATCTTTCTTTCTGGAGCAAGAGTTTTTAGTTTAGCTAACAGTCTTTTCGGCAATGCTAATATATCTTCATGTGGTTTTTCACCGGGTTTTCTCTTTTTCCCTTGTTTCCAGTTCGTCCCATTTACCATGGAAAGCTGCCGGATCGTCAACATATCTGAGGGGTTTCCAAAGTTCGGCTGGCAATATAAGGCCAAAAATTTGAGTGATGTCAATTAGGGTCAAGGTATAAGTGTTCAGTATCTGCTGGACACTCTCATAGAATCCCGTAGGATTCTTTCTGATGTCAGGTATATCCTTTCGTAACTGTAATATTTCAGCCTTTGTCCAAGGAGTATATACGAAGCTAAACATTAATCTGGAACAGGCATTTGGGTCATCTGGGTTATTTTGGACGGTTCCAGTACCCCGCGGAGGGACATAGATGGGGGCAGCCTCTTTGACTGGCATTTGAACGATACTCTCTGGCTGACTATCGGAATGTAAAGTAGTTTTGATTATTGCTAGTAGTACATCTCTGTCTTTTTTGTAGATTCCCCATTGTGCAAGCGTCTATATAGTCTCCGGAAACCAAGTGGTACTTCTACCCTTTGATCCTCCTGTTTGGCCATAAGGTGGTAAGCCATTCTTTCCAGAAAATAGCTCTTTCTTGTCGATTGTACCTGGCCCTCTGCTGCAGCGTGGATATCAAAAAGGGAGGCACAGTCGGTAATTAGTTTGTAGGCTATACAATCTATTTTTTTTTTCTTCATCCCTGAGTCTAGGAGAATGTGACCTTTGATACCCGCCTGGGTCGGAATCATAACTGCCGTCTGAATCGTTAACCTCCTTTCGGAGTCCTTTTCCGTCATATTTCTTCACGATTTTGGGAATAACTACGGGGGCAAGGGTTTCAGCCTCTGGGTCATGTATCACCACCTGAGCCGGTGGGATTGGGGCGTCAAGAATAGGAGCGTTCTGGGCGGGTGCTGGCTGCGGCTGTATCAATTGTTGTGTCTCATGATAAGCGGGAGGTCTAAAAAGCAACATAGCATCGTCTTCATCAACTTTTGGGGGCAGTAAGGGGTACTGTCCTGTTATGTTAAGTCGGTGTTCCCTATCACACCTTTCTATGTTTCTCTCTATTTCTCGCCCTCTAAGGGCTGCCATTTCCTGTTGAGCAGCTTTTCTGAGTGTTTTGTTCTCTCTAGCTTGAGCTCTTCTCTTTCTTTCATCAATTTCTTTTCGCCATAGACCAAAGGAATCGAACATACTTGTTCGCACCTTTCGTTTATGCAACTGCTCTTCCAAATATGTAAGTTTAGGTACTTCGAAAGAACCAAATTCGGGCCACTGTAACTCGGCATTATTTTTGGTGTATTTCCGCCACAATTTAGTATAAATTATAGCAGAAATACCATATTTGATGTACATCTCTTTATTAGGGGTGCCCTCTGGAGGGGCTGGCTGATTTTCTTCTAATACATCCTGACTGTTTGAGCAACAACAACAGAGTTTACAAAATGTATTAAAAACAGGCATGTTTACTGTACTTAAATAATATTTCTTTCAGAAACCAGACAGTTCACAATCAGGAACACATTACCTGTCCTTCGGTCTTTGCAAAGAACGAATCGTTAATCAAAACAGAGAAACAGACACATGCATGCGTAACTGAATCAGTATAAGAATTCTTTTATGTCGCTTGAAGCAACCCTACCAGAATACCCGATGTGTTTCTCCGCTCCCGGGGGGTTCTCCTCCTTATTCTCCAGACAGACTAGACGGACCAGAAAGGGATTCCAGTCAGGACCGGGGCCGCTGTAGTCGGAGACACCGTCGAGGGAAGGAGATACAGGCGACGTTGGCTACGGAGACTCGAGTCTGTTTTCCGCAGGTGCACTCCTCAGTTACCGAACTTCCCCTCCTCTCCGGGTCGTCAAGCTGGGACCACCGAGTCTCTGATGGAGCCCCACGTTGATGCGCCAATTGAAGAACCAGGTGTTCTTAATAGAAGACCACCCAGCGGTGCAGGAAACACCCAAGTCAACAGCTTCCTCCAAGTACGTTCAAAAACGGGAGACCACACCAAGGGGAGTGAAGAAACACGGGTTTATTCATTTGATACAGACAATCTCTAGAGATGGAAGAGTATCCGAAACCCACTGGAAGGTAGGTGACGAGAGACTGTTCACCCTGCGAGGGACACGCAGCATCCCTTATAGGACGTGGACACTCCCCTCGCAGGAGAAGGAATTGCAAAAAAAGTCTGTTTAGCTCGAGGGATGGAGAAACTGGCGTCAAGCAGTCCAGGCCTTAGGCAGATCACCTGGCTCTTATCACGATGTTAGATGAGGGATGAAACCTGTGGGCGAGGTCATTCACATTTCAACATTCCTGGAAGATTTTATCGTGGGTGCGGTAAAAGGTCAGCTTGTGGTGTAGTTGGACACGTACACGGTCTTGAGGGTTAGAGGCAAAAATGGGCACAAGAGGAAAACAAAATGGTGGTGCACATGGCAATTTAGCAACTTCAGGTTTTACAGAGGCAAGATTTCATTCGGCAGAGGATATTCTTGTTCGGATTGCAGAAATGCTTGTGTTTTGAGACTTGGATCAAATCTGTATTCAACATCCGTTGCAGTAAGAGAATTAGCCCATTGTATCCATCTCGGATGTAAGGCTTTTGCATTAGGAATGCTAGCCTTTGTAACAGCTTCTAAAGCCGGTACCGGTGTTACAACAATTATGCGCTTTCCCTGAGCCAGTGCTCTTTCTCTTGCTACAGCGGTCTGAACTGCTGTCAGGATTTTTTCTGTTGAAGTGAAATGCATTTCTGCGTTTGTGTACAGGTGTGATTTGTAAGCGATTGGTACTTTTTCTCCTTCATTGAAGGTTAAGTAGGTGTACCCGCATTGACCCGCTATTACACGGATTACTAAGTTGTGTACGTTTACTCTCGTCTGTAAGTGTTTTGAAGCTATCATGTCTTCCTGTAGAGAACGTAGGATGTTTGTGTGTTCCTGTGTCCATTGTCTAACTGAAAAATCAAGTTTTATTAAGTCGTAGAAAGGTTTTACTTTTTCTGCATAATCCAAAATGTATGTTCTGCCGAAATTTAGGAATCCCAGTATTGATTGTAAATTTTTTAATGATTTTGGAGGTTGGAGCAGCGCACACTTATCTAAAAATTTGGCTGCCAGGCTTTTTCCTTCACTTGAAAGCTCATATCCTAAAAACAGGACATTGAGGTGGGCGATTTTTGATTTTTTTAAATTACATTTGTAGCCCTCAGAGGCGAATCCCATAATTATGGTATTTACTCTGTTCAAGTGTTCCTCCAGGTCATCGTCCGTCAGATAAATATCATCCATATAGGACAATGCCTCTTCGTCCAATTTTTGAAGTAACTCTGTTACCCTAGCCGAAAATAACCCCGGGCTGTTCTTATACCCCTGGGGGAGTCGACAAAATTGTCGCTGTGACCCCAACGCTGAGAATGCGGTCAAATACCTGCTTTCAGGCGCTATATTTTGGCAGAAAAATCCATTTGAGATATCAAGTGTAGTTTTGTACTTTTTCCGCACAATGTTATTCATTAATGCGGCACTGTGTGCATTTTGAACTGCAAATGTCTTTGTGCAAGTGTTTAAATGTCTGTAGTCTAAAACTAGATGATATGTATTGTCAGGTTTCATGACATGAAACAAAGGATTGTTCATTGGTGAGGTACATGTTTCAATGACCCCTTGATATTCAAGTTGATCTAAGATCTCCCTGACCTGTTTTTTAGCTTCTTGCTTTATTGGATATTGTCTCTGTGCATTTGGTGAAA
The DNA here is from genome assembly GCA_963921515.1 of Calotriton arnoldi. Lineage (NCBI taxonomy): Eukaryota > Metazoa > Chordata > Amphibia > Caudata > Salamandridae > Calotriton > Calotriton arnoldi. The sequence goes on along the minus strand of CAWUFW010005228.1, from coordinate 1,044,347 downwards.
CCTTTAATGGGATCACGTGGTGGGTTGAATCCTCATCCCATCCAGCATGATTTTTGTACAATGCCGGAGCTAGGGCAACTGTCCACTCCCGTGTATATGTGTGTTTTAAATGAATGGGAACGAGGTCAGAGAAGGCTGGAAAAATTACTGTTTCTCCCCCGGGGCACTCCATAACGAATGCTGGCGGCCAATCTTGTTCAGCTAATAGGATGTCATAACCAGATGACAGATTGTTCCAAAAGAGACCTTTAACTTTCCTGGGCTTGTCCCCCTCCATTCGGAGTGTTATTTTGTATAACCTATGTGGGACGCTTACCCTCGTATCTGGTGTTTCCACCGTGATGTAATCATTCAAGTCCGCTGTCACCAGAAATTCCTTCAGGTTCTGGCGAGCTATTGTTACCTCTGCCGCACTGTCTAGCATCATCTGAGCCCATTCCCCATTCAGGAGTTGTGTCCTCAGAATTCTGGGCATGTCTGATCTTCAGGCCTGCAACTTTCTCCTTCTTAAACTGAGGTTTTGTTTTTGGCTTTTCTTCTTTTTTGGAAGTATAGTCTTGAGCGTGCTGTTTGTCTCTTGACTTTGTACGCTCTTCTTGTCTTTCTGATCGTCCTTCCCTCTCGGAGTTTTTCGATGAACCCTGAAAGGAACGAGAGGAACGTGTATCAGTATCCTGATACCTGTCAGGTTTCCTAATGTTATCCCTATTCCTGAGATTATGCCTCTTTTCGGCGGGCTCCTGTGGAGATCTACCTCGGGATTGAGATCTATTTCCTTTAAAGTTTTGTTGTTTTTTATTATCCCACTTCTTTTTAAAAGAAGCAGGTGTCTGCTTGGAAGTGTCCTTTTCAGGACTGCCCATCATTTGTGGTTTTAAAGCTTTCCCACCTAAACTGTCTCTGCCTAATTCTGCATATGCAGTCTCAATTATTTTGGGTAGTTTGTGTTGTTGATCTATAGGACTGAACTCCCTTAGGCATTGGCGGATTGCCACTGAAGCTGATTCCCCTTTAATATTAGCTAGTATTATGGCTGATACCTGGTCATAATTACCTAGTAACTTCATCCCTAAGTTTAGGGCAGGCTCTGCTCCGTACTCATTTTGTATTTGTCTTAATACATCTGGTACTACAGCTAATGATGGTATACCATGTGTTCTGGTATAAAAGGCAGCAAAGACTGTATCCCAGGTGGTACAATCTTCTATTTGTGGTGTGATCCCCATGGGCAAGCAGATTGTGAGCATTCTGTGTTTTTCATACGGGGTAGTATTTGGGAATACTGCCTCGAGCTGAGTTATTTTCTGAGCTACCCAGAATGGCATTTGTTCACGTTTCATGGGCATTTTGCTCATTACCGCGTGTAACGTTTGTGGTGTAATTTTGGTTGCTGTACCTTGAGATTGAGTACCATTTGTTGCAACCATTGCAGGTTGGACTGTGAAAGTCCTCATGACGAATTGTGTCAAGTTTCTGTAGATTTTAATTAAATTCTTGTGTTGTATGAGTAAGTCTGCCTGTGGCATTGTGACAATATCAGGATGTGGTGTGTAGGCCACTAATATCGGCCATGTTGCCCCCTCTCCTCCGAGCGGGCCTAATCTTACACTATTTCTTATGTGGGGTAAGGCGCCTTTAAACCAGTATAAGTGCTCCTGGTACGTGAGTGGAACCTCTATGTCCTCGAACGAACCATATTCCACTGGTGCATCTCCTTCTGTGTAGGAGTGAAATGTCTGTGTTCTTGCATCTGCTGCTGGGAATGTAACCTACAAATAAAATACCTCTGTTTTGTTTGATTCGTGTGCCTCAATCACGAAAGCTACTATGCCACCCCTAGCTGATAAACCATATTCTAACAGTTTCAGGGTGATCGTACGTCTGAACTTTGGTGCAATTTTTATTGCATTTAAATCTTCCTCTCCGTCTGAGGTGTGTAGATTTACTACTGGGATATCTCCTGTCTCAGTCATTTTTGTAAAGAAGAAGTTTGTTCAAGGGAACTAAGATACGGTGTTATGCACAATTTTAGGAACACTGTGTCCTTCAAGCTTGATTAAGCAACAGCTAATAAATAGGATTTTTCACCTACTCAGCTGTGGCGGAGTTTGTGCCCACCCACTCCAGACGTCTCTGGTGTTTTGTGAGTAGGGGGTCTCTGAGAATAGCACGACTGAACTACCCAGATTCTACTGTTAAATAAGTACCCAACGAACGTTGGCGGCGGCATGTCGTGTAGTTCCTATATTACCCATACAAGATGTGCGCGTTCCGGATAACATAAACTGTGGGTTTGGTGGCAGACTGGCTCTGAGCACCCCCACAAAGAATGTTAGCCTTTCAGCTTTAGCTAGCTCACAATGCCACTAGAATCTCCTCTTATCGGGGAGAGAATAGTTTCTGGCAACCTCAGAACATGACAACCCTGATCCCCCAGGATCGTGGAAACAATATACTACTCTTCGCTCAGTTACTCGTGCTCACTTATTCGGTCTCAGAGAGTTACACAGAAGAAACAGTTGGGCGTGTTACAATAAGAATTTATTGCATAGTTGTTCTTCTAGTGTAAAATAAATGTGCTGCAACAACCGTTAGACAGTAGCAGATATATATGATTAGCAGTACAGTGAAAATAAAAGGATAGTACAGTTCTACCATCTTGCAATAATCATGAATACATACATGAATATAAAATGCTTGATAAAATGTGCGTACTCCTACGATGCCTATCTAGATGTACCTAAGTGTACCTAGCTTGGGAGTAGGTTTGAAGCCAAGAATCCCTCTAGGATTTAGTCTAACCCCATTACCTGAAGTGAGAGAGTGTGGGACCCCGTTCTGGTCTCGAGTTGGACACCCCGCGAGGGATGTGTTAGACCACTCTCAGCTGGAGCGTCTGCATGCAGGAGCCTCAGCGTCTCTGGTCAGTGTGTCAGCCTGGACGTCTCGGTCTCCTCTCTCTAACTCTAGCAAGATGTACTGTATTTATACAAAAAGTATCTAGGGTTTCTTTGTCCCTTGTTTCTTGTATTAGCCATTGTTTGTTTTGACGATGACGTATGGGATGAACCGTGTACATAGATATTATGCAGGTGGTGTAGCCCCTGCCTGGTTTCCAAGAACCCTCATGAATTTTCATTCATACTGTATGAGTCCATTGATATAGTTATAGGACGCTATTGTGCAGGAAAAACCCTCCTTCTGCGCCCAGGACTAGAACTAGGTAAAGGTTCAATCCTAAAGGCTCGTTACTGTGTAGTGTAAGGGAGATAATGTAGGTGAAGGTGTATGATATTACCCGGGCCTATATTAGGGTACCTATATGAAACAAAACAATAGCATGGTGGAACTGATGGGCAGAGTACTATTAAACAGATTGGAGGCCTGGGCAGCGACAAATAACATCCTGATCCCCGCCCAATATGACTTTAAAAAAGGTAGAGGTACTCAAGACCAATGTCTTAACTTGAGTCTGCTTATAACAAAGTATACCCATGCCAAGCAAGGTAATCTATACATGGCCTTCATGGACTTAAGCGGAGCATTTGACTGTGTTGCCCATTCCCATCTCTGTAGGATCATGAAGGAAATGGGGGTAGACCAAGAAACAATTACTTTTATAAGACAGTTGTATTCGAAGGCCGAAGCCTGCGTACACCATGGCCAACAGGGGGAGTGTACCAGATGTTTCCTAATTTCCAGGGGGGGTCCACCAAGGGTGCATTCTTGCCCCTTTTCTGTTCTCCTTATATACAAATGGAGTAGAGTCTCAACCGCTAGAATCAACTGTAGAAGTCCCTACAATAAATAAGACGCGTACTCCAATTTTATTGTATGCAGACGATGCAGTTTTAATTGCATGCACGGGAAGAGCCCTCCAGAAACTGCTAGACACTTATGTAAACTGTCTGGACTTACAAACAGATGAGGCCAAGTCCTTTATTTTAGTTGCAGGTCGAAAGGTGAAGAACCCCCTTCCTTTTATATTTCTGATCATAAAGTGGTGCAGACGGAGTTGTTTTCATACTTAGGGGTGACCTTTGATCATAGATTATCTTGGAACAATATGGTGGCAAACCAAGGGATTATGCTAGAAAAGAGCACTAATGTCATCCACTCATTCACTAAAAAGCTGGGCTCAAGACATTTAGATATGGTTAAAAAAGTATACAGGGCTAAATCAAGTTCAGTAGCTTCCTGTGGTGCTGGAGTATGGCATTATGCTAATGTAAAGGTGATACAAACAATTGAAGACTCTTTTTGGAAAACAAGGATGAGCCTTCCCATCAGTTGCTCTAACTTTAACCTACATTATGAGCTGAACATCCCCTACATTACTGACCAAATAAATGTAGCATCAATTCTCCTCTGGCAATCAATATGGAGAAGAGATACAGTTATCCTCACCCAACAGATCATTGTGGACTGTTTGTCACTAGAACACACACAGAGTGTACTTTGGTTACTGTATGTCAAAAATACACTTTACGCTTTAGATCTAGGGAGTCTGTTCGAAACCCCAGGAAAATGCTCGTTTATCTCGAAAAAAGCCATAAAAATCTGCCTTTTAAAATTCGCGAATGATGCTAGATTTACCACTCAGACCATTAAATCTACAGTCAGAGAGTATCCTGAGGGCCCAATGCAGGGTGAGGGGTACCATCCTATTTGGAATTTGTAACAAACCCTCATCACAGATTTATCTTGTTAAGGTTTTGCCTTAACCTCATTACGTATATGTTGGGCTTTCCTTCTGGCACTTAGTCCACCAATGATCTCTCATGTTGCCCATGCAATGGCTCCTTGTCCCAATACGATCTGCACATTTTCTTTTTTTGCAAATTCTACTGTGAACATCGCAAGAGATTTTTAATTCCAATTATGCGCAAGTACAATTTTAGTCAATGTCGCCCGGCCCTATATTTTTTAAGAATGCTGCCCGACCCTCTAACCTGTTTCTGTGATGCCTCCTTTCTATGCCTGTCACTGAAAACCAGGAAACTGCACATTTGCTGAGAAGATTTGCTTTCTTTTTTTTTAAATTATTTTTAATTGGTTTTTAACAGTTTTTACTGGTGTTTTTCACTGTAAATTTATGTGATGTACATCTGAACTTTTATGATTAATATTGTATTAATCGAATAAAGTAATTTGGCTTGACTTGACTTGACCTATGTACCAATAAAATAAGAGTGTGCCCAGTGCCGGTGTGCCCTAATGGAGATGACATTTGCTTATCTGCTGGTAATGAACTTAGGCAATCAATGTACACATCCAAAAGAATCTAATGTGGTGTGACTTACACTGATTAAATAAGGTTCCCTTCAGTTAACTTCTGCAAGATACAAAAGATTGCTTATAATTCATTTTTCCCTCACATTGATTTGTGGCTCTAACTAATATTCAGAGCTATCAATAAATGTAATATCTTCCTACATTTTGAGACTGCTTGCAATAACAAAGATACTCTGCATTTCTGGGTCGACACTTTATTACAGTATGTTATGCAGTGAACCTCTCTTGAAGAGCCTGTCAGATGATTTAGTGGGCCTTATATTCAATGTAATCGTCAACAAGGAGAGAAAGACTATGCAACATAAGCCCAGTTCTCAATCTTGGTCAGGATTCACAACCTAGTAGGAATGCTGTTTAAGGAGGTAGATTTTTAGAGGCTTGAAACACTGCTGTCCTGCAATTTGGTGATTTCTCCCAGAACCATATTAGTGTCATTACATGGATTTGCTCCAGCCAGGGTTAACAAATGACGACTCATCCAAGGATTACAAAATCTGGTTGATAGGTTGTGGAGCAGTACTGGAACTTCAATCTAAGTTTGCATTCAGACCCTCTATATATTCTGCAGAGGATAGGAACAAAATAAATCTTTAGCAGTTGGCCACATATCGACTATATTTTACAAGCAACATGGCAGACATTTTCAGAACGTGGCAGGACAGTACCCTGAGGAATCTGTAACTTCATAGATGTTTGAACCGTTTGCCTCAGGCAAATTGTTACGAAGTGTGTCACATAACGTTTTCCCACTAGTAATACCCTAAATATTACAGCAAACCATGTAAAAATACCACATACTAGGCATCAAAAATAAAAAGCAATTTTGCAACCTATCTACATTTACACCCAATTCCCTATCAAAATGGCACTCCACAGGTTTGCATCTACAAAAAGTATAGAGTTGAAGAAGATCATGGGCTGTATTAGAAATAGGTGCACTGTCTCAGTTTGTGCCGGACGCACTTTTAAACTGGGGAACAAACAGGGACTGAGCACCCTTTTACATTTAATGTGCTGCCCCCAGGGCAGACACGAACATGCAGTGCCTTCGGGGCAGAAGATTAGTGAAATAGAGAGACACTGATTTAAGAAGCGACTCTGTCTTACGCTGTTAAGGTGGCAGCTGTCTGTACTTCAAATGGGGGCACGAGATCTCTCTCAGGCAGGTGCATTGAGTGACTGCCCCTGCCTGCAGGTCAATGTCTGAGTATCCATGAGACCTCCTTTCCTCTCCAGTGGGCTGCTTTCAAGGGGGCACACTGACTTTTTATAGAGCACAGTCCAGGTGACTCGTGATGGCCTCTTTGACTCTGCGCCTGCATGCATAATGTGGTGCGGGCACAATTCTTTCCCTTATTTGTGTGAGACCATCCCGATGCAAATGACGGAACACCCTCTTGAGATAGCACTGGTGCGGTTATGTGCACCAGAGTTATCAGTATTCCAGAAGGGGATGCGTAAGCGTCTGCTGCCCCTTATGTAATGAAACATTGTCTCAAGGACACAGAAGATGGGCACACATACCCATTGCACCCATGAAGTACTGTCTGTAAAAGAGAAACCACCAACACCAAACTTTTCTACAACTTGAAAAGATGTGCAAGCTTTCTTTAATGTGAGGCAATAGGTTTTTATATCAATAATGTGGTTGTAGATTGTCAAATAAGAACGCTTCTTAGCTAGACAGAACTACTGAATAACTGTCATCAATGAGTTTGATAGCTACTTGTGCTCGCTGAGCTATTTTGATAAAATGTATACATTGTGGGAAATTTAAGGAGGAGCCATTTATTTTCCATCACCAGGGCGCTAGTTCCCCAGAAGTCCTAATGAATCAGAGTAAGACATGCAAACTGTGAGAGTCGCTGCTTTAAACCGCAGAAAGAAACTTGATGCTATATACACTAAGGGCCAGATTACGACCCGGGAGGGGAGACCGCCTGCCCACAGTGGCAGCGGTCAGGATAACGCTGCTAAGCCAGCGGCATCCTGAACCACACATTACAACTTAACCACGGGGCTGTCGGTCTTTCTGTGGTGCAGTCATGGTGATGGCATGCTGTGGCTCTAGCAAAGAGTCACAGCCAATGCCGGCCATGCTGAAGTGCATCTGTGTGGTTGAGTGCACTGTTTCCCTGTAGAACAATCTGCAGGAGCGGTAGTGCATGCAACCATGCAGATGGCATGGGGGCAACATAGGTGTCTCCATGAACATGTCTCCAGGGCACACTTGCCCTGGAGACATGCTTTTACTCCCAAAACCTGCCTTTCCACCAACCTCTTTATGGCGGTGTCCCCACCATGAAAAGGTGGGCGGAATGGCAGGTCTTAATTACGACGTGGGCCCCATGTCTGCACCACCATCATTTTCCATTTCCATCCCCACCGCCACGGCCATGGGAGCTCAGCTCTTGGCGGTGGCGGTGGTCTGGAGGTGGTCTTGCGGTGGTCCTACCGCACTACTTGTAATCAGGCGGTCGGACTCCTGAGTTAGTGGTGGTTGTACCACCAACGTGGGTACCACGTACCCATAATCAGGCTCTCAATGTTTCTGCACATTCAACTATTCCCAACCTAAACATGATCCATTTTGTCTCCTTCAGTATATTCAATATATACTAAGGAACACTGGGAAAGAAAGTCATTTTTGTCCTTTTGAGTTAAGGAATGCACTTCTCTATCAGTGAGTTCTTTATTCTACTACTCTCACGTCACATAATATATTACTTAAAGGAGGCAGAGACCTTCACCAACTAACAAAGGCAGGACTATCCTGCCAGAAGCAGAAGCAGAATCAGATGTGCTCACCTAGTGCAAAGCTAGTGGCTCATTTCGGTGACAAAGGCAACCAAGAGGGCGACATGGTCCGTGATCAAAAATGTGAAAGCGGGAGATAGTTTTAATAACATAACGCATGTATTTCCCATTAAATAACAACAATGGGGTTTTATGCTGTAAAAAAAGAGGTATTAATGATGAAATGTAATGGGGAGCTTTGCAAGTTTGACTATTGAAATATATTCCAATTGAGGAGAAATGTATCTGGCACAGCAGCCCATTAAAGTCAGCTGTAACTTGGTAACAATAACGATTAGGTGCTATGTGGAAGAGAAGAAAATACATAAAGGAAATTATTTTTTACCTGGGAGTCACTTCTGATCAGCAACTATTCCAATAGTGCATGACAAACAGAAACAGCATCTTCAAGGCAGTTGAGCCGCTCCATGTGTCACACTGTTAATGCATTTCAAGCATTTACAGAAATAATTTTTCTTATCACAATGTTAGACAGATCTAGCACTTTCCAAATCTGGAAAGCTTGTCTAAGCAGTGATTCCCGGCATCACCCAGCTTAACTGCACAGAGTGGCGATACTCTATGATGCCATACAACCAAGCGAAATGATGCTACGTACCGCAATGAACACACATCACATCATGATTTTTCAAGACACGCTCATGGATGTTGTGTTCCATCACGCGGGAAGCTACGTTGCAGCCTAATGGGATGACCGACACACCTATCGAGCAATAGCCCAGGACAGTCCAGGAAATATACAGAGAGGAGCAAATGATCAGGAACAAAAATGCACAGCAGATGCCCACTTAAGGGAACTCTGCCACAAAGTCGCTGCATAATCCCCACAGGGCTGAACAGCATGACTAACCATCACCGTGAAAGGTATAACTAGAAAACGACACGATTGAGAATAGGAACATTGTTCTCGTGTCTGGTGTGCTCTAGTACTGGTATTGGGAGGGTGTGGGGAGAACGTGGAAGAGCCCGGAATAGCAAAGTTAATGGCTTTCACGAATGAAAGGGGTGAGCATGTAGTCATTATTGTGACAATAAAAAAGATGTTACCTTCACTTGATGTACTCAACAGCTTAGCCCCAAGCTGTTAGTTCAGTTAATGTCTGTCTGTTTTATACTATAGGTCACGATACCTCAACCAAAGTGTTAGGGGCATATGTACAAGGAGTTAACGCCGCCGTAGAGTTAATTTTTTGACGTTACGGCGGCTTTTTTTTATCACCATATGTACAAGTTGCCGCTAACCGCGGTTAGCGACAGTTTACTGGCAATATTGTCTGTTTTTCCGATCGCCACTTCTGTTAGCGGTAGCTAACGAAAATGAGATGCAAGGTAGGCGTTCCCGTGCAAAAACTGCTGCTAACCCCACTTTGCGATATTTACAATGATCGCACGGTCCGATGATACGTTAAAAAAACAGGCGCTAAGGCCTGTTAGCGGCTGGTTTCTAAGACCAGAAAAAAAGCTGGTCTTAAAAATGGAGATAAAAAACAGGACAGAAGGGAGAGTAGCTCAGAGCCATATTTGCAAACCTACTGATGCCATGTAGGTACTACTCATGCAGCTTGGAGCTCCAAGAAGACCACAACAACCACTGCCACTGCCCTCGCCCCCAGGACCACCACGGAGGCAGCGCCAAAGAGGACAGCGGGTCTATCGTCAACGCATCACCCTAATAGACCTAACGCCAGAGGATGTGATAGCCCACTACAGGCTGAAAAGGTCCTCCATCCTCCGCATACTGACCCAGATAGCCCCCAGGCTGCAGGCACCAACACAGCATAGCATCAACATCCCTCCACAGACAAAGCTACTAGCAGTGCTGCACATGTTGGCCTCAGGTACCTTCCAACCAACCACTGCCAGAGTTGGGGGAGTCTCCCAGTCATCCTTTTCAAGGTTCCTCCCAACTGTCTTGGATGCCATCATCAGCCTGACACCACAGCACCTATGCTTCCCCAACACTGCGCAAGAACAGCTTGACACCAAACAAGGCTTCTATGCCATTGCTGGCTTTCCGCATGTGTTGGGGGCAATTGACTGCACCCATGTCCTACTTGTGCCTCCTGCGGACACTGCACACATCTACCGGAACAGGAAGCACACACACTCCATGAACCTGCAGGCAATCGTGGACCACCGGGGCTTGTTCACCAATGTCGTTGCCAAGTTTCCAGGAAGTGTGCATGACCCCTACATCTTCCGGCAGTCCATCATCAACCAGCGGTTTGAGAATGGCACATATGGAAATGGACTGCTTGTTGGAAAGTACCAACTGAACACACTACACACCTCAAGTCCACAATCATGTAGCTCACAAATGTGAGAATGCACATGTAGCAAATGTCATACAAAATGCCTTGTAATATGTCCACCCACCATACACAAGAACCCAAGGGACTGTGGATACTGGGGGTAGCCTTGTAGACAAACTTCCATCAAAGGTCCTGCCACTCTGTCACACATCTGCAAATGCTGAGAGAGGTGGGAACCAAGTAGGTGTGATGGAGGGTCAGGACCTATGAGGAAAGGGTGAACACAAGGCCGAGTGTGGTTGGAGTGTTCTGCATACTCAGGAGCTTGTGGAGCAGAGACTGTTCCATGCCGGCGCAGAGGGCGTGTCCGTAGCCCAGTCTGCTGTAAATGAGTGTGTTGGTGACTGTCTATTTGGACTTGGGGGATCCATTTGGAGCTCTTACAGATGATGTGGAGGGTGTTGAAGCAGCTGGAGGCGACAGCGGTGACCTGTCGGTACATTGAGAGGGAGGAGTTGAGTATGATGCCCAGGTCTCTGGTGTGGTCCGTGGGGGTCGGGGGGCTGTCAAGGGTGGTGGGCCACCAGGTGTTGTTACATACAGGTGGGGTGGTTCCGAGGATGAGGACTTATGTCCTCTCCGCGTAGAGTTTCATGCAGCTGTTGCTCATCCAGGTTGCGACTTCCTGCATTCCTTCCTGGAAGTTGAGTCTAGTGGTGGTGGGCTCCTTGGTGAGGTAGAGGATGAGCTGGGTGCCCTCGGCATAGGATACTGTGCTGGGGCCGTGCTGTTGGACAATGGCGGCGAGGGGGGCCATGTGGATGTTGAAGAGTGTTGGGCTGAGCGATGATCCCTGGGGCACTCCGCAGTTGATTTTTGTGGGTTCTGAGAGGAAGGGTGGCAGTCTGATCCCTTGGCTTCTGCCGGTGTGGAACGATCGGATCCAGTCAAAGGTGGTTCCTTGTATGCCGGCGTCATGTAGTCTGCCCGCTAGTGTGCGGTGGGAGATGGTGTGGAGTGCTGCTGACAGGTCGAGTTGAATTAGGGCTGCGGTGTGGCCTTGGTCGAGGAGGGTGCGGATGTTGTCTGTGGCAGCGAGTAGGGTGGTCTCAGTGCTGTGGTTGCTGCGGAATCCGGATTGAGATGGGTCCAGGATGGCGTTGTCCGTGGCTTAGCTGGGGGGCTTGGTGAGTTCATGGATGATGTTGAAAAGGTCTTTGGAGTTGGTGGAGTAGGCGACGATTTTGTTGTGGATGAAGGTTGTTTCAGTGCTACAGTTGCGTTGGTGGTATTTCATCATGGCGTTCTTGTAGGTGGTGAAGTGTACGGGTGTCTTCTGTTCTCCTCCAGGGGTCTGCAGGTGCGTCTGGAATCTTTGAGGTCGGTGGGGAACGAGGCGGCTTTGCTGGTGCACTGTCTGTCGGAGTTGCGTAGCGGGGTGAGTTTGTCTGCGCAGTTGGAGATCTATGTTTGGAATTCCCTTGCAGCGCGTTTTGCATCGGCTGCAGTGGTGGGTGTGTAGCAGTTGAGGGTGGATTTCAGCTGCTCCTCGGTGACTCAGCTCCAGTTCCTTGGCATGGCACGAGGTGCGGGTTTGGCCGGCTTGGGTTTGTCACCGAGGAAGTGTACGCAGTGGTGGTCGGTCCATGGGTGTTGTGTGGTGTGGCTGAAGTGTACGCTGTTTCCTCCTGCGAAGATGTGGTCGAGGGTGTCTCCTGCCTTGTGGGTTGGTGTGGTTAGGAGTTCTTACAGTCCGATGTTGGCGATCTCCTCATCCGGAGGGTAGTAGAGTTGGGGTCATTGGTGTTGTTGAGGTGGAAGTTCAGGTCTCCAATGAGTATGTAGTCCATGGAGGCGATGGCGCGGGGTGCAATGAGGTTGTTGATGGTGTTGGCGAAGCTGTCTAGGTGTCCGGGGGGTCTGTAGGCAAGTGTGCCACAGAGTGTGGAGTTGGGGCTGGTCTGGACCTGGAAGTGCAGGTCTTTGGCGGCGGGTAATGTGTTTCTGGAGGTGGAGAGGCAGAGGGAGTTTTTGTGCTCGATGGTGAGGACTCCTCCCAGGTGGTTGGGGTGGTCCTCCCTCTGGATCTTGTATCCATCTGGGAGTGTTAGGGCGATGTCACGGGCAGAGGAGGTGGTGGCCCAGATGTCTGTAAAGAAGGCAATGTCGGGTGAGAGTGTGTCCCGGAGGTTCCAGATTTCCACGGTTTGTCTGTGCAGGGAGCGCATGGTGAGGAGGATGCATCTTAGTGCGTTGGCGGTGTTGGCGGCTGTGGCGGTGGTGAAGGTCTTGCAGCAGTGGCAGCAGGAGAACTGGCTGTGGGTCATGTTCAGTGTGGCCTGTTGGCAGTTTTACTTCCTTCTGGGGTTGAGTGCGTGGACGGCGGATGAGTCGTAGTGGTAGACGTTATGGGATCCAGATTCCCCTGCGCCGGTTGTGGTCGGGTCGCGGTCAGATGCAGACGGGCTTGCCTTTTGCGCACCTTTGTTGCACCAGCAGTGCAAACGCGCAGCCGCCGCCATAACATAGGGTAGGGGGGAGGGAGTAGCAGCTGGGAGGCAATGTAATTTGCATTGATGCCAGTCAATTGTCTGAAGCTACACATGACAAACCCAAATTACCTAAGTAGCACAAATCACACACCCAAAAATAGGAACTCTGCAAACAAAGCATGCACAAATACTAATGGACACATCTCTCCATTATATGTCACAGGTGATCAAGGATATGCACTCTCTCCATGGCTGATGACACCCCTCAGAGCCGCAAACACCCAGGCACAGAGACAGTACAATGTTGCCCTTGGACGCACCAGGTCCATTGTGGAGAGAACATTTGGCGTGCTCAAGTCACGGTTCCGGTGCCTCGACATCTCAGGTGGCAGACTGCTGTACAGCCCAGAACTAGTGTGCAAGATCATTGTGGCATGTTGTGTGCTGCACAACATATGTGTCCGCACCAATGCGCCATGGATTGAAGTGCCGGATGAACCGGACAATCCTGAGGATGACCAAGAAGACGAGGCTGATGCTGCCCACACCCCAGCTTCTGCTGCAGGAACAGCACGAAGGGACAGAATTATCAAAAATTTCTTAACATAAGCACGTCAAAATATGAGAAACCTTTTTTTCTTGACTGTGCAAAATGCACATAAGCATAGTTTGTGCAATAAAACATCACAACACCAAAACCTTGTCTGCATGTTCATACTCTGCATGAGTACATCCATCTGACAAGTGAAAGTTAAACATTGTGCGGTTAGTAATGGTGAATTGAATGTTTGTGGGTGGGTATGTGTTTTGAGGTCAGAGATGAATTTTAGTGTGTGTTTTGGGGTCAGAGATGATTTTTAGGGTGTGTTTTGGTCTCAGAGAGGAAATTTCAGCAAATACAGTTCATCTGAGGAACAACTTGCACTTAGCGTCCAGATTTTCGCGACAATTTTTTCAAAACCGCGATTGAAAAATATAGCTAAAAAGATGTGACTACACGGAATATTACCGCAAAAGCCAATTTGTGTGCAGAAAATGATCGCAAAGTCAAAAAACGGGCTGCAAACACAGAAAGTGATGTCAGCATGCATCCTGTTGCCTGGAGGAGCCCTGTGTACTTTCACTTTCTCTTTTGAGCACACTTCTTGTGACTGTGGAGAGTGTTGGAGGTGTTTGGTGTTGTGTGCTGCTGAATTTGGATTTGAGAGTGTGGTTGTGTCCTGTGAACTGTCCCTAGTGTCCCTGTGAAGTCTTGTGTACTTGTCCTTACTTGTTTTTTGCGTCTTGTACTAATTGTTGTCGGGTGTTTGTCCAAGGGGTATTTTTCATTCTTAATAGTTGTTGGGGTATATATTTGGGTTTCATTTTTTAGGAGTGGGTTTAGGTGTGTGCTGGGAGATGGTGCTGTGGGTAGGGAGGGCAGGATGTCGGAGGGGGCTTTGGGGGGCTTCCTCTGGCTAGTGAAGCACTACCTGCACTTGATGATTGAAAGTGGGGGTCGGATCCTGCAGGGCTATGCGGTACATGTGAGGAAGGTGAGGTTGGAGCATGTGAGGAGCCAGATGCTGCGGGTATTCGGTGTGGACAGGACTGTCTGACAATGGAAGCATCGATGGCAGGATTGCTTTGGCCGTGAGTGTGACATGTTGGACCACCTGGGAGTCCTCATTGGCCAACAAGGTGGTAAGTACAACATCAAAATAGTTAAATGAACACTTGTGTTACAAATAAAAAATGCTGTCTGTAACACAATGGGGTATATGTACAAGAAAGTGGCGGAGTGAGGCATTCGACATCATGCCTTCACGCCTAACTTTTAAACTGCAGAATCGCAATGCTGCACCATGTTTACAAGCATATGGTGCAGGCTTGCGTTTCAACAGGTTCTGGTGCAAAACTTTACAGTGTAGTGCCAACGCTGGCACACTTGCACCATAGTGCAAGGGTGTCTGCGTGCAGGGCAAAGATTGTTCATGTACAGGAAGGGTGACCTTACTGTACATAAACAATCCAAGCCATTTTGCTCATTCCATGTGTGCTGCACAAGGCAGCACACATGGAAAAAGCAAAAAGGATGAGGAATAATGCTTTTCTCAGAGTTTTGCTAAGTTAGGATCAGCTTTTCCCTAACCTGTAATATTGGTGCTGCCTCCTATGTACGCTGCCCTTGTACCTCAGTATAGAGTAACGTTGAATGAGATATGAAAATTTCAATATTTGTCATATGACATCTCCAGAGTGTCATATACCATCAATAGTTGTGACACAACCTTGTGCGATCTCCAGCGATGCTATTGTCAAAAGAGCATGGAGAACATGATGTTGTTGGGGGAAAAGGGGCCTTGGGAATGTGTCACACAAGTCGTCTGCAAAATGTGTGAATGTGCAAGCATGATTGTCTTGTTTGGCCTAACTCTGCATTATCAGGTCTTGTGGGAATAACAAGCAAAGTAGACACAATCATGTATGTAACATGAACTGCAACAGTACAGTTACAGAGCATTGACATTGATGGTGATGAATTTGATGATGAATAGGACACATGTGTGAATTGTTTTTTGTTACCAACACACGTTTCGTTTTATGTCTCACAGCTGGAAGACCACTCATCACACAGGGGGATATCAATGCCTTCAGTGTCCCACACGCCACTGGTGAGTTCATCCATTAAATGTTATCAATGTGAAATGTGATGAATGTCTGGCTCAAATCATGTCCTTAGTACTATGCAGTATGGGTGTGTATCACATGTACCTTGACTCCATTGTGATGGGTTTCGTGGAAGTGTGAAGGGTGTACAAATCAGTAAGTGAAGATGGAGCAACGCATATGTCTTCCAAATGTAACTTTGCACATCCCCAGTCACTGATACCCATGCAATGAATATCAATGTGTTCTGTCACTACAGCACATGCATGGGGATTCCAGAGCGTACAGACAGGAGAGGAGACATGTGGTGGTGTTGGTGATGAGTATGACCAGACATGGAATGCGCGTTCATCCTTGACTGAGATGACTGTGCAAGTGGGCCTGATCATGCACAAGGAGGTAGTGTTTTTCAGGCCATGCGGGGTCAGACACAGGTCTGCACAGTACTATCGTATGTATGCTGCATACCAGCTTTCCAAAATTTGCAGGGTGTAGCTTTAAGCCGAGGCTACCAATGGCACGTTCCCCCACCACCTACCAAAGATGGGCCTATATATGTCATTGGCATGTTTTGGCACTGCAATGGTGTTGTCAAGCTGTCTCCTTGGGCTCATTCAACTTATTTGACTCATTGTCAAATGTACAAGCCCCTCTAGCCGAATATGTGATGTTACCCCACATGCATTTTCCACACATGCTTTTACTCCGCATTTTGTACTCTGCAATACCTTTTACAAAGCAGGGCATTGCAACGCTATTCGTTACAACGCATTCCCCATTAAAATGCAATTACTATTCTAACTCCAGGGGGGCGTTACTTTGGGGAATGCGTTGTAACAGTTTGCGGTGTACAGCCCTGCGTTTCAAATTTTTCAGCAGAGTAAAAAATGTGATTTATTCCACGTTTGTCCCGATCGCCACCACTACGTCACCTATTGTAAAGTTGTGGTGGCGAGAGGGGCTGCACCTCATGTACAAGTCTGTGTTCAGCCACCTAATGTTGTTTTGCCATGTGTGATGCTTGATGCAGCACCAGTGGAAGTGACAGTAGGGCTTTTCCAGGATTGTTCATGTGCATGAAGGGACACCTTCCTACCGATAAACAAGCCTCACCTGCACACAGACACCCTTGCACTCTGGTGCAAAGGTGCCTGCGTTGGCGCTAAGTTGTTAAACCTAGCACCATCACAGGGGAAAACGCAAGGCTGCACCATATTCTTGTGAATATGGTGCAGCCTTGCGTTTCAAAAGTGGCGGAGCGTGTCGTTAAGCCAAGGAGGCTAACGACACGCTCTGCCACTTCCTAGTACATATCCCCCTTTGTTTATGTACAGGAAGGGACACCTTCCTGTACATATACAAACCATGGCATTTTGATTTTTCCATGTGTGCCGCACAAGGCAGCACACATTGAAAAATCAACAACAAGGAGAAATGCATTGTTTCTCCTCGTTTTGCCAACTTATGACCAGGATTTTCAAGGTCTTATTTCTGGTGCTGCCTCCTTTGTACGCCACCCTTGTACATAGAGTGCAGCGTCAAATACAATGGGTGTTGTGGTGGAACGCCACACACAACACCCACTGTACGCCCCTTTCACACTAACCATAGCGTGTAAGGATGCCTTATGTACAAGGCAGCATTAAGCCACGTTAAGTGGCTTAACGCTGCCTTGTACATAAGGTGCAGCCCCTATCTCTACCATAACATCACTGAAAGTGATGTTATGGTGGCGAAGGAGGCTTGTACATATGCCTCTGACAGTCTCATTGGGGTGTGACACCACATGTCACATGCCATGCACTGTCATGTCAGTGTCGCCAGCATGTTGTAACTGATCCTTGATTCTACATTGCATTGTACATGTTATTTTCAAACTTCACAATCTTTCGTTAGAGTGTAGGCTCCCAGGTTTCACTGACCTTGTGTTTCTAAATTAAATGGAAAAAAATTGACATAGTCATCAGGACTCACATTTTGTCATTGCTCCTATTGACAGACAACATGTCGCCAGAGGAGGCCCACGCGTTCCAGGTCAGGAAAGACCAATATCTCCATATACGCAAGGTGGCCAAGGGATACCGCAACATGGCAAGGAGGTATCAAGCTGACCGTGCAGCTGGTAGGTGGAAGTCGTTGCCCAATGTAGTCCTCGGACACAGCCAGAGTGACACACAGGCGACACCGGGCCCTTCTGGTGACAGGCGTGGGTCCCGACATGGACAGGGATCTTCACATACCCCAGGAAGACCACACAGACAAGCTGAAGCCTCAGAATCTGGTGCCCCCTCACAGCCCCACAGACAAGCTACTATGCCAGCTGCAGGATCAGATCAGGTGGTGCCATTTACCATGCTGGACCGTCATACAATCATGGACATGAACATCAGGTTAGCACATGTAGAACGGGAAATGGCGGAGCAGACCACCCACCTGCAGGACATTAAGGGCGCCCTGGGTCTCCCATTTTGATCTGTCCATTAGAGACCCATCCCCCTTTTCTACGTTCCCCCAATGTTATTTATTCTTATCAGTTAGTGATAGGTAAGTTTTTGAAGTGATAGGTAGTGTAGTTGTAGTGTAGGAATAGGTAGTGTTAGATTTTAGCATAGTTTTAGTAATTTATTCTCTTGTAGTGTTTGGGGATAAGTTTCCTTTTCCTTTGGGTGGGGGGTTGATGTATTTGCTGTTATAATTTTTTTTTTTAAATACAAAAAAATATATATTTGTGTATGATATCTGTGTAGTTAGTTTATGTTTAGCTAAGATGTATTTGTCCTGTCTTCTGATGTGCTTTAAGGGTGGGAGAGGGGTTGATGTCTTAGATATGTTGTTGCGTGTTTAGTACTAGTTACGTTAGATAGTTTAGATTAGCATTCACGTTGTTAGAGTTAGTTAAGATTAGGTTAGCTGTAGTAGTGCTTAGTGTTAGTTTAGGGTAGTTAATTTTGTTACTTGTTAATACATTTTTACTGTTTTGGAATTCTGTTTGCACTTATGTCTGAAGTGGTTTGGTGGAGTGTTGCTTTTTACCTTATATACAACTTATTCAATCTCAGGACAATCATTTGAATGTGTATGTGTGGTCATGATATGTTACTTAGCTGGACGGATAGTGCCAGGATCCTTTTGATTTGAGCACAGTAAACGTGCATGTATTACAGTGTGGCAAGTAGGAGTTATGGCCTAGGCTAGGGACACTCTTTTGTGAACTTGAACATCTTATGTGTGACTCACAGAGTTGGACAGCACATTGTTGCCCATTGACAACACACTGTAGGAACATGGCCTTGAGCAGACATTGACATTGCAACTCTTGTCCATCATGATGATGGATGTATGCACCATGTTCCACAGATTATGTCCACACCCTGCATATCACAGGAGCCTGGTGCAGAGTCCATCTACCATGCACACACATAGGCACACTTGCTGCGTAGTGCAAGTGTGTCAGCATTATTGAAATTGGATGTTCCTGTGCATGGAGGGTCACCCTCCTGCCCATGCACAATGTTTTCAATTTGCAGATCAAATGTGCACGGCTTATGGCAGAACACAGTGCTGATGCAAACAGGAGGTGAAATGTAGCATTGCTCCCTGTAGAGCCAGTGTCATGCCCACTTTTCCCAGCTGTTACTTTTGTCATTGCCTCATAGTGATGCCACCCTTTAAATGTTGGTACAGCATCTGACTATGTGCTAAGTGCAGTGCACTACACATCCCTAGCCACATTGCCCTCTCCTTTCACAGTGAGCCCAGCATGAGAGGGTTCCTTATTTCCAAAGCATTGTTTAGCCACAGGAAGGTGCTGACTAAGGACTTGCACTTTAGGATAAGTCCCTATTGCCACGACAACTTCACTGAAACAGACATTGATTCCAATAGCGGGTGGCAGATGTGCCATTACGAATCTTCATCTATGTGAATATGGTGTGCTCTATCTTAGTATGTGACATGCAATGACCCCCATCACAACAAGCTTTGTCCACCCCGCAGAGTGTGAGTAGATCTGGCAAGTGAGATTTGTTTTCAATGCTAAATGGAGACACTACTTGTGGCATGCAACTGACTTGGACATATTTCCACACATGCCTATTGCCATCATGTACGGAGGGCAATGTTGGGATATTGCTAATAGGTTGTATTTGAGCAATGAGGGCACAGCTAGTTCTCACATGCCCAGTCATCTCACTGCCTATCGGTGACACAGTTGAACATGAACATTTATCATATGTCCCTCGGTGTACGTTTGGATGGATTCACTGTTCAAACATTACTGAAGACTTCTATACCTGAATGGTCATGGGAAACACACATCTGTGAAACTTAAATATTTTAATGTGCATGTGCATTGGCTTTGGTGAAGACTGCCACAGTACTTGGTCAAACAACCCCCACATTCCATTGATGCCCAGTGGAGGGCCTGACAGAGTCCTTTGGGGGGAACATGTCCAGAGGAAGAGGCAGAGTTCAGTCAGCAGGCTGATTGCAGTGTCTTTGGGAACAACACAAATTATGGCAGTCCATATCGAGGTCCAAGGTGAGTGTCGCAGTGTGAAGCTGAGGACATTGGAAGCTGATGTTCCGGTGCATGATGCTAAGCACAGATACAAGGCAAAACAGTCCATTTGGCATAGATGAATTCTACCGCTTTCTTCTTTGCAATAATGCAGAATCATCAACATCTTCATCCTCTGATGTGTCATGTGCCTCCCGAGTGTGTGGTGGTAGATTGTCTGCGGCACTGTGAGGCACTGACACATCAGGGGGTGGAGATGTGGATGTTGAAGCAGCAGCAGCATTCATCTGTGTCAAACCTTGATGCAGCACTGCTGTGATGAGCAGCTGCAGGGCATGAAAGATTCCAGTAATGTGTCTGTGGTGTTCAGCCATGGCTGCCATTTGCAAGGCTTGCATCCGCTCCATGTTCTCCATGATCATTCGCATGTGATGCAACTCCTTGCTGACATCACTGGAGCCACTCTGACTGGACAGTTGTTCTTGTCTCTGAGTCAGTACTCCAGCGATGTCAGCCATGGAGTGCTGGAGAGCATGGATCGGACTGTGGGTGTCTGTGATGGACTGAGACACCCACGTAATCCATCTAATTTGGCCGCCAGGCTGTCAAACCCCACCCGCACCTGACCAGCCATCTCCTGCTATACCTCTACCGCACGATGTTGAAATGCCAGAAGTGGGTCCTCCAGGTCCTGGGAGACAGCTGTGGTGGTCGGTGCTTGCTGCTGGGTGGTTTGTGCAGTGGCTGTAGTTTCCACAATGCTGCTGGATGGCCCAGATTCTGGAGATGGGGTGCTAATTGAGCGGAGCAGATGTTGGAGTGTGTCCTGGTCGATGGTTGTGAGGTCTTCCTCTTCATCATTGAAGAGTGGGACAGGCTGCTGTACAGGAGCTGATGTTTCTCCCTCTGAAATATAAAGGGGAGATGCAGTTGTATGTGTGTTTCTAGTATGATCATGCATTGGATAAGTGTACGAGCAGATAGCATGACAATGTACATTCTTAATGTTTAGGAGGAGATGCCTATTACATGGTGGATAGTGTTTCATTGTACAACATCACAGATGTGACGTTAGAGTTGTACATTATCATCTCACAGTTTACAAGTATGCCACATGTGAGTGACCGATTTCTACGCACATGCAGCACCAGTTGTGTACTCTGCTTAGTAGTGACTGTGATGCAGTTTGTACCACATTGTTGGCAATGTTGATTAGCTCAGATTTATGTCTGTGCACTGCATTGTGGGAGAGTCACACCTTCTCACTACACCCTGATACTTTTTAAAGATTGTTCTTTTTTGGAGGTGTGGATTGCATGGTGCCACACCTTGCTGTTGGCAATGCAACACAATTGTTGTTGTGACATGATTTGGGCTATCCCACTGTTGTGATTTGGGTTGATGTGATGTGCCACATGATATGGGCAGGGAGGTATGCTTGATTTGCCATGATACACACAGTGTAGATACTTGTTCATTTTGTTAAGTCAAAGGGAGTGATGACATCTTAATGGATGCATGTTGAGCTGCAGGTATGGTACAGCTTTGGGTTTACTGCCCCTTATCCCTTTCACCCAGTGACCCTTTCACTTATGTGCATTTCCAATGGTGAGGTGTTGCAAGCTTGAGGAAAAAATGGGTCTTGGTCACAGTTGGGACACTTGTGCATTGTTGGCCAGCAGATGTCTTTCCTACATCAGGGGTTGTATGAACACGAACACAAATTCCAGACACGCACCAAAGTCCACTGTAACCTATGTGAGAAGAAGTATTCTGCAGAGTCCAAAGTCATATTTGTACTGCTTTTGGGTCATCCAGAAATGTTATATTTCTCTGAGTCAGCTCATAACCAGGGCCTGGCTGGGGGCTGACCCCAGCAGGCTGGATTAATGACCTTTCTTCCAAGAGCGAAGACCTCCTCTACACAAAGAGAAGATGGGTGGAGCTACAGGCTAATCCATCAGCAGCTGTCACCTGGTGCCAGGCACCCGGCTGCACAAGGGAGAAGGCAGCTCTGGGGGGAAGGGGCTTTCAGAGACCATGTGGCAGGAGACCCTGGATGACGCCATCTTGAACCAACCCAGAGGCCTGGGCAGGAAGGAGGGAGCAGGGGCAGAGAAGTGATGTGTCGCTATGTGATAGGGCCAACAGAGACTTCCTGCCCGCCCCCTCCCCAATTCTTAAAAAGTGTTTGCACAGGAAGAGAAGCTCTCTCTGGGGTGTGGTCTGCTGAGGCAGAGGGTACTGGAGCCTGGCGCAATGGGCAGTTGGAAGGAGGAACCCCCTGACTGTCCCAGGATCCTGAACGGCACCAGGAGAAGCGACCAGGACCAGTGCGCAGAAGCAGGGGCCTCTGCGCAGGGAGAAGAGAGGCCCAGGAGGAGAGCCAGGTGAAAGGCTGGCGCAGGGAGCCAGTGAAGGCAGCTCCTGCTGATTCCACCCTCTCTGAGACCCAGAGGGCAAAGGAGAGTGCTCCCAGTGGCTGGGGAGCGCCACCAGGAGCAAGAGGAGGCAAAAATGGTGCAGATCGGTACCCTGGGGGCTGAGATATGCCCCCAGAAGGTAGGCGACCCTTGATCTCCAAGAAGACCGACGACGAAGCGCGTGGGGCTCCGCCGCTGGTCTTGAATGTGCCCCCGGGGTGGGTCAGGTCCCGGGGGCTGCCCCCAACAGAAGCTAAGACGGGGAGCGCCACCGCACCCCCGTGAAGATGGTGACAAAGGGGCCCGGGATCCCAACTCTGGGCCCCGCTAAAGGCAGGAGGTGCCATCGCGCCCCCGCGAAGATGGAAGTCAGGGAGCACCGCCGCGCTCCCCGTGAAGGTGCCCCCGCGGGGTGCCAGGAGCCCACCCTGGCCCCCGCCGAACATGAAGCCAGGGAGCGCCTCCGCACTCCCCATGAAAATGTGCAGGTGGAGGGGCCCGGGATCCCAACTCTGGGCCCCATGTGAGGAGGAGGAGGCGGGGAGCGCTGTTGTGACCCCCGCAAGGAGGTCTCTAGGGGCCCGGGACCCCATCCCCGGGCCCCGAAGCAAAGCCGGGGACTGCCGTCGCGCTCCCCATGAAGATGTCCCCCACAGGGTGCCAGGAGCCCACCCTGGCCCCCGGCGAAGAAGCACAAGACGGGGAGTGCCGGCGCGCTCCCCGCGAAGGAGGAAGAGGGGCACGGGACCCCATCTCCGGGCCCCAAAGTGGAGGAAGGCCTGCGAGCCTGCCCGCGGGCAGACCAGAACTGCAGCGTCGGCTCCCGCGGCAGCACGCTAGGGTGCTGGCCGGGCGGGGAGCCGGCGGGGGGCAGCCGGGGGTGGGCTCCCCAGGCTGCCCTCCAACAAATCAGCAGGCGAGGGTCCCGGGTGGGACCGGGACCCTGCAACGGAGAGGGAAAGAGGTGCCATGGGCCCGGGTGGGACCGGGCCCCCGAACGTGAGCAGGAGCAGCCGGGGGTGGGCTCCCCGAGCTGCTCGAAGAAACCACTCACTTGGCATGGGGGATCCGGGTGGGACCGGACCCCCAACGGCCTGAAGACGCGGTGTGAGGCCACCAGTGGTGCCATCGCGGCTCTCCTCAAGCAGCAGGGGAGCCGCTGCTATGTTATTCACCAGGATGGGAGAGAATCGCCCATAATGCCTTGCAGGCCCGGGTTGGCCTGCAAGGAAAAACGGATTGTTCTCGGCTCCTGGTGGCCCCAGGAGGACGGGGTCACCACCACATGTGTGACGAGGTCCAGGGGGAGCTGCAGGAGAACGCAGTCTCCCCCAGCACGAAAATGGAAGTCCCTCCCTAAGTCTCATGGGGACTGGAAAAGAATAACCCCTCAAGGGCTCAGCCAGCATTTTAACATCTTCTGGGCTGGAACTTTTGTTCTACAGCTGGGGGTGTATTGAGAAGTGCGCCAAGAGATGAAGGGCTGAAGGGCTGAAGGGCTGAAGGGCTGAAGGGCTGAAGGGCTGAAGGGCTGAAGGGCATTTCCTGGAGGTGAAGAGGTGTAATTGCACCAGAACTGCATTTACTAATGTTATTTCTTTTAGAGGGACTGAGAGGCACGTGTGTAATGTGAAGTACCTGCGTAAGGTGAAGTCATAAGCCAAATGGGGTTATGTTGGTCAGACCTTCCTGCTAGGGTATCAGGCTGTATATGCTTAACCCTGTGAGTTAATCTGTGATGCCTTTAGGGGCTGTAATTGCAATGCATTCTAATGACCAACAAGTGTGATGAGTACTGTCATTCTAAAGTGATGCTTAAACATGTATTCTTGCTGCTGTGCTTAGGTGAACAACAATCCAGACTGTTAGCCCCTAAGATGTAGAGGTGTATCCTGTATGGTCAGTGGGAGATACTCAGTCAGGATTATGTGTCACCAGGGCAGGGTTGCCTATTTTAAATGCTTGTTGAGGTAATGGAGTGGATCGCACCTGGGATGGTGCCAGTGCGCAGGGCCCTCGCTCCAGGTTATGTTCAACTACCTGCATTAGGGGGCAAGAGGATGTGCATACATGGGAGTGGTGGTACTAGACCCCACCCCCCTGCGGGAGTGGTGGAGATGTTATGCAATGTCACAAAGTAATTCCAACAGCTTATGTATATTTATAAATTGGTGCATAGTATTGAGTAGTGTGTGTTTAATAAATATACTCTTACTTTTATAAAGCAAAGTACAGACTGGACAATCAATTATTGAGTGTTATTTTTGCGCACCTGTAATGGCGGTTACTAGCCCACACCACCTCCCTTGAGTAAGCCTCAGACGGCTCTGCAACGCTACCCTCTGAGAGTCAGGCGCTACAATTGGGTGTTTGGTTACCAGTGAAGGACAAATGTAGTCATGTTATTTGTGCAGGCCTCACAGATACTGCCTGGTTTTCCAACATGTACTAATTGCTGTTTCTATGTGTGCTGCTCAAATCAGTGCACATGTACATACAAATAGCTTTGGCTATTGTGATTTCTCTTGTGTGCATGGCGTAGGGCATGTTTTTCCATGCATGCATTGCTTACTGCCCTCCTGTTGGCTTAACCGTTGTGAGTATGGTGCAGCGTGACCTTCTATTGTTGTTGCAGGCTGAACAGACAGTAACAACACCCATTACCCTCAACGTTAACACCACGTGAAGTGTGTAAGTGGTCCTAGATTTCAGGGCTGTGGATTTCCAAAGACTTATTAGTGCTGCTCAAGCCCTATCACCGCGCCCCACATCACATCATGTGCGATTGGCAGGGTGATGTGTGTTTGTGAATATTGCACGCAGATGCTCACATGGATGATACATGCTGTACTATTTCTGATTTTTTGCTGCCGGGGTTTGTGTGCAGATGATAACAGTCATGACTGCATATTTGTTCACTGACACTGTTGACTTTTCCAAAATACTTGTTTACATGCACATCAATGTGTAATGGGCAAGTCACACCTGGACTAATGTATAATGCAGCTTTAGGCATGGCACATGTGTGCACTTGAGAGTAGAGGAGTGCATTTTGAGCTAAGGGGTGATGGTGCCATTTATCAATTAGACATTCTTTGGTGCTAAATTGCTATTCTTGATTGGTGTCATACTTGACTTGTCATACTTCTTTACAGGGACTTTTTATTTCTGTGAGTCTGGTACACAGACAAGACATGTAGTGAAACATTATGGTGACACATTCCTGATCTGCGTAGTCCATGCACTGTACTGTTGAGGGCATGCCCCCCCTGCTTGTGGTATGACATCACCTTTTGACTCAACTGTGCTGAATGTGTGCATTGTGGGATATGCACCTTTTAGCAAGAAGGCTGCATGATCACTATGTTGTGGCGATGTATGTGTTTATGGTATGCAGACTCACTCCATGCTTTCTCACTTGGTGTACACAGGGCTGCATCTCATGAAAGAGCAAAGTGGCACATTGCCTGGAGATGCGGCAGGTTGGCAATATGGCCCCCTTGCCTCAACAACACGCATGTACATTTTGTCTGCACAGGGCTGCATCTCTTTAGGCAACAATATGAGGATGCACTGTGAACGCAACTGATTATGTGCATGAGTGAGCATGCCACAACCGATGGCAGCACACATGCACCATTGTGCAAGGATGTCTGAGTTGGTTTGAAGATTGTACATGTGCATGAATGAGGACCTTACTGCACATACACATTCTTGCACACAACTCAGACACAAGTACACAATGGTGCATGTGTGCTGACATTGGTTGTGGCATGCTCACTTATGCACATGAATAGTTGCGTTCACAGTGCATCCTCATATTGTTGTCTAAAGAAATGCAGCCCTGTGCAGACAAAATGTAAATGCGTTTTGTTGAGGCAAGGGGGCCATTTTGCCAGCCTGCCGCATCTCCAGGCAATGTGTCACTTTGCTCTTTCATGTTGCCCTTATTTAGTGGTCTGATATGAATCTTTGGCAATGTTTAGAATTAATTTTTTGTGCAGATTTCCAGGTCTGTGACCCCACCAATATGTGTCTTGCTATATATATGTTGACTAGGGTGATATGTGTCTATGCCCCCAGGGACAGGAGTATCTGTGACAAGATCTGCAGTCATTGTGGATGTGCAATGGTAGATATTTAATTGTGCATGAGTGACATTGGGCCCATCCACCCCGTACCCCCAGTCCCTGGTTTTTACTCACTGTGTTGCTGATGTGGCTGGTCATGTTCAGCAGTATCCTGTATCTGGACTCCAACCACCGACTCCTCGCAGATGACTGCGGACACCTGTTCCTCCAAGGCATCCAGCTCCTCCTGTGGCGCTGGACTCCCACCTCCGGTCTGCAGTGCTGCATTGCGATTGGGCAACAGTTTCTCCTTGGTCTTGCACTTAGCATCATGCCAGCGCTTCTTGCAGTCGATCACTGTCCTTCTCACCTCTCCGACAGCATTCACCTTGGCTGCGATGGACTGCCATATTGCATTTTTGGTCCCCAATGACACAGTGGAGCTGACAAACAGCTGGTGTTGTTTCTCTGTCACCTCCGCAATCAGGACCTGGTTTTCCTGCTAGCTGAACCTGATTTTCCTCTTCCCCTTGCCTTTCTCCTGGGTCTCTGGCTGGTCTTCCTGGCTGTTTGGGGGGGGAGGGGTGTTGTCTCCTGCAGTACTGGGGCCAGCTTCCTCCATGGTTCCTCAGGTTTTTTTTTTTTTTTTCTGTTTGTGATACTTTGCGGGCGTTTTGTAGACGCTTTTCCCACCTAACGTGAAAAAAAGTGGCGTCACGCTACTTAGCGTGCAGTTTCTGGCCGCTGACTGGCCTGCCGCCACTTTTTTCACATTAGTGGCAAGATTTTTATCGCCGTGACGCTATTGTTAACGTCGACAATTCCACCGAGATGAGAAACTATCGCCATGAAGCGTCGGCTTGTACATACGTCGCTAACGTGGCGATAGTTTGTGGCGGTACGCGGCCATAAACAAATTGAATTTGTGGTTAGCGTACAAGTGTAGGTAAATATCGGTCAAATGGTGGAGGCCTTCGCAACGAAAGGCACCGAGGAAGGGTAAAAACATGTTGACATACACCTGGTTTATAATCAGCCCTTAGTTTCTATGTTTTAATTCCATCATAACAGAGGTAAGAAATAACAAAGCGAATTGACTAACAATTTCAATGCATTTTTAGTTTACGGTCACTACTTATGAATGTCCTGTCTCACTCTCCCTTTTGTGCTTGTAGTAGCTACTCCCACTGTTTATTGCGCCTATTACTCCACATCTGCAGAATTATGTATGAGTATGCAAGTTATGTAGAGGAGGAGTACAAGATTTAACCTATGTGGTATACATTTTCCCCAATAACGTCGTAGTAGAAGCTCGACTGTGCTTTTTAAACTAATATGTTTTAGAGATAATCCATTTACTATTAACGACTTGATCGCCATAATTAATATTGTTTTAAAGGTATTTATAGTCGTTAAGATTTATAATACTGTATTTATTTTGTATTTATTTTAAATGTCGATCTCTGCCGAGGTTTAAATCAATAAAAACTGATTGATCATATGCAGAATTTAGACCTTAAAAGTAGTTTTCTTTTTTAGGATAGTTGCTTTGTTTAAATGCATTGCCTGGAACAAAAGTCTGTGGGACAAAAGTGGTTTTTGTGAAACCTGAAACTTAAAATAAAATAAAGGAATTTTTAAAATATAGTAGCTGTGTTCGATAAGCAATTCCAAAGTTCCAAGTCAGTGGTACCACTGAGAAGCTGTGCGTCTTCAAGTGCACATTTTTATTTCAAACATACAAATGCAAAGAAATAAAGATGTCTGAAGTGCCGGTGAGTTGAAAACAGCTTCCAGATTAGCAGGTATGTAAATCTCTGCGGGTGCGCTTGCGACCTCACTGCAAAATGTCGAGGTTAAAGATATCTGTGTTGGAGTTTAGCTATGTATTACCTCAGCTCAGTTTGAGGCGGCTTCAGCTGCAATTTTCAGAAATGTAGTGTCCTGATGAGCTCTATGAATACAGGATCAGAAACCAATGGGGGTCAATGTCAAACAAGCTGAGCTAATCCATTAGTGATATTCTCCTTGCTAACACTACAGGAGCGGCTCTGCTGTGCTTGCGCTGTACGAACATTTAGTAAGCAATAGACTTTTTATTCACATTTTGCATTTAGAAATGGGAACTAAACGAATGCCCTAGAAGCAAATACTGCAGCACATTTAATTCATCATGTTCTGACTACAGCTGTTCAAAATCAAATTATATTGGTTTTATAACCATGCCCTTGTATATACTTTAGATTATATAGCTGTGACAATGGGATTTAAAGACAAATACAAACACAGGCACTTAATGTTCTTGTTATATCCTCACCTGTTTATTTAAAGATAATGCAGATTCTAGTGCAGAAATGAATGAACTTTAATCACATTTGGTCTGAGATTTTGCATTCACATTACAGCATATATTTCCTAATTTTCACACAACTCAACCCAGCATCCAAAGGCGGTAAACATAGAGGAGTCATATCTACAAAGACTGGTCTGCTGCACCTGTCATGCCAGCATCGGTGCTGAAACAAACTTGCCTTGCACCAAGCACAGCTTTGCACCATGGCAAAGAGGTGAATGTGCGTTGTCTAGTGTAGGGGTCTATCATTGCAACACAAATTCCTATGCAGAGACAAACTATGAAGGTTTCTATGCATTGGATGTGTGCTGAGTACTGCAGCACACATGAAATGCATAAGTTGTTTGGCGAATGGAGAATTTCCCCTTCTTTACGCCTCCTTCAAGTAGACATTAAATATTGATGCAAAGCTCTGTCTAGCTGTCTTAGTAGGTCGAGATTTGAGTCACAACCTATGAGTGTCTGAGCTGAACACCTCCAGTAACGCTTCCTTGACAACACAAAGCAGCATAAAGCACCACAAAGAGGTTTTTGTGCTGTAACAAAAGCACCTTTCCAGCACAAAACATCTTGTTAGCTGATTAGTAAATAGCATGCACCTCTTTTCATTACATTGTGTTGCTCAAGTGCTCACACTGACTCTTTCTTAGTAAATCTGTTTCCATTTTTCTAAATTAACCTTCCCGACTCTCATGGCTATGACCACAGAACATGAGCTAGAGGCACCTACCCTACCTGAGTGGATGTGTTAGTCTCAGGACATGCTTTTCTCCAGATAATGCAATGTTCACATGGCCTTCTCCGCTCCTAAGTAACTGAAAGTGTGCAGCTAGCATATTATAAAACTCCACAATAACTCCATAAATAGCTCAAAGTATCCACTTTAGTACAGACTAGTTCCACGGTTTGTAAACTAATCAGGACAACCCACAAATTAACCAAGTCCGTGGGTTATACCCTACATAATTTCAAAATACTGTGATCACTACAATATCAGAGAGCTCCCTGAACAAGATTGAGCCCAGACAGATTTATCATCGTCATTAGAGTGAGGGTTCCAATGATGATGCATGCCACAAATAAACTGTGAGTGAGGGACCCTTTATAAATGTAAACAGGTTTTGTCTGTTCAGAGCTGGTATTTGAAAAGTGATGGGATCATCTCTTGACATTCCCAAACAAATAAAGGTACCTTATCTTTTTTTAAGTTTCAAAAGATAAGTTTATTAAAAGTATGTCAAAAAGGAAACATCAAAGTATCAAATAGCATAACATCAAAAAGAAACATTGCGAGAAATATCGTTAATGGCATATAGGCAAGTAATCATACAAGAAAAGAAAATCCATGGCAAAGATAAAAGGGTAAAAAAAAAAAAAAAAACGGGTTCGAAAATTGATAGGCATACAATTAAAACAAGATTACATTTGATCAAGTAAAAATTTGAATAAATAACAAAAACAGAAAGATCAAGGGGGTTGAGCAACTTCCTGAATACATGGTGTTGGAGCAAAGGATCTTTTAGCTCTACTATCCAAAAACTGCGTAACAGGAGACCATAAATGTAATATTTTTTGTTTCAGAGACATGGGAAATACAAAGGTTGTGTCAAGTCTGTGGTTGTGACATACAGAGTACCACCAAGCTAAATACAAGAGTTTGGAAGCATCTTTCAAATTTTTTGTTATCTGCTGAAAGGCAGTAGCCACTAATAGGTCAATGATTTGCGTTTGTGTTTTTGGTTTGTTCCAACTAGTGGAGAGGCTACCTAGAAAAATATTTGAAAATGTAAGGGGAATGTTAGTCCCAAAAATAGCATTAATTTGAGACCAGACTGATTTCCAGAACTGCATAACTTGTGGACATGAAAAAAGTAAGTGTTGAAGATCTGCCTGTGGGAGTGAACAAGACCAACAAATACCAGGAGTACCAGAATGTTTTCTATGCAAGGAAGCTGGTGTTAACAATAATCTGTTATAAATAAAAAAAGAGTTTGTGTAGCACTAGCTGCTCTGGAAGACTTTCTAATTTTCGTCCAGATCTTATCCCAAACAGAGATGGGCCAGTGTGTACCTAAGTCAGTCTCCCAAGAAATCTCAATTTTTGTTTTGGATCTTGGCGAAAGTGGGGATAATAAACAGGTAGTTTTTCCGACATTCACTCATCACCCCATGGGGTACCTAAGGGCTCCATTCTTAGCCCTTTACTCTTCAACCTATACGTCAGACCTCTAGCTGATGTTGCGGAAGATGCTGGGCTGACCCTGTTCTCTTATGCAGACAACTCCCAGATCATCTTCTCTCTCTCCATGAAGAGCACGGCCGGGCCATCACCCCTTCAGTTGGGCCTGAGCAAAATCGCATCATGGATGCAATCGAATTACCTCAAACTCAACAGTGAGAAAACCGAGGTTTTGATACTTGGGAAAAATAAGGATCTCTGGGGCCCTCAACATTGGCCCTGTGGGATGGGTGCACTTCCTTTACCTTCCTGCCAAGCTCGCAACTTGGGCGTCATCGTTGATGACTCGCTCAGTATGCATCATCAAGCTGTCAAGGTAGCTGCCACATGTTTTACCATCCTGAAGTGGCTAAAAAAGATCATCTGGATGCTACCAGAGTCCACTCAGAGAACGGTAGTCCAGGCATTGATCACCTCGAGGCTGGACTACGGAAATGTTCTCTACCTGGGTTCAAATAAGGAGGTGACTCGTAGGCTGCAGATGGTCCAGAACTCCGCTGCAAGGATACTTTGCCGGGTTCCTAGAGCCACTTCTATCTCTGGCCATCTACGAGATTTGCATTGGCTCAGGGTGGAGAACCGAATCAAGTTCAAAGCCCTGAGCTACATGTTTAAAATCAAAATAGGGGTTGCCCCTTAGTACTTGCAATCTCTGGTCCGCCCATATGTCCCTCCTCGAAATCTCCGCTCATCCACACAGGGGAAGTTCTTCGTTCCTAAAATTAGACTATCTCGGATGGGCGGAAGGTCATTTGCATATCTAGGTCCCTCACTTTGGAATGCCCTGCCCATGGCTCTTCGAAATGAAACAGAGTACGTCCAATTTCGCAAATCATTGAAGACTTGGCTCTTTAACCAATAACCTGTAAGCTGTTTCATCATATTCTCTGATCTGCCATGGCGCCGGGAAACCCTTTTTGGGTAGCTGCTGCGCCTTATAAATTTAATAAATAAATAAATACAAATAAAATAAATAAAGGGTGGAGGCCTTAGGCGATCTACAAAGGATGCTCGAACAGGTATGGTCTAGTGGTAAGGGGGTGTGAGGCAAGGATTGAAAATAGGAGTAAGAATCTAGTATAGCAGAGCGTAGGGCTAGAAATTTATGTGAAAATGAGGGAGGTAAATGAAAGAGAGAATGTGCTTTTGAAAAAGTGAGAAAAGTGTTGTTTTCAAATAATTGATGCACCCATAAAATGCCTCTATCTCTCCAAGTTCTCCAATAAATCGTTTTTTTCTTAATGCAGATAAAGTTATTATGCCATATGGTGGAGTTGAGAAATGTATTGAAATCATACGGCTCAGTATGAAGAAGTTTATTCAAACTGTTACATAAATGTTTAATAATAGGTGTACATAAGTTTTGAGGTTTTCGTGTGAAAGATAAATATTCTTGAAAAGAAAATGGGGAGAGGAAGGAACTCTCTAGATTGATCCCAAGAGGCAAATCAGGAGAGGGGACAGACAACCACTTGGATATATGTTTTAGTAAAAAGGCTTTATGATATTTGGGAAGATCAGGGAAACGAACACCTCCTTCAGATTTCGGACACAATAGCTTTAATAAGGACATTCTAGGTTTTTTATTCAACCAAAGAAAAGAAGTAAGGATGGAATTAATTTTGTGGAACCACTTTGTAGGAATGGGTACTGGAATATTAGAAAGAAGATAGAGGATAATAGGCGTTAGCATCATTTTAATGGTGTCAAGACGTCCCCACCATGAAAGATATAAAGGATGCCATTTGGATGTGAGGGAGCTAAGCTTCTCAATACATTTATTAAAATTAAGAGGAATTGATGATTTAATGGAGGAGGTGAACCATATACCAAGATATTTTATGTGAAGTGGGCTCCAAGTAAAGTTAGAGATGGAAAAATCCTCTTTAGAAGTATATTTAGTTAAGGGTAAGATTTCACACTTGTCATTATTTAGTCTGTAACCCGAAACTAAGGAATATGATTGGACTTCATTCAAAAAGGCCGGCATGGAATCTTGGGGTTGGGAAAGGAATAAAAGAACATCATCAGCATATGCAGCTAATTTAACCTGTAAAGAATTTGAGGTGTAACCTGTGATGGATTGATTTTGTCTTATTTTAGACAAGAACGGCTCTAGGGCTAAGTTAAAGAGGAAAGGAGATAGGGGACAGCCTTGCCTTACTCCTCTATGAAGAGTAAAGTAGGGGAGGTAAGACCGTTAGCAAAAATTGCAGCTTTAGGGTTCGAGTAGAGCAGAGAAATCAAGGAGATGATTTTCGGACCAAAACCAAACCATTTTAGTGTCTGAAAGATGAAAGGACAATATACTCTATCAAAAGCCTTTTCGGCATCTAGGGCAAATGCAGCGAGGGGTTCTCAAAGATTTGGCGACTTGGAAATAATGTCAAAAAACAAACGAGTATTGTCATTAATAGATCGTCCTTTGACAAAGCCCGTTTGTTCCTTACCTAAGAGTTGAGGGAGATGAGATTCCAATCAAAGAGCTAATGATTTCGAGAAGATTTTGTAATCTATGTTAACTAGGGAAATGTGTCGGTAGTTTTTGCAGTAATGTAAATCCTTTCCCTCCTTTGGGATAAGACAAATCAAAGCTTCCATAAAAGTGCCAGAGGAAATACCAGAAGAAAGAAAAGAGGTGATTAAAGCATGTAATTTAGGTACGATTACTTGGGCAAAATGCAAGAAGAATTCAACATTAAAACCGTCAGGACCAGGGGCCTTATCTTTCTTAAGGGATTTAAGAGCATTAAGTAAATCAGTCTGAGTCAAATCAGTTTCAAGGAGGTCAAGATGTAAAGACGGGGATGAACGCTTATGAATTGAGGAGAGATAAAGGGAAATGTCATTGTCAGTGGGAATGAACTCAGGAGTATAGAGTTGTTCATAAAACCGAACAAATTCTTGTAAAATATCAGCGTCTTTGTATTTAGAAGTGTTTGTGTCCGTTATTATGGATTCTATATGAAGTTTATTTTGTTTGGTCTTTAGATAATTGGCTAACAGTTTACCAGATTTATTTTGTCCACCATAGAATTTAGCACTAGTCTTTAAAAGAAACAGAGAGGCAGTGTCAGTTGTGTCCTTGTAATACTGAATCTTGGCATTAATGAGATCAGTTAAGCATTGTTTCGATTTGGAGGTGTAATAAGTATGTTCTAATTTTTTTATCTTAGAGAGGAGTTCCATGTTTAAAGCCCGAGCTGTTTTCCGTTTGTTAGAGGTGTACCGAATAATAAAGTCACGAGCAGAGGCTTTAAAGGCGTCCCAAATTAAATAAAAGGGTATAGTGTCATTGTTATTTAAGAGGAAATATTTGTTGAGGAAAGAAATAAAGGAAGTATTAAATTGAGGGTCTAAAAGCAAGGAATTATTAAAGCGCCATCTCCTGGGATGATCAGAATGAGGCAGTATGTCTAACAGGATGGAGACAGGGGCATGGTCAGAAATGAGTAAGGGGCCTCTATCTGCAGATATTAGAGATTGGGAGATATTGTGTGATGTGAAAAAATAATCAATTCTTGACTGGGTCTGATGAGGTGAGGAGTAAAAAGTAAACTCTTGCAAAGACGGATTACACAGTCTCCAGGCGTCGGTTAAATGTGTTTGATAGTTTGTGTGAAAGTTTTATGTGCTTTTGATGGAGTGAAAGAAACTGTAGATTTCCAATCTAAAAAAGGGTCGAAAACTTGGTTACAATCCCCAGCAAGAATTGCGTTGTTAGCAATATTATGAGAAATCAGTTGATGTATATGGGACCAAAAAGGAGCGTCGCCAGAAGTAGGGGCATAAACATTAAAAAGAGAGAGCGAAACACCATCAATCTCTAACTTGGTAAACAGCCATCTACCTTCATTATCCCTCTCTTGTGAAATAAGGGAGATCTTTAATGATTTGTGGACTAGAGTAA
The DNA here is from genome assembly GCA_963921515.1 of Calotriton arnoldi. Classification (NCBI taxonomy): domain Eukaryota; kingdom Metazoa; phylum Chordata; class Amphibia; order Caudata; family Salamandridae; genus Calotriton; species Calotriton arnoldi. The sequence goes on along the minus strand of CAWUFW010005228.1, from coordinate 1,009,328 downwards.
TAACACCATTTCTTTTGCCATAGCCAGGCGAAAAAAAGACTTCACCAACACAATTTTTCTTAAGCTTTAAAGATTCAGACTCTGTAAGATGGGTTTCTTGCAGCAAAACAATTTTAGCATCCAGTTTAGATAAGTAGGATAATACCCGTTGTCTCTTAATTGGGGAGTTTAAACCATTAACATTCCATGTAATGATTTTTAAAGCCATAAATCAAGGGAGTAAAATAAGTAGTAAAATAAACCAGCCTTAATGCATAAATCATTAAAATACAAATAAGATGCATTTTGATGTAAGTTGACCTTGAAACTTAAGAAAGTGAAGAAGGAGGAAAGAAAGGGGTAGGTAAGTTAAAAGGGTCAATCGAAGAGAATATGAAAGAAGGTGAAAATAAGTAAGATGAAAGAGATGAAAATAAAAAAGGACTTGTAAGTAAAGGAGAGGGTTAAGGAGAAAAAGAGTAAAGAAAAAGAAAGTACAGCTAAGGAAGTAGCAAGTGTGATGATAAGAAAGAAAAGAAAAGGAGAAAAGAGCAAGAAGGTAAAGAAAAGAAGTAGTATGAGAGCCAATGAAGAAAACACAAAAGACATACTTACAAATAATCCGAGACACATGTAAGGTGGGGGGAGATGAGGCCACATGGAAGAATGACAAATCCAGACTTCAAGCGGGGAACGGGAAGGAACGAGAACTGAAGAGGAATACAACACATGGGGAAGTACAACAAGGGAACAAATCCTGCAAGGAAGGAAAAAGTGGTTAATGAACATTCAAAACAAACCGGCAAGGAGGAGCATTGTCTTCAATCAATTAAACATGAAGAAAGTCATTAACAGTAAACGTGAAAAGTTAAGGACTCAGGCAAGAACAACAGCAACTATTTGTTATACGATGAGGATGATGAGGATGTATCCATAGACTCCGCATGGCAAGAGTTGACTTTTCAATTTTATAGGGTCCTCATATATAGTAGTCTTATTGTTGATGGTCACCTTGAAAAGGCATGGGTGAAAAAGGCCATCACGTGCTCCAAGAGAACGAAGTTGTGGTCTCATTGCCAAAAAGTCTCTACGTCTATCAGCAGTGGGCTTTGAGTAGTCCTGAGAAAAAAACAAAGTATTGCCCGCCCAAGTAATGGTTAACTGCTCTGGCAGCTGAGAGAATCTTGAGCAGGTCAGTATATTCTAAAAAATATAAGATAACCCCTCTCGGTTTCCTCACTGTGGTAGAAGACGTTGCAGAAACAGGGCCCAGACGATGAGCTCGTTGGATGTTGAGCTGAGTATCCTGTGGCAAATTAAAGACTTTGGGTAGAAACGATTTGAAGAAATTGATGGGGTCTGAACCCTCTGAGCCTTCTGATAATCCATATATGCGAAGATTATTCCGCCTGTTTCTGTTTTCCAAGTTTTCGACTTGCTTTTGGAGCGTCGACACTTGAGAATGAAGGGCATCCATTTTGCTGCTGGCAGAAGTTAAAAATTCAAGATTCTGCTCCACTGTAGTAACTCTGTCTTCCAAGCTTGACCATCTGTCTGTTAGAATCTGTAATTTAGAGTTGGTCTCCTCAACAAATGGACGGAGAGCTCTGATTTCCTCTAGTAGTAAGTCCAAAGAGACTGAAGAAGGTTGCTTGGGAGGAGAAGGAGGGTCTTTCTTTAAACATTTGCTTGGTGTTTTGTTCGTTCCAGAGGAAGCCGCGATAGTGGAGCCTGTGGCACCCTTAGGCGAAGTATTCAATGAGTCTTCCATGGAGGAACAACACAAGCGGGATTTAGAGCGAGTTTAAAGTTTGCGTACCAGAGGCGAAGGATACGAAGAGACTTTAAGTAATTTGCCCATACATCCAGACCGGAAAAAAAGTATTTTGGCATAAACAGTCCCAAAGTCTTATAAATACCTCAGGAAATTGAAAATCCACATGCAATGGAAATAAAAAAAAATTGAAGTAAGGGAGTGTGCTGTCAAGCTGCTAATGGAACAACATAAGAGGTGAGGCCACTGTGCAACATTCAAAGCAGCATCCTGTAGGCGCCACCGTCTGACAACCACATCAGTAGCTGCAATTAATCACGAGCCAGAGGGTGAGCAATGACTGAATTTAATTGACAATGTCTTACAAACAAGGTCAGGTGTAGGTAGGACGGTGTCAAACCAGCAGGGAGGCACATTAGGAGAGATACAACCATAGCCTCAGACCTTAGTGAAGTACCTCTTAAAACGCTGAGGTGAAAGGGCAGGAGGCGGCACCCAAACTATCTCAAACAAAAAGAGGTTAAGTACTGGGCTCCCCAGAGCAGTTCAGCATGCTGCAAAACACCAAAGAAAGTGTATACTTAATGCAGAAATAATGTTCATTCTTATATGCAATTTTAATCTTTCAGTAAAAACCAGAAGAAAATAACGTGTTCCACATCCTGATGGCAGCAAATTATTTTAGATAACTGAGGGTCTTAGGATGTTTATAATAAGATTAGCCCCCTTTAGTGAAATGCGCGACAGAAATTCCTCACGGAGCGCGAAGCCAGATGGCGGCCGAATCTGTCAGGAAAGCGCTCTGCTACGTAAACAAGGAAAAAATGCTGCTTACATTTTGCCGCGGTAGCTCAGAAACTCCTCATTCTGTGCAGCTTCATTTCCGATGATTATGCTGTCAATTTGGGGTCCGTGCAGGAGGTGAGTCACATGCCAGGTCCGTCGCCTTCTCCGCCGTCCCGGGAGAGTCAGGGACCAGCCGCCATTTTCCTCGGGCGCTAGCCACGCGCCCCCCAAGGTACCTTACCTTTTTGACTAATGGACTGCAGTCTCGGAGATGATAAGGTTCCAAGTGAACTGTCCCTTTTTCGTCATTGTTCATGTAACAGAAGTCACATCCACCCCATCCAAGGTAGAGAGCAAAAAATGATTTGGAGGTGGATCGATGATTCAGAGCTTAATGTGACTTCTGGACGAACAGGATGGATGAAAAGGTAAATCGTATGTATGTCACAAGCCCTTTACACAATATCCTAGTCCTTATTGGGGGCCAGTGTAATGATCTCAATTTGGCCAAAAGAAATTTTCGTAACTCATAAATCCATACTCTGGATAGATGAGCCATAAACTGCTCAGGGAGATGTAAATATACCAGGTTACAGGTGTCAAGCCAGAATCAAAAAGGCATTAACCACTATGGTTTTCTGCAAGAAACGCAGAAGTTATTCACTATTCCTTAAGGATCTACAGTTATGGAAGCAGACCTTCATTACACTGGCATTCTGAAGCTTGAGCAACAGCTGAAGATCAATCGCAATCCATCTGTTTCTTACCTCATCTTAATGTATTGGAGGAGTCCCCAGTGGTTAATTCATAAAATATAGAAAAAGAGTGCTGGTGCCCAAGCTCTGCTCAGAAGCCCACAGCCGGTGATTTTAAATGCCGGGATGCCGAGCACCAAGGCTGCTTGGTGTTGAATCCACCTCATGCTGCTTTAATCCACTACCAGGCCATTTATCTAACATGTGCCGGTTCCTGCTTTCTCCCCTTGTAATTGTGTATCTGACTTTCTCTTCCTCTGTCTTTCTGTTTTGTGTGTTTTTCCCTCTCGTGCTCTTGGAAAATGTCTGATGAGGAAAAATAAGCACTAGTCCCCCAAAAATTAGTGTTGGTGGACCCCACCGGCAGCCACCGGCTCAAATTAATCTTTGAGAATCCCTATGGAAGAAAGACAGTAGGCAGAATTCCAGATATCTGAGGTGTATGTATTAGGAAAGAACTTAGCATTTGAATGATTCACATTTTATAAACTATTGTAAATTAGATCGAGGACTGGAGGTAGTATAGAAAAGCAGTTTACATACAGCCCTCCAATGACCAATGTCACTCCCACCTTAATGATTTTTATAAATATTCATGTGTTGAAATATTGCCATTCTCACAAAGACATAATAAGTGTTCCAGACTGTTATGACTCACGGAAATTATCCCTCAATTAGACGTCTCGTTGTCCCTTCCTGTACGCCACATAAATGAAACAATTAAGCATCATTGTATCACACATGTAAATACAAAGAACACTAGGGACAGGAATGTATGATTTCTTGACCTAAAATTCTTTAAAAAGTAATGTAGTAATTTCAATACACTGACGCTTTGCAATTCAGAAATCAGTTGGAAACTGGCTTGCAACTTCAAAAAAGAGATAAATCGATGTGCTAAACACAAAAAATATGAATGCACAAAATGTGCATAGCCTACCTAATAAGAATATTGAAAAAAAGGTAATTTAATTAAGGATTACTGAGAAGATCATCCACGATGTATGATAGATTTGAAATGATGAACAGACATAAAAGCAGCAAACTACAATTGCAAAACACCATTAACTCCAAGCAAGTGGTAAATTGGCGCAAGTCTTCACAGTGAAATCCCTGTATGTTACGGTGTCATCCATGATGATTTTGGAAGTGTAGCAGAGGCAGACAATGGCAAGAGAAGGGCATGAGTCTAGGAGAAAAAAGTAAAATGAGTGCAGCTATTGAGGGGCAATGCTTGGGATCTAATATCTGTATTGAGTATCCATAACATCTGTGCATGACTGTGCTTGCACAGTACTGTGCCATGACACAGCATGGCGGGTGCATAAACCTAACACATGAAGTACTGTACGATTGCTGTAATGCAATGCTACACACTACAACCATACCAATATGCTTCACTGTGTGCAATGAGAAGCATTGGCATTTTCACCCCTATTTTTTATAAGTAGCCATGAGGTATGCCCTTCATTCTGCAAAATTACTTTGCACAGAGCAGGGCCGCTCTGTAAAAAATGAATCATTATCCAGTTCGAGTGAAATTCATACAGACATTCTACTGTTACTTAGATGTTTGCCTCATATTTTTCCCCACGCTCACAGTTCACGGTTAAAACGTTAAGACCTCTGTATGATAGTCTCACACATAAGCTCAAATATATACTTAACAATAGGCTGACACTGTTTGAGCACGTTAGAACTGTGATTACAGTATTGTTGTTTTGTAATTCTCCTGCTCTATGCCTCCCCTGATGCATAACTTTATTGCCACTGTAAATGCACATGGTTTAAATTTTTCTTTTCATATGTCATACCTTGATTTCAATGAAAAAGAAACCTGGCCTCCGCGTCAGTTTCTCTATATCAATATTCGTGGTTTCACATCACACGAGACATAATTACCTCGAGTCAGTCATTGCTTCTGCCATTAAATGTTTGTTTTCTGTAATCAAAAAGAGAGGTGCTAACATTATCAATGCAGTGTATCTGGATTGCTTTATTTGGTCCTGTGGGCGATCTATTATTTTTAGGTAATGATTATTTAAGTTCAAGAATCAGGAAAGAGGAAACTACTGCATTTATCACTGTAGAATTGTTAGAATTGACTCACAAAACTGCTGTATTACTCGTATATTACTCGATTGAAGGTTAGCATTGATATAGCTAATGCAGTATTATTGTATCGTGTGAATACGCGGGCCGAGGATGTAGGTATTATGTTTGTTAGGTTGACATCCTGCTGCCATTTTGTTTCTCTAAGACGCCATTTTCTATTACAATCGAAACTGTTACTTATTCATTTACGAGAACTGGTCCTTGGTAAGTTTCGTTTCTCCAATGTCGAAAACTTATTCATTATTGCATTTTTCTGCTGTTGCATCAAGGCCTTCTCCCACCTGTCTTATGGGAGGATGAGTTAGACGATCTTGGGCAGTAGATAGCTTGTGCCAGGCTGTGGAATCGAAACTCATATTCTGTACCTCCATTGTATTACGACAGCTACCAGTGTTTTTCCATAATAGGCGGGTCTTACAGAGCTCCGCAACATACATAATGTAACTTTATGCTTGTTAGAGTCAGTTCCTCATCAGCCATCACAGGAGGCTGGTCAGACTGGACTCCACTGCAGTGTATCTTATGAATAAACTAGTCTATATACATTCTCTACTGCGTCATCGACTCTTCATTGGATAGAAGGCTAGTGGAGGTCTAGAGTGACCCGGGTGGCCCTAAATGAGTCACTTCCTTCAGAATTTGGCAAGGAGAATCGTTCACTTGATATGTAACACCGAAAAACAGATAATACTGTACAGTTGGCAATTAGAAATTATTTCCAAACCAATATTTTTTCCAATGTTGCATTATAAAATCAGTATCTATCCATCCAAGACGGATAAAATTTAAAGAAGTAAAATAAGTTTATGATTTATTTGATGAATTATATTATTACAATAAATAATAAAGAAAATATTAGAGGTAGCAAAAAAGAATGCAATTACTGCACGTATTTTCTGTGGTATCAAATCATTATATATGTGTGTGTGTTCATCATTATATATGTGTGTGGGTGGTATGGGTAAGTATGGACCTATCACTATCAATAAGGCCCTTCAATAAATTATTCCCTTGCTCAACCCTTGGTAGCTGGCAACAAGTAGTAAGGCTTAATTTAGGACATAGGTGTGTGAAGCATTTAAAAACATCAATATATTAAATAAGTAAGACACAACACACAATAAAAATACACAACCAATTTATACAAATAGGAAATATTTTTATAATTAAAATTACACAAAAACGACCAAAATCCAATGTAGGGAATGGAGATATGATTTTGTAAAGAATACACACTTTCTAGTGTGTCACTTTGGGCCATCTGGTGGAGCTAGACCAGGACAAAGTCAGAGTTTGAGGTGGACAGTGAAGGAGCCCTGGACAGATACACTAAGCAGGAGGTCCTGGTCAAAATTTTACCTTCGCACTTAGAAACTTTTCTGGAGGATTTTCTCTTGTCAACGAGCAAGACTCCTCTTCAGGCCGGAATTTGAGCCAACAACAGCGGCTTGGCTCAGCGAGAGGCCTCAGTGAAATCCAGGAAGTCTTGAGCTACAGAGCTTTCAGCGGGGTGAACCTGAAATCAAGGCCAGGTCGCGGTTTGACATTGGCGGCCTGACTCTCGTCGACGGATCGGTCACCTTATGGAGCTTTTTCCAAAAGTTGCTCCAAAATTCTCCAAACATCTGGAACTTCTCCCTTAAGTTCCTCTTAAGGGTTCATAGAGTCCAAAACACAAACTTGAGAAGGCCCTTAGAAGTTTGAGACTACAGTTCTCACAATGCACCTGGCCAAATCCTTAAAAGATCACTGGACACACTCCAGGCTGGGGACGTCTGGTGGGGGAGGGTCAGATGAGCTCTGTTCACCTTTTCCTTTCAGGGAGTCCACTCCTTAATCCTTTCTAAAGCATGGCAAGGTCCTCAGGGCTGTAGTTCCAAGTGTGCAGCAGAAGCAGTCCTTCAGAGTGCAATCCTTGGGAGCGTAGACCAGGGTTTCAGCAGGGTAGTCCTTCTTCTCCTTGTAGTTTCAGTCAGCAGATCTAGGTGGCTATGCAGCTCTCACATAATTACCCAATGTTCTGGGGCGACAAGTAGGGTGGCTCCCCTGACCAATGGGGTAAAGGGTGCCACCCAGAGGCATGACAGCTTGCTCCAAAATGTGCCATATTTTAGTCCCACAAAGCACTGCACATTAAAAGTCAAGATGGAAAGTTCCTCTCCTTTGGAGTAAGACCTGGCTAAACCAACCCACTGGTGTGGCTCATTTCCCTTAACACTCCCTATCCAGACCTTCTGCAAATTCCATTCTTGGGGCTCCCATCTGGTTGGGGGGTACAGTAAGAGGGGGTAGGCCTGGCTGGCATTTCTTACTGCCCTGCTCTCATTGAATCCCAGTTTGTTTACCCAGCCCCCTTCCTGGTCTGTTCTCTGCAGCTGCAGAGCTCCCCCACCAGATAACCTCTGTCTCTATGCAGGCAACTTACCTGTTAAGGGCTAGCCAATCAGGAGAGGCTGTTAGAAGACTGGATTGTGGCTCACAGAAAAGAAAGTTCTATAAATTCTCTTCTGTGTCAGTTATTTCTTTTTTTTGTTGAGTTTTTATATTGCACAAACTTGACCCGATGACATCAGGTATCATAGCTCTTTACATGAGCACCAGTTTCATTACAGATGGACACATTCATTTTTCTTATGCACGGGGAGATTAAGTGATTTGCCTAGAATCACAGGATGTTGAGCGTCATTCGTCGAGACTCGAACCCGGTTCCCCAGCTTCGAAGTCGACCGCTCTAGCTGTAAGGCTACATCCTCTCACCCGTTATGATAAATCCAACAGTGGAAAGTTGTTGGATTTATCATTACCAATATTTTATGTCCTTGAACTATTATTTTAGCTCACTCCTATCAATAGTTACACTGTATTACAGTATTCCCATGTGCAGCAGAACTGCTGCATTGCCTCCCCATGGACTCAGGAACCAACGCATTGCTGTGTTTTCCACCACTTACCTTCTCTGCAGCGGTTTTTCCTTGTGGATTTTGACGCATCTGAGGTACTTTGTTTAAAATCACTGCATCCATAGAGTTCCATAGACAGAATTGCTTGGAACCTTTTAAAAGCCATAGTTTGAGTTGTGTATGTTGGATTCGTTGTAGTTTTGGCCATGTTTGGTTTATATAAAGATACTTTATTTTTCTAAACTGGTGTGGTGTCCATTTGTAATGTTTTCACTGTGTTACTGTGTGTTATGTATAAATACTTTATCACATTGTCTCTGAGATAAGCCTGACTGCTCATGCCAAGCTACCAAGTGGGTGAGCAGGGGTTATCTGGGTGTGCAACTCCCTTATCTTGATTAGAAGGAAGGGTCCCTACTTGGACATGGTGTATACCACTGCCAACTAGAGATCCCATTTCTAATATTGGATTTATCATTTCCAATCTGTTAAGTCCTTAAAATATTATTTTAGTTCACTCCTGTCAATATTTACACTGTATTACAGTATTCTCATGTTAGCCTAGGCAGCTAAAAGGCTACAAAAGTGAAAAACGAAATTGGTAGTTTTCCCCTCACCAGGGCATATAAAACATCTTTTAAACTGTCCCTGCTTATTTTTACAGGGCACCCTACCTTGGGGGCACCGAGGGTACACCTTAGGGGTGACTTATATGTAAAAATGAGGTAGTGTAATACTTTGGAAGTACCTTTAAGTCCAAAGTCAAATTTGCATAACATGTAAGTTTAAACACAGCTTGCAAAGCTGGGCTTAGTTTTAAAATGACAACAGAGCAGTGCACACTTAAGTGCCTCAACGCTGCTGGGCCTCTAAACCTACATGCCCTACCATATACTAGGGACTTACAGGTAGGGTGTTAGTGAGAATTGTCATTACACCTTAGTACCATATACATTTTCAATCAGAGCTCTGTCCCTGGGCCTGGTTGGCAGAGCCAAGGGTGCAGTCAGAGTCAGTTACCACCAGTATCAGTCAAAGAATGGGGATGATCAGGGCAAAAAGGATGACTGTCTCACAGTGTGTTTGTGTGTGGGTAGTTGTGTGCATGTGTGTATAGTAAAATAATCAATGATAATGTATTTTTATGTAGTACTGCTGCTGCATATGGCAGAAAGATAGAAGGATGAATTTAACTAACTGTGCCATTTTCCCAGCTTTACCAACTTTGTAAATAATTATAACACATTACAAAGACCCAGGGGCATAATTACAAGAAATTGGTGTAGGACAGGGCCACAAGGCTTCTTGCTGAGCTGCCCCATTCCAATTCGAAAGGGCAGGAATGCACTGTATTTACAAGATACAGTGCATTCCTGTCCTTTCAGCATGCGCCGGCACACATTTTACAGCCGTGCGCCAACGCAGGCACCCATGCATTATGGTGCAAGGCTTTCTGCGTTGTTGGCATGATTGGTTTTGTGCAGAAATGGGGACCTTCCTGCACAACAACAATTCTAAGAAGCGCTTCCTCTTTCTGTATGTGCTGCAGAATGTAGCGCACGTGGAAAGAGGAAAAAACTAGGAGAAATGTAAAAAAAAATTATTGTAGTTCCTAAAAATACATAGGATTTGTGCGTTTGGACAACATAAAATAAAGAATTGGTGTCCAGACTGATTCCAGTCACCCCCAAAGGATATGTTAGCCTTTAGATCAGCTAGCTTGCAGTGCCACCATAAGCCCCCTAACCTTACCAAGGAGCGAATAGTTCCTGGCAACTATCGAACATGACAACCCTTGATCCTTCAGGGATCGTGGAAACAGTGCAGTATTTTTACCTCAGTCAATCATGCTCACTTAGTCTCAGAGAGATACACAGAATAAACGATGGGGATGTTTTCATCAAGTGTTTATTGAACCAGCGTCATTCTGGTATAAAACATGTTTGCTGTGACAATCATTAGACAGAAACAAATGTATAAGATTACAAGCACCAACAGAGTAAATAAAAGGTAGAATTCTACCATAGTGCTAAAGCAGTAAATATATGCAAGCATATATATACATGACGGTAATCAAGTGTATTCCTACTAGCATGTATGTCGGTGCAAAGCCAAGAATCCCCTAGGAAAGAGGCAACTCCATTACCTAATGGGAGAGAACGAAGGACCCCGTCTTGGTCTCGAGTTTGACACCCCACAAGGGATTTCAAAAACCAAAAGAGAGAGTCAGGACGATGAGTGTGCCCTCCTTGTCCCAAAGTAATATTCGAAAAAACAACTGAGACGGGCCACAAAAGAGTGACTGGATAACCTGAATAGTGTCTGACACCACAGGAATAGTTTAAAAGAACCCTCACACACCAACCTGGTTGGTGTCATGCTTCATCATTGGGTTCCCAGTCGGGTAGCCGAGTGCTACCCAACTGTGCTTCAACACCTGATTACAGTGGAGCAGGTTTTTTGGTGTGTGTGATGGCGTTGTGAATGTGGTGACTTTAAAAAAAAAAAAATCATTACCTCTGGGAAACTCACTATACAATCTTTTATTCCCAGTGGCCCAGGGTATATTAAAAACAAGGTGAAGTAGACAATATATCAGAACTGCCAGTAGGTGTCTGAATTATCAATAGGTCAACATGTTTCAGCTCTCCAAGAAAAATTAGTGGAGCTTTCTTCAGGACCTCATTATGTGGTGAATAAAGTGTGAAAGTGAGTGGTAAAAAATTAAACCACTTATATTAAGCATTTTTACACACTTGCTACAGCGTGTTTATCATGCGTAGATGGACTAACCAAGAATAACGTTCCATCTGTGGTAAAATTCGTGAATCATGGTATTTCCATGGCCATACGAATCCAGGGCGGGAGGGGCTCCTACTTGGTGCTTTGGTCTCGGTGCTCCCCCGCGTCCAAACCTACTGCGGCGTCCGCTGGAACGAGATGTCAGACCACTGCGTGCTGAAGCTTCTGTGTGCAGGGACCTCAGCATCTTGTGTAAGCGTGGAAGCTTCTCCGCTGCCTATCTAGTGTTGGTATGGTTCTTTTATACCATAAAGATAGCTTCTGGGTTCCTTACACAATGAATATGTTGTGAATACGATTATGTAAATGAGCCTAAATCAATACCTGCAATTATGCAAAGTAGTTCTTTCGCCCTAGGATGAAGATGACAATGACTTTTATACAGAGTATGCTAATCCTGTTATGTGCGTCATGTGCAGGGACTTTTCTAAGAATCCTCATGCATAACAAATGAGGCTAGTTTCAAGGAAACCGATCAACATTTATTCAGCACATAACTGGGTAAAAGGTCAGTTCTAGAACCGTTATGCAGAGCAAGGTAGGACAAATGTAGGTTAAAGGTCATGTAGCTACCTAGAACTAGATTGGGGTACATTGAAGTACATAACAATTTCTCCTTATTACACTTGCTCTAGGGAGGGGCAAGGTTTGGCAGCGTTAAATGTCCATGGGTGTTGCGTAGGAACACCCACAGCAACACCTGTGGAACACCTCTATGATGCAGAGTAAGGCAAGGCAGTGACTTTTGCTGCCTTACCTTACTCCAGATTTACAAGGCCATGAAAATCCACGCAGGGTGGTTTTACGTGGCCTTGTAGATATGGTTAAGCCCTGTGCACCACAAGAACATCACAAAAAGTGACATTCTGATGGCGCGCGGGGCTTGTAAATAAGCCCTCCAATTTCCAAACTAAGGGGCATATTTATCACATTAGTAACGCAGGGCAGCAAAGCAAGTCACCTTGCTGCGCTGCTCTGCCCTGCTACACAGAGAAAAGGCATGAATGTACCGTATTAATCCTATATGTAACATTCCTGTCCTTTCACCTTGCACCGCTGTGGCAGCCAAGCGCAAACGCAGGCACCCGTTGTAGGCAGGATTATTTTTGTGCATGAAGGGGCAGCATCCTGCACAAAAACAATCCTGAGAGGCTTTTTCCTCTTTCGATGTGTGTTGAAGAATGCTGGAGAGTCATATCTTTTGGGGATATTCCCCGGTTTACCAGATTTGATAAATCTGGGAATTAATCAAAAACCCTGGGAACACCCACTGCAATGCCCATGGAACGCCTCCCTTGCGCAGAGTAATACTACGCAGCGATTTGCACTGCGTTGCATTACTCCATATTTTTAAAGCCATTCAAAGCCATGCAAAGTGGCTTTGCGTGGTTACAAAAATAGGGCTTAAAGGTTTGCGTCACGCATGTACCACATTGTGTGTTGCAAAAATGATGCAAAGCTTTCATAACTATGCCCCTAAATATAATAGAGTAATGTCTCAACAGTCACAAACTCCAGCAGCTACACATGGATTTACACTTTAAACCATGCTTGAAATATTGTTTACATTTTCTACTCAGAAAGTCTGAAAACAATTAAACTTTAAGCAAAAGATTTTTTTTTTTTAAAGTGAGAGGCACCATAGAGACAGTTTGTTAATATTTTGCATTCAGTAATATTAAACGGAATTAAACGATTTGGTGAATATGTTAGGTATTAACTTTAAATTGCTTTTAACTGAACTAATAACATTTCTCTTGTTACTTCATTCGTTTCCACTTTAACTGTGTTTAAGAAATTGAAAAGCAAAGTATTCCAAATTAGCTCTGTTTTTCTAGGGTGAGCAGCACACATGAGATGTACATGATTATAATGCGAAGCAAGCTTCTCATATGTCTGCTCTCCTTAGTGGAAAGGTTTTTTCGATGATAAAAAATATATTTTGAATAGTTGCAATAACATGTAAATTCCTTTTATCAGGGCAGAAATGTGTCTACAGTTGAGGCCATTTTCCCCCAGAAACCATGGTTGCCTTTATTTAGAATTTCTGATTACAAAGACAAAATGTGTAAAAAAGAAGCTTTTTTTTCTGACCACCTACATGTTTTTAAATGCAAAACTGTTTGGAAGTCAGTTGGACCTCAGTTGGTAATCTGCAGTCCCCCAGGTCAGCAGATTCCCTGACCTCTGGTCTCGGGTTCTGTATTACATACAGTACCCTGGGAGTGCAACAGGTGTTGGAGCCTGTTTTCTGCACCCCGGGTGAAATTTAATTTTACAGAAGGGGCAGAGATGCTTATGCAGCCTCTTCTGTAAAACAGGTAGCACCAGCACAAATGCAGTACCTGATTTACTGCATGCAGGTGAACCTTTATTTGCAAATGAGGAAAACGCTTTGCCTCTGCTCCCACATCTTAATATGTACACGTGCACAGAGGCAGGCAGATAATGCGTCCCTGGGGGAAGTCCTCTGAGATGCGAAAGGAGGTCCCAGATAACCTCCAAAAATGACCTTGCTGGTGTGTGCAGTCACTCACTGCACCCACCAGCAGGGGCATCTCTGCCCCACTTTGAAGTGCAGGCATGTGCCACCTGCACATTAAAAGATGTAGCATCTGCTTCAAGCAGCTGCTCCGTCTTTTAGTAACGTGCTGTCTTTAGAACTGTCTGAGTTTGTGGCTCCCCTGGCAACAGGGCATTGATTGTAATATTGTGCACTGTCCTATGTATGCCTTTTGCACCTGTTTGAAGGTGCACTCTAGCACACAAAGGAACAGGGTGCATGTTACGTAATACTGGCCTTGCTGGAGGACTATCTGCCATATTATAACATTCTCATCTTTATAGTGGCAAAATCAGTGCCTTCTGTGCATCTGCTGGTGTGTTGGATGCACATAAGTCAGAGACGTTTACAGCATGTGAGCCATGTTGTCCTAGTAGAGCTAGGCATGCTTTGTGTTTTTCACAGATATACCCCTGACCAGTGGTTTGTTTCTGAAAGACAAAATATGACCCTTATACACTCTGAGGGCCTCATTTATGAGAAGTGTTGCATTGCTGCGTGAAAGCAACAATGCAACACTTCTCAGTGCGCCCTCCATGCTACACGAATGATGCATCATATTTACTGTATGGCGCATCATGTCGCAAGGAATGACAGATACGTCAGTATTACTGACGTATCTGTTGGTGCAAAAGTGGCGCATTGCTGGAGTTGTGTCTGAAGCGTGACGCAACTCCAGCAATGTTCCTTTCACATGGGGCAAGCCCCATGTGAAAGGGCCTGTGTCACCCTTACGCCTGTCATGAGGCAGGCGTAAGGTTTTGACGCATTGGTGTCCTAGAAGAGGGAGAGTGAAATCTCATAGATTTCACTGCGCCACTCCTACGACCCTTCCTTGCGGGGGAATGCCCACCCTGCATACATTATACCTGACACAGGTATAATGTAGCGCAGGGGTTTCCAAAATGACGCATCTTCCTAGATGCGTCAGTTCGTAAATATGGTCAATATGGTGCATTATTTATTCCGCAGCGCAAAAGTGACGCAGGCTATCATAAATAAGGCCCTGAGTTTTCTCTCTCAGGACATGGACATTGTTTGTATTACTGCCTGTTTGAAACCGCCAGATTGTGCCTAGTGGTCTTGAACAGGAAGAATGGACATTTGAAAGACCACTCTAAAGAGAGGGGTCCTTCTGACCTGCACTAACCGATTCTTTGAGGATGCAGCTGTTTTCAAACACTGCACCCTGGAGACTGTTTTACAGATGTCAGTAAGGGTGGATTATGTTAATTTGGCACATGCACCACCTGAAGAAGTGCTGCTTCCTGAAATGTATTAGGCATTGCAGTAAGAATTTGCATTGGCACAATTGGATCTTTAAAGAGAACTAATGTAAAAAAAATAATTACAGATGGAATGAAATTGGAAAAAGGCCGAATTTATTCACAACATTAAAAGAAGAATGTGGAAGAAACTCCGGCTATACCATAGCCTGGATGTTGTGCTATAGGTGACATAGAGGCTTAATTACTAGCCCCTTGCACCGCTGATGCATCATTTTTTATATGGGGAAAAAGTGGCACACCAGCGGCGCAACGGGCTGTAAATAAGCCACATAGAAGCGATAAGACTGTGCTACTGCATTGACCGAATGCGCTGTGATGTATGGGATACCTATCAAAAGTTTCCGACTTTAGAGTCTGCCTAGACCCTGCTAGCAGAATCGTGGCTCTTCTCCCACCTTTAAATAAGGCAGAGCAAATGTGGGTTGGGGAGGTAGGGGCAGCGCTGATTTAAGGTGGGGCTCCGGCTCCTACAAACTCTAGGTGAGGCCCTTTGCCTAGTAGCAAGTTGTTCCTCCCGTGCCCTGAACTAAGCACTCAAAGGGTCTCTTTACTATGGGTCCTTATTAGGGGTTGTGCAAAACTGGATCACTGACTGGAGCAGAGCAGTGTGTGAACACCGACCAAGCGATAGAGTTACTTGCTTGGTAAAGCCATCTTCAGTAGTGAAAGCACATCTGCTGGATTACCTCACAGAACATGCATATGAAATATTTAGCAGCACCAAAACAACATTAATATCAACATTTACCTCAAGATATAAATCATATAGAAGTTCCAGTCTAATTTAATAAAATAAAAAACAAATTAATCTTCTAGTGGAAGACGTCTATGTTGAAAGGTATCTGATGAAATATTCCAGTATAGTCTAAAATCACATAAAGCAATATACTGTTGACTCAACTACGTTGCGCACCAGCTTCAATTTGACTAGAGATGAGTAAATTGCTATTTTATGGCCAGGTGGATAGTGTGTCTTTAGTGTAGTGAAAAACTCAGCACTGGCTCAGCAAGAACGGAGATTTGTGGAGATGTGAAATGGTCGGTGGAAGCCAGACGTGAAAGTGTGATTGCGGGATGAGGAAACAGATCAATGAGAGTGCAGGGGAAATGGAGAGTGTATGAGTGAAGGAGGAAGAACCAAGTGATTAGAGGAGGCAAATGAGAGATTAAGGTAGGAGGGGGAGGGAAGGAGATTGTCAGTGCAAGAAAAAAACGAAACTGTAACTCTGGGCAGGGGGGGAATTAGTGAGAGTACATGGGAAGGAAACACAACAAGTATAAGTACAGGACTGGTAGGAGCGTTGATGCAGGAATATTAAGATTGAGTTGTAATATAGGATAAAGAGATAGCGTGAAAAAGTCATGAGAGAGCACAAGGAGAAGGAAGTGTGAGTATAGAAAGAGGAACAGATTGAGTGTTGGAAAAGGAAAAACATGAGTGCAGACATAAATCTGACCATGTAAATTGACTGGATTAATGTAACTGAAATAACTATAACTTGTGCCCTCACCAAGAACACTATCCTCAATGATGCTGTTGTGACGAAAAAGTCACTCGCATATGACGGACATGTACCCCTGCCCTGAATGCCCTTGCTGAAACGATATCTGGATCCCTGGTGCTGATTTTGTTAGTCATGGATAAACACGGATCATGCGTGTGCGCCATGACATAGGCCTGTCCCATGCACTTAAATCTTATTTGACCAGGAGTTTGCACCCAAAGCCCTACCCTCAGGTGATGAAAGGCTACTGACTTTAACAGGAGTTAAGTAGCAGAAGCATAGTGGTGACAGCATACTATGTATTGACTAGTAGGAGTGAACAGATATTTTTACCTGTGCCACTGAAGTGAGGCTATAGGCACAGTCATGTAAAGATCTGTTTTTGTGTGCTTAACTCACAATTATCCTATATTAGGTTAGTATGTTGCATGTGGCTGCATGTGCCCAAGCTTGGTACAGGGTCTGTATAGTGCATAAAGGTAAGTGGTGCAGACACCTTCGTCCTAATGTCCTTTGTCCTAAAAAGTCATCACATTACGCTGCCTTAAGACTCACAAACACAACTGTAGTGTTGTGTGAGTTAGCAATGACGAAACTCATTTGGCTCCTGAAGGACTCCGTAGAACTGTAACATAAGTGTTAGAACATAGTGAAGTGAATGCAGGTTTAGAATGTAGAGCTTGTGTTTACATGCAGACAATAAAGACGTGTGATACTAAGCTCAGTGTGTGGCATAGTCATTGGCGGATACTCAGCCTGGGGAGGACACTACAACTGGTGACAAGATGGAGGATAAGTGACCGAAGATCATCAGTGCTCTCCCAGACATTTTGCCATGGTCCAGCAAACTGCTCATTTGTGCCACATGTGCCTCAGTCGAAGTGCAGAATCAACTCTTGGCATATGTGGAGTTAAAGCGCAACTCCACCCAGTGTGAAGCATTTGAATATAACGAAGGCTTCACTGAGAAGTCTACACATCATTGGCCAAGAGCCTGCTGGGAAGGTTGTAAATAGAGGTACTACGCTACTACGCAACTTAAAGCTATATCTCATAAGAAGTTTAATGTTAAAGACTGATATAACTAGGTTTTGAAAGAGCAGCAAATACGAGAGCAAATTGCAAGATAGCGTTGCAATCAGAAGCACTGAGAGGCAGGGATCAACCAGATGTCAGACAGTACAAAGACAAAAAGAACAATTGATGGACAGAATGCAGAAAAATTTCATACATACACCCCAGTACAGAGATCTGGGCCTAAATCCATTGTTTTTTTGCTCCACATGCCATTCCAGTTTGAAACCGGTCCTAGGATGCTTGTTTCCAGTCCAGGGAGGACCTGGCCTGGCAGTTCGGGCTGGATTGCTCCCATTGGGCGCAGGGTCAAGACTGATTTGCATATGGCTGGGTTCAAACTGGAATGGCATGGGGAGCATAAAAACGATGGATTTAGGCCCAGATATCTGTACTGGGGTGAATGTATGACATTGTTCTGCATTCTGTCCATCAATTGTTCTTTTTGCATTAGACAGTGCAAAGAGACACCTAAAAACAAAGCAATTCAAATACAAAAAATGGTATCTGCTTACCAGAACTGAGTAATGAGAGTCATCATGCCTCAGCATTGGGAGGAGTTGCCCAGAGGAAGTGCCCGGGGTTGTGTCTATGGAGCCATCCATATACAAAGCGGCACACCACCAAAGCTGCCAGGTGGCGGCTCAGAGCAACTTCAAAGGTCTCCAGAAAAGTGAAGGGCTCCAATGGAGACCAAGAGGGAGGACAAGGTTCCACAGACTGTCCAAGATGAACCACAGACCTGCGCAGCACAGGGCCTTAGAGATGGCATGGATGAAGCGGGTCCTAATGGACAGCAGACCATGTCAGAGAGAGCCCCACCCTCAGTGTCAGCCAATCTCATAAATAGTTAGAATGCCGCCACCTTCTTGAAATCTCCACAACCATTCGATATCACCCAAAAACAAAATATTGGTGACAGACGGACCGTTTAGATGGAAGGATTTGATGATTTCATTGGTGCGATAGAAGAAGCAGAAAACAAGAAGATTATCAAATACCTTAAGAATCTTGCTGGTGAAGGTGTAAAAGAAGTATTAAAGAAAATGCTGTGAGCTGACAAAATTCCATAATGTCAAATCAAAGCAGCCTTAAACGTCAAGTTCAATCTAATGTCAAATATAGATTACAAAAGGCACCTTTTCAGTCAAGAATAACAAAGTTGGTGAAACTATCAATAGCGTTGTTGAGAGACTGGATACGCTCATAAGGCACTGTAAGTTCAATTGATTTAATGATGAGGAAGCTATGTGTCTCAGAGTTATTAACTGATGGCTGTCAGGTTCAGTCAGACGACGAATGCTGAGAGAAACTCTTAGTCTGGAATTAGTTCTCATGGCTGCTAGAGCTGAAGAGCATGCTGATTGACAGGTTGCTGACATGTAAACTGTAGGGTGCTCAGAGTGAATCAGTCATGAACATGAAATGTAATCAAATGTGCAAGGCAGAAGGACACATAGTGATGTCTCCACCGAAAAAGAAGTTTTGCTTCAGGTGTGGATTTTTGCTTCCACATGAAGGTAAATGTCACGGCTTGAGGAAAAAGTGTCTGCCCAAATGTTCCAGAGATGATGTTTGATGCATGCCCACAAGGCCAAGCGACCACCCCAGTTAAGGCAAGACATCACCAAACAAAGTTGATCGTCATCTATATCATCAACAAACAGTTCTTCAGTATCAATGTCAGAAAAACGCGAGCATTTTGGACTGGCCCCATGCGAAGAAAAAACAGGTAAAAAAGAAGTTGACTTGAAAAAGCACCAAATCATTCAAACATTGTCTGAAAATGAGAAGCACCAGAATCCATGTTAGACCACGAAAATTACAAGATTATGTATAAGTTTAATTACTTTGCTCTTCACCTTGTTTTCTGTTCTCACCAGTTCCTTTTCCTTTTGGTATATTTTACCTTTTCTCTATCTCATAGTTCTGTCAACGGCAGTTGTGCCTGGTACCAGCTGGGACGGCTCTCTGTACCACCAATAAATACTACTCCTGCCACCTCAACTGGTGATGATATAGATGACGATCAACTTTGTTTGGTGATGTCTTGCCTTAACTGGGGTGGTCGCTTGGCCTTGTGGGCATGCATCAAACATCATCTCTGGAACATTTTGATTGATTTCACCAGTTTCAGAATGAATACAAGGATCTTTGGCGACCCGGGAAGTACTCCACCAATTTCCATTAGACAACTTAACAGCATTCTTACGGATTTCTACAATTCGTTGTGATTCTAGAAATTTAGAAAAACCTTTTCTTGCTGAGTTAGGATTTTTGACCCTGACCCAATCTCCGACACGGAGTCTATGAATTTCTTTTGTGCTGGAGAGTTGATGAGGTTTGGAACAAGCTTCAGTGGAAGTTTTCTTGGCAGATTCCCACATGCACCTCATGTTGCAACCTTGATGAAAGGATTTGACCATCCAGAAGGGATATACACGGGAGGAAGCTTTTCTGCCCCTCATAAGTTCGAAGGAGAAAAATTGGTAGCAACATGAGGTGAGGTGCGATATGACCAGACAAGATCCTTCACAGCTTGAAAAACACAGGACTTTGATCTAAAGGCTGCTTGCACACACTCCACTACAACTCTGTTAAACCTCTCTGTTTTGCCATTGCTTTGTGGATGGTAAAGTGGAGTCCTGGTGTGTTTGATGCCACAAGAGTGCAGAAATGAGTTCATTTCTTCTGAAACGAATTGAACACCATTATCGGTCAAAATTTCCTCAGGATAACCCTCCCTGAGGAAGATGGCATTCAAACAGTTAATAACGCTCTTGGAATTGGGTGTGGTAATGGGTTAAACCTCCACCCACCTGGACAGATGATCAATGAGAACTAAAAAATACTTTGAATTGGAAGGGAGAACATGAAACGGTCCAAGAAAATCCATACCAAGTCTTTGCCAAGCTCTGCCAGGCGGGGGTACAGGAGATTCAACTGTGCCTTCGAGTACCAGGACTTTGTCGCTGGCATTACAGCGTGAACATTGCCGAACCAGATCATCAATTTGCGTGTCCATTCTAGGCCACCAGAAGTCAGCTCTGACTTTCCTCTTTGTAATAGTTGCTCCAAGGTGACCAGAATGTGCGGCTAGGATGATCTTTTCTCGGTAGAAGGAAGGAGGAATGAGTTTATCACCTCTGACTACTTTCCCACCTTCCATTGAAAGTTCGTCACCAACTTTCCAGAACATCTGTAGATCGGGTGAGAGACACCTCTCTTTGGGCCATCCTTTCCTAATTAAGGAAGCAACTTCTTTGAGAATGGGATCCTTGTCAATCTCCACAATCCAATCTTCTTCTGCAAAGGACAAGTTATCTTGGCCAATAAGTGCCACAAAACACTCTTCGATGTCAGTTCCCCATTCGTGTTCATCTGTGTCTGAAATGGGGAGTCTTGATAGGCAGTCCGCTCTACAGTTCTTTCCTCCAGGAATATATTCTACAGTGAAAGTATATTCTAGGAGTTTCGTGGATAATCGTGCTAAGCGAGCGGTGGTGCGTTTGACGTTTTTCCCAGAAAGGATATCAACTAGAGGACGATGGTCAGTCTTGAGGATGAATGATCTACCCCATGCATATTGTTTGAATTTTTCAACGCTCCAAACACAGGCTAAAAGTTCTTTTTCAATAACGGAATATTTCCGTTCAACAGGACGAAGAGTCCTGGAAGCAAATCCTACTGTATGCTCTTTCCCATCAGCATATTGCGAAAGGACTGCTCTCAGACCATACTCTGAAGCATCAACAGTAACAATGGTTTGCTTTCCTTCTATAAATGCTTGCAAAGCAGGAGCTTGAACTATGTGGTCTTTGATGAGCTGGAAACCTTTTTGACACTCCTCGGACCATTCATAGGTTGCTCCTTTCTTTAGTAGCGCCCTGAAACACTCTGTGGTTTTGGCAAAGTCTTTCATAAACTTAGAATAGAATTCACAAAGGCCAAGAAAGGACATGAGTTGTTCCTTGTTTTGGGGAGAAGGTGCATCAACTATGCTTTTTATTAGACCAGGTCTGGGCTTGATGCCATGTTCGGAGATGACATGGCCTAAGTACTCGATCTCTTTGACTTTGAAAGTACATTTGCTTTTTTGTAAGGTGACTCCTCTGTTTGCCAGAACGTTGAATACTTGGTCAATGACAGAGTCATGCTCGTCTTCACTTTTCGTGAATATAAGAATGTCGTCTTGGAGAACAACAACATGGGGATTGTGATGGAACATCTCAGTCATTAATCTTTGGAATACGGCAGCGGCTGAGGCGAGACCAAAGGGAAGGCGACAAATTTGGAATACACCATCTGGAGTAACGAAAGCTGTGAGGTGTCGGGACTGAGGATGTAGTTCGACCTGATGGTAGGCCGCCTTAAGATCAAGTTTCGTGTACCATGAAGAGGAACCTACTTTGGCGATGAGGTCTTCAATGCGTGGGAGGGGAAAACCGTCAACCCAGATGGCTTCGTTAAGGCTCCTCAAGTCGACACACATCCTCAGGTCCCCAGACCTCTTCTTGGCCAAAACAATGGGTGAAAGCCAGAGAGTGGACTCAACCTTCTCGATTACGCCATGGTCACATAATGTTTGTAAATGCTTTGAGAGATCAGCTCTAATGCTCAAAGGTACATTGCGCAGTTTATGCTTGATGGGCACGGCATTTTCTTTAATTTTAATGAAGTGTTGGAAGTTTGTGATTTTGCCTAGACGGTCCTCAAAGATTTTACTGTACTTGTGTTCCCAAGCATTTGTAGGTTGAGTACTGGACAGAGAACCAATATCACTAGTGGGAGAAAAATAATTGTGGTTAGATTGATGGTCAATAAAAACTGGGTTGGGTGAACCAGGTTTGATAGTTAGACCAAACTCAGCTTGATGGATAAGACCAAGAACGTTGATCCCACGTTTGGCCACATACACCTTACCACTGATGACTACTCCAAGAACACTTATTCTAGCCCAGAAGTAGCCTAGCAAATCAATCCTACTGCCTTCAAAGGCTACAGTAAGTATGTCAGGAGGTAACAAACTCTTAGTGGACCAAAATTTTATGTACTTGTCATTGGACACAATGGTGATGCTTGCTCCTGTGTCAACCAGGAGTTGAATACACTAGTCTCAATAGTAACATCAACTTCAGGATCAGGAATGTACTGCATAGTACATTTGTCAGAACAGTTCTTGACTATTACCACATACTCTTGGTTCGTAACATCATCATCAAATTGGTCATCATAATCGTGATCATTAAGTACACATCTTACACTTCTTCTTCTTCCTCCCATACAAACCTTCATAAAGTGACCCATTTTACCACATTGGCCACACTGTTGGTTAATAGCAGGACAGTTTTTGAAAGAAGAAACATGCATGGATGACCCACACCTATAACAACTCATTCTGAAATTGGATTGTCTGTTAGGTGTGAAGATTTTTCCACCTCTGTTCAGTGTGAAGTTCCTCCCACCTCTGAATGTGCTAGAACCTCTAGAGATGTTTGGAAGAGAAGGAGAAGAAAAAGGAATATTGGTAGAAACGGCACCAGAAATGCTGGAATTGGATAAAGCAGATTCAAGTTGCTTGGCATCTTCCATTGCATTTTTAATGCTCTTGGCAATGTCCACTGCTTCATCTAGAGTGGGGTCTTTACAAGTGAGTAACTTTTCTTGGATCTTTTTGCAGTAGCACCGTGCCACGAGTTGATCTCTTACAAGTTGAGAAGTAAAATTGTCAAAATCGCATTTTGCAGCAAGAACTTTTAAAGCTGTAATGAAAGTATTTATACTTTCATTAGGTTTTTGTGTTCTTGTAAAAAATGTATATCTATGTACAACAATGTTTTTAGTTTTCGTAAAGTACTTGTCCAATTGCATTACTGCTACTTCGAATTCATCAGGATCTTCCCCTTCAGGTGGTTCATAGGGAGGTAGATGGTCAAACACATTTTGACCCTCGACCCCCAAATGATAATACATAAGATTCTTCTTCCTCTCCGGTCTGAAGCTTTGACCATCAATTGCGCCTAGGTATGCCTTGAAAGATCTAATCCATAGTTTCCATTCAAGTTGCGGTTCTCCGGGTTCTTGTAAGAAAGGCGCAGGGGCTGTAACACTCTGCATGTCTGTGAGAATGGAGTAAAGAAGAAGAATGTAGATGAAAAAGGAAAAGAAAGGAAGCTAAGAAAAAAATGAGAGAGGAAAGAGAAAAATGGATATAAAAACAATAAAGAAGTTAAAAAAAAAATGATTGTGTGTGTGTCACAGAAGTAACACACTGAATAATGATGAACTAGAAGATGCAGTTCACAATTGAGCCACAGGGTGGCAGTCCCGCATGTTGAAGATAGTTTTTTTTTTAAATATACTATAATGGATGCAAAACAACTGTGTGTGTCAGTGTAAATGAGAATACTAATATAAATATACAGACACACGATGAAAAATGCTGTGCGTGTCAGCGAAATTGCAGGAAGGTATAACACGCAAAAAAAAAAATTGTGCGTGTCAGCGCAGAGCGAAAGAAGGAAAGTTTCCCTTTGTAATGAAGATGTGAAGCCAGGCGTCAAAACGATCTGCTCAGCTAGTAACTGCTCTGTGACATAGGAAGATGTATGAAGTCCATTAAACTGTTCCAAAGGCTGCGACATTGCCACAAGTAGAGTGAAAGAAAAGCTTTATTGATAGTGGACAACGTGGTTGGCAAAGCGGGTGCCAGTCGATGAGAAATGCCAATCCCAAAATGGCGGCACGTTCCCTCACGTTGGTGCCGGGTGGCTCAAAACCAGCTGATCAACAGTGCAGCACGAAGCGTAAGCTCGTGACCGAGGAAGCCAGGAACCAGCAGCGCTTCAACGGAATGCGGGTAAGGGCTCGAGCTACTTAAATTTTGGCTGGCTTAAAACGAAGTATTGCGGTTGTGAGAGTTCACAGCTCCACTCCTTGTGCGCTCATAAATACAATTGTAGGAGTGCCTTGCAAAGTCCACTTTGTCGTGTTAGATAATGTGCCGTGATCTCTGCACACGCGCTGCAGAGACACAAATGTCAATAGTAAAGCGCTTTAAAGCATATTCGAATGGGTACGGCTCTCTGTACGTCACGCAGGAGTGCCTTGGCAGGGAAGGAGTAATAAAAAAAAATGTACTCACAGCTGCATTCCCATGGATAAAGCTAGAAATACTTGTGTCAAGGCCCGCGAAGATCATCAGCAAACGGAGGTGGCTGTGGGTGTATCCCGTCTTCTGTCGCCACTGTCGTAAAGTAACGTGGCGGACACACAGTTGAGGTGGCAGGAGTAGTATTTATTGGTGGTACAGAGAGCCGTCCCAGCTGGTACCAGGCACAACTGCCGTTGACAGAACACTCAGGGCAGGATGTCTGCCAACACTCTAGGTGACATCACAGAGTATCACATCACCACAGAAGGGTCTTGTGCACTACAAAGATCTCTCTTTGAAGTTTGCCTACTTCAAAGGCTGAAATGGGTATAAGTACTGGACCTGTGACACCATATACTCAGAACACTTCTGGGTTGAGGACTTTCTACTAGGAAGAAGATCTGGATTGCTGTCAGGAGGGACTGCCACTTTCCTGTTTGCGTTGCTGTGTTGGCCTACTGCTTGCTGCTTCTGTCCTGGAAGTGAAAAGACTAGACTTTCGCAAACCTGCTACCAAGGTTCTCCAAGTGCCTAATATGAGCTTGCCTCCTGTTAAGAAGGCTTAGGGCCATCAAAGAGTTTACCTACAATCACCTGGACTCTGCTGCTGTGAGTCCTACTCTGCCAAGTGATACCAAATCCAGTTCCAGGGCCCTTGGAAGTGAGTTCTGGTGACACAAAGAAGAAAATCCATGCATCGAATCCAAGAAGTGTTCGGAACCGGCGCAGCACCACCAAAACTTGATGCATCATCGCTGCCTGCACCAGAGCATTGTCCCCGTTTGATGTACCGGCCACGGCTTACAATGCAGGCTCCAACGAAGAACTGCCGCTGAGTGAGAATCAAGCACCACTTCACCAAAGTCCGTGATGCATCACGCCCAACTCTGATGCAGCACCTGCTTCAATGCTGTGGTATCAACACAGCGTGACTTGACTTTCGACACATTATCCCTAGGGGACGATTTCTCCATCAACGCCATAGCGCAGTAAGGAATCAATGCCATGTGCCCCAAACCGACGAATCACCTCCACTGCAACAGTAAGGAACCAACACATCACCTCCCTTGCCTAGCAGTAAGGACCTGACGCATCACCTCACCTGCAGTAGTAATGAGCTGATGCATCCCATGCTTTTTCAGCACCTCATCTCCCCTGTTCCTCACATTGTCTTCGATTTTTGATGCATCTAAGGCACTTTGTCCCGAACAAGCGCAACCTTTAAGAACTACAACTTTATTTAATCTTTGAAAATTCATATCTTGACTTGTGTATGTTGGATTTTTCATTGTTTTGGTCTTGTTTCATTCAGATAAATATTGGCTATTTTTCTAAAATCCTTTTGTAGAGTTTTCACTTTGTTACTGTGTGTGTGTGTGCGTGTGTGTGTGTGTGTGTACAAATACTTTACACATTGCCTCTGGGATAAGCCTGAGTGCTTTGTGCCAAACTACCAAGGGATCGAGCACGGGTTCTCTTAGGTGTGTAACGTTTAGCGCTGTGACGCCTCGGCAATTGCGCGCTTTATAAAACTTTCGCACTATCACTATCCTTCTGGGTCAAATTTCTACTTTTCAAAGTTAAATAAGAACACATGCAGACATATAACCAAAATAGTGTAGCTTGAATTGATGTCCATTTATCTTATATGTTCAGAAGCAAATGGCTGAGATCCACACCTTGATGCACATAATCAATGTCAGACATTCCTGAACTTATGTCAGAAATTACAATTTCTGAAAAGATTTAGTATATAAGGACTACCAGCTGACCACTTATCAGGAGAGGTTGTTCGCCCAGATTATCACTCGAGGTTCTGCCAGAGATGGTCTTACCTACTCCCAGCATACTTTGCACTTCACAGATGCTACATCTCGCCTGAAGCCTATAAAGCGGAGTCCCAGAGGAAGACCGCAGTGTGTGGTTGCCCTTTGCAAGGAACTCTCGCGTCATGTCTCCTCTGATAAAGTCAGACTTTGCTGTCAGCAAGGTATGCAGTGTGTCTCTTCTCCCTAAGAAACTCCAGACTTCAAGTTGCTCTGCCTTCCATGCTCTCTTAGTGTAGTGTATCGAAGTAGGCATTAGGGTGTTAGGTTTTAAATTGCATTCTAAACATTGCATTGAAATGGTAATTTTATTGTCGTTATTTATAACATGCCTTCTTGCTGTTCCTATAACAGTCTGTTTAGTTGTTTTACATGTACTGAAAAACAGATTGTTCCTGTAGTAATAAATACTTCTAACTTAAAAGTGTTCATTCTTCATAGTACAGTGTGTATAATACTGTGTATAACAAAAAAAAAGTTTGTTTCTATTTCCACGTTGTCCCTAATCCCTTCATGGAATTGTTAGTAACCCAGGAGCAATGTTTTTATCTCAATTCCACGTTGAATAATGTTTTGCGGTGCTACAAAAACCTGTCTTTCACATTAATTGCTGGTGCATTGAAACAAGTTCTCCCGTGTCAACCGTGGGTGGGAAAGTACGCCTTGTAGAGTTATGCCAAAGTCGTTACTTATGCAACAATCTTTTTCAAAGCTTATGCAAAGTGGGGGGGCAAGAGAGCTCCTGGTCTCAAGATGGCTGCTCTCTAGTGATGCTCCTTGGGTCAGAGGATACAATCTGTGATTATCGGCATGGAAACCTGCATGTCTACTGATTCATTGTGCAGGGATCATCATTGATATCCAGTGGTGAGGAGCCGATATCGATTGTATGCTGTGAAGTGCATCTTATCAGCAGGATCCAAGCTATGTAGTGAGTGGGCCTGATCTGGGCCATGTGCAGCCTTGCAATCTTCATTTGCCTGACATACTTGAGGCGTTTCACATACAAGAACAACTGGAATGTTCAAATGAATTTAGGGGGGAGGGGACATTTTTGCCCTGTTCAAGGAGTTCCCTCCTCACACCTCTGGGGTATCCAAAGATATTGGAGTGGACGCCTCACTCACTTATTGTGACATGCTTCATCATCATCGCTTAACCACACCCTGGTAGGATAATACCACCAGGGCGGACTCAACCAAAGATAGAATGGGAGTTCTTAACTTACATCAAACTGGATAAGCAGGGATCCATATGAAGGGTAAGTAGTTAAAAGTAACTACAGGTATACCCAAAAGTTTCCTTTATTCCTAGGGTACCGGATATGTTTCGGCCCATGATGTGAGCCCGTTCGGGTTTGAGGCCTTTGTCAGGGCCTATTGAATGTATCCCTGCCTTTCTATGCATGCATACCATGCACACTCGTGAGGCATAAGGCTCTCACCTGTCTTCAATTTCTGTTTTAAGGATTTTCCTCTTTTCTGTTTTTTCAAGGGTCATGCGATTCTGGAGGGTGGTGCCATCTCTTTGTCACACTTTGCTCAAAGACACAGCACCACAGGACTACCTGCTGCTGTCTTGCAGACTGCCGCCGAGCTGCAATTGAGGTTTGCCCCAGGCAGCAAACTCTGGACTATGAATGCAGGAGAGCAGTTGGCTGGGCTAGCAAGAGTGGAGTCTGCGACAGACTACGTGCCTCATGGTGGCTGCCATGGGGCTCCATGGTGATCAAGTGAGTGTGGCATGGCCTGCACTATTTTTGCCTCTTAGGGAGGTGGGGACCAGCTGTTTGGGAGACACCTGTGCCCGGAGTGCTTATGAAGGATGCTGGAGAAGACATTGGGGGTGCTGCTGGAAACCGGAGAGTGACTTATGAGCTTTTGGACACCTGATGAGTACCTGGCAGTCTGATTGTGGAATTCCTGGCTGCTCCCTGTGGGTTCTTGCTGCAGCCAATGGCGTGAACCGGCTCTTTGCTTATCCAAAGTTTGTGCTGATGGGAGAGCTCAGCTAACCAGTGTAGCTCAACCTGGCAGTACTGTTGTATGCAGATAAGTACCAATAAACTGATTGCTGGGGTACCTGCCTACGCCAACATTCTGAGGAGCTTAGATTCATGTTAATTATACCTCTGTGCTTTTTGACAATGATGCTAGTCACATGATAAATGACATTTGTTCGTACAAGTCCTACCTGGGCAGGGTGGCCCATCTGCCAGCAGGAGTCTTATTTAGGACTGGGTGGTGAACTCGCAACAGGAGTTTTTCACACTCAGCACTCCACGGAGCTCGCAGAGTTTTTTCCCCACTCGCCAACGGTAAATTGGTGAGCGTGAGTGAGGAAAATCCAACGTAAGACCACTTCCCAGCAAGATTTCTCAACACAGGCGGTCGCGGATGGTCGCTACCGCTCGTGTTGAGAAACCTTCCTTTCGCGTTGAGGAAGCTGCAGCTCGAGTAGAACTTCTACTGGAGTGGCAGAAAGAAGCAGCACCCTCTTGCACTGCATGTGATGCCATTTGAGCTGATTCTAAAGTGTGGAACAAATACCCAGTGCTACAAATCAGCACAAACCACATGAGGTAAAGCACTCCACCTCTTACGGAACTCCACGTAGCTTGGCAGAGTTTTTTTGTAGCTTCGCAGAGTTCTGCGTAAATCCACAAACTCAGCCCAGGCCTAGACTTCTTGCTGGCTTTGCTGTGTCCAAATTCCTCCAACCATGGGCAAGGACAATCTTAAACAACTAAAGCTTCAGTTTGGCATTGGAAATTGGAAGCTCCACCATGCCACTGGAGAATGAACAAGCTTTATCCTTTTTCAGGCTATCAGGCTAAGAGACTTCTTCACCTGAACCTGAAGTTAAATCTCTACTGCTGGACATGCAGATAATCGATAATAAAATTGATAAACTCACCTCTCAGATTGACCTGATGAAAACCAGGGTGCATAAACATCAAGAAAGGGCCAAGGTACTGGAGCAGAGGGTTTTGGATGCAGAGGTCTCAGCAATATGTGGCAATGAGATACTACTCAACATGTTACACGTACAGTATCTTATTAAGGCCAAGAATGAGGACCTAGAATCCTGATCCTGTAGAAACAATTTGAGAATCATTAGGGTACCAGAATCCACTAATATTGGTTACCTACAGAATTATGTAGAAAAGATGCTCCTGACTCTATTTGGTGCAGAAACTTTCTACTGCCTGTTGATTGTAGAACAAGCTCTTCGCTCGCTGGCTCCCAGGTCTCCATTGGGTGCTCCTGCTCAGCCTATTATTGCGTAGTTGCTCAAAATTCAGGATTGAGATGCAGCACTACAGATGGCAGGATAAAAGGACCCTATAATACATTACGGCTATACGGTAGCCCTTTACCCAGACTTTACCATAATGGTGCAGGAGGCATGCAGAGCATGCCAACCAATCAAAAAGCAGCTGCAACAGCTAGGATTGCAATATGCTATGCTTAATCCAGCTCCCCTTAAAAAGAAGGTGGATTACAAGACTCACATTTTCAAAACTACAAAGCAGGAAAGTGCATTCCTACATAAGAGGGGAGGTGCGGAGCCATAAGGGTAATGGGGCATCGCCAGCTCCCTTCTCCCTCGATCGCAGCAAGGATACTGATTAAGCCATTCTGGGCCTGATTCACAAAAGTCAACATACACTTTTGTGTTAGTTTATGTTTGTTTTGGAATTCACAAAACTGCATTGCAATAGTATGTTTATGAGTGCAGAGACTCCACTGTCATGGTGGAGAACTTTGTAAATAACAAGATACAACATGCTTATCTTTTTATGTGTGGAGCTCTCTGCCCCAACTGCAGAGTCTCCGCTCTCAGAAATGTACTATTAAAATGCTGTTTAGTCTCTGTATCTTTGGTGTTCTGGAGGGGTTGAGAATTTTGCTCCTTCAGTGATTGACTTCTTGATCTCTTGGATCCCAAGTGTTCTGCATCTCTCTTTCAAACAAGACTTTGAAATAGAACGAGTTCACAGAGTTCCAACTTTTAAACCCAAACATATGTCCTCCCCTAGAACACTGATCTTCAAGCCATTGAGACACCAACACACAGATCAAATTTTAGCGCATATGAGGAAGATTACGTCGATTCAATGGGAGGGTCACAAAATTTCAATTTCACAGGACTTTGCCAGAGAAACCGTAGTCCGTCGAAAAGGCTTTCTTAATTTGCATAGAAGGCTTACTGATATGGGAATCCCGTATTCTTTCGCCGGACCCTCAAGATTCCGGATAACTTTCAAGGGGAGCTCACAGATCTTTTATGAACCTGCAGATCTCTCAATTCTGGATAATCACTCTGAATCTCAGATGGATTCGGACTTTCAACCTGGTTCTTCACGATCTTAGACAATTATATGATCCTGATATGTTCTGTATGCTTTCATGATAAACCATATCCTCTTTGTCGCTCAATAATATTTGATTCTATCCTTGCATATTTTATTAATTTCCGGAGTCCAAAAGGAATGGTGATATTAGAAGATCTCTCCAGTCTCTGGGGTATCATATTAAACAAAAAGAGGAATTATATAGACATATTAGTGACAAATCTCTTTTGCAGGACATTAAACATTTAAAATATTCTTTTAATTCCATACTTACCAAAAGAGCTTATCTTGGAGTGCACGCTCGGAAATCTCGTCAATTATTGCTATGGAATGGAGCTGGTAAATTGCTAGCCTCTACTCTCAAATATAAGAATACTAATACCACACAAATGACCAATATTACTGATAGAAACGGCTCGAAAAAGTTTCATACTCAAGACATTTTTGAAGTCTTTAGAGATTTCTATGGAAAATTATATACCCCTCAAAGGCATTATTCTAAGCTTAATTGCCAACAATTCCTTAATTCTCTCCCTATTACAACTATTTCAGACGACGACAAAGTCAAGTTGGGTAAGCCAATTGAAATTGAAGAGATTATTCAGGCTATTAAGTCTCCTCATTCTGGGAAAGCTCCTGGCCCAGATGGGTATCCCATTGCCTTCTATAAAACGTTTACTTCTTCAATTATTAAATATCTTAAAAAGATTTTTGATCATTATGTCTTATCTGGCAAAGTTTCGGGTATGGCTGCCGAGGCACAATTGTAATTATAGCAAAAGAAGGTAAAGATCATTCCGACCCAAAAAGCTTCTGTCCCATCTCCTTATTAAATATGGAAGTAAAGACTTTTGCCAAGATTTTAGCGAATCAAATAGAATGTCACATTCCTAATCTCATCCATGGCTCCCAAACAGGTTTTGTTAAAGGTAGGCTTGCTGACAACATTCGCACGTTCTGTCACATTTTGGAAAAAGCAAAACTCTCCTCATTACCATCTGCGGCTATTGCCCTCAATGCCAAAAAGGCATTTGATAAGGTTTCTTGGCCTCTTTTACATTCAGTTTTAGAGTCTCACAACCTTGGCAACTCTTTTATTAATATGGTCATGGCTCTTTATGCGCATCCTAAGGCTAATATCAGAAATAATGGCACATTGTCCTCCTTTTTTAATCTCCATCAAGGAACAAAGCAAGGGTGCCCACTTTCTCCCCTTCTCTTTCATTTATCCATTGATCCACTTCTCCATTTGCTGAATCTGAACACGGAGATTAAGGGGTTCCAATTTGAAACACATATACTTAAAACAGCTGCGTACGCTGACGATATACTTATTTTTCCGAAGATATTGAACCAGCGATCCCTTCTATTTCAAGCAATATTCATGATTTTTCAGTCATTTCTGGCTATACTCTTAACAAAGGCAAGACTCCTTTGTGTCTTCCCACTTACTTGGGTGATTCTGCTTTTAAATGGCAATCCACATGCATTAAATATCTGGGGATCTGGTTTTGTAAAGATCTTATAGATACTGTTACTTATAATGAATCCCACATAATAAATAAAGTTAAAGATCTCTTGTCTTCTTGGTCTCCTAAATATATTTCTTGGTGGGGTAGGTTACAGATTGATGTACTCACGTCAAGATTTTTATAGAACGATAAGAAAGCTAGAATTTCCTATAAATACCTCAGGAAGCCCCCTGCATTGGGAGGTTGTAGCCTTCCAGACTGGAATCTATACCAAATTTCCTTTTTGGCGGCCCAAGGAGCAATTTGGTTTTTACCATAATCTCATTATATGCCTCCATGGGTTCATATAGAACGATATTTGTGCGCTCCCTTTAGCACTATTTCTCTACTCACAGCTTCCAAACTTACAATACCACACTCTCAACTTATTTTGTCAGATACAGTTAGTGCTTTGAAATACCTTGATCAGAAACTTTGAAACCCGTTCATAGATCAAGATGGACATCTTTATGGCTTAATCCTAAGCTTTTTACTGACATCGAACTTAACATTGCTTCTTTATGGGCTGCTGAGGGTATCAGACTAGTGAAAGACCTCTATGATACTAATCATGACCCTCTCCCCTTTTCCTTCCTAGCTAAAAAATATAATCTCAGTAATATGGATTTTTATACTTTTTAAAACTAAAAGTCAAACTTTCTAAAATAACTCTTTCTATAGATTCGGTTATTGTCTAACTTCTTGGTATGTGGTTACGCTCAGGCCATATTGCTTCTAAAATGTATACATTTTTATCTGCTCCAATGCCTTTACAACCCACTTTTACTTGTGTTAAATTGTCTCACCATTTTTATGATAATATTTTTAAACATATTACACAGGATACCTGGCAGCTGATTGGGAAATTATTCCTCCATAACAAAATTGCTCCTTCACTGATTCAATCTAAATTCTTCACTATGAATCTCCTACATTGGACTCCTGCTCGCTTACACAAACTGAAATTACGAGATAGTGATCTATGTTGGAATTGCAATTCAGAACCAGGCACCCATCAACATATGTTCTTTGAATGTAAGTTATTAGATTTCTTTTGGGGCCCTATATTACAAAAACTTGTCTCTAATCTTTAATACACCTATAACGCTTTCCTTGCCTATGATTATGCTAGGTCCATGGGCTGTAGTTACCCCTTTGCCTCTTGACAATACTGATTTGGAGCTATTAGATTTGCTCTTATCTATCACAGTCAAAATTATACTCACAGAATGGAAATCTTTTCATCTTTTATCTTACCATACCTGGTGGGCGTGGGTGTCATATCTTCATGGAGCTCACACTCTTATTGAAAGGAAACAAGATTCACCTCCAATCGCTAGTAAGGTATGGTTTTCTTTGGATAAATATATGGATCTGTCTGCTCAGGGTTTAGTAGCTCAACATCCTTTTGAGCCCCTTTCTTGATTTAGCCATTCTATGTGTGGCAGATGTCCCATTGCACCCTCTTCCCTTCTAGTATTCTCTCTCTTTCCTCTCCTTTTTTTCTCTTTCCCTTTTAATTTCTTCCACTTGGTGATGGATTTTGTTTACCATGCGATACATATTCTATTATACAATACTTCACTGAGCCATATGATGATTTTTTCATCTGTTCCATCTTCCTTGAGATTATAAATGAATGCTCAATTAATTTGTATATCTGTTTTTTGTATTGATATGTACCTGATCTTTTTTATAAGATAACCTTCTACCTTTTTCGTCAGAGTCCTGATATTGCTTGTCAACCTCAACGTCTGATTTTTATGTATAGCTATTGATTTGAAACAGTATTTATTTTATCTAAATACAAAAAAAATTGAACACAAAAATGCTGTTTTTTAATCCAAACAAACATAAATGTACACAAAAATGCACATTTACCTTTGTCAATCAGGCCCTATGTGTCTGCTCTCTCCATAGACCCATTAATTACTATGATGTATATGATCACACATTTTACCTTACATAATTAGCTTGGTTTGCCTTGAAGTTGTACTATTTGCATTGTTCTAAGCTTTTAAGATGCTTTTATGGTAGGTGAGCACACAATTGTGTGGGGTGCAGCGAAACTATACACCAACAACCACTTGTCACTATAATGATTTTCAAAATCTTCAATTACCATTCACACTG
Source organism: Calotriton arnoldi (assembly GCA_963921515.1). Taxonomy (NCBI): domain Eukaryota; kingdom Metazoa; phylum Chordata; class Amphibia; order Caudata; family Salamandridae; genus Calotriton; species Calotriton arnoldi. Next base: position 974,806 of record CAWUFW010005228.1, on the reverse strand, counting down.
TTGGGATAAAGCTGCATCTTGAAATTGTTACTCTTAGTTTCCGTAGGACTATACACAATCTCCTTGGACCACTTCTGCCCGAGTATAGGGGTCTGATCGGCAGTCGGGGTGCCTTATTCTTAACACCCACATTCTCTTTAGTTTGTTGGTTGTAAGTTTGGTTTGGTCTTTTTGGATGAGGGTCAGGGTGGGATGGGGACCCATTATAATGGCAGTGGCTAGTTTGACATATCGGTGAGAAAGCGTGGTGTTTTTTTTTTGAGAATTGTTAGTACTATAAATGCTGGGGGACTACTCCATCATGGTTTAGCCACAAACTGACCTTGTTCTGCACTATCAACCTTTCTGCTGTTGCAATATTTGTTTATTCTCTTGACAGTTTATGCATTGTACTAAGCAAAATATGACAAGAGAGTTTATTGGTGTTTATGACTTGGAATGTAAGAGAGTTTAATAACCCATGTAAGATGCGCCAAGTCCTGGCATGTCTTGAGTGCATAAGGTCAGGATTTCACTATTTGCATTACACCGGTGTGGACATAAGTATACTGCCTCTTACTCTATGCATGAGACCTAGATATTTTAATTAAGAAAGATGTGGAACTTTACCCCGTTAAATCTATCTCTGATGCATAGGGCAGGTATCTTGCGGTGCTGGGGATATTAGAAGGCACCAAAACACAATAGTAACAGATGTTACTTTAAGGGGTCAAGAGGAAAATTTAGAGAGAGTACATCCTCTGTGTTAGAACACTCGATTCACATAAAGTACTCCCCTATTGCCTTATACATACAGTCTTAGATGGAACCTGATCGAATAACCATTGACCCTCGCTGAAGACAACAATTTACACCACCGGGTGGTGGGCAAGGAAGCAAGTCCTTCTTGTTTTATATACCCTCACACACCCTAGTGGTGTCATGCTTCATCATCGGGTCACCCTGATGCCTAAAAGTCAGGGTGGGCTCAACCAATCTTTCAGGGAGCTCTTAATGATATGTTTTTGGCCAGGGGGAATAAAGATTTAAAAATCTCAGAAAGATCCCAGTGTCCCTTTATTCTTGGATCTCGCTGAAATATTAAAAATAAAGCTAAAATTAGGGTCTTCGGGATATTATGGTCCTAGGACCCTAATGCCAACATGTTTCAATCCTATATGGCCCCATACGGGTGCTGGACTTTCATCAGGGCGATAATCTAGCACCCCCTGGAAAATAATAATAAAAAGAGACGACAAGAGTAAGAGAATTTCCCTACCCTGATTATGAAGGGCAGATAGCTGCTCCTTCTACCGTTAGTCAGTGTAGATTATACAAAGTTGATTGTTCCATCTGTAGAAAGAAAAGAAAAACAACAACAAAAAGAAACAGTGTTTGAATCTTCTATGATAATGTACAAATTTAATTTAATAATTCGTGCTCCTCACCATCGTGCCACATCGGGTGACAGGGAAGCAACCAAATCACTGCCCTACATTTGGCATGTGTGATACCAGTCTTTCTTCTAAACTCACTTGATTGCGTGATCTAGAAATAGTTGTGTGTGGTGTGTTTAGTGGCGGAAACTTTCCGCATACTATCACTACCTACACGCAGGTGTCTTGTGATTCACTTGATAATCCAAAAGTCACTCATTCCTAAAAATAACCGCCATTTCATTCATCCTTAAAACCAAATGCATAAACACACATCAATTCTTACCCCATCTAGGGTGGAGTAATGTTTCACGCCGGGCCTCACGGATAAGGGGTAGCCCCGTAGTCGCACACTAGTTGATTGTGGTCAATATGAGAACATAAATGGGCGTGCAAGACAATCAGAAAAGAAAAGAGAGACAAGAACCAGGGGGAGTTAGAAACAATAAGCAAACTCCTCCGTTCGTGGAGGTTGATGCCCATACCTTCATCCGTACATAGTGTGCACCGTTACTCACGCCTTCAGAGGTCCTGCCCCGTAGTTCACCTACTCGGTGTGGGTCCCGTCGGCTCTCTGTTGGGTAGGAAGTGATGGCCTCGATTTAAAGGAAAAAAGGGGGGGAGCCTAATCCCAAAGCGAGGAATGAACGCACACTTCCGGAGTCGCGTAGTGATGACTCCGGATAACTCTAGACAGTCGGAGGGAAAGCTGGGTAATGTAGTGCGGAAGAAAGTGCGGAATAAAAACAAATGTTCTGATGATAACGGGGCAATCACATGAAACCCGAAGGGGTTACTTGGTTTTCCATTGAGATTCTGTGTTTGCGTATATGTGTTAAAACGCGCTGCACACAGATATAACCCCTGATCCCAAAACGAGGGATAAGCACACACTTTTACGGAGTCGCGTAGTAATGGCTCCGGATGACTCACAAAAGTCAAGGGTTAGCTGGGTAATGAAGTACGGAATACAAAATTATTCTAATGATATCCAGGAGGGTTCCTATGTGTTGCAGTACGATTCTGTGTTTACGTGTGTAGGCTAAAACGCGCTGCACAAAGAAAAGGAAATAAATATGTGATCACTAGCGAATCCTTATCCGATTATGAACCGTGAGGTATATATGTTGATTAAGAGTTGGCAAGCGCCCCCAAATCACTTTTAGTACTGGGCAATATATATATATAAAAAAATTATATATAATTGTGATAAGAATGAAACAACGCAAAGAGGGGATAAAGACCTAACTCAGAAAAAACATTTGGGGTTGGTACAGATTGACCAATACCTAGGTAAATTTCTCTTTGAATGTTAATATAAGACACTATGTGAACATAAAGGAGAAAGCAATACCAATATTATCGATTTAATTGATTCCAAGGTATGGAATCGTTCAATCCCGTGATATGAGTTTTAATTCTGTAGACCCATCTCTGTTCCCGTTCTAATAGGACCTTGGTAAGATCGCCAAACCCTTTGATTTTTTCAATCACTGTCCATCTGATATCTGTGTCGGTATGTTGCATTTCCAGGTAATGAGATGTCAATTTTGTCGCCGAGATGGCCCGCCTTATAGTGCTCCTGTGTTCACTAATACGCACCTTTACCTTCCTACTTGTCATACCAAGATACATCAATTGGCAGGGGCATTTAATCATGTATATGACTTTATCGCTGTTGCAGTTTGTATGCGATCGTTGTTCCCATGCGTGGTGCATACCAAGGTCGATCTCTTTTGTGTGTTCTGTGAAAGCACATGGTACACAAGAGCCACATGGAAAATGGCCAATAACTGGTGGATTATTCCAGAGAGTGGCTTGATGGGTAATTTTTGGAGTACCAAATCTAGTATGGATAAGTGTATCTCTAATACTCCTATTTCTGCGGAAAGAAAACATCGGTTTTTCAAACGTCAGTTTATTGGATGTTAAAATGGACCATTTTTTATTTATTATTTTCTTGATCGTGTTAGAGGAAGAATTATATGTCGTAACACATATCAAAGTGTCCTTCTCTCTCTTTTCGTGACTTTCGAGGAGTGCTTCTCTGGGTGTGTTCCGCGACCTTTTTCTAGCCCTATCAATGATTCTCTTAGGGTATGCCCTTTCTGCCAATTTTTTAGACAATATTTCTGCCTCAGCTTTATAGTCTCCTAGATCATTGCAATTTCTGCGAATACGCAAGAATTGTCCAATAGGTAAATTCTCATGTAATGCACGTGGGTGTGCAGAGTTAAAATGTAGGAGACTATTTCTATCTGTAGGTTTTTTATAGAGGGAAGTAACCAAACTCCCATCTTCAGCACTGATCTTGACATCTAAGAAAGCCACTTGTTCTTTATCATAAGTCATTGTAAAATTCAGGTGTGGATTGAGCTGATTTATCCACACGTGGAACTCGTTAAGAGAGGAACAATCCCCCTCCCAGACGACCAAAATGTCGTCTATATATCGTAGCCACTTCTTGATATTGTTAGAATAGGGGTTGTTGGACCAGATGTGATGGTCCTCCAGTTGGCCCACATACAGACACGCTATACTCGGCGCAAAAGTGCTGCCCATAGATGTTCCGTGGACCTGGAGATATAGCTGATCTTCAAAACTGAAAAAGTTCTCAGTTAGAGCTAGGCGTATAAGCCTGATAACCCAATCCACAGGAGCATCCCAAGTCCAGTTCTCTTCCTGTAACAGACCCTCAATGACCCGGATGCTCTCCTCCTGTGGAATACTGGTGTATAGTGCCTCAACGTCCAGGCAAACCATGATGTTGTGTGTTGGATGGTAAATTACATCAGTAAGGAGGTTAAGTAAATGTTTGGTGTCCTGTACAAATGACCTCATGCATGGAACGAGAGGACGGAGGAACCAATCAGTGTATTTAGAAATAGGCTCTAAAAGAGAACCTATTCCAGATACAATGGGTCTACCAGGTGGAGGAGTCTTCCCTTTATGTATCTTAGGTATAGTGTAAAACAATGGTATTCTGGGATCATCCGGATTAAGGAATGCATGTTCCTTTTTCGTAATCCAGTCGTGATCTAGTGCTTCTTTTGTCATGGTACTGATTGTCTTTTTTAGTCGGGCTGTGGGGTCTCTCGAAATTTTCTTGTAATACTTGGTGTCTGCCAGGAGATTCATACAGGCCATCCTATAAGCCGTAGTACTCTGGACAACCGTAGCACCCCCCTTATCAGCTGGTTTTATAATGATGTCTGTTCTGTTACTCAGTGTCTTTAACGCCTCCCTTTCTCTCTTACTGAGGTTATCAAAGATGTTCCTTTCAGGTTGCAACTCCTCAATCTCTTTTGAAACACTATCTTCAAATGCCATCACCTCCGGGGGCATGAGGGACGCTGGTGGGAAGAAAGTGGATTTAAGACATAAAGGGGTGTGTGTAGTGTCCTCATCTGGTTTATCTTTATCCGCAAAGAATGTTTTAATGCGTATTTTTCGCTAGTGATCACATATTTATTTCCTTTTCTTTGTGCAGCGCGTTTTAGCCTACACACGTAAACACAGAATCGTACTGCAACACATAGGAACCCTCCTGGATATCATTAGAATAATTTTGTATTCCGTACTTCATTACCCAGCTAACACTTGACTTTTGTGAGTCATCAGGAGCCATTACTACGCGACTCCGTAAAAGTGTGTGCTTATCCCTCGTTTTGGGATCAGGGGTTATATCTGTGTGCAGCGCGTTTTAACACATATACGCAAACACAGAATCTCAATGGAAAACCAAGTAACCCCTTCGGGTTTCATGTGATTGCCCCGTTATCGTCAGAACATTTGTTTTTATTCCGCACTTTCTTCCGCACTACATTACCCAGCTTTCCCTCCGACTGTCTAGAGTTATCCGGAGTCATCACTACGCGACTCCGGAAGTGTGCGTTCATTCCTCGCTTTGGGATTAGGCTCCCCCCCTTTTTTCCTTTAAATCGAGGCCGTCACTTCCTACCCAACAGAGAGCCGACGGGACCCACACCGAGTAGGTGAACTACGGGGCAGGACCTCTGAAGGCGTGAGTAACGGTGCACACTATGTACGGATGAAGGTATGGGCATCAACCTCCACGAACGGAGGAGTTTGCTTATTGTTTCTAACTCCCCCTGGTTCTTGTCTCTCTTTTCTTTTCTTTTCTGATTGTATTGCACGCCCATTTATGTTCTCATATTGACCACAATCAACTAGTGTGCGACTACGGGGCTACCCCTTATCCGTGAGGCCCGGCGTGAAACATTACTCCACCCTAGATGGGGTAAGAATTGATGTGTGTTTATGCATTTGGTTTTAAGGATGAATGAAATGGCGGTTATTTTTAGGAATGAGTGACTTTTGGATTATCAAGTGAATCACAAGACACCTGCGTGTAGGTAGTGATAGTATGCGGAAAGTTTCCGCCACTAAACACACCACACACAACTATTTCTAGATCACGCAATCGAGTGAGTTTAGAAGAAAGACTGGTATCACACATGCCAAATTTAGGGCAGTGATTTGGTTGCTTCCCTGTCACCCGATGTGGCACGATGGTGAGGAGCACGAATTATTAAATTAAATTTGTACATTATCATAGAAGATTCAAACACTGTTTCTTTTTGTTGTTGTTTTTCTTTTCTTTCTACAGATGGAACAATCAACTTTGTATAATTTACACTGACTAACGGTAGAAGGAGCAGCTATCTGCCCTTCATAATCAGGGTAGGGAAATTCTCTTACTCTTGTCGTCTCTTTTTATTATTATTTTCCAGGGGGTGCTAGATTATCGCCCTGATGAAAGTCCAGCACCCGTATGGGGCCATATAGGATTGAAACATGTTGGCATTAGGGTCCTAGGACCATAATATCCCGAAGACCCTAATTTTAGCTTTATTTTTAATATTTCAGCGAGATCCAAGAATAAAGGGACACTGGGATCTTTCTGAGATTTTTAAATCTTTATTCCCCCTGGCCAAAAACATATCATTAAGAACTCCCTGAAAGATTGGTTGAGCCCACCCTGACTTTTAGGCATCAGGGTGACCCGATGATGAAGCATGACACCACTAGGGTGTGTGAGGGTATATAAAACAAGAAGGACTTGCTTCCTTGCCCACCACCCGGTGGTGTAAATTGTTGTCTTCAGCGAGGGTCAATGGTTATTCGATCAGGTTCCATCTAAGACTGTATGTATAAGGCAATAGGGGAGTACTTTATGTGAATCGGATATTAGAAGGCACACATACTACCCTTATCAACACATATGGTTCAAATGTGAAAGATCCCTACTTCTTCCATGAATTATGGAATAAATGCTTATTGATGGCACCCCAGTGAGTTTTCAGGGAAGGTGATTTCAATTTGGATCATACTAGTGCCTGTGATAGATCGCAACAGTCAGGGCATCAGCCGTTGGCTGCATATGGCACATTAAACAAGATCATTGATATGAGTAGCCTAAAGGATATGTGGTGAAACAGGAATGTCAATTGTCATGAGGGGACATTTGTTTCAACGATCCATAACTCATGGTCTAGGCTAGACCTATGGTTTGTCTCCCTGGGTGTATGTTAATGGGTTAAATCTGTACATCATTTAGCAAGAATATTATCAGACGACTCCCCGGTTCAATTAGTTTCAAGTTCTAGGACCACATAGACCATACGGTGGATGGAGATTACCTTATGGGGCTTTGCAGAATGAGGTCAGTAGGGAGGAACGTAAGACACAAATTGTAGAGTGCTTTGCCTTTGATAAGTGTTCTGCTGATAGCCCTCAGAGGCCTTAAAGGTGGTGATCGGGGGTGCATGTATCTTGAAACAGCATGGAATACTGAAAGCAATTAAAACCCACATGACAAAGCTGGAGGGTGATATTTGCATCTTGGAAATCAAACATATGCACACTCTAGCAACTACCATACTAGCGGATATCCATGCTAACCTCATGGAATATCGCACGATGGCTGAGGGGGAGGTGTGGAACATGCAGAAAGATATGCAGGCCCAGACATATGGGGAGGTCGAAACACCAAGTCACATTCTGGCTGTGCTGATTAGACACTGTTGATCTTCTAGTGCTATAACACAAACATGGACAGGTGAACAATCTGTGGTATATGAGATGGAACAGACACTGCTCTGACGTATAAGCCTCTAGTGTAAACAACGGTGGCACCAGTGTCGGTGGGTAGTAGCACATGGATGATACAGAACTGATTTAGTTAGATAGCGCCCACCATAAATATCTTGAACAATCATTCATGTTACAGAAGGTTCCACTGGCAGTACAAAATCTATATGGAAGCAAAACCCCAGGCAAGGATGGAATTCTGAGTGAATTCCATAAGAAATTGGCATTCTTACTGGTGCTGCAGCTCCTCGAGGTATTTGACGAGGCCCGCATGTTGTGCATATTGTCCCATTCCATGCAGGAGGTCATATTGATCACATTGCTTAAGCCGGGCAAACCACTGGACAGATGCGAATCGTATCATGTTCTATCTTTAATAAATAGTGATAGAAAATCTTTAGCCAAGCTAGTGCCCAGCAGACTCCAACCCTTGCTTCCTAAAATGGTCCTGCCTGACCAGTCTGGATTTTTCCCAGGATGGCCCATGTACAACAACCTGCAAACTTTTTTTGCATTGCCACTTCACTTGAATCCAGCGTTGAAAGAGGTTGCACTTTTTTTGCATGCAGCCAAACCGTTTGACTCAGTTGTGTGGTAATATTTATTTTCCATTTTGTAAAGAAGAGGGATCCCACAATCCTTCTTAGACTAGATTACATTTTTGTACACAGCCCCTGCTGCTAGGATCTGCTTGAATGGTCAGGTTTCAGAACCCATACTTATTGGGCACTCGGCCATGGAAGCCACCATTCATACTTGTGACTTAGCTGCTGGTGTGTAAACTAGGTCAGCACCACTCTAACAGAGGTTTGCATTTTAGGGATTGAAGACTTCTAATATCATAATAGGCAGATAACATGGATCTCTTTTTCAGAGAGCCAGGCCACAATTTATTAAAGATTATTCAGTTTGGTAAGTTATTTGAGTTCACTATCAATTAGGATAATTTCTTAATTTTCCCAATTATGGTAGATATGCTGGAGCAACAGCTGAACTACCCTCTCAGTTGGTGTTCCTTGGCTCTTAAGCACCTTGGTGTTTCGATTAGTCATGATAACTTCGCAATCATAAGAAATAAAAGAAGAGGTGGGAAGATGGGTGTGACTCCCCCTGACCATGACAGGTCATACTGCACAAATGAAAATGGTCATAGTACTGAAACAGCTGTATTTGTTTTCCAACATCCCAGTGTGATTCACTCAAAATCTCTTCCGCAGGATTTGCTCTCTATTAATAAGCTTTGTATTGGTTAATAAAGTACCACAGATTAAATGGGAGGTGCTAACACTTCCTTATGTACAATGTGGATTCCTGGCCCCTGATATAGAACTGTATTACTTATATGCTCAAGCACAATTGCTTTATTACTGGCACTACTCTTTGCCCATATGCCACACATAGCAATAGAAAAAAGCCATATATATCATGAGTCACTAAAAGTAGCAGTATGCCGGCGTGCCACCAGTATTATTAGGAGATTGATACGGTGGATAGCACAGTGACAGCTAGGCACAAATTGCACCAGTGGGTTTGGCTAGACTGTATATATTCTCCACAGCTTCCTCCACTACACCATCCGATGCTTGATCCAGCTAGAGAGGTACTGGCAATCCTGCAATTACGATTCATGCAGTTGACTACATTGGCTAATATTTCCCCTGGGAGTCAATCGTTACATCTAGACCCAATGACACAGCGCTTGACATGTTTCTATATTATAGTCTCAGAGCAGTATGTACGATTGTATTCCTGGGATTCCAAGAGTAGCCCCCGTAGCTTACTGCACTTACTATAGTGCTTTCATCTATGAACAATAGCTGCATTTTATTTATTTTATTTGAAAAGTTTTATATAGCGCTGGCTAGACCCGGAGGTATCAGAGCGCTTTACAAGAGGAAGAGCATTGTTTCAGAACATAGTTACAAAGTTACATCAGTTGCAAGGAACGTAGTTACATGAGTTACAAAAGCATAGTCTAAACATTAGAAAGAAGAAAAACAGGCAAGGGGAGAGAAATTTGGGGGGGACAGGAAAGGAACAGGGGAGGTAGACAAAGAATAATAGAGGGAAGAGGCGGGGCGGGGGTAGGAAACACAACAGGGAGACGAGGAAAACAGTGTCCGACGTCCGCCTGGGTAGGTGACGGCTGAGGGGTGAACCAGAGCCAAACTCCTGTATAGCTGCATATGACAGCTCCACCGGTCATCGGCCAAAGGTAGCTCGGGCACCGCAATGCATACAGAAGGTTCTGGATTCCGCCTAGGGGGGCATCGTCAAAAACAAAAGAAGAGATCCATCGAGAGCGCCGGTCACGGTGTACGGTGCTGTGCTCCCAATGGTAGTGGGACCATTCCCAATCCTCACCTGAGTGTGTCTTCCTTGTCACTGTGGTCTCATCCAGAGGGGACTCTGAAACTCCAGGGAACAGATGCAGGAACCCTCCCCAACAAGGGGAGAAGGAGTGCTTTGGAGAATGGCCCACTCATGGCGGCCGTCTTAGGGACAGTCATTGGTGTAGGAGGATTTGAAAGTTGAAAGTTAAGGCCCTGGTTCAGTCGCCCCAAATAGAGCAAATGATGGTGGTAATAATATTGTAGGTTCTAAACAGTCAATTAACAAGTGTAGGGGACCATTTAGATCATAGCTTTATCAATAGCATCTGCATTCGGACTGAATTGAGTCGGAGAGCTGATTATAGCAGGCCAGGGGCCACAGAATGAAGAGGGCGCAGGCAGACTAGGAAATCAGCAATTACCCAGGAGACAGAATATTGCGGTGAGTTGCGGGTAGACGCGGATCGAAGAACAATCTCGGTCACCATTTTAAGGTCAGGCAGGTACAGGCAGTGTCTCAAGAGCGATCGTCGTGAGGGGCAAGAACAGCGCAACAAAGGTAACACCAAAAAAAGGGGGGTACCTTGAGTGGAGGGTCACAAATAGCTTTCTCCAACGAGAAACAGCCGTTCCGTAAAGAGTATAGAAGAGCCTCAAGGCGATGTGGTCGGGAGTGTCAGACATTTTGGAGCCGATGCGATGTTCCAAAACTGAATTTTTTTTTCGCCACGAACTTAAGCCTTGAATTGACTGAGTCGTCGGATTGAGCGTCAGATTTTGGGTCGCACAACAAACAAGGTGGTCCGCTGAACGTCGGTGTTGGAGGCTAATCAGCATCGGAACGCAGGTCTCGACCATGGGGAGAACCATGTAGAACACCTCTCGGCGGCCCCTCGGTGTCCGCGATGTTGAAAAGGTGACGAGAGGGGGCACTCCCAAATCAGTGGAGAACGCAACCAGGGAAGGAGCGGCATGTCAGACAGTGGTACAGCCCCGCATCGGTGCATCTGTGGGTGTAGGGTACGATTCCTGGTCAGCTACCCGGTGGGCCCGATCCTGGCGATGAGCGGCGAGGTGGACAGGTGAGATGGAGGAGTGTCCGGTCACTAGGGGTCGGCTTCGAGGAAAGACCCATTGCAAAAGCAGTCCAGAGTGAGTAGAAGTTGTATTTTTGTAGATTCTGTGTAGATTGGCGGCGGATGGCCGGGTTTACAAAGGGATATTAACCGATAGGGATTCCCTTTCCCGGGAGCTCCAGGGGAGAGCTCCTACTCGGCGGCCATATTGAAACATTTATGTGCATGGTGTCTAAGCTGTATGCAGTGGTTTAAAGGGAGGCGCCAGTGGTTGTCCTTACTTGAAAAGAAAAATGGAGCGTGGATTACAGGATCAGATGACAGACACAGACTGGGGATATTGCTATACACAAACTGTTTTGCTGTTTATGAATTGTCACTATAAAAGGATTCATTTTAAGTACCTCCACAGACTATACCGCACTCCGTTAAGTTTGAAATGCTGTGGATTGATTGCAGATGCAAAATGCAGACACTGTAGTGCCCCTGGCTGTTTTTTTGCATCTAGCATGGCTATGTCCACAAATAATAGCTATTGACACGCAATACTGACCACGTGGCATGGTGGGTCTGCCCATTCTAATGGACCCCAAGATTGTCCTTTTAGGTCTGTTTCAGGAAATTCCCCCAGATTTTCAGAATCCACAAAAATAGAGGTATCAAGAAGCTGAGGTAGAGGATGTGCTCTATTACATCTGGGCTGACTAACAGAGATAACTTACTGCAACAAGCAGTTGGAGCAAAATGAACATTTCCTACAGAGGGCTTCCAGGACCAGGAACATGGTGGCCATTAAAGACATATCCACTGAACACAGAGGAGGAGGAAGGCCATCAGAACTTGCCCTAGACTGTATGTGTGTGATAAGGACTGCGTTACTTGTAATTTTAACATATGCTGAAAAGTGCACTGAGCAACATGTCCCTAACAGTATGTGACATCCTTGCAAGATGGTCGTCTTTTAGATGTATTCAGTTTTTGACTCTAAGCTCTGTATGAATGATGCAGAACCAATGTGTCTACACTTTTGGCTATGTATATATTGCTCAATTTTATGGCTGGAATAATTGTACTAGTTAAGTTAATTATTCCCCCAATATTGTAAATCTTTCAAATGGTATTCTGTAACACTGCAAAACTTGAATTAAAAAGGTTTGTATAAAGTGTGTAAATAGTACCCTTAATTGATGTCATGATGGAATGTGCAGCTGTAAAAGACCAGGGACGGCTTCACCGCTAAGGTGGAGGAGCCTCCCCCACTGCCTTTCAGGATAGCAAAAAAGGAAAACTAAAATGATAATAATGCGAGGTTAGGCTGGGCAGCGCAGGGGGGGCAGTGGTGGCACTCTTTAAGTGCTCATGACTGTTCGGCCTGCCGTCTTGGGCCGGCCAAACAGTCAAGCGCGCTTTGCATGTTCTCCACCCAGGCTGTGTTACAGCCTGGGTGGAGAACATGCCCAGGCTCCCATTCCCTGCCTGAGTGCCAAACCACAGTGCTCAGGCCAATCACAAACCTGCATTGCAGCATTGTCATTGGCTTAGGGGAGCGTGGGTGTTTCCTGCTCGCACAGAGGCCAGGAAGACAATGGAGAGGACAGAGGAGAGGTGGCGGCCGGCCGACCGGCAGGTAAGTAATCTTTTTTTTTGTTTCTTAAACCTCCCCTCCCTTCTCCACTACTGCTTCCAGGGAGCAGCCACCACTGCAAAAGATATCAAAAATTGGACATAATAATTCAGCCCATAACATACCCTGACACACACAGGATAAGGAGTGTAAGGCAAGACAACAACTAGATTATTGGCTATTCTTTATACAGAAGAACCTAACTGGACCATACCACAACATTTAATAGATATTCTTGAGTCTAATTCCCAACACAAAGTAATACGTGTTATATTATGTTATGTTATGTTATGTTATGCATATCTGTCAAGCGCAGTATCACCTGGTGTTGACGATATATGATTCTAGCTAAACCTAGGGTCTAGTGGGGCTACTCGAAAAGTCAGATCTTCAGCTTCTTGCGGATATCAAGACATGAGAAGGAGGTTGTTATATGTATCGGCAGGTCATTCTATGCTTTAGAGTGAGCTAAAGAATGATGATGGATTAAACCCAGATCAGTTGACTGGGGGTGAGTGTTTGATTGGCTCAAACGTTCCGTCCATCATCCCCTTTTGTATCGCTTTGTTCGCCCTAAGTTGGCGGGGGTATGCCCTACCGTGGGTCCCTTGCTCACTTTGCCACTGGATTCAAGCAAGCCTGGCTGATGACGGCTGGAATGCCAGAAACCGGTCCTAGGATGCGTGTTTCAGGTCCAGGGAAGACATGGCTTGGCAGTTCAGGCTGGACTGTTCCCATGAGGCACAGGGTCAGACTGATTTGCATATGGCCATGTCTGAACTGGGGTGGTGGAGTGAGCTAAAGAATGATGATGGATTAAACCCAGATCAGTTGACTGGGGGTGAGTGTTTGATTGGCTCAAACGTTCCGTCCATCATCCCCTTTTGTATCGCTTTGTTCGCCCTAAGTTGGCGGGGTATGCCCAGACGTGGGTCCCTTGCTCACTTTGCCACTGGATTCAAGCAAGCCTGGCTGATGACGGCTGGAATGCCAGAAACCGGTCCTAGGATGCTTGTTTCAGGTCCCGGGAAGACATGGCTTGGCAGTTCGGGCTGGACTGTTCCCATGAGGCACAGGGTCAGACTGATTTGCATATGGCCATGTCTGAACTGGGGTGGTGGAGTGAGCTAAAGAATGATGATGGATTAAACCCAGATCAGTTGACTGGGGGTGAGTGTTTGATTGGCTCAAACGTTCCGTCCATCATCCCCTTTTGTATCGCTTTGTTCGCCCTAAGTTGGCGGGGGTATGCCCAGACGTGGGTCCCTTGCTCACTTTGCCACTGGATTCAAGCAAGCCTGGCTGATGACGGCTGGAATGCCAGAAAGCGGTCCTAGGATGCTTGTTTCAGGTCCAGGGAAAACATGGCTTGGCAGTTCGGGCTGGACTGTTCCCATGAGGCACAGGGTCAGACTGATTTGCAAATGGCCATGTCTGAACTGGGGTGGTGGAGTGAGCTAAAGAATGATGATGGATTAAACCCAGATCAGTTGACTGGGGGTGAGTGTTTGATTGGCTCAAACGTTCCGTCCATCATCCCCTTTTGTATCGCTTTGTTCGCCCTAAGTTGGCGGGGGTATGCCCAGACGTGGGTCCCTTGCTCACTTTGCCACTGGATTCAAGCAAGCCTGGCTGATGACGGCTGGAATGCCAGAAACCGGTCCTAGGATGCTTGTTTCAGGTCCAGGGAAGACATGGCTTGGCAGTTCGGGCTGGACTGTTCCCATGAGGCACAGGGTCAGACTGATTTGCATATGGCCATGTCTGAACTGGGGTGGTGGAGTGAGCTAAAGAATGATGATGGATTAAACCCAGATCAGTTGACTGGGGGTGAGTGTTTGATTGGCTCAAACGTTCCGTCCATCATCCCCTTTTGTATCGTTTAGAAGCAATGTAAGCGAAGGCTCTCCCTCTGGATCTTCTGTTTGTGTGAGATGTGTGCAAATAGGGGTCCAGGATAGTAGAGGTAACTGAAAGGTTTGTGAAAGCAGATGCGATTGTTGAGGTATGCTGGTCCAGTGTTATGTAATGCCTTGAAAGTGTGCCTTAGGAGTTTAAATTGTGCTTGTACATGTATGGGGAGCCAGTGGAGCTCCGTCATTTATAATGTGATGTGAGTGTGGTGTGGGAGAATGAGAGTGATTCTGGCTACAAAGTTCTGAATGGTCTGCCTACTTCGGGTACGGTTTTTGGTGATCCAGGCATAGAGGGTATATCCGTAGTCCAGCTTGCTTGCAACAAGGGCTTATGTGTCAGTTGTCTTTGTGCTGATTGAAAGCTATTTGAAAATCTTCATCAGCACCTTCAAGGTATGTTGATTTTGCTGTTGGTGATGATCCTGAGGATCTTGGAAACTGGTGTTGAGGGTGTGTATTGGACCTAGCTCTGTTGGCCACCAGGTAGAGTCCCACAGTGAAGTGCTCTTTCCGAAGATTATGATTACCTCTAGACAGTTGGTTTTCATTGAGTGGTTGCTTTCAGTCATGAAAGCATTAAACTTGATCCCGGTACTGGGCATCTTGTCTGGGAGGGAGAGAATGAGCTGTGTGTCTGTGAGGGAGAGAATGAGCTGCGGGTTTTTTACCTAGTAGAGGGCATTAATGTTATGGGAGTGGATGATGCTGGCTAGAGGGATCATGTATTAATTGAAGAGGGATGGGCTCAGGGAGGATCCTTGCAGAACTCAACCGATGAGGTCACGGATGTGAGGTATATGGTGCCAGGCTAGGTGACTGGGTCTTTCCTATCAGAAAGGAGCAATTCATTGGAGTGAGTGTCCTTGTATTCCAATATTGTGTAGGTATTGGATGAGTATGGTGTGGGAGACCATGTCAAAAGCTGTGGAGAGGTTCAGGATTATTAGGGCCACTATGTCTTCACCATACAGAGTCATATGGATGTCATCTGTGGCAGCAATGAGGGCAGTTTCCGTGCTGTGGTTGGGTCTCAATCTAGATTGAGTGCCGTTGAGGAGTTGGTGTTCCTTGAGGTATTTGGAGAGGCATCTGTTGACGATTATCTCTAAGACCTTGGCCAGGAAAGGTAAGACAGAGATTGCTCTGTAGTTGCAAGCATTGAAGGGTCCACAGATGTTTTCTCCAGCATTGGGAGCATAGTTGGGTATTTCCAAGTGACTGGGAAAATCATGGAAGAGATGGAAGCATTCAGAATGGGTGTCACTGATGGGTTGCAGTCCTCTGGAGTAGGCGTGGTGGGGGTCCATTTGGGCCTATGAGTGGATGGAATTCATGGTGGCTGCATTTCTTCTGGAGTGATGACAGGCCATGTGGTTAACATTAGTTCTCTGGAGAATATCGGGAGGCGTTCAGCAAGGTCTGTCAGGTCCGGTTGTGGGTTGAAGTTTCTGTAAAAAACAGTGATTTTGTTGCTGAAGAATTGGGAAAGTTTGTTGCAGAAGTCTTGCAAGGGGGTGATCGAGTTGGAGGTGGCTGCTTGTGAGGTGAAATCCTTCACAGTGCAAAGATTTCCTTGCTTCTGTTGGTGCTGTTAATGATATGGTATGTTTGGTGGTCCAGATCATTTAGTGGTAGCATCTCAGGGTGGATTTTAATGCGCCCCTGTCTGCATTGTCCAGGATCATTCTCCATTTGCACTCCAGTTGTTTGAAGTGGCATTTCCTCAGTCTGAGTTCCTCTGTGTACAAACTGGCATGGGATCTATTCTTCATTGAATTGCCATGTTTGAGGGAGGCCATGTAGTTAGTGCAGGACGTGATCCAATTCTTGAAATTCTTGATGGCTTTGATGAGGCTGTTGCTGTTGATAGCGGTGTTCCAGTCCTTGTCAGTGATGTTCCTCAAGCTTCGGTGGGCTGATCTGGTGGGGGTGTATGTGCATCAGACCGAGACGGGGATGTTGACCGTGAGGAGGGCATAATCTGTTCAGGAGACTGGTGTGGGTTCTTCAACTTGGATGATGTCAAAGGGGGTGAAAATAGGGTCCAGGAGGTGTCTGGTGATGTGAGTGGGTCCCTTTACTTGTGGGGTGAGGCTAACAAGGTCCTTGAGTATTTCCGAGTTGGGGTCGGCGTGGTCTTTACAGGTGGAAGTTTAGGTCTGATCGCATCAAAGGCAAGTGGTGTGAGGAAGTCTGTGATGGTGTCAGTGAAGTTGGTGTGCAGACCAGTTGGTCTGTAGATGAGACTGCCATTTAGGGTCAAGTTGACTGAGACGTGGAGCATGAACTACAGGTGAGGGAACATGTCCATGCCAGTAGTACAGCTGTTGGCGTTCTTGTGGATGATGGCAACTCTGCCACTAGGCTTGCAAAGTCTGTTCTGCCTGGAGATCTTGTAGCCGGGGGCTGACAGTGGTGATGTCATGCACCGATGAGGGATTCAACCAGGTTTCCATGAGGAAAAATAGATCTGGGGCATTGTCGTTCAGCAGGGCCCAGACCTCAGTGGAGTGTTTGGTAAGTGAGTGGGTGTTGAGAAGCATGCATGTTAGTGCCAAATGTTGTGTGGGTGGCGGTAGGGTGTTACATGCTGTTGTCCAGGTGTGGTAATTTGTAGGTGTGGGTAAGTGCATGAAAACTTGAAGGAAGCTCCGGAGAACGCTCCCTTGATGTTGTGTGGTGTGGAGAGACAGCAGCCTGGGGAACGGCAGCTGGCGTTGTGGGTGTAGACTTTCACTGTGGGGTAGCAATGGGAGGGGGTAAGATGAGGGCTTCTGGTGAAGGGCACAGTCCAGGAGCTGATGGGTGCAGAGGGGCTCACCTTTGGCATGCCAGCATTTTTCTCCCTGTGCACATAAAGTAGAGGGAAGCGGTTACAGAAGGAGAATGAAAGTATGTTTGAAAAATTAGGTACAAAACTAAAGACGCTGTGCAGACAGCACATGCAATCAAACTAGATTGCGTGGTGTTGAGGAGTTGGTGTTCATTAAGGTATTTGGAGAGGCATCTGTTAATGATTATCTCTTAGACCTTGGCCGGAAAGGGTAACACAGAGATCGGTCTGATTAATTGATCGTTTTTTGACATCCTCCACTGGAAGAAGGCTTCTACAGTTGCTTTGCTAAAGGTTTGTTTGGGACGCAAGAAAATATAACTTAAAATCCTTGGGCTTATGTACATTTGACGAGGACTAGGAGTTATATCCTCAAGTGAGATTTTTGATAATTTCCCCCTTTTTCCCGGCTCCTCCATGTATTATATGACATGTACAGTAGCTTTCGGTGCTCTGTGGAAGATGAATGGCTACTTGGCCGTAAAACACCGAAGAGCGTGCTGGCACCAAAACATGGTCTGACAGATGGAAAGGATGTACAGTTAGAGATAATAAATTACCAACTGTGAACATATGCATCATAGCATGACATTTTAAACAGACAGTATTGTCTGTTAGAAATAAGATACTGTGAAGCAGACATGTAATTACAAAATGAAGTTACTGTTAATCAGACATGTAACTTCAAAATGAAGTCGACTAGGTGATATTATTTAATGCAAAGTTGAAGAACTATACTCTATGAAACTGCACACTAGAAAAGGGACAAGGCAAATAGTCGGATTTGTCTACTATTAGGTACAGACACTAAAGCATATCATGGTTTTACAGGGGACTTTGTGTGACTGTGTATGAATGTATTTGAATGGTGGATGTTTTAGAGCAGAAATATCAGGGAGGATTGTGTTGGGCGGGCATGAGAACATATATAATAATGAATGTATAAAATTTGTCAAAAACATTTTGTCATTGTAAAGAATGAAAATAGAATTTTGTGATGAAATAAAAGTTATTTATTGAGAATGATTACAATGTTTAGCTCTGTGTTGGCTGGATATATGGATTATTTGTTGAGCTTTCCAACATTTGAAAGTAAAAGAGGTTGATGGGTTTTTCTTCTGTCTTGTGTCTCTTGGGCCCTGGTGCTGCTGCACCATTCACAGCTATTGCCCTGTCCTTCACTCATTTGTAGATTTACAAATTGTAGATTTTCACAAAACTTTCCCGGTACTATAGCTAGAAAGCTGCACCCATCGCAGCTTTCCTGGCTAAATCCTGGAGAATGTATGCAACTTTTTACATGTCCTTATAGTACCATTCCACATTGGGGAAGACAGCACCTTAGTGCAATTTGATATTTGTTCTTTTTTTCTATATACAGGGACAGCATTTTGACCATTTACAGGTGAGGTAAGGATCTGAGAGGAGTTTATCAATGTTCACAAGCAGTGGTGCACAATAGGTTTGAGGGCAGTCTGATATCTTTCAAGGCAAATTGGTCCTTGAACCGCTGTTAGAGATTTACTCCTGCATAATATTATGCTAAGAGATGGGTACATTACACAGGAGTCAAAGGATTTACGACTGCAAGGCCATCTTTTGTGAACAACTACCAGTCTTGAATCCCGCCATTTTCGATCGTAAAAGTACTTTAATGAATGTAAATGCCTTTTTTATTCGAGGGTTATTTTCTAAGTGGATGTCTATGCAGATATGGAGACTGTGATGAGCCTGAATCTACTGACACTGGATAACTAAATAAAAGGGTTTTCCAGTGGATATATTTACAGCAGGGAAAGCGTTACACATATCATCCTATTTTCCCTAAAACATTTGAAGTCGGTTGTACTGAAGAACATGGACCACATTATTTGAAATGTTATAGGTGTATTAACGAACACTTCTTTTTGGTAATTTGCAGTATAATTTTGACTGAAAAACCCCCCAAAAAACTGTGATATTTTAGATGGCATAAGAGCACAAATGTCAGCACTCACATTCTTGGAAAAGCATCAGCCTTTTTAAAGAACAAACAACATTCCCAGTAAAACCTTCCCTCTGGCAGGTGATAGATGTTTAAGTGTGAAGAAAATACCTCTTTGCCTGGTGTTCAGTCAATCACTTTTGGCATGTTCACTGCATTTCCTTTATGAAGCATCTAAACCACATATAAACCTCATATAAATGCCTTGCTCAGTTGGTCCCGAGACTCGCGTTTAAAGGACATTCTCCAAATGATAACTATTTGCAAATCGTGTTCCTTTTTTAAGTTTAGTAGAAGATTCACCCGCTTTAGGAATGCTTCTCTGGAAAGAAATATTTTATATCTTCCTGCTCTTTTTCATCTGAGATAAAATATGATTGTAATTGGAAATGCTAATTGCTCTGTGATTTTAATACATTTTGAGGAAGACATTCATATTTCTTGCCATAAAAACAAACACACAATTAAGACGTGCACCATTAAAATAAGGGAGTAAATCAAGTGTAACTTAAGAAATCCCCCTTTCTGGCTTCTACTTGTATCCTTGTATATTTAATTTCCCATTTCTCACTTTCCAGAAGAATGATTATTGCCTCTCTCCACTCCCACATAAAAATGTGTTCCCAGTGACATTATAGAGCAACTTGCCAACTGCAATGGCTTACATTGAATGCTACATTGCACCTTAGTCACAGGAGAGATTCCCAATTCATGCTAATAGCACGTAGATCACCTTGGCACAATCGCTTGCAGGCTCCAAATGTACATGTTCGTTGTGGAGAATCATACACTAGCAACAATAGGAGTAACTCTGATATCTGTGCAAAACCCTGTTTATGGAGGAGTTGGAAGTATGACTTAAGTAGATTTAGGGCCTAATTTATATCTTGGTGGACTTGGTCCTGCCACCGCTTTTTCAATGGTCTTTCCACTCCTACTAGGTGGCTCACCTGCGCTATATAAATGCTGACGGTTCGACAAACCAAAGACAGTCGGAGTACCGCTGACTCTGCCAGGTATGCTCACCCGTGTCGACGGCGCAATAGGCAAAAGAGGCTGCCAGTATGTCTGCCGGGCCTATCTCGATGTGCCTTCCTGCTGACGTGACTGTGGCAGTAAAACTTCCACACCTGAATTGGCGGATTGGAAGGGATATTAGGCAGAAACTCACCTTTTCCCACATTCACACTTCCCTTTCCGCCATGGACCTGATCTTCCAAGTCCTGTTGCTGCTGGCAATTGCATACCAATGTGCAATGCATATGTCTTTATTGTTGACGTTTAAGAACTTAAAGAAATACACCCGTATGTTCACATCGTATGTATGAATTTGGTGAAAGCTCTCTTCAAAAAAATGAACACTTGCATTAAAAACGATATCAAATTAAAAATCAAAAAGTCACAATACAGGTGTGTTTAAATAAATTTCGTAAATTGTCACATTAAAAATATATGCAACATACGTCATTGGGATAAGTGAAATGTTACATGATATACGAATTGCACTAAACACGGTGTAACCTTTACCTTATAGATTACCAGTAAAGTCAATGTCAGTCTTAAATTTGAAGTATTCAACATATACATCCTTGTAACATTTCCCCTTGTCCAGTGCAAGTCCTGTACAGTATCCTATTTCAATGGTCACAATATTTTATAAGGTGAAATGAATATGTGCTTATACTTATCAGTAATCAAGGTGAAACAAACACACTTGTAGTAACACATCCTAAAATATTTTATATAGTGGCCATTACTATGATGAATGCATGGACCTACATTCAAATGATCAACACATACAATGTTAAGCAGTGTATGCACTTAGCAAAGTAGACGTTAAAAAAATCTGTTGTATTACCCACCATCATGGTAAAGAAAAATAAGTCCGTCACATTTTAGTCAGAAAAATTGCTAGGAATTAAACAATTGCAAAGGAAAATTAATGTGAGGGCTAATTTGGTGAAGTCAAAATTATGGATTTATTCCAAACCATGAAATAAGTCCATAAAGTTTCAACAAAGTCCTGTGCACTGTTATGCAGGGACAGAAAGCTTGCCTCCTAATTCATTGCCAAGGGAAACCTCCTCAGGAAGGGGCATTTAGTGGGCAGAGCAGCCACCTCAATGATCTTACTTAGGGGGGGTTGGGTTTGGGAGGGGTACTCTTGGGTTTGGGAGGTGGGGTTGCATTTGGAAGGGGTACTTTTGGCTTTAGTAGCGTTGGTTTCTGTATTGGGAGGGGTGGGTCCGGATGTGGAAGGGGTGGGTTAGGGTATGGACGGGGTAGCTTTGCTTTTGGGAGGGGTGGTTTGGGCTTTGGCAGGGTTTAAGGCAAGGGCAAACAACAAACTCTCACAGGGAAAATGGGTAGGATGTTCTGCAGGGAGTTGGGTATGGGAGGTGGAGGGAGTGGCAGTGGCTGATGTGCATGTGTCTTTGAGTCAGACTTTTATGCAGCCAAGTTGTCTGGGCTTCTTAATTTACAAGCGTGAAGATGTATATTTGGCTCCGCTGCTGGCTCATTCCCTCAATCAATCACAACACTCATCACAACATTCACAATCAATCTTTTGTTTTGATTAAAAGCATCCATTCTTGGCAACCACAGTGTTCTTCCACTCATATATAGTGTGAGGCATCTATCAAGAGATAACTATAACTCAGTCATTCACTTGATGCTGGATTCATAGGCCTTCGTACATAGCTAGCTGAAGGTCTGAAGATTTGCTCATGTTATTGCTATCATATGGGAGAACTTTGGCTTGCAGAATGGCTGTCATTCCTGTTTACTGACCTTCCAAAATATCATTAGATGTCCTCATGCTGGGCAACATGATACAAGTCAAACCCTTCCTTGCCTGCAGTCCAAATATGGATTGGATACACTACAATACTGTGTTGCATATTTTGACCCACTGCTTAAGAAGGGAATTGTGTCCTGCCCCACTATCATTAGCTATCTCTTCTGTGCTCACATACCTTAAGTTTCAGTTACATTACAGTCATTGTCTCATAAATTTTCAGAAAACGTGTTTCTCAAATGTGCTCTATACAGTCTAGGAGCATATGTTTGCCCTAAAGAACCAAGCCATCACATGAGTATAGCAAAGAAGATTGGTCAGTGTTTCTGCTATTGCAAGTAACTTCCGAATATGCAATGTTACATCGCATGCGCTACAATGCTTGCGATTACAATGCGGTCGTTACAACAACCGCATTGTTGCAACGCAAACCATTACATTGCAAGTCGTTTCTAAGACTTGCTGTAGGGGGCGCTGGACTTAGGAATAGTATAATTTACTATTCCAACTCCAGCGTGTGCAACAGTAGGGAAGGTGTTGGAATAGTAAATTATACTATTCCTTAGTTTAGCGCGCCCCCTACAACAAGTCGTAGAAACGACGCGATGTAATGGCTTGCGTTGTAACAACGCGGTCATTGTAACAACCGTGTTGTAATCGCATGCGTTGTGGCACATGCAATGTAAACGCTGTTTCCCGTAACTTCCTAGAGAGGTCAGGTTAACATGCTGTTATTTTAAGATTCTTCACCATTCTTTTTGTTTTAAACTGTTTTTATTTTATTTTTAACCATTAGCCAGTACAGGAGCAGTTGAGTCATGCATAGGATAAGTTCAACATTATTACTCATAGGTACCACAATCAGAAATACAGAGGTTGCATTACAATAGTTTCTCCACTGGCACCCCACCTCCCACCTCTTCTGTGGGATAAACATGGTCCGCCCCCCATATATCTTCTTGGGAAACAAGATCGTCGACCGACCGGTTATGTGTCTAGTGTGTAGGGGCTTGCGTGATCAGGTTCAACCCCAGACATCTCTAGACCGTAGTATCTTAACCATGGCTGCCACATTTTCCTAAACTTTTTGGGGCATCCTCTGGCGGCATATGTAGTTTTCTCTGCCCCCATATATAAGTCCATGCAGGCACGCCATTCCGCCATTGTAGGCAACTCTGCTTTACCCCAATATCTGGCAATGTCATGCTTGGCTACTATGAGCCCCAAATTACTCAGTAAGAGTTTGTACCTGGGAATATCTATATCTGTGGGAATAGCCAGAAGGACATACTGTGGATCCATAGGGATCTGCAGTCCCAATATAGTACTTAACTCCTTAAATATTCGTGACCAGTATCTCTGTATTTGCTGGCAGTCCCAAATGGTATGTATATAGGTACCTTGGTCCCCTCCACAGTGCAGGCAGTTAGGTGTTTCTGCCTGCCCATTGTGTGGAGTCGCGCTCTGCCATAGTACACTCTGTGCATGATTTTGAACTGTATGAGCCGTAAACGGAGCTTAATTGCTACTTCCCTCGGGTGCATCAGCGCCGCCTCCCAGTCTATGTTCTCAAGTGTGCCTGTGGTTTCCTCCCATTTGTCCCTAAGGGCTAACAATCTATCAGGCATAATATTTATGAGGGTTCTATATGTCCAAGAGACTGCCTTAGAGGTCAACTCTTCTTGTAGTAGTCTCCCTTCTAACGGTGCATATTCTTGAATGTTAGTTACATCCAGTTTTTGTGTAGTCTAAGCATGCTGTAGTTG
Source organism: Calotriton arnoldi (assembly GCA_963921515.1). Classification (NCBI taxonomy): domain Eukaryota; kingdom Metazoa; phylum Chordata; class Amphibia; order Caudata; family Salamandridae; genus Calotriton; species Calotriton arnoldi. The sequence continues at coordinate 950,945 of CAWUFW010005228.1, read as the reverse complement.
TAGGTATTTGTATTGTTGTTTATTGGACAATTGATATTCAGCTTGGAGGTCCGCGAAGGTAATTAAATCTCCCTTTTTAACTATGTCCCCCAGCGACGTGATCCCAACCATATCCCAGTCCTTAAAACTCTGTAGCTTCGCCAGCTCTGGCAACCTCTTACCCTCCAACAAAGGTGTTGCTTTGGTTAGTTTCTTTCCCCAGCCCATCTGTCTCTCCACCCCCTTCCATGCCTTGATCGCTCTTTGTGTGGCGGGTAGTAGACCTCGTGTCCCAGCGTCTCCATATAAATAATGAAGATAGGAGAACGTCCGAAACTGGAGCCTCTCAAGAGCGTATGTGGAGTGGCCACCCGGGGCATGACACCATTCATTAATAACTATTAGATGTGCCGCTCGATAGTATGCCTGAATGTCAGGCAGGGCGATTCCCCCGTTATATTGGCTGCGTTGCAGTGTTTGAAGTGCTACTCTAGGATGACCCCCGTCCCAGAGGAGTGTGCGCAAGTCACTATTGATGGTGTTAAATATATCTTCCGGAATCCAGTGATATGTGTTTTGAAGTATGTATAGTAGTTTGGGAAGTGATATCATCTTGTACATGGCTGCTCTTCCTAATAGTGTCAGGGGGAGTCGTCTCCATCTGGCCACATCGTCTCGAAATTCCGCTAGGACTCGCTTAACGTTACGATTAAGGCATTCAGTCACGTTTGTTGAAATGAACAGTCCCAGGTATCTAAAACCCTCTTCAGTAATGTGTAAGTGTTCTGGCATTAAATATGTATCCATAGGGTCTCCTACAGGATACAAGCTCGATTTCCCCCAGTTGATATTGTACCTGGAGTGCTTCCCATATTCCCGGATTAGTTGGAGTAGCAGGGGAAGTGTCGTGTCAGTGTTAGTGATATAGAGTAAGATATCGTCTGCGTACAGGGAGATCCACTCATCCACCAACTGCCCGCTAGCGTCCTGAAAACCACTGAGTCCTGGGTGCGTTCTAATCTGGCACGCCAACGGTTCCAGGACCAGCGCGAAAAGTAGGGGAGAAAGGGGACAGCCCTGGTGGGTTCTTCTCTGGATGGGGAAGTCGACAGATTTTACTCCATTGACTCTGACTCTGGCTCTGGGTTGGGTGTATAGTAAGTCTACTCAGGTCATGAATGCATGTCCAAACCCAAAGCTCGCAAGGACAACCCTCATGAAAGGCCAATAAATGGTGTCGAAGGCCTTTTCTGCGTCTAAGGACAGCAGCAGTTGTGGGGTGGTCCGGTCTTTCACTGTATCCAGCCAGTTGGCGAGTTGCCGGAGATTAAAGGGCGTTGCACGGCCAGGCATAAAGCCCGATTGGTCTCGGTGAACCAGAGACGTGATTACGGTCATGAGTCTTGTCGCCAGTATAGAGGCCAGGATCTTCGTTTCAATATTTAGAAGTGAGATTGGGCAATAAGATCCACAGCGATCTGGGGGTTTGCCTGGCTTAGGTATAACTACAACTATGGCCTGGTGGAGATCTGGTGGCAGTAGTCCCTCTTTCCTTGCTTCTTGGAACATCGCAAGAAGGTGAGAAGCCAGCAGCCCAGCATTTTGTTGGAAAAATTCTGCAGGCAGTCAATTTGGCCCTGGGGTTTTCCCTGATTTTTGTCTATTTATAGCCTCCTGCACTTCAGTTAGAGTGATTTCTGTCTCGAAGGTTTCTTTATCGTCGTGGTCTAAAATGGAGATTGTAATGTTTTTAAGATGTGCCATTGTCTGTATATAATCTGCTAGGGGTCTAGCTTCGTAGAGTTCCATAGAGTAGCGTGCAAAGGCGTCTGCTATAGCGTGGGCACTGGTGTAGTGTACTCCCTGTTCTTGTATTTGGGACACCCAATTCGCCTCTCTTTCTCTCCTGCCCAGCCAGGTCAGGAGCCTCCCTGCTCTGTCTCCCGCTTCATAAAGTCTATGGTGTGTGGCCTGAATTTGATTTTGCACCTCTCGCTCTGTCAGGTCCCTGAGTTCCCTACTCGTAATTACCAGTTGCCTTAGGTGGGCAGTTTCATTATCCGGAGCTATGGTGCTTTCCAATTCCAGGAGTCTATCTTCTCGGATTTCTATTTGCTTAACTTCCTCCCTGCGTTTGCGCGCTATAGCATTTTGTATCTTACCCCGGAGCACTGCCTTATAAGCTTCCCAGAGAGTAACATGCGATGTCACCGAGCCTTCGTTTTCTTGGAAATATAGCTTAGTCTCCATTTTGATTATTTCCCTAATGGACTTGTCCCGGAGCTCCCACGAGTTTAGTCTCCAGTCAGGTCTTTTTCTGTTACCCTTGCCTCCCACAGTCAGGCAGAGAGGCGAGTGGTCTGATATGCCTCTCGCCAGGTATGTTACCGTATCTACAGCCTGTATTTCATCCGCTGGGGCAAAGAAGTAATCCAGTCTGGAAAAAACCTTATAAGCCCCGGAGAAGTAGGAATAGGTGCGGTCCAGTGGGTGGTGTTGTCGCCAGAGGTCGAGAAGTCCCAGAGAGTCCGCAAAGTCTGCCAGCGGGGTAGGAATACGTGTCCCTGTGGCTATGTGTGTTCGATCTCCATTTGGGTCAATCACATCATTGAAGTCGCCTCCGACGAGGTGTGCGGGAGCGCATGATTCTAGTAATATCTTAGCAATTGCCTCTAGAGTTTGAGTTTGCAGTCATGGTGGGGCATACACACTAATTAGCGTGAGCTCGCGTCTGCCCCAGTACCCCTGGACGGTGGCAAAGGTCCCGTTGGGGTCTATCCATGTTTTAGTTGTGTGGAAGGGCGTTTTTTTTTAAGAGTATGGCGACACCACGTGCTCCCGGGGAGAATCCCTCGTGTGCGAGGGTTGTGTAGGTCCCCCTTAAAATGAAGGCGCACTGTGTGCCCCGAAGATGAGTTTCCTGCAAGAGGACGATGTCAGGTTTAAGCCTCTTAAGATATCTGGTGACCAACCCCTATTTGATTTTACTGCCTAGCCCATTGACGTTCCATGTCAGTGCTGTGTACAGCCCGTCGTTGGTATGCATGATATCGTTTTGTCATAATGTGTGTAAGTGGGTCTATCCTTGACGCCTGACCTCTGTTTCTGCCTGTCTTGGTACAACGCTTCTGCTTCTGGCTACGTTGGGAAAATAGTTAATAAACAACCTGTGAAACTCTTTCAACCTAACCCTATCCCCCCATCCCACTCTCTCCCACTCCCTACGCCTATTCCCAAAACTATCAACATGGCAACTTTGGCGTAGGATCCGTTTGAGAGGTCTGTCGTCCCACCCATTCCCCAATCCCACTACGTGTTAATCAACACAATAAAGGATATGAGACTTCAAGAGAGAGTTCCGCTCAAAAGCATGGAGCGCAGTAGTGTCTAGGGGGGGTTTGTGGCAGATCCACCCTCTGCCTGCCAGCGGCTCAGCCCTTGTCGTCACCTTCTTCACCGCTCTTCTCCTGCTGTTGGCATGTGTCTGCTTTACTCTGTTCTCCGGTGTCCTGTTCTTCGAGCCGATTAATGTTTCCGAGGAGTGGATGATCACTGTCCGTGTCCTTATGGGATTCCTTATCAGATTGATCTGCATGAGTACTGTCTCTCTGACTGGTATGGTTTTTCCCCCTGGCTTATCTTGAGGTGAGTCTTCATCGGATTCCGACCGCATCTGCAGCCCGGCTCTGCGCTGGGATTCCCTCAGCGGGGTCTCTGTCCGTTTATTGTGCCGTCCCCTGAGCAGCTGCCGCTTCTTTACTCTCTGTGGCATGGGTTCCCACTGTGTTAGCGAGCCTGGAAGTTGCATCGCACTAGCTCTTACGTCTTTTTGCCGTATCATGGGGTGTTCCTCTATCCAGGCCCATGCCTCTTCTGGGGTCTGGAAGAAGTGCGAGGTGTCTTGAAAAATAACCTTAAGCTTAGCAGGGAAGAGGAGCATATACTGGATCTGCATCGCTCTTAGTTGGACCTTCACTGAATCGAATGACCTCCTCATCTTCTGCACTTCCCTAGAGTAGTCAGGAAAAATCATGATTTTAGCATTGGCGAGCTTAAGTTCGCCCAGACGTCGCGACTTTCTGAGGATTATATCACGGTCCTGATAGTTCAGGAATCTTGCAATTAAGGGTCGTGGGGGGGCACCAGGTGGTGGTCGCATATTCGGCATTCTGTGGACCCATTCAATGATAAAGCAGGGCAAAAACCTGGCCGCGGCGAGGGAGTCGCATAACCACGACGTCAAGAACGCCAAGGGTCCTCTGATCCCTCTGGGAACCCAATAAAGCGTAGGTTGTTCCTGCGTGCCCTGTTTTCCGCATCGTCTACTCTCCATGTGACCTCTCTCATTGTTGCCTTCAGGTCTTTAACATCCAAGAGTAGTTTGTGCATCGTATCTTCCACCTCTGAGATGCGAGAATCAGCATGGGTTACCCTTTCTGCAATGTTGCGCATGTCTTGGCGTAGAAGGGAGACCTCAGATCTAATTTCTGCCATTTTGCCCTCTATGGCATTTCTTGAGGCGTGAATCGCCTGGAGGATCTCCCACCGCTGCCATTGGTGGTGGGAGTACTTTTGCGTATTTATCTAGTTTGCCCTGCTTCTGGGTTTTTGGTTCTTTGTCTCTTGCCATTGTGTAGGAAGCTGAGTTGAGGCCCTCAATACATTAAAGGTTGGTTCTCGTCGGGGGGCTCCCAGTTAGGTGTCTCAGCGTATCGTCTGTACTCTCAATAGTCTTGCAGCGCCCCTATCTCAGTGTCTCCAGATTCTAAGGAGAAGGATATCAGATAATGTTGTTGCCTTTCCCTTTTGACCCCAGTGTTCAACGTTGCATGCCCCTGCTCTGGGATTTCAGTCACCCGTTTATCGCTCAAGCTGCTGCGCGGGAGTGGTTCATCTGTTTATTCAGGAACTGCGCAAAATTGTGTGTGGCAACGCTGCACTGCCCTCTGGGCCACAGGTCTGGCCGTCGTCTGGACTCTTTAATCAAGGAAGTAAGTCCCTCCTCTTAGCTAGGATCTACCTCGTATGGTATTATAATGGCTGGGTGTCATCCACTGTTTAACAGGGGGGGACCCAACCCTGCTCACTTCAGTCTATACAGTATACAGCTGTTCCTGTTGTGCGCTGGCCAAGCCCACAGTCACATAAACTCTCCACATTGAAATCAGGCAGTGGTTTGCACGGCCTCTGCGCTCAGGCCGGTGATTTTCAGGTCGCGCACACCCCGGGGTTTGTAGTATTACTAATCAGACTCTTGCTCCCAAGCGCAGCCCCTTTCACCTGCGCCTGAGGCGATCCCTGATTTTCCGGAGTGATTGGGTCCTGTGTCCCTTCCGATCCGTTCACAGGAGGTCTTTATTGCAGCAGAGCCCAGGGTCAGGGCCGATCGTGCTATCTCTTTTCGAAAACCTCCAGCTTTGTCTGGCAGTGCGTCACCACTCTAGTGTGGGCGTAGGCTAGGCCCAGACTCCCACCATGCACTCCCGCTATTCACTTGGCGGGGCCGCCTCTTATGTGCGCCGCTGCCCAGTTCTCCTCCGGTCGGGCCGCCGCAAGGTGTCTCGCTCCCTGGTGGGCAGGAACAGGGAGAGGGGGGCTCCCGGCAGTCGTCTACCCTGAGGCACCAGCACCGGCCCAGCCGGGGGAGAGGCCACCGCTGCCCAACTTACTCTGCAGGTTTGGCCCATCACTCTGGGGAGATGAAGCTCCGGTCGTGCGGGTCGCCCCCCACACCTGACTTTCTTGCGGTGCTCGATCCGTGGGGCTGACACCAGTACGTCTTCTGGCAGGGTCTCGTAACTGCGATGCAATCCGCTGAGGCCGCCGGCTCGCGCAGTCGCTTCCCTCCGTGCCTGGTCGCATCGTAGGTTTCTTGTCTGGAGCAATTGGCAGCAATAGAATCACCATGGACACCTTCCTACTGTGCAGAGGGGTAAGGAGCACCGAAGACAAGCTGTATATACAGGCGAAGAAGGTAGGATTTTATTGCAGGATAAGTGTTCGGCTGCCGGAGCGGAGTGGAAGAGGTGTGGTGCAGCGGCCAGGGCAGCTGACTTCGGAGCACAGGGCTCATGGTTCGATCCCCGGCTCTAGCGGCAGCTCAGCTCAGCACCTTGTGACTCTGGGCAATAGCTCACTTAATTTCCACGATGGCCCCCAGCGCCTTGAGACCCGTAAGGGTGAGTAGTTCGCGCTTTACAAATACGGGTTTAGATTTAGATTTTAGAGCTCCGGCACACGCAGCTAACCGGCCATGTTGCTGGCCCCGCCCCCAAGATTCTTCACCATTCTTAATGGACTCTTTCAAAGGTACATGCAGAGGGCCTGAGCACTGACTTCTCTACTGGAAATGTCATCCACAGGACTACAACCTGTTAAATGTACTTTGGTATCAGCCCACATTCTGCATTAACTGGTCTAATGTTAGGAAAACAGTGGTGAAATCCTGTAGATACAACGTTGATCCCATGAATCATGTGGTTCAGTGCTACATAATGTGCTTAATATTGCACACATTGTGAAAATAGTTTTTCCACATCCCTTGTGGTAGCAAAGATTTGTATTTTCCAGTACTGGATGTCACATCAGGCTCTGAAGAGCGGCTTTCCAACCTGATAAAAAGGTTCACCCATGATCAGCTTACATGCAGGTTTCTTGTACAGGTGGTCATTATCAATTGAATCTGGGATACTATCTTACTACCTGTGACTCTTTTTGACAGTGCACTTAGTGCTTCTGTCTGAAACAGTTACTCTAGCAACTTTTCATCAGTCGACCTGATGGCATTGATGCTGTGTATTTACTTATCTGTTATTTCACCTACTTTTGATGGCCCTGTCATCCTGTCTGTTGCTGAAGTTGTATCTACTTAATTCTTTTGCATCTTTCACCTCACTGCATGCTTCTTCTCTGAATCTTCAGTTATTCTCACCTGTCCTACATCCCTTGGTAGCAGTGTGTATAATATAAATCCTTTCTCAACATTTTGAAGAAAGGTAACCTAACTGAAGATTCTTTATGTACACAAAGTAATACCAAATGTTCGCTATAGAAACAATTGAAATTACCTATGCAGCAATCGATCAACAAATAATGATATTGCAAAGGTCCTTGTTTGCCCTGAAAAGGACCACAAATTAGAATGGTCTGAAATGCATTGACATCAAGTGAGGCTATATAGGAAAAGACAAAAGACTGACCAATGATCAACAGCCAATAGAAGAAATCATGTTTCAATCTCCATCTTTGACACATTGCCTCCAGTTGACAATTAACACACACTTTCAATATTTGTGTCGTGCAATTTGAAGTATTTAGTTAGGCCTGTCAGAACTTACATTTGTTGAAACTTATTTTTAGTTTTTTCTTCCTCAATCTCTACAGTATTTGAAAGAAAACAAAATATAAGATAAAGTAATAATTCATGATCCTCATGTGATTCTTCCTTAATTAAAGACAAATATAAATGGAATTCCTTTTACATTTGATACAGGTGAATATTCTACAAATGGCCTTCGAGATCAGTGACATATCGGTTTAAATGGAATTTATCTCCTGATGAGGATACCTCAGTACCTAATAGTTGTCTTCTTTGAGTTTCTTTGTCCCTATGTTGTCAGTTGCAAGACTATTTTCTCCTCTTCTCTTCTTCCAACCTGCCTCTCTCCTTTTTAGGTCGAGCCTAGAGCCAGCATGCAAGCGCTGCTCTAGGGAAGATCTGGGGTAGTTCAGTACGTGAGGGAAGCCGCACCCACTGCCCGCCCATTTTTTCATTGGCTTGTGTCTTTGTCCTTCGTAAATGCTGTTTTATGATTCATTATGAGGCTTGTTAGTCCCTCCTTATGACGGCCATGTCGTCATTTGTCACCTCCCATGGCTACTGGCCCTTTTACTTTGAGTGTGACTGGGTAGGTGGACTGTGAGCACTACTTTGTCGCCCCCTTCTCCCCCTCCCCCCACCAGCACTCCCGCTGTCCATGCCTTCTAACCCCCTCCCCCACTCCCTTTGTCAGTGCCCTCCCCCCCACCCTCCCTCCCTCCTGTTGTCCGTGATGCAATAGGTCTTGCGTAAATGCGAGTCCTATTGCATTGCAAATGCTTGTTTCCACTTGTGGGGTGTTGCGGACGGAGGCTCCTCTTCATGTGGAAGGGGTGGCAGACGGGGGCCCATGTTTGGGGGTGCACGCCCTTCGAAGGGTTGTCAGCCAGGACTCATGATCGTTTCCGGGCCGTGCGCCCCCTCTTCCTGCTTGCGCCGAGCCCAGGCCCCGCCTCTGGAGTCAGGCCGCTGCTCTCAGTGACGTTACAAACCTTACTCAGGCCGTCCCGACGTGGCTCTCTCGAAACTTCGAGCTAGACCAGATGGCTGATTCCGCAGAGAAGGGCTTCGTGGCCGTGCCCATGAACCCCGAAGACCCCGAAGTGTCAAGACCCGCTGCCGCCCTACTCGGGCACCCTGAAGCAGGGCCATCCCCTCCACCCTATGTCTTGCAGCCCTGCTCCGTGTCCGCGATGAGCTCCATCCACCCCGACACGGTGCAGCTGACGGAGCCCACAGCCCTGCCACCCAAGGACTACGTGCTCTGGTCTCTCTTCAATGCCATGCACTGTAACTTCTACTGCCTGGGCTTCGCCGCTCTCGACTTCTCCGTCATGGTGAGTTTGGCCGCAGCGAGCATGGAATCTCTTTCGTCCACTCGCCTGCTTTTTGCTTCACACACTCGGTTTCCACCCGAGTCAACTCATCATAGTTTTATCATCTCACTTCATTATTAACTCCGCGTTTCTTTCTTACTACCAATTATTTTCTCATTGTCACTTTCTCTCCTTTACTCTCTAAACTGTTACTTTCCGTTACTTTTTCACTTCCTTACCCCGCATTACTTTCTTACCCCCCTGCTACCTGTTAGTGTCTCACACTCACTTTCACTCTCTGACTTTCGACTATTTTCTCCCTGTTATGTTCTCGCTCGCCTTTACTTTCTTATTATCTCTTAATTCCCTTTATGTTCTCACTCATTTTCTTCCCATCCGTTTTCTGTCCTCCTATTGGTCCAATCTGATTTTCTTCCCCTCTCGCTTCTTTTATCTCTCATTTCATCTCTACCTCTGTGACCTCACTCTTTGCCTCCTTTCTTTCTTTTCTGTATAATATGTGGGCTAAAGTACCCCCTAATGTACATTACAAGGCAATTGCAAGTCACCTTAGAGTTCATGACCACATTGAGGAACTCCACCTTTGGCCTCATTTCTCTATATATATGGTCATGGAACTCCTCAGTGACTTTCAATATCCTTATTATGAGCGGCAGGGGGTATTTTATTCCTTATAATTAAGTCTTCCGGTTTTCCATTTAAACAGATTTTTGTATATAAATAAAGACAGAAAAATATTTTTCCTTTATATTTATAAATAGAAACAGAAAAATGCCAGTAAATATGTTAACTGAGAGACTTTTTGTAGCTACAATAATGTCACGTGTTTGCCTTTGTGGATTGGTCAACCAGGTTTCAGCTGCTTCCAACGCTAGCTTTTTGTTAGGGATCCCCTGTGAAATAGATACAAAAGAAAAAAAAACTTTTGCTGGAAATGTCATCTTTTTCTGACATATTTCTCTTCCAAATTGCAGCCTCAGGACGGAGAAAAAACAGAAGGAAAAAAACGTTAAAAACACGTAAAAATAAATAAATAAAGCAAGATACAGTGGTCACAAAGTGGCCAGATTGGTTTTATTCACGCTCAAACATATTAGCACCACTTTACAGAGTTTGCCAGTTAAGCGCTACTTTCGTTTTCTCCTCATTCTTTGAACAGCATTGTTTTCCCGGGTTGGGAAGTGCACCATTCCTGGAGGTACTGCAGTAGGTTGTTGCCATAACAAATGCAGTTGGTAAGGGGCCATCAGACCTCCTTTTGTTGTAGTATCCTAGCAGGGAGCTATGGGGGTTGGTAGGATACTCACACCTAAAAGCAATGGAGGGAAATCAAATGCACACAGCTTATCACTTCTCAGGTACTTAAGAGAGGCATGCTTTTTACTTTCTTCAGTCCATGTATATAAGATATAGGCATGCACTGTAGGAGTCCTTCATAGCTCACTGTGCTATATTAGAAGGAATACAATTTATGAACTGCAAGTAACAAAAGGATCTTTTTGTTACAAGTAGTAACCCATTTCCCCATCTACATAAATCTATCTAAACCTATAACAACCAAGTGTGCATTGTCTATTTAAATAAATGTGAAAAAATACTAGCTGCAGCGACTTTTTTTTGCTTGTTATAAAAATAAGTGTGGGTAAATACAGATCAAATAACTAAAAAAATAAATTAAACACATGAAAGAAGCTGTTAGATATTTGTTGCAAAAAGATATTAGAATCAGTTTAATACAAGTCAGTTTTTTGAAAGGAGGCACAGAAGCTTGGAAGGAGTGGAAACATGCTGAAAGATTCTAACTTTTCTATAATTACCTAAGCAGTGCAAAAAAATAAAAAATAAACATGTTGCCATAAATATCTCCTTTCTGCTTGTCACTATACAGCTAGCCATTCAGTTTGTTACTTGAACTGCTGCTGCACCCAACTGTAATAAGTTATTACCGTTGAGTTCTAACTTATTTTCTTTATAATAGAGAAAATTGGGTGCGTATCAAAGAAATTAGAGACATGTTTTTATACAGAGATTGCAGAATGCCATGTATTATAACAATAGTAATACTGTATAATAGAATATAATTCCTTTTGCACTCCTCCTCTCTATTCTCCACTTCCCTCCTGTACTCTTTTGTCATTCTCCTCCTCTTCCTCACTTCCCACTCTTTGTTTCTCTTTACCTCTCACTTTGCCTTTCTGTATCTACCTTCCTCCAGACCATATCTCCTTCCTCCCTTTTTCTTTTGCGCACCCTCATTTTACATATTAACGTGCTTATGCACATAGACGGGCATGCAAATAAATACACAGACACTGATACATATCTGTACACATTTAGCACACATGCTTGTATACATACCTAACCTGTTTATAAATATGCACACCTACATGCACGTACATGTGCATTTGCCCACAATAAAATGTATACATGTAGGCACTTGTATGCACAGGCATGGGCACCCACATACGCAATCTGTTACACACATGTAGCTATACATCTGTTCACACTGTCAAATATGCATGCAAATCTGTGCATGTGTACCCAACATACATATGTAAAGTACAGAGCCATATGCAGAAGCAGACATACCAGTATTCACACTTACCTCAGGCACATGGTAGACACACATTCTAGAGTATACAATTATGCCCACCCAAACAAACATATGTATGCACATGCACAAATATACACAAATGTACACACAGACATATATATATATATATATATATTTAATTTTGTCCTCCTAGCACCTCAAGTTCGCAAGCACCCTCTTGATCCATCCACTCCCTTGCCTTTTTCAGGGTCCTTTTTCAGGCAATGCCAGGGCCGAGGCACCTGCCAACACCATGCACCTGAGACTGACCAAGAGGTATAATAATCGGACGTCACAGACAACAATCCAATTCCAACAATTTCCAAACTGACTCGGGTTCTGCCTTAGCCCTATGCCGACTGACTTGTTGTCCATCTCCCTAAAGTATCTCACTGAGTTCCACCACCCCTGCACTGTTGGAGGCAAAGATTGACATCACTGCTTACATATCTCCCTCCTTGCCAGAAGAATCAAATAAAATATTAACAATCTTTGAAGTTTCGATAGGCTCCCAGCACGGGGGATCTTGCTGTACCACACCGAACATGACCAATGTGTGGCTTACCTCCACATCCCGACCCAAGATGTCAGAAATTGTCTTACCAACGGTCTTCCAAAATTCAGCCAGGGTGGTGGGACAGCTGGCGAACATATGATCATCGTCTGCTTCGCAGGCTCCACATCGCTTACATCTGGAATCCCCATCACCTCTTATCTTCGCCAGCTTCACCATGGTCCAGTAGACTCTATGCAAAGTGACGAAGTGGTTTCTCCATAGGGTAGCAGATTTTATCACCGTATAAAGCATGCTTATAGATATTTGCCATACTTCTTCCATCTCCCCGCATGACAAGTATCCTTCCAAAACATGATAGGGGGGGGTCGCATGCCTTCTTCCGCTGCTGCCACCATGTATCCATACCAGCATGAGACCTTCTTCCTTGGTTTCAGATCCAGAAGATCCTTTTCCATAGAGTTTCCCTCAACTTCAATTCTACCCTGACTTCTAAGCCAGGTATTAATCTGGTAGAACTTGAGCCTTACTGTACTAAGGCCGGGGTAGAGAGACCTCTACCTAGGCCGAGAGGGTAGGGAGGTATATTGGGTGTGGATACGTCCACCCGATTCAGACTATAAACTACTGAAGGTATCCCACCCAGTGTATTGGGGCTCAGCGCTAAACTCTCGTGGCGTTACCCGCTCAACGCGGGAAAGGAAGCACTTCCTTTTCGTTTAGTAACCCTCACACACCCTAGTGGTGTCATGCTTCATCATCGGGTTCACCCTGACTCCTAAAGGTCCATGAGTTCACCTTGGGTGACCACAAATCATCACGAGTGTTTAGAGTCTGAGCACATGAGTAGTTTATAGAACTTGACCTTTGACATTCTTGAACCATGACAGTGTACACATATATATAATGTATTGGCATTTACATAGTGCTTGCTACTCCTGGCAAGACTCAAAAGCACATGAATATGTATACACACACATCCGTTCAAATATGGGCACACTCACTAGTGTATAAACTGCCCAACACAAACACAGTCACACACATGAGAAGGGACAGTGGCTAGAGTTTAAACACACTTTAACTCGGCCCTTACAACCCCACCAGTGCAGGAGCTTTCACAAAAAAAGTTTGCGCTATAGCTCAAAACGCTGAATTGATTTATACCAAACTTGGCATGAAAGTAGAGCCTTATACCGAAGGCATGCTTTTGTTGATTTAGTATCAATGTGTTCTGTAGTGTTGGAGATACAAGTGTTTAAAAAAGTTGGCAAGTGGTCTATAAAGGGTTAACACATATGCATATCTCTTCCATTTGGGATCTGCAGTTCCCATGCAAGTCCAGAAATTGAAAACTTTCAAATCTGCTGTTCCAAAGTTGTAACCGTGGATCTAAGACCTCTGATAGACATGTGTATGACAAAAATTTCACTTTGAAAAAACATGTCAGGATGCAGGGCAAGGTCCCTGCGTCATGCATAAAAAAATAAAAGGTGTTATGCTGGAGCGGCGTGGGCACTGTCTGACTCCTAGGTTAAAAGTGAGGGGATCCTAAAAGGGTCTCTCTTTGGGGAAATAAAAAAAAAAGCATTTGCAATGCAATAGGTCTCGCATTTACGCGAGTTTAAGCTTTTGGCATTGTAAATGACAATGCCTATTATTTTTGTTTTTTAAAACATAAATAAAAGGCATTGTCATTTACAATGCCAGTAGCTTAAACTCGCGTAAATGTGAGACCTATTGCATTGCAAATGCTTGTTTCCCAACCTTCCTACTCATACCTCTGTGATGACGGATATTTCACAAATCTTTATGGAGCGTCAGAGTCAGGATTCACTTATCCTTTGGCTGTATCCTAAGCCCAGGGGTGTGCAGTCCCCTGCAGTGCAAGTTCCCCCCACCCCCCCACAGCCAATCAGGGGTTCCCTAAGAAATTAGTGGGCCCCCATTCAGCCAACAGTTGATAAATCAGTGAAATATTGGACGCTCTGACCCCTCTTCACATTCAGCAGTGGTGCCCTCCATTTTGCGTTATACCACTGCCTGTGTCATGCATGCACTTTGTTGATGCTACTGTGTACATATGCTATACGGAATGCTGTTTGTGTTTATTCGGAAAATCCTAACTAAACCTTTGCAGTCCAAAAAAAGAATAAAAGCCAATCTTGAGTGATAATGGGGAAACAAGATCACTCGATCTAAGGTCATAGGTTAGATACCTAGGACCTTCCTCAATATTTGCATGTTGGAGCACCTGCATCAAAAAAGAGTGTTACATCACATGCAGTATTCTGGCACAGGATGTGGCACAGATTCCAGAAAGAGACCGCGAGGTTGACAGCCGTTCTTCAGAGTTCACAGAATAAGCCCGTGCTTTGCAATCAAATGTCTGTGGTTAAGGTTGTGTCAAAGTACACCTCCCAAGGTATTTGCCTGGTGTGGAGTGGATAGATGACCGACTTCGGCCAGTTGACTCAGAGGCCAGCCACAGAGGCAAACTCTGGTAGTGTATCTGGAATGGGTGTTAAGTCAGCTGTGACGTCACGATCATAGAGGAGTGAATCATCCATGTACAGGGACACTGCATGTGTCCTGTCCGTTAGTGGGATGCCCCATCCCAGGGCATACCCCCGCAGGCATGTGGTGAGGGGCTCCATAGAGAGCGCAAATAATAGGGGGATAGTAGGCAACCCTAGCGTTTTCCTTGCTACACTGCAAAAGACTCTGATATAAGGCGACGCAGGCAAATCCGAGACATTGGGCTATCATACAGTGGCTTAGTGTAGGCTAAGAGTGTAGGTCCCAACCCCAGGCGAGCAAGCACAGCAAACAGGTAGCACCAATGTAGGGTATCGAACGCCTTTCCCAAGTCTAGCATAAGGCATGCCGCCTGTGGGAATCACCCTTTTATTTGATCTTGCACATGAAAGAGTCTGTGGAGGTTCTGAGAGGTGCTTTGGCCTGGGATGAAGCCGTTCTGAACACAGTGTACTAATCCCGGGAGGATCTCGGCATAGAGGGTGGCTACAATCTTACCCAAGATCTTGTAGTCAGCGCCAAGTATAGCAGTGTGTCTGTATGATGCTGATTGCATGGGGTCCTTGTCTGGTTTTGAGATGAGATCAGTAGAGACTTGCTTAGGTAGTGAAGGAGTTCACCACTGCTCAGCGCTGCTCTGTACATTGCTGCTAACCTGGGCAATAAAAGGGACAAGAAAGGGTGATAATATTCCAGAAGTAGACCGTCTATCCCAGGACTCTTATTTTGAGCAAGGTCACAGATCGTCTGTTGTACATCTGCAGGCGTGACATCCAAGTCCAGGGCAGTCTTTGTGGAGGCTCAGATCCGGGTAAGCAGAATACCAGCCAGGAATCAATTTGGGCACTCCATTTATGCGTTCGGCTGTACACTATGTACAGCTGAGTAATAATCGTAGAAGGCCTGCAGCATATCAGCTTGAGAACAAACTGAACCACCTGCGAGTGTTATGACCTCGGTTATAGGGTGAGTCGTCGGTCCTGTTGGACAACCCCCGCCAGAAGTCGACTCAGTCTATAGCCCTTTCGGTGAACTCAAGCAGCTTAGGCCGCAAAATTGTAGCGATGCAAGTTCTCCAGAAGAGCTGCATAGGTGAGTCTGGTGTCTACTAGCTGCAGGGTGAGTGTGGGATCGGCATCCACCACTGTGCTAAGGTCCACCAGGATGTTTCAGTGCTCCTTATATCCCTCTCAAGAGTCCTGCGCACTCCGGCAATCTGTTGAAGGCATGTACCCCAAACAACCACTTTAAAAGTGTCCCATTCCAGAATCCTGGTGGATGCAGTGTTGTGGTTGTCAGTAAAGTATTGCCTGATGTAGACCTCCTGCTCCTTTCGGAACACCTGATCCTCGAGGCAGTTCTGTGGCAGCCTCCAGATGGGTGTTGGGGGTAACGGAGATGCCCATTTAAGATCCTTAGAGTGCACATCATGATCAGAAACTATCCTGCCCAGATAAGGTAAGGTAATCCTGTGGTGTGCCCAAGTTCGAGCGCATTTCTGTCAGGGTATGTGAGGGGTTTGAGGCAACGGGGATTGGTCCTGTCTAATATAAGGTTTAATACGCATTTATAGTCTCCACCTAGAATCCACGGTGTCGCTGTGCTATGTGCAAGTGTGGTGGAAAGGGTGTCCCAAAATGTCCCTTGATCAGTGTTGGGTGCGTAAACACTGCCCAGAAGGACAGGCTGCCCATCTGGATGGCTCTCCAAAAGGCATAGCATCCATCTTTGTCAACCGCTTTGTGGGTTTCTTGAAAGGGGACACCGGGGGGAACTCACACCAGCACGCCACATGCATATGCTGAGTTCAGAACATTTTACCCCCAGCACATATGTAAGTGGTCTTGCTCCTTCGCTGTAATATGTGTCTCTTGTAAAAAGGCTATCTGCGCCTTCTGTCTTTTGATGTAGGAACAAACAGCATAGCACTTCCTGGAGGAGTGCCTGCCATGAAAATTGAGTGTAAGAAATCGACAGTCAGAGGTTGGAGCACTGATCAGTCCTGTGTGATACGGTCTTGGGGCATGGGCTGCCCACAGTGCGATCTTTCTGCCAATGTCCCAATGCCATGCTGTGTCTGTCTCCCTATATGGCAGGGTGATAGGGAGAAAAGTGGTGAGGGAAAACATCTGTAACTGGGGAGGGAAAAGATCCCAATGATGGGAGCCTATCGCAACTGGTGATTTGCCCAAACCTAACATATATAGTGTGCCTTAGTGTATCATGGGGGGAGAGAGAAAAAGAACAAAAGGCAACGTTTATACCAACAGTGCATTAAAGAGCCCATCTCAGTCCAGGGTTATAACTGCCGATCACAGCAAGAGCTCGCCTAGTGTCGGCACGATGGCAGGTGACTGCCTACAGTGGAGCCTCTAGTGCGGGTGGCGAAATCAGAGGGTCTGCTGTTTGGAGGTCACCATCGGCAGGTGCTGTGAGTCAACATGGGAGTAATCAGAGTGGAAAGAGTCCTCCTCAGAAGAGAACAGCTGCGGGCCCTTTTCGATTTCTGTGGCTACCGGTTGAGGGCCTACGTTTGCTACAGCTTGAATGGCTTTCCGGCAGTCCGTGATGATCTGCTCCAGATTGGGGGAGCTGGCAAACGAGGCCGTGGAGGGGAGTCCCCACCATGTCCTGCCCTGCCTCTTCCTCTGGCGCCCACCACGTGGTCCCAGGGAGCCCACCACATGCCCAGGAGGATTCTCTTTCTGATTTCCCCTAAGCCACTTTGCCCAGTCCCATGCATCCTTGGGGTCTGTGAAAAATGCAGTGGTGCTGTCGGAGATTATCATGAGGTCGGCGGGGAACAGCAGAGAGTATTGCAACCCTTGTTGACAGAGACAGCGTTTGACCTCCAGGAAGGAGGATCGTTGCTGCTGAGCATCGTGTGTGTAATCTGAAAACAGCATTATTGTCTTGTCCTCCACTTGAAGAGGTCCCACCTGCACAAAGTATTGCATCCCTATCCTTGAAGTGGAGACATTTTGCTAGCATGGGGTGTGGGGGGTAGCCCGGCGGTGGGCGCCTTGCTAGGACACCAATGAGCCATTTTCAGAGAGTAGAAAGCGGTATGGTCAGAGGCCAAGTGAAGGACTGAAACCAGGATTCCAGGTAACTGAGGGGATCTGACCCCTTGACACCCTCCGTGAGACCCAGGAGGTGAATGTTACTTCTCCAGGAGCACCCCTCCAAATACTTTGCCCTGTTCTCTAATTGTGACAGAAGGTCCTGCAGGTCGTTGATGGCGGAACAATTGTCCTTGGCAAGCAGGCACAGTGAAGACAGGACTTTCTCACCATCTGAGACTCTCTCTACAGGTTTGCAGTGGTCATCTTGGAGAAGTGTGAAGTCTGCAGCTAGGGATCCCAACCGGGCCTTCATGGTGACTCAGGAGTGATCAATGGCTGCCAGGACCCTATCTAACTTCTCCGACATGGTAAGGGTCAGTCCTCTCTCCTCTTGTGTGGGGTCGGTGGTCACAGCAAGTGGATCCTCTGAGAGCGGTGGTTGGGCCGTAACGGTTGATCGCAGTCAACCCATGTTACAGTAAGCACCTGGACCAACCCTGAGCAGCACAGGGGCCTCACACACAGGGGGGAGACTTCCCAGTACCCCCTGGCCCCCCATAAATGCTAATATCAATTTAGGAAACAACAGACCATCCCTTCAAGCTTTTCAAGCTATTAGCCTATACCAAACTCGCCATGCCACCCTTGCTGTAAAATCAGGTTCTCCATTTGACCCTTGCCCCCCTTATTCCTACATGCTATGATAGATACTGTTAATCCAGTCATCAACAACATAATAAATGCCTCCCTGTCACTAGCTGAAGTTACCAATGAATGGAAACTTGCAGCAGTCAAACCTTTCCAAAGGAAACAACTTGCTGATGCCACCACCCTCACCAATCTTCGACCCATCTCCCATGTCTAAGTAAGATTTCTGAAAGACTAGTTAACTCTTATCTCATGACTTAGCTGGAAGGAGCAAATATCTTACACCCCCATCAATCAGGTTTCTGGCCTCAGCACTCTACGGAATCAGCCCTCCTGTATACTGCTAAATCCCTTAAAGCCGCCCTTGACCAGGGAAAGAATGCTGTGTTGGTCTTATTAGACCTATCAGCTGCCTTTGATACGGTTTCACATGTCATCCTCTTGGACCGTCTCGAATCCTACGGTATCTCTCATCTCACCCTGGCCTGGCTAAAATCGTTCCTACAAAACCATAGACAAGTCATCACCTTTGGACAATACCAGTCAGCAGAAAAACATCTGCTCTCCGGGGTCCCACAAGGGTCCATCCTCAGTCCAGTGCTTTTTAATGTCTATATGGCCCCACTGATTAGTTTGATATCGTCCTTCAACATTGAGACCATCTCATATGCGGACAACACGCAGCTAATCCTGGTCTTAGATAAAGATACCACACTGGCTGAGGAAAATCTCAGTCAATGCCTCACAGCGGTTTTTCACTGGATGAAAGACAAGCACCTAAAATGTAATTCAGAAAAAACCGAACTCATGCCATTGGGGAAATGGAATATGTTTTATCCAAGTCTATGGTGGCCCTCTGACACCCCTTCTCTCCCCAACACAGTAACGGTAGCCAGGAATCTGGGGGTCAAATTTGACTCAGCATTATCCTTCCACCAGCAATCCTTAGCTGTGGCTGGTACCTGCTTTTACTTGATGAAATCACTTAAAAATGTCTTTGATTTACTTCCCAGTACAGCGAGACAGGCAGTCGCAGTGGCATTAATCACATCCAGACTGGACTACTGCAACAGCCTCTATGCAGGAGCAAACAAGTCGGTCCTACACAAACTACAGATGGTACAACACGCAGCAGCCTGACTAGTACTAAGATGGCCCAGGTGGTCATCAGCATCTGCTGCAATGGAAGCACTACATTGGCTACCAATCCACAAAATAATTTTGTTCAAGATCCTGATAATTACCTTTAGAATCTTTCATTCCTCAGGCCCCCACTATCTTCGGCCTAGATGTGCGCACTATGTACCACACCGTACTCTCAGATCATCTAGCGCAAATCTACTAAAAACCCCAGCCTTCAGATGTGTCTCTAAAGGGATGAAATCAATTGCAGTGATTGGATCCATGGCCTGGAACCAACTTCCCAACAACCTTTGCTTCATCCAATCAGAAACACTTTTCAGGAAGGCCCTGAAACCCTGGGTTTTTACGGCCCCAGATGCACTGTGCAGAGCGCTCATCTAAAACCATCTCTCCAGCCTCAGTCACCCTGTCTGTCAAGTGTTCCGCTTAGCGCCATGATGCTCCTCGGAGTGATAGCTGTGCTCTACAAATTCCATTTAATATAACATAATGCAGAGGCCTACACTCCCTACCCGCCTGCGCTGCCACACACCTTGGGCCTCGGGTCGCGTCGTTCTGTCGGGGGGAGGCCTCAACTATGGTAGCACCATGCGTCTTGTCCCAGTGACGTCAATTACAGGCCAGACACCCCTCCTTCATGCGGCACTGGGGAGGCACTTTCAACTATGCGCCGACTAGCGGGAAGGCCGGGCAGCCAGGACCTCACACCACGTGGGTCTTGCCGGATCCAGAGATCTTGACACACCCCGTCCCGGCCATCAATCAGGGGCTCCTTTGCTGCTCGTGTTGAGGTTCCAGGCCATCCTCATTAGAGAGGGGGTCTCAACAACAACACTGATACCTCCGCACCATGCAGCTCCCCTGCGCCGCCCCCAGCACGGCTCCGGCATCGCGGGTGAAGTGGCCATCTCACATGGGTCCCTGGTGTCAGGAGCTCCACCATCCTCTCAATGTGAGAACCTCAGGGTCATTCATTCCCCACCGCAGTGCAGCATTGTGGTGCAGCTGTCAGTATGTGGGGGTTGCGCCGGTCAGCGCCTTCCCGTGTAACTCAAGGGTGGCCTTCTCTCAATTCAGGGCCATGAAGTCTCCACCATGCCCCCAGCCCCCGCAGTGTCCCTGGATCCACAGCCTCTCAGGGTCAGTCGAGGGCAATCCTGGAGTGCCGGAGCGTATGCGGAGATCCAACATTGACCACCCTTGTTATTGTGCCATCATTCTACTGCTCTTTAGGCACGAATGATTGCAGATTCTCAGGCTGAGTGGCAGAGCACTACTGAGTTGCGTCCGCCATCTTGGCTGGCTTAGCCCGCCCCACCGAGGACAATATTCTATAATGCATTGTGAAGATGTGAGAAATTAGGGCGTTTACCTGGAGCCAGAGTTTGCTGGAAATGCATTGTTTGGTGGGAACGGGGAATGTAAGATTTGTTGCAAATGTTTTGGTGGAATTATATTAGTGTGTGTTCCGTAGATTAGTTTAGGGCATACACCTTCAGGAGCCCCTTTAGAGCCATTTCCAGAGAAGCCTCTATCTTTCAGAGAGCTTCCCTTTCTCACCTTTAAATTAGGTACATAGATCTTGCTGCAGAACTTTGAAGCAGACCTTTTGAATGACTGCTGACTTTGAGCTGAAAATACTTTCTAGTTTTTTCCTAATTGTCTTTGCTTGAGTATTATAACTTCATGCCTATGCATTCTAATTCTCTCATCAGAGCCCTTCAATTGGGTTTTTGAAACTGACACATTACCTTGCCTCATGAACAATTTGCCTCCTATGCTTCAAAACCCCATTAATTTAGGGATGTTCTTTTTTTTTAGAGTTTTATATAGCGCAAAGTCGACGCGAAGGTATCAGAGTGCTTTACATGAGCACCAGTTATGTTACAAACGGACAAATTCATTTTGGTAGGCACGAGGAGATTAAGTGATTTGCCCTGAATCACAGGATATAGGATCCTCTCCTATATGGACCACACTTGTTGCATTTTCTCTAATCAATTTGTAATTCTTACTAATGCAGTATTTTATCTTGTTTTGAAATATCGACTTATGGATTATTTGAATCTATAACAATGATGACTAAATGTAATTCTTACTAATCTATTAAATCAATTAGAATTAATTTGTTGATAAAACCCTTTAAAGTCACACCAACTTCTCTATTCCAATACTTGTGAAGCCCCAATTGGACTTAACTGCTTATGGTGTTTGATGTACAGGTTTGCTGCATATCATCTCTCCTTGTCGACAAACAAAGGTCCGTACGACAAATGGTGGGAGTTATTTAATGATTATATTCAACGTTTGAGGTACAAGAATCCCCGCTCCAGCAAACGTATTAACAAAGTCACTATAGGGCTCATTATGATGTCAGGCGGAATCAGTTCCACCAGACACCAAATCGTCATGGAGCCGCCTGACACACGGTCAGCGGTCCTGACCACCCCATTGGGATGTGACCGAAAACTGTTCAGTCGCATTTCCATAATTCACTCTGGGAGCATGCATTATGGCCATAAACCTGCCATAATGCATGCTCCCATAGTGAAATGGGAGGTGCCGTTCATCCCTGCACCCCATGGTAGGTGACCAAGGTGCTTGCCACAAGGTGCAAGGATCAACAGGGGGGCACCTTAGGTGCCCCCTCAGCCTCCAACCGGAGGCCATGCACCAAAGGGGGCCCTGCTGGGGGCCCCCTAACATGCTTTCTGACATGGTTTCCATGTCAGACAGACCGACATGGAAACCATGTCGACCGACATGGAAACCATGTCGGAAACCGTGATCCTAATCTCAGGGGCGGAAAGTTCACCCTTGAGATTACAGGCCGGATTCCGACTGGCGTCGGAAGCCA
This sequence comes from Calotriton arnoldi, assembly GCA_963921515.1. NCBI lineage: Eukaryota > Metazoa > Chordata > Amphibia > Caudata > Salamandridae > Calotriton > Calotriton arnoldi. The sequence goes on along the minus strand of CAWUFW010005228.1, from coordinate 928,956 downwards.
GCCGGAATGACTGGCGGATTTCCTTTCCGACTGCCTCCATCATAATGAGCCGGTCGGAAAGGAAACCGCCGGCCCATCACGGGCCCATCAAGATGCGGCCCTAAAGGCTCTGACCAAAGGTCAGAGTCTTAACGGGTCGTAACGTAATTGGCCCCTTAGTGTTATAAAATAACTGCAGCTTTCATGTCTTAATATCTGTGGCTTGCTAAATGTACTCTGTGCATCCCAAGTTTAAGCTGTGGAGATGGGGAACGAGCTGTGTTAGGCCCTCAGTTGCTGAAAGGCGATGTGCATATGTGAAATATCAAAGTAGTGGTTTTCCACATGCAAAGCAATTTTTAGTAGTTTTGAATTTTGCATAGGATCTGTAATGTCGTCATCTTTCAGAAAAAAACGACTTTCCATTTAAATTCAATGATGATGCCTTCAAATATGGGTAGCTTCTAAAACCACAGATCTTACCAGGGAATTCACATTATCCTCTTTCTATTCCATCACAAGCAAAAGAGAACTATGTAAACATCAATCGCACAATTTTTATTCAGTTTTTGCGTGGGGGCCCTTTGCTCTACAAACTGTACACACTCAGAAAGTCGGAATTGATTCACAAAGTGATCCTCCATTTACACAAGAAGTTGCCATTCTACAGCGACCAACAGAAGAAGAGGATGATCATGACCAACAATTCATTGAACAGGTCATTGAACAGGTCGTAAATGAATCATCACTGAAATCCAAACTTGAATCGAAACTTCTCTGTTTCAATTGCGGAGAATAATGATATGCACTTGAAAGAAAGCGAGGAGACGCTGAGTTAGGATAAACTGGGCTTTTACTTATTCGGAACATCAATAACGGGAAATCATTTAGGGGTTGATTATGATGGCAGTCGGCCAAGCGTCCAACCACCATCGTAATCCGGCCCTTAGATACTAACCCTGGGTGTAAAACTCCGCTCCGCTGGCGGAGTTTGCCGAGTTTTGCCAACTCCGCGTTCTGCGTAGAACGGGCAGTTGCTGAAAAACTCCGCACTCCGCAACAGAGCAGAGTTTTTTGTGTTGACGTACCCGAAATGCATTTTCACACGCGCGGGAGCAATGTACCGGGTACCTGCAATTGCTGACAATTTGTCCAAGCCGTCCGCGAGCGCCATGAGATTTTCTAGGCGGCCGCATGGTCCCGTGAGAGTTTGCGGTCGCCAATACGTCAATAGAGCGCACCAGCAGACTTCCAGAGGGGAGTTTGTGAAGAACGTGATCCCGAACATGCAGGATCTACTGCAGATGTAATCTGGAGAAGGCTCTCTCCCCAAACATCAAATCCTTCTCAAAATGACGATTTGGAGTAAAAAACTCCTCAAATTGATATTTGGCTATACTGTTTTGTGCAAGGAGTCCTTTTTCTTTATTTACTTTTTTTTTAAGAGGAAGGAAGTGTCCAGCTGGTTCCTCCCAGTGCTTTGTTCATCTTCTGGTCACTTTTCATTTGGATTTGGAGCTGGAAGGATCACTCTTTGTGTGTGCTGCATAATATATCATTGGATTTGAGGACTATTGGATTTGAGATTTCACAAGTAAGTTGGAAAACTGGTGTTGTTTGTTTGATTGGGGCCATGCACCTAAATTTATTGGTACTTTTCATCGATTTTTCTAAACTTATTGTGGTGGGTGGCCTGTAGTTTCAGTAGGGGCCTAGTTGTTTCTGTGTAAGTAATTTTTCTTCTATGATAAAGGAAACATGTTGCACAGTGCACTACATTTTCTCCATGTTTTGAAATCAATTTGCAATATTATTTATTTAATTTACTTTGTATGTAGCCCAGTAGTCTGCCAATTGGTATTCCTCAGCCAGTAGGCCCAGAGATACTCATGGGTGCATGAAACAACAACTGTTTCTGTGGTGTGTGTTGAATTTAAAACATCATTTAGGGCATGGATGGCATTGGATTAAAATACAAAATGTGTTTTTTTGTGGTATTTCACTTTTTTTCCCATGAGATGTGTTGTTTAGCTTTGTCTGGTGTGTGTGTTTTTAATAGTAGGCCCTAGCATTTACCTTGGCTCCCCATGTGGTCAGGGGCCATTTTGTAAATTCTGTGTCCATAGGTCTGCTTGTTGATTGTTTCCAGGCCTCCTGCTTGTTGTTGTGGCCATTTGGCTGGTGGCCATTTTATGGAGGCAGTCAGTGTGCTATTTTTGCCCTAAGCCTGCATGTCTTCCCTTTGTTCGTCTTGGCTTATTGCTTCTTGTTATGGTGGCCTGGCCATGTGACTGGCAGCCATTTTGTGAAGGCAACCAGTGTGCTTTTGCTATAGCCCTGCATTGTCTTCCCTTTGTAGCCTTATTGCTTACTGTGGTGGCCTGGCCATGTGGCTGGCGGCCATTTTGTGAAGGCAGCCAGTGTGTTTTTGCCATAGGCCTGCATTGTCTTCCCTTTGCAGGCTTATTATTATTGTTGCTTCTTGTTGTGGCCTGGCCATGTGGTTGGTGGCCATTATATAATATTAACAACAGGAGGACTTACTGGGGCCAGAACAGCCATCAGATGAGGAGCGCTGCTGCTGAAAGGCACCGCCAGCTCCCGTATCCACTTCGGACGACCTCGTCTGCATCTCCCTCTTGCCCCTGGATGCTGATGATTGTGTAAGACATAATGAAAGAGACAAAAAAATTATTGGTGTTCAATATTAAATCGCTCCAAAAAGATTATTTGGCAGGAAACTGCAATTGCAATAACATTGACATTTCATACAAACAATCTGATTCCTGAATCCTACACCTACCTAACCCGCGTATTCCAAAGACTTTGGAATGAATTGCAAAAAAATATTTGCTTCTAAGTTCTGATCTCATTTGCAAATCGCAATCATCTCAACCGCCTTTGACGGGCCAATAAGTCTGCATTTAGTCTTATGCATAGATGGACACTTGAATATTGCATACACCAAATTGGTTGGTTGCTTCTACTTGCTAGTCACTCAATATACGAACTACAAAAAAAAAAGGTTCTCTTAAGTGAGAGAGTATGTGGCCTGCTAAATTATTACTAATACTACTGAGTAACTATCTTAATGACAGGACACTGGACACAGGAAAGGAGTCTCTCTAGTCTGCATTACCTAACTTAAGTTCTTATATAATCTGCCCAAGCGAGCGAAAAGTTGCAAACAAATACGATTAGGTAGCGCTGAGCACCTGTCTAGAATAACGATCACGTGACATAATATAAGATTTTTAAACGTAACTTACCTGCATGTGAGCAGCAGCATTCTTGGTATTTGGGAAAAAAATATATATATTCGTAATAACATAGAAGACAAAATAATAATTATAATTAGCTACTCACCAAGCCCCGCGACCTCAACACCTAGAAGGTCCAGCAGGTCCTGCTCTCGGTCCAGGATAGGATGAGTGCGCTGGACCCCAGAGCAGCGATAAACTACCCGGCGCACCCTCGCCCACCGCTGGTGACGCTCCCGGATCCCGTACCTGGACCGAGGCCTGCCTCCTGCTGCCAGGGTGGAGGGGAGGTGGGGCTGCACAAAAAAAACAAGCGCTGCCACCGCCACCTCCACCTCCACTTCAGAAACCAAGGCCGGGGGCTGCACCCCTGCCAGTAGCCGCCTTCCGCAAGTAACGCTGCTCCTCTTTTCCTGGGTCGCACTCTCTACCATGATGCTGGGGGGGTGGGGGACAGAAAAGAAAATGTAAATAGTAAAAAATTAAGGGATGAGAAGAAGAAAGGAAGTAAAAAAAATGTGCAATGCAAGTAATATAGAAAAACAGTACAAAACACACTAAAAACACACAAAAAGTAGAAAACAACCCAAAATATACACTTAAGATGACACAGGGTAAGATAATAAATGAAAAAGATCAGAAAAAGGTTTTCAGAAAGAAGGAATGAAAAGATTAAGGCAGGATTGAAATAGGCCCCAGCACCATAACAGAGAGAAGAAAACAAGATGGCCACGCCCATGCGCGACCGCGTGGTGCAGTTCGCACAATATTTCCCCCCAAACCCGGAATCCGTGTTGCCGTACGGCAGAAACGTCACACAAACGGGTGGAACAAGCAACTCCGCCTGCTCGCGGAACTCCGAGTTTTTTTACCGCTTTGCGGAGTTCCGCATAGCGCCGCTATGCAAACTCCGCCCAGGCTTGATAGATATTAAAAATCTGTAGCCTGTAATCCCGCAGTCTGCGCGCACTGCCATACATTTCACACCTAACTCAGAGCTTGCTGACTTCGGCTCACACTTTGACCCACCATGACAGACACAGGTAATGGCGGAGACCTACTCCGCGTGTTATCATGGAATATTAACAGGTTATTAGATAGAGTTAAACGGACAGCAGTCCTACGATACGCCCAGCGCCAGGGAGCTGATATACTCCTACTCCAAGAAACCCACCTTATAGGTAACAACTGCCCCTTTCTGGCGCGATACAGCTATGTTAGAGTTTGGCACTCAGGGTTCACCCGAGGATCAAGGGCCGTGGCAATCCTTATGCGGTGCAACCTCCCCTTCGTGCTTATAAAGGCCACGTGACCCTCAGGGATGCTTTATGACCATAAGAGGAACTATAGGGGGAAACTCCCTTAACCTGGTCTCCATATACTCTCCTTCATGGCTGCTCTCCTCTACCCTAAAATGCACCATAGACCTCATTGCTTCTTTACCCCCAGGGCTGACAATTGTCGGTGGCGATTTCAACGCAGTTATGCACCCCGATCTCAACACCGCAAACGCCCCATCCACCACGAGAGTCACCCACGCCTAACTTTTAACAAACTGGGCAAGCACCCTAGGTATCTGAGACACCTGGAGAGTCTGGCACCCCCAGAGTAAACAATTCACACATACCTCTGCGACGCACCGCACACACGCGCAAATCGATTACGTCTTCATGCCCGCCCTTGATTTTCCAAAAATCAGAGACATTACCATTCTTCCTAGAGGTATATCAGACCACTCACCCATATTTCTGAGAGTAGGTGAACCCCCCGACACACTCCGCCCGACATGGAGGATGAACGCATGGTTCCTCCAAGACAAAGACTTTAAGAAAACTATAGGGGCAGAACTTCAACAATACTTTCTCCTTAACCAAAACTGTGTCTCCTCCCTGAGCACTCTATGGGAAGCGGGCAAGGCCACTATACGTGGCTTTGCCAAGGGCCAGCTCAAGATCAAATGCCTAACCCAGAACTCCCAAATAACTCTACTGGAAGCCTGGGCAACCCTCCTTGAGAACCGAGTGCCGGGGCGGCAAGATGACCAACAGAGCAGATAGCTTGCACTTCTAAGAGAGGAGACAAGCAGATCTCCATGGAGGCCGCTAAGCTACTGTGGAGATCCTCTGTAGCCAGGGTATATGGATGGGGAGACAAAAATGGGAAAATCCTCCATCGATTGGCCACATATCCCATGGCCAACCGCATAATCCCACAAATTAAGGATCTCGACGTCACTGTCCACCGCTCTTCCTCGGCGATGGACCAGAGTTTCGCCACTTACTATTCCAAACTTTACTCCGAGCATCGCCCCAAACTCTCTCTTCCAGAGCTAATAAACCAGGAGCTTCTCCACCTCCCCCGCCTCAACGAAGCCGAAACGGCCAACCTTGACCGTCCTATTACGCAAGACAAAATCAACGACGCCATATCACGCACCACATCAGGCAAAACTCCAGGCCCTGATGGACTCCCGCAGGAGTACTATGCGGCCTATCGCGAGACACTCATCCCACATCTCTTGGACATGTACGCCAAATCTGTGGAAAAGGGCTCATTCCTACCAGAATTGGATGCCGCCACTATCGTGGTGATCCCTAAAATACAACCTCCCTCAGTGCACTGTGCAGAATATTGCCCAATCTCCCTCATTAATGTTGAAGTTAAAATATTTGCATCAGTCTTAGCTAACCGACTGAAGCCCTATCTGACCAAGTTTGTCCACGCTGACCAATGTGTATTTATGCCATCTCGTGGTAGCAGGCACTGCCTTAGACACCTCCACATAGCCTTAGCAAATCGCCAATCTCTGACCCCTTACTTAGCACTTCTCCTTATTGATTTTGAGAAGGCCTTTGATTCTGTAGACTGGCGATATCTAGAGGACGTACTGACCGAGATGGGCCTGGGTCAAAATTTCCGCAAATTGGTTAAGGTGTTATACACCAGACCACAGGCACGAGTGCCCATCAACGGGGCGCTGTCAGAGCCATTTCCTATTAGGAGGGGGACGAGACAGGGTTGTCCCCCCTCTCCACTCCTGTTCGCCCTGGCGATGGAGCCTCTTGCATGCCTCATACGGTCCGACGACCGAATTAAAGGATGTAAATGGCCAGGCACTGATGAAGACAAAATCGCTCTATACGCGGATGATGTCTTGCTCTTTCTGGCCGAGCCGGCCCAATCTGGCCCTCACTGTCTTCAGGCTCTGCACTCCTTTGGACAAGCCTCCGGCCTGCACCTAAACCCTGCCAAATCCGTTCTAGTCCCTCTCCATATCTTGAGAGAATGTATTGATTGGCAATCCACAATACCTATTAGAAGGCAATCCTTTAAATATCTGGGAATCTGGGTGGCTCTGCTTCCTGACCTCGAATGGACACTCAACATCACCCCGCTGGTAAAGAGAGCCTGAGAGGACCTCCACAAATGGCAGACACTACCACTTAATCCACTGGGAAGAGTCGCTCTCTTCAAAATGATGATACTTCCCAGATTCCTTTACATAATTCAAAACACTCCATTCCACTTCCCACTGACTTGGTTTAAAGAACTAAACAGTCTGATCACTAAATTCCTTTGGGGCGGGCGGAGACCCCGCTTGGCCCTCTCCCAGTGCCGAATCCCATCCTTTGCCGGGGGTATGGGCATGACTAATTTATACCTGTACTATCTGGCAACCCGCTTACTTACGTTGCATGACTGGTTCAACAGAGGCTGGTCTGACCCGGCATCCAGAATAGAATTGACTGGCTAGGGCCTACCCAGGATTCAAGCGATGATGTATGGGGGACCTATCCCCAGGTCTATGCCCATGGTGATGCAGGTGGTCCTCCTGGCTTGGCGCGCCTCCTTGCACCACACCCAATGGTCGAATAGGTTGACCCGGTACACACCGCTCTGGCAGGGTTCCTGGCTTCGTGAGGTCAGCAATTTAGAGGGATTCAAGACCCGGGATCTCATTGGTATTTCGCAACTTGGGGACATACGTGGAATTGTGAGCAATGTGTGAGGTTTTATTGAGACTATGTATTGTTGGTGGATTTTCTTTATATGCAGCATGAAGATATTCTACAACTGCTGTAAAATGCTGCATTTGATTACTGCTGTTTTTTTTTCTTCTTCCTTCTTCTTGTTTAAAATTAATAAAATTGATTATCAAAAAAAAAGTCTGTAGCCATGCAGATTAGAGTGACAAAAGCTGCAACACCCAGAACAGACCTCAGTATCTGTCACTGCATCTTCAATTCATGAACTTGTAGAGGTGGTAAAAAGCAGAGACAAAACTTAATATAAGGTTTCCGTTCATAGCTCAGTACTGCACAATAATGAAACACATTTTTCACATGGTGAAGCGAACAAAATGCCTTGGACTGCCTTCTTGTACACTGGAGAAACGTGTGAAATAGTCTCTGCATTTCATCATAGCAGTCAGTAAGTAATGTTTTCCCCTAGGCCGAGATAAAATCTAAATTACTGGACAAATTTCAAATGTATTCGTTAAGTGAAATTTGTGAGATTTTACATTATGTGATTTTGCATACTTTTTAACTTGAGAGGGCGTTTAACTGAGATATTTTCTGCTCAAACCAGACTTTTGTCAGTATATTGTGTGATTTTTTTCAGGTTTTTTATGAAGTGTGGGCTCGTGTGTAAAAGTCATGTGAGATACCCACAAACAATATTTCACATTGAAAACTTAATTTTTTTTAATTTATGGGAAATGTCACAAATTCACGGAAAAATGACTCACTTTATTACTTGCTTACCATGACATCATTGCTACTGAAGCCCTTAAGTCACAGGCAATTTCTCAGTCCTGGAATCTATGAATTTGGCTCCCGCAGCAATCATAGTAACAAGCACAATCACATCCATTTCTTCTCTATAAAAAAATTGTGCAATGCATCAGCTTGTTTTGGAAGCTTGGTTATTTCATATTGTGGTACAGTGGGGCAGTGTAGAGTGTAGTGTTGTATGGTGCCAAAGAGTGGCATAAAATGCTTTGCAGTGGAGAGAGTGTAGTGGAGTCCAATAGAGTCGTGTAGCATAGAGTGGAGTAGCGTGTTCTAGAGTACAGTGGTGTGGAGTTGAGTAGAATAGACTGGAATAGTATACAGTGGAGTAAAGTGTTATAGATTGGAGTGGTGTATGCTAAAGTGGAGTGGACTGGTGTATTGTAGAGTGTCAGAAAATGTTGTAAAGTGGAGTAGAGTAAAGTGTCAGCAAGTAGATTAAAGTATTGTACAGTGGGGGGCGTGGCTTGGAGCAGAGTAGAGTGTGTACAGTATGGTAGACTGGAGTGGGATAAAGTGTCGTAGAGTTGAGTGGCATAGAGTATAGAAGTGGGCGATAAATTCCACTCTGCCAGCAGAGTTTTCAGAGTTTTGCCTACTCCGCAAAGCAGTACAAAGCAGAATTTTTCCTTTCGTGTGGCTAGCCAAAATTAGGTTGGTGAGCGGGAAAAATCATACACTAGACCACCTCCTGGTGAAATTTCTCAACGCAGGGGGTTGTGGCATGTCGCTCTCACTCACATTGAGAAACGTGCCACTCACATTGAGGACATTGCCGCTCTAGTAGAACACCTACTCGAGCAGCAGAAAGAAGGAGTGCCCTCTTGCACTATGCGTAGTGCGGTTCGTGCTGATTTTACAGTGCAGAGTTTTCTCCGTACTTCATGGAGTTCTGCGTAGCAGAGCTCTGTGAACTCTGCCCAGGCCAAATAGAGTAGCTTACAGTGTAGTGGCATAAAATGCAGTTGTGGAGTACAGAGGAGTACAATTGAGGAGTGTCTCATAGAATAGACTATATTAACTGGAGTGAAGTAGCGCACAGGGAGTTGCATAGAGTGTTGTACAGTAGAGTAGAGTATCGTAGAGTGCTATAGAGCAAAGTAGAGTACTGTACAGTGGCATTGAGAGAAGTATATTGTTGTGCAGTGTAATGCTAGACAGTGGAGTATAGTGTGCTACAGTGGAGAGGCATAGACTGTTTTTGAGTGGAGTGTAGGGTTGTTGAGTAGAGAATAGTGGAGTGGCATGGAGTTGAATTGGGTAAAGTGGAGTGGCATAGAAGGGAGTAGTGTACAGTGGAGTGGCAAAGAGTATAGTGGTATACAGTTCAACAGTGTACAGTGGAGTGACGTACTGTTAAGTGACACACAGTGAAGTGGCATAGATTGGAATAGCAGAGTGAAGTGGGGTACAGTGGATGTACGTATAGTGGAATAGCATAGCGTGCAGTGTCCTAGAGTGGAGTGGTGTGCAGTGGAGTGGCGTTGACTGCAGTGGTGTAGATTGAAACAGCTTACAATGGAATGCTGTAGAATGGAGTAATGTAGAGTGCAGTGGGGTAGAGTGGAGTCATGTACAGTGGAATAGCGTAAAGTCGAGTGGCATAGAGGGGAGTGGCATAGAGTCGAGTGGCATAGAGTGGAGTGGTGTAGAGTGGAAAGGTAGACTGGTGTGGTATAGAGTGGAATAGCATACAGTGGAGTGGGGTAGAGTAGGGCAGCACACAGTAGAATAGTGTACAGTATAGTCGCATACACTGAAATGGCGTACAGGTAGGTAGCGTAGAGTTGAGTGGCATAGAGTGGAGTGGCATACAATGGAGTGCAGTGGAGTGGAATGTCGTAGATTCGGAATAGTGTAGAGTCGAGTGGTGTGGAGTGGAGTGGCATTCTCTACAGTGGTGTAGAGTTGAGTGCCGTACATTGGAATAGCATACAGTGTAGTGCTGTAGAATGGAGTGATGTAGAGTGAAGTGGGGTAGAGTGGAAAGGAATTCAGTGGAATAGCATAAAGTTGAGTGGCCTACAAGGGAGTGTCATAGAATGAAGTGGCATAGAGTGGAGTGGTGTAGAGTGGAGTGGTATTGTGGAGTGGCATACAGTGGAATAGCATACAATGGAGTGGTGTAAATTGGAGTGGTGTAGAGTGGAGTGGCATACAGTAGAATAGTGTAAAGTATAGTATAATACATATAAATACACAGAAATAGCGTACAGGTGAACAGCATAGATTGGAGTGGCATGCAGTGGAGTAGCATACACTGGAGTACCGTAGAGTGGAGTTTCATAGATTTGGAATAGCGTAGAGTGGAGTGGTGTAGAGTGGAGTGGTGTACAGTAGAGTGGCATTAACTACAGTGATGCACAGTGGATTGGCATACAGTGATATAGCATAATGTGGAGTGCTGTAGAATGAAGTGGTGTAGAGTGGAGTGGGGACGAGTGGCATACAGTGGAATAGCATAAAGTGGAGTGGCGTTCAGGGGAGTGGTGTAGAGTGGAGTGGCATAAAGTCGAGTGGTACAGAGGTGAGGGTAGACTGGAGTGACGCACATTAGAATAGCATACAGTAGAATGGTGTAGAGGGAAGTGGCGTACAGTTGAGTGTGGTAGAATGGAGTGGCAAAAAGTTGAATAGTGTAGGGTTGAGTGGCATGGAGTGTAGTTCCATACAGTGGAATAACGTATAGCGCAGTGGCATAGAGTGGAGTGGAGTACACTGCAATAGTGAACATTGGAGTGGCATACAGTGGAGCAGTGTAGAGCAAAGTAGCATAGAGAGGAATAGAATAGAGTGGAGTGTGGTTGAGTGGAGTTACGTACAGTGGAATAGCATAGAGTACAGTGTTGTGGTGTAGAGTGGAGTGGCGTTGACTACAGTGGTGTAGAGTGGAGTGGCGTAAAGTGAAATAGTGTGAACTTCAGTGCTGTAGAGTGGAGTGGCATAGAGTTAAATTGAGCGGGGTACAGTAGAATAGCGTACTATGGAGTGGTGTAGAGGGGAGTGACGTAAAGTGGAGTGGCCTACAGTGAAGTTGTATTCAGTATAGTAGCATACACTGAAACAACATGAAGTGGTGTAGCGTGGAGTGAAGTATCATAGAGTGGGGTGACGTACACTAGAGTGCCACAGACTGGAGTGGTGTAGATTGGAATAACATACTGTGGATTGGTGTAGAGAGGAGTGGTGCACACTGGAGTGCCAAAGAGTGGAGTGGCATAGCTTGGAATAGCATACAGTGTAGTGGCGTAGAGTGGAGTGGTGTAAAGTGGAGTGCCGTAGAATGGAGTGGGGTGTAGTGAAGTAGTGTACAGTGGAATAGTGTACAGTGGAGTGGCATACACTGGAGTGTCGTAGAGTGGAGTAACATAGAGTTGAATAGTGTAGAGTTGAGTGGCATAGAGTATGGTTGCATACAGCGGAATAGCGTATAGTGGACTGGTATACAGTGAAGTGGCGTTGAGTAGAATAGCTTACAGTGGAGTGGTATAGAGTGAAGTGGTGTACAGTGGAGTGGCATACAGTAGGGTGTCTTAGTGTGTAGTAGTGTGCAGCGGAATAACATATAGTGGAGTTGTGTACAGTAGAGTGGCATAGAGTGGAGTGGCATAAAGTGGAATAGCATAGAGGCGAGTGGTGAGAGCGGAGTTGAGTACAGTGGAATCGCAGAGCGTGGAGTAGCATAGAGTGGAGTAGCATAGAGTGGAGTAGCGTAGAGTGGAGTGGAAAAGAGTGGAGTGGGATAGAGCAGAGTGGACTGGCATACAGTGGAGTGGCGTATAGTGAAATAGCTTATATTAGAATGCCATACAGTGGTATAGAGTGAAATAGGATAGAGTGGAGTGGCATACAGTGAAGTTGCATACATTAAAGTGGTGTACGCTGGGGTGTTGTACAGTTGAACTGTGTAGGAAGCTGCCTCTCTATATAGTGCACTAAAATGAAGTACACTACGCAGAGAGTCGAGTGAATCCCCAATAGGTGTGCAGAGGCAAAAGCAGATAATTCTAATGTTCTTTTTGTGGTAGTGTGGGCGTACATTTAGGCTTATCCGAGGGTAGTGCTAAGCATTTGTTGTGACACACAGAAGCAATAAATGAGACACACACTCAAGAATAAATCCGAGACCAATTAGGACAGATAAAAATCGTATCTTTATATATATTTTTAGACTTTGTATGTCGAGTTTTAACCAAGTGCAGTTCATGACACAAATGCTTACAAGTTTTTAAGCAACAGCGGTCAATATCGTCAGGCAGAGACCGTCGTGGTAAAAGGGAAGAAAAGCATAGGGTTAGATAGCGGAGTACCACCAGCACATGTAGCATCACAGTCAATGGAAGCAACACCCTACCATAGAGTTTTGGAGGACAATGGTTGCCCAGAGTTCAGGGAAAGTTCTACTTCGAGGGATCAGGCACAGCAGGTACAGCAGGCACAGCAGGTAGTTCTGGGATACTTGGATCGGAGGTGCCAGAGGTTTTGGGATGCAGAATTGGTTCTTCACCATCGGCATTCAGCTACAGGTGTGGTGAGGGCAGTCCGTCGCGGTCAGGGCGGTCGTGCCCACATTGCAGCTTTCACACAGTCGAAGTCACCAGAAAGCAGATACAGGCTCACAGTCGATGGGCTGTCACCAGCATTGGTTGCAGGTACTGTGAGGATCCCTCATGCTGGTGGATGCATTGAAGTGGTCGGGTACTGGACTGGTGATCAACAGGCCTTGGCTGCTGCACCTTTTTGGTGATGAGGTGAATCGTGTTAACATAGTCTGTGCTGGTCTTCACCTCGTGGTGTTTCTTTACTGGCAGTGTGCCAGGGATTAGTACCACTAGTCCAAAGGGAGGTCCCAGGTAATTGGCGAAGGTTGGCAGGGCTCCAGGGTTCTTGAAGGCTGCACAGGTCTCAGATAGGGACAGCAGACCACACTTGTTGAGCCCTTTTGGAGTTGGCAAGGTTTGGCGTCGGTTTCTTCTGCAGCAGGGCTCAGTTCCTTCCTTCTTTCTTTGTCTTCTTTAGGTCAGTGGAATCTCAAGTCAAGGTCTCAGGGAGCCACCTAAATACTGAATTTAGGGGCATTACAAGGGGAGACAGGTAGTAGCCAATGGGGTACTTACCTTTAGGGTGTCTACACCCTCTAATGACTACTTCCTATGGAAAGAGGCACTACCCTAGCCCTGTTGGAGGATTTCCCACCCTCTCAAGATGGTAGAATTTCAGGAGAGGGGTTCACCTTGCCTGCCCCGCCCTAGGAGTGGTGTAGGCTGAGGGGGGACCCTCCTCCTGATCTAACTAATTTTACTGATTTTCCTCCTGGCAAAAGTGTAGCAGGGAATGGGTCTTGGCCTCCCCCACTATCTGGGGGTTCCTGGGTTGGATTTCAAAGGTAATAGTGGGTAAAGATGCCTTCAAGGGATTTCATTAGCTACTCTTAGTAAAAAAATACAAAAAATTATAATTTGTGCTTTAAGCCCCAATTGATAGCTAACCATTGAACAATCAATACATCAATGAGGTTATTCAAGAAACATAAATATTCAATAGCACAAAATTCTTAGACACAGGTATATTTTTTTTTCAAAAGTACACAATATTTAATGTGAACAGAGTTAAGAAGGGTACATTCAAATATAACAAAACACCATGATAGAGGACATGAAAAACAATCTGCAAATCATAGGTGTAAACATCTATTCCAAGTGAGAATGAGAGAGGAAATGAATCTGAAATAACAGAGAACAGTTCCTACAAAGCAACAAATGCTAGGGAAGTAGATGTGTAGGTCGACGTTTTGGTCTGTTGTGGCTGATTTGTCCGTCAGACCATCTTCAGAACATGGAGTCAATTGTTGAAAAAGTAGCTTCAATCTGGTTCAGTATTCTAATATAAACAGATGAGTCAGAATTTAAAAACACTGAAAGGGCCTTGCAAATGCGCTCCTCTAGGTTTATAAGATTATCTGAAATTAGCTACGAATCGTGTGCATTTTGCATCTCTCCCATTGGAACTGCGAGAACCAGGCAGGCCGCTTCGATAAGCGCAACAATAAATCCCAAATTAGATCTTCTTCTGTCACCGAGCGCATCTATATTCTCTGTCGTCCTGAAGTACCCCAGCACGGATTTCAAAGGTGGCATCGCCTTTGAAGCTTCCCGCCCGGGAAGACCATCCTGTCCTGCAGGAGGTGTGAAACACTCACGCCCAGAGTAGGTATAGTGTCTGTCCTATGAGAGCACTGGCTCTCCCCCCATGAGGTTAGAAACATGTCTGGTGGTGGCAGGCTGTTGAAAACCGGCCAGAGCCCCCACTAGTGATTGGTTAGGTTCTCAGGGGACGCTTTTTCAGGGGACCCTCTGAAAGGGTTTCCTGTGTGAATTTATTAATTTGTCCACCACTGGTATCTTTGAGTATTTATTAAGACAAGATGTTTGGTAGCAAACACCTCAGAAATCAGTGAAGCCATCATGAGCTAAGAAACTTGTGTTGACTAGTATACAGTCCATGTACTCTTCATGGCTTCCCTGTTCACTTACAACATCCCAGAATAGGCTGGACATTGTAGGGACTAATCTGCTCCTGCAGGTAGGCCCAAACATAGGATACAGTGCACCCTTCCTTAGGGCTGAAGGCCTGCAGTACGGGTAGCTTAAAATTCCTTATGCAGTGCATGGGAGGCATAGCACACAGAGCTGTTAGCCATGTCAGCTCTTTGAGTTTGCCTGCTCCAAGACACACAGCCGGCAGTGGCAGAGTGCATAACCTTGGTGAGGGTGCCCAGAACTGGTTATTCACTGACATCGTTCAGCTACAGGTGTGGTGAGGGCAGACCATCGCGGTCAGGGTGGTCGTGCCCACGCTGCAGCTTTCACGCAGTTGAAGCCACCTGAAAGCGGATACAGGCTCACAGGCGAGGGGCTGTCTCCAGCATTGGTCGCAGGTGCTGTGAGGATCCCTCATGCTGTTGGATGCATTGAAGGGGTCGGGAACCTGACTGGTGATCAACAGGCCTTGGCTGCTGCACCTTTTTGGTGATGAGGTGAATCGCATCAACACAGTCTGTGTCGGTCTTCATCTCTTGGTGGTTTTATACCAGCAGTGTGCCAGGGATTAGTACCACTAGTTCACAGGGAGGTCCCAGGTAATTGGCAAAGGCTGGCAGGGCTCCGGGGTTCTTGAAGGCTGCACAGGTCTCAGGTAGGGACAGCAGACCACACTTGTTGAGTCCTTTTGGAGTTGGCAAGGTTTGGCGCTGTTTTTTCTGCAGCAAGGCTCTGTTCCTGGATCAGCAGCACGTCTTCTTCCTTTGTCTTCTTTAGGTCAGTGGAATCTCAAGTCAAGGTCTCAGGGAGCCACCTAAATACTGAATTTAGGGGCATTACAAGGGAGACATGTAGTAGTCAATGAGCTTCTTACATTTAGGGTGTCTACACCCTCTAATGACTACTTCCTATGGAAAGAGGCACTACCTTAGCCTTGTTGGAGGATTTCTCACCATCTCAAGATGGTGGAATTTCAGGAGAGGAGTTTACCTTGCCGGCCCCGCCCTAAGGGTGGTGTAGGCTGAGGGGGGACCCTCCTCCTCATCTAACTAATTTTACTGATTTTCCTCCAGGCAAAAGTGGAGCAGGGAAGGGAGCTTGGCCTCCCCCACTATCTGGGGGTTCCTGGGTTGGATTTCAAAGATGGCATCACCTTTGAAGCTTCCCGCCCGGGAATACCATCCTGTCCTGCAGGAGGTGTGAAACACTCACGCCCAGAGCAGGTATTGTGTCTGTCCTATGAGAGCACTGGCTCTCCCCCCATGAGGTCAGAAACATGTCTGGTGGTGGCAGGCTGTTGAAAACCGGCCAGAGCCCCCACTAGTGATTGGTTAGGTTCTCAGGGGACACTTTTTTAGGGGACCCTCTGAAAGGGTCTCCTGTGTGAATTTATTAATTTATCCACCACTGGCATCAGTGAGTAATTATTAAGACAAGATATTTGGTAACAAACACCTTTGAAATCAGTGAAGCCATCCTGGAGCTAGGAAACTTGTGTTGACTAGTATACAGTCCATGTACTCTTTACTGCTTCCCTGTTCACTTACAACATCACAGAATAGGCTGGACATTGTAGGGAGCTATCTGCTCCTGCAGGTAGGCTCGAACATAGGATACAGTACACCCTGCCTTAGGGCTGGAGGCCTGCAGTAGGGGTAGCTTACAATTCCTTATGCAGTGCATGGGAGGCATGGCACACAGAGCTGTTAGCCATGTCAGCTCTTTGGATTTTCCTGCACCAAGACACACAGCCTGCAGTAGCAGAGTGCATAACCTTGATGAGGGGACCCAGGGGTGGCACAACTAGTGCTGCAGCTCCAGAGGACCCTCTTCAGTTCCATTTACTAGGAACTTTGATGGATGCTGAAGTTGTGTCAATCGTGGCACAGTTTTTCGTAAAGAGATCTGGCACTGGGACCCCGGTAAGCAGTTCGAAATCACATTAGGCAAAAGTGGGCTAACCATGCAAAAAGAGGCGCTTTCCTACAAACAGCAAACAGTGGAACAGCATGTATAGTGCAGTGGGCTACAGTGGAGTGTGTTAGAGTGGAGTCGTGCACAGAGGAATAGCATAGAGCGGACTGGCATAGAGTGGCATGTCATAGAGTGGAGTGGAGTGGAGTGGAGTGGAGTGGAGGTCAGTGGAGTGGCATTCAGTGGAATAGTGCACTCTGGAGTGGAGTAGACTGGAGTGGTGTATGGTGGAGGATGTAGAGTGGAATAGTGTAGACTGGAGTGGCATATAGTGGAGTAGCATAACAATAGAGTGGCATGGAGTTGAGTGATGTACAGTATTGTGGCATACAGTGGAATAGCGAAGACTTGAGTGGGGTAGAGTGGAGTGGCAAACAGCGTAATGATGTAGAATGCAATACCATACAGTGGAGTGTTGCAGAGTGAAGCGGGGTAGAGTTTAGGTTGGTAGACTATAGTGGCGTACAGTGTAATAACTTACTGCGGAGTGGTTTAAAGTGGAGATGTAATGTGGATTGACGTATAGTGAAATAGCATAGAGTGTAGTGGTATAGAGTGGAGTGGCATAGAGTGGAGTGGCATAGAGTGAAGTGGCATCCATTGGAGTAGCGTACAGTGGAGTGGGGTGGAGTGGAATAACATTGAGTATTACTGGCAAACAGTGTAGTGACGAAGAGTGGAGTGGCATATAGTGGGGTAGCATAGAGTAGCGTAGCGTAGAGTAGAGTGGAGTGTCATACAGTGGAATAGTGTAGAGTACAGTAGGGTAGAGTGAACTGGTGTAGAGTTAAGTGGGATAGAGTGGAGTGGCATAGATTGGAGTGATGTACATTGTAACAGTGTACAGTTGATTGTCATCAATTGGAGTGGCGTATAGTGGAGTGGAATACAGTGGAGTGGAAGAAAGTCGAGTGGCTTACAGTGGAATAGCATACAGTGCAGTGTTGTACACTTAAGTGGGGTACAGTGAAGTGGCATAGAGTAGAATACCATAGAATGTAGTGTTATAGATTGGCATTGCGTACAGTGGAATGGCGTACAGGGGAGTACCATAGAGAGGAGGGGGATACAGTGTAGTGGCATTCACTGGAGTATCATAAAATGGTGTGGAATAGAGTGAAATAGTGTACAATGTGGTGGTGTAGAGTGGAGTTTGGTAGAGTGGAGTGGGGTAGTGTGGAGAAGCATATGATGTATTAGCATATAGTGGAGCGGATTAAAGGGGAGTGATTTAGCATGAAGTGGAGTAGACTGTAATAGCCAAGTGTAGAGTGGCATAGAATGCAGTGGCATAGAGTGGAATGGCATTGAGTGAAGTGTGGTAATTCAAATAGACATAGATTGAAAGTTTGTGAACTGATGTAGATGTAATGTGGCAGAAAAATACGTTATTAGGTGTAGATAGTAATTTTTGGTAATGTGTGTAAATAGTGTAAGTAGTGTTAAAGTTATAAGTTTTAAAATACTTACTTATATATTGTGGCGTGCATACTGCACGTTCACTGTAAACTGTGGTACATGCATGTGATAAGGCATGCACAAAGCTAATGGCTGAGTTTACCAAATGCAAAATGCAGCCAGGTAGTTTTCATCACAGTTTGGCTACCTTCTGAGTTCTGTGTTTCGCTGTGCTCTGGGTTAGGGTCTTAGATATAGGCAACTAGTGGGATTTATTGTTGTTCTCTACCTATTGCCACTTTATTGTGTTTTAATAGGTAGAGAAATGTATTCATAATTTGCTAGATACTTTTATAGCAGTTTAGGGAGAACTATATACATTTTTTTTAAATGTAAGAACCACAGTATTTGTAGGTATTACTGTAGTACCTAGAACTATTGTGAAGATGAAAAGATGTTAAAAGTAGAAAATACACTGCACTACTCTATATTTGGGAAAAATACAGTAGTGCAGTGTATTTTTAACTTTTTAAAAATTTATTTTAGATACCACTGTACTCTTGAGGTGTACATTTTGTTTAAAATATATTGAAGCATATAAATATTTACCCCTACCTAGTACTACTTCAATTAAGTAGTAATAAGTAGAGGAAAAATATCAAATCTAATATTTGTCTACATCTAAGGGAAAAATGCATAACACAGCACAAGTGTACCTAAACGAAACATGGCTGCCTTTAACATTTGTAAAGGCAAACATTAGTCGATCACTTAATGCCTTGTCATCACTATGTACTGTGGTACTTTAGCAAAATACATAAAAATGTCATTAAAATACAGTGAAAACAGATATCAGTAAGTTTAAATGCCTTATAACTTAAAAAATACTTAACATCCTTATCTGTGGTATTCAAAAATGGTGATCTATGCAAATTTCATGTAAATCCATTCAGCCATTTTCTCACTGCTGGCAATACAAAAGTCTATAGAAAATGCATTGTGGGAAAAAGGTAATTGGAGACCTCCCTTATCTTTGCACCCTCTTGATCAATCACCTCAAAACCTTCCATCCTCTGCCAATGTAGAAAAAGCTATGGGTCTGGAATGTTTCATGAAGATTCTTCAAATAGGGCAACCAAAACTCAAAGGAATTCCTACACCTGAATGGAATATGGTTTGCTTGAAATAGGGTCCTCTACTTTGGAGGAGTCTGTTCGCGTTGAGCAGGGCATGTGCTTTTTTAGGCACTATCATTTATGAAGGTCATTTATTGTTTTTCTTTACTTTTGTTAGAACTGAGCTTGACACATTGTCAGCACCAAATTATTGGGAAATGGCGACACAACAACCTGAAAATCTGCATCCTTTCACCATTCCTGTTTAGGGTGGATCAAGCTGTTAAAGGGTAATTACATTTTATAAGGATCCTGAAATAATTAGACCTGGGTGAAATTTCTGTCACGCCACAGTAATCAGAGTAATTTCAGTAATTTTATATTATTCTTGTGACACAAAGCTACCTACCATGTTACACAATTATGCCTGCTCATGTAATTTGGAGTGATTTGGAGCAAAAATGCCCACAGAATAGGAGCACCGGCGGCTGCTGCTGTTCTTGTTCTGTTGCATTTAGCTCTATTTTCTTAGTGCTAAATGCATCCTCTGATCCATTTTGGGCGCGAGGGAGCATTGTGCGCTAATAAAATAGCTCTAAATGATGGGCTACACTCCTTGTGTAATTCTGCATCATGTCGCATAATTTTGCTGTAATATCTCGTAATTATGTTACAGCCGATTATTCGAGTTACGCCCACCACTAGTACTGATGCTTTGTTAATTGTCAAAAATATCTAATCATGCTATCGTAGTAAATTATTATAATAACAATAATGATACAATTTATAAAGTGCATGGCTACCTCAATGCGAGGTGTCCCATCGCCGGAAACAGATCTCTGCACCCTGCCTAGCGCTTTAAAGCTCTCAAACATTCTAATCTAAAAAATAAAAGTTTTAGGTTTCTTCGTGAAATGATTATTTAAAATAGATTAAATTGTATTTTACGCTTTACAATCGTGTAAAAATGAAAGCCTGCATGATATTACGACGATGTTTATACATTTTTCTCAACACGCCTAAAACTGCTCTTATTTGTAATAGAAACAACATTATGCTTCGTCCTCTTTTTACAGTAGTCAAAATAAGTACAAGAAAACGCCACTGATTCAATAGAAGTACTGCAAATGGTAATTTATTGCTCTGAAAGAAAAAATGGTTTTAGAGGTCATCACATTAAAGTTATCACATCCCCTTTGCAAGCACTTTTTTAAAGTTATTGGCTGCCCTTCCAGGAATGCTCCTGCAACTATCTATCAGGTCACTTTCATAGGAGGCGATGAGGTACTCTCCGCACTAATTATTGGAAGAGTGGATTAGCAGTATTAGAGCTGCTGTAATTGTTGCTATGCTCATCTGGTGCACAAACTCTGCACATCCCTCCTTAATAAGCCCATTAGTCTCCTCTTATATTAGTGCCTTAATTCACCTTCACATTATTTACCGCTCCAGTCAACAAAATGGCTCAAACATTCATTAACGAAGAGTTGTGACTTGATGCCAAACAAGATTCGAGCGTTGGGCATCAAACACCAGGCAGATTTTTTTTCTTGAAAGAACATTTTTTCGCTATTTCTGTAGCACGCCAGTACATTCAGAGTTTGTACTGCTGCAAATCATAACGGGTATTCCTTGTCTGCTTTTATCAATAAAAAAAGTATTACTGTAAAATTAAACCAGTCAGCCAATCTGCTTCATCATAGGTATCCCTTTCCATCTTTTCATCACCTTCCTGAACGCAGTGGTAATACACTGGAAAAGTATTAATATAAGAGCCATGTACTGGTCTCTAAAAGTTGAAGAGGCTCAAAGTGCCACTACAGCGTGCATTACTCAGGCAGTTAGTGATGCCACAAATGATCATATGGTTCTTTTATCATCATCAACCCTTTGTTATCGAATTCTAGCTTAAGATTCACAATATGCATGTTTACACTGGCATTTGGTTTTCTTTATACAATGTGTATTAACTTAACTTCTATCTCTGTACCTGATGTATTCTATAGGCAATTAATACAGGCTGAAATTACTTGCCCTTTAGTAAACATACAGGACGTGTGCACTTGCACACACTGGCACTGACAACATAATCATGCGCATTTTCAGTATTGCACCACGCCTATATGTTCATGCAAACACAGATCAACATAGGGACAGACACTCCCAAAAAAATTTAAGTATGCCTACAGACCTATATAGATGCATGCACATAGACCACCAGACCTATGTGCCACCATGCACACAGAACACCAGGCATTTTATCCACTCATACACACAGACTGTAGGAAATCTGTGATGCATGATGTCCGCCTAGTGTTTATGCTCTATTTTCTTTGCTGGTTTTAGAACGCTGTGCATGTTACCCCTGATAACCAAGGGTAGAGGGCCACTTGAAGTACCTATTGTGCCATCCACTACAGTGGCAGGGCAAACATAATTTCAGGCCTACCCTGTCGTTTCTGACTCTTGCAGTGTATAACCTGCAGTGCGACCTGTCACAATAACCCATTTTCACAGGTAAAGTCGTCACTTTTAAAAATTAGTAACTCACCCCTATGTAGGCCTGAACTCAGGGTGCATTGAATTTCAAAGTGGATCCTTAATTTCACCTGATCCCTGCGGTATTAAGGCCCCAAATGCTATTTTCACGGTACGGAGGCTTTCCCTGGTTCATAGAGAACCATCGGGAAGAAAGATTAAATATTACTTCTGCTATCTCTGTATTGGGATCAGCTAGTAACCTGATTACACCACTCTTTTCGATATTCATTTAAAGACCAACTCAATGGTGAAGCCTACTTTTTAATAAATAATAAGAAAAAGTAACTTTTATAAAGTTACCTTTTCTTTGCCAAAAGCTTATGGAGACTAATTTGCATTAGCTCTCAAGAAGTTAAAAATAGCCAAGTATTAGCCCTAATGAGGCATGAAAACCACTCCCAGAGCAGAGCCAATGGCTTGAGTGTGGGGAGGTCTTTTTCTCTTCACCTGACAGGAAGACCAGTTGAGGTGTACCCAGGAATTTTATTTAATTCAAAGGGGCCTCCCCTGTTACAAGTACATTTTAGGGGCAACCTGGAAATGCCTGGCCTTTTGTCATTCCAGTCCCTAAGGCACTAGACCCAGTGGGGGAAAGTTGCCCCCACAACTGTCTTGGAGTGACCACAGAGGAGGGGACTGCTCATTACCCTGGCCACACCTCTTGGAGAGAACACCAGCTCTGCAAATGAGAAGAAGGGTTTCCCATCTTGGATTTGATTACGGAAGAGCCAGGAGTCACCCCCACCCTTTAGATGATACCAGGCTTAAATATACCACCAAAGCATCTTCTTCAGAACACTTTCTTGACCTGTGGAAGAGCATAAGAATGCTGGACATGTTGTCTGTGACCTGAGAGGAGCCCTGAAGGACTGGGAATACATAAGTACATTACCCAAGGCCTCCTTGTACCCAAGACAAAGAAATTAACTCCAAGGGACACTTGGCTGACCTCCTACGTGACTACAGGAACACAACAAGTTGCAAGAGGCCTTTTCCCCGAAGTGCCAAGATGAACAGTATGAACTGGACCTTACCTCGTGGACTCACATCGTCCCTCCGCGGAGGTGTATCCAAGTACTCCACCAAGCTGAAAGTATCCTGCCCACCATGTTTAGATGTGTGCTTGCTGAGCCACCATCCACATCGACAGACTGTTTCCCACAGTGTAAGCAGCACACTGTCATCGAGGAGGCGGACTCATCTGCTGGTTAACAGTGCTTCTTGGCCATCAGGTCAGCAGGTTTTCTCCGAACCTAATTAGATGTCCCCATTGTGCTGGCATTGTCCTAGAGGTAAATTCCTGACGGAGTGAGTCCCTGGTGGAGTGGAGACTGGTAAGGCCCACTGATTTATGTGTCAGTGAACATGTATGTTGTTTTTGCTTCTAAAATATAGTAATGTGTTATGCCCCTTTTCTTACATATTGCATAGCACACAAGCAACACACACACACTATTGAAAGCACACCCACATGCACCACAAGCACAACACCCACAACCACCACAACAACCTTTTTTTCTCAAGTGTCAATACAGGTGTGTTCAATTGACCTTGATAAGCTGTAAAATGTACACTAATGCATTACACAAGACAAAAATGCATGTAAAAGCAATGCAAAAAATACACAAGACTAAAGCAATTAGCAACACACTATTCATAGTGAGACAAGTGTAAAAGAAGCTTACATTAGATCCCAGTGACCACCGAGTTGATTAGCGTCATGGTCATGTAGTAACAGCAAAGGGAGGACCTGGACAATGGGGTTCAAGATGAAAATGGAAGAGGGAAACACAAAAAAGTTAAGTTTCTACCTCATTTCCTTTGATTCCACCAAGTAGGAGATATCCGTGCTACAGTTTCCTCGACAGAAAGGGACATTGTGATTGGCCCAGCGGTAATCTTGGCTGGACTCCTGCCAACAGCCACTTCTGCATATAATACCATCAATGTGGGTGAAAATGTGTCCATTGACCCGCTAACATCTTAAAAGAGCGGTCGGACCGCTAAGTAGGAGGGCAGTGAAACTGTCAATTAGTGCCAGCGAGACCAGATCCACCAAGGTCTAAATCAGAACCCTAAGTCTAAAAGTCAAAATTTTGACTGGGGAAAGGCACCAAAGTATCCAGTCAGCGTGAGGACTTCCCTTGGAGTGAAATTTGAAATTCTCTGGCTCTGCGCTTTTCTCATCAAAACGAACAGCTTCAGCAGAACCTCGTACAACACCCATCAGACTTTGTGAGGGATTCTTCAGATACAGCCTGCTAACTTGATCCGCTGAAAGATTTTACCTTACAAAAAAGAAAATAACTTCCAAGGTAAAACCTCTGACAGGGTCAACTCTTGTTTGTATGTTCGACAAGGACTCCTTCGCAGTCAGCCTCAAATTGCATTTAGGTCCCAGTCGAACAATAACATTGACTACAATTGGGGCATTGCTTGTTTTGGTGCTATTTCCACTCAAAGTTTTAAAAATTCATATATCTTGTTCCCTTTATTAGATTTTAGACATTTTGGGAATATTTTATTCATCAATTTTTACTTTATTACTATTTTGGATCTGCATTAAAAAACTTTATAACTTTACCCTAAGTGAAGCCTGTCTGCACTATGCCATAGCTACCGAGGGGTTGAACTCAGATTAATTTAGTGACTTTGAGGGTTCATCCTGACATGAGTTGTGATTGATCCTCAAGGTGGGCAGTTGCCTGCACCAAGTAATAATGCAATTTCTTACACAGATCATAGACATATCCAGGAATATAGAGCACCACACAGATGCTCCCAGACAGACATAAGTATACAGACACACATATGATGAACTACAAGGCACATACAATCATGCAGCAAAAAAACAGGCATTCATATATAGAGAGAGGGTTTCAAAAACAGAGTGAAAAGTGCAGACTACAGACAGATTTATGCGCATAACAATAATCACAATGACATTTCTGGTGTGTGAAAGTTTGAGGCGTCAATACCCAATTAAACATGAACATTTCCTTTAACAAATCACCTGCACTGGGTGATGTAGCACTTCAGCATCAGTTATCATTCAGTAATCACAGTGTAAAAAGTCATAGAAATATGACCAAAATACATTACGAGGGCATATCAAGAATGAACCTATATTACAGATCTGTATCTGTCTCCTGTCCCTAATTGGATCTTGCTCACTAAATGTTGTCTCTTGCAAGGATGGAGTACTACGTTATAGTTGACAAAATTGAGCATTCACTAATGATCACTAATTTGACAAATAAGTCAAATGCAATTAAGATACAGTTAGCGCTACTAAGAGGTGGTAAACCTAAGCAGTCATTAGGCACTGAAATGTGGTGGGACACTACAGGTTGAATTATTATCACTTTTTCTGCAGAAAGAAATAAAAAGAATTCCTTCTGTGCTAGCACAGCCCATGTGTGCCGCTACTGATGATCTGCATGCAACCCAAGGCTGCATTTTTTCTACAAGTGAACACCTCCACCTACACAGAATGGAATCGTAAAGGAGAGGTTCACAAGCAGGCACAAATATATGTAAAGGAGTGTGGCTAAAGAGACAGAGACATGATAGATGGATGGAGAAATGGCTGGATGGATGGATAGATGGATGGATGGATGGATGGATGGATGGAAGAACGGATGGATGCATGGATGGACGGATGGGCAGACAGACAGATGGACGGATGGACGGATGGACGGATGGACAGACGGACGGAAAGACAGGTGGACTGATGGATGAACAGATGGATGGGTACCTGGATGGGAGCTACATGTCCACCTAACTGTTACCTAGCAATAAGATGTGGCTGGGCCTCTTGCACAAGTATATCCAATTCCGTGGTGCTTCAAGGGAGAGTGCGGCCACCTACGCTCTCACAGTGGCTGAGAAAACCCAGTCTTTTACAATATATAGAAAGTCCCGAGCAACCAACTCAAATAACAATCATATGTAATAAATAGATTCAAATCTTCTTGGTTTCAGGTCGATTTATTCTTTCAATACAATATTCTTTAGTAGTCCCCTTTAGCCAACACGTGTTTCGTCAGGTAGATGTGTGAACATCACCGACTTCATCAGGGCTACAAATTAAGTACATACAGAATTAGAATATCATATCATTCGGTAACTCCCATCACCCAAGACACCCTGGTGCTCAGGTTCTGGGGAATGTGCCCAAAAATTAAATCCTTATATTTCGACATCATAGTTGCGTACAGAAGAAGGGGAATATATCTATAACTCTTTGATTTCAAAGTTTAGAAATAGTGAACTAAAATCATCAAAGCACATGTCATTATATAGTGTTTGAGTTGCAACTGACCATGAAAATCCCAGAGG
Organism: Calotriton arnoldi; assembly: GCA_963921515.1. Lineage (NCBI taxonomy): Eukaryota > Metazoa > Chordata > Amphibia > Caudata > Salamandridae > Calotriton > Calotriton arnoldi. The sequence goes on along the minus strand of CAWUFW010005228.1, from coordinate 903,016 downwards.
GTACATCTCATTATCACCCATGTGATGAACACGCTAAAACTAAGAAATCTATGTCCAGGCTCCCCTCATTCAATGTATCGTCACGAATATTCTAAAGAGGTAGTACCTAATCAATATATAATATATAAAATAAGGTGTTGATGTCGCTATTAATATGTTGTGGTCACTTAAAGTAAGTTCATCTCTGACCAGAGTGTAAAAAGACATCATCTCACCTCAGTACCCAAATCTTGTCTCTTATACGACCACTGTTCTTAAGCTGATGCATTAACCTGTAACCAACATGACCCAATTCAGAATCTCTTCATATTGAGCAATCCGCAGACAACACTTCTCTAATATTCGCCAACCCCACTAGTGAGCATAGTTAGGTGCGCTTCATCCCACCACCGTTCTAAAAGCACGGACATAATCGTGTGAGCGCATCATCCCACTAACGTTCTAAAAGCATGGACATTATCGTGTGCGCGCATCATCCCACTACCGTTCTAAAAAACACGGATATCATTGTATGCGCGTCAGTAACCCAGCATCCCAACGCCCAGTATAGCGCTATAGCTACAACAAATCCAGTAACCCAGTATCTATAGTTGGAAAGTTATCAACCCGTAAACAGGACGTTTTCATATGCGCGTCCGTAGCCCAAAATCCAAACACCAAGTGATGCGATATAACTGCAGCAAACCCCGTCACCCAGTGTCTGTGGCTAGATAACTATCTCCCTGTAGAACGCCCAAACTATTCATCTATCTGCCGTTGTTACCCGTCTAACACGTACCTGTATATAGGAGAGTACTCCTCGGACTGTCCATCCCGGTGTGTTTAACGGGCACCATATTGAATCCGTCTTTGATAGTGACGTGAGTTCGATTCTTCATGTTCAATTACTCCTATATGTGGCTCTAAGTCATCTTAAATTTTCTACTTCAGTATCTGTGCGGGTTATTGTTCTGTTCTCTTGATGTATGCATAAGCTGTCACGTAAATCTGTCGATAAACCGTACGCGACCCCTTACATAAGATGTCTGCCCCCACCTCATAATATAACCAGGTTATGGCTTCACTAAGATGGCGGGTGTTGGCATATTTCCTACGTCAAACAACTCTATTGGAATATATTGTCTATTTTGTTAATTAACATATGTTGCACTAATGTAATTCGATTGATTCGGACTCAAGCGCTGTGTAAATATTACACGTCCATGCTATGCTATGCTCACTAGTGGGGTTGGCAAATATTAGAGAAGTGTGGTCTGCGGATTGCTCAATACGAAGAGATTCTGAATTGGGTCATGTTGGTTACAGGTTAATGCATCAGCTTAAGAACAGTGGTCGTACAAGAGACAAGATTTGGGTACTGAGGTGAGATGACGTCTTTTTACACTCTGGTCAGAGGATGAACTTACTTTAAGTGACCACAACATATTAATAGCGACATCAACACCTTATTTTATATATTATATATTGATTAGGCACAACTTAACTGTTACCATTTCTCCACAGGAAATAATATTTGAAGTGGAGAATGGACTGAAGGATCAATGACCTTTACTACTTCACTTTGAGTTTGAAAGATTACTTCTTCTAGGATACTTTTGTTGCCATGTCCCCCACTGGCCATAGTGTAAAATAAACAGTCACAATGTGAGCAAAAATATCATGTCACAGGACATGTCAAAAAACTAAATTCTCTTACATTTAGTGTGTCTGTTGCCATGCCCCAGTAGAACAATACTCATGAGAAGCACTAGTTCCTGCTCCCTTGGATTCCTTAGAAGTGGATGGCGAATATGAGCATACTTGATGATTACTAATTGATGGGTTGGAAACTGAAGCATGCAATGAATATTACTGTGCGATGAGTGGTAAAGCGTATTGTTAGAAATTGAGGTTTCTTGTTGGCAGAGTATACACCCTGTCCAAGCAGGAGCCACAATCCTAGTCAGGGTAAGTCAGATACACAACCTAAATTAACCTGTGCTCACTATCTGGTAGCTTGGCACAGAGCAGTCAGGCTTAAATTAAGAGGGAATGTGTAAAGTATTTGTGCACACTTTAACTACAGTAACAAAGTGAAAACACCACACCAGTTTAGACAAATAGAGAATATTTACCTGAGACCAAACCAAAAAACATCCAATCGGTAGAAGTCGAGATATGAATTTTTAAAGATTAAATCTCGAAACAGTGCTTTGAAATCAATAGCACATGAACTTGCACTAGACCGGGGTAAATCCAAAGTTTCAGCCAACCCCAATGGAAAGCAGGCTGGCTACAGGACCAATGCATTGCCTGCTGAATAAGTACCTTGTATGGAGCAAGCATCGGTTTTGAGGACTCCCTGGGCTGGTTCCGATTCACACAGTCGGGTCAATGAGTCAGAGTCGAGCCTCACAGTCGGTGTCGAAGGATCAGTGCTGCATTGAAGTTAAGACACCTGCGGCATCTTAGAATCAGCGCTGCATCATAGTCAAAACTCGCAATTTGAGCCCGGGTCATCATCCAATCGCCACTACATCAGCATCAGAAGGCACTGCATCGGTTCAGATTGGCGGAAAGGAGTCATTGCATTCATTTTTGCAGAAAACAGCTGCAGATCCAATTCTGAGGCCCAGGACTGGAGGGGGCATCTCAAGCAAGGTGGGGACTCACAGATGGCAGAGCCCAGTAGCACCAGCAGAGTTGCAAGAAGTATTTAGCAACCCTGAGACTTCAGAGAACAGGAGGCAAGCAAACAAGCCCTTGGAGAAACTTGGGTTCAAGGATGTTTAGAGCAGGTCCAGTCCCTCTCACTCCAAAGCAAGAAGCAACAGGCAACAGGCCAACACAACAGAACAGGTAGCTAAGTGGCAGCCCCTCCTACAACACAGCAAGCAGCAGGCAACAGGCCAACACAGCAAAGCAGTTAGCAAAGTGGCAGTCCCTCCTACAGCACAGCAGATCTTCTTCCAGACAGAATGTCCTTGGTTCCAGCAAAGTTCTGATTTGGTTGTGTCAGTACTTATACCCAAATGTGCCTTTGAAGTGGGGGAGACATCAAAGAGGCCTTTGAAGATCACAAGGTCCCTGCCTTTTCTGCCATGGCTCCAGACTAACTACAGGGGTTATGCAGCTCTTTGTGTCGGGACAGGCACAGTCCTATTCAGGTGCAAGCGTTAGCTCCTCCCTTCCGATCTACCTCAGGAAAGCCCACCAGCCTGGTGATGGGCCTTTAGGATGAAAACTTCAAACCCCTTTTCCCTTTGTGTGACTGTCAAGAGGGAGTGCACAAAGCCCAACTGTCACCCAACCCCGACATGTATTCAGAGACAGGCAGAGGCAAAGAATGGTAACAGTAAGAAAATGCCCACTCTCTGCAAGTGTCACTTTCAGACTTACAATTTAAAATCCATCTCACCATAAGTAGTGATTTTAAATTGTGAGTCCAGAGACACCAGACTCTACATCTCTGATCTTTTCCCAATTGGAAATTACACTGAACAGATGTTTTAAGGCAATAGGACTTGCATCAGTGAAAAATGAATTTAGCAGTTTTTCACTACCAGGACATGTAAAACTCAAAAGTACATGTCCTACCTTTAAAATACATTGCACCCTCCTCATAGTGCTGCCTAGGGCCTACCTTAGGGGTGACACATATTAAAAGGGAAAATTTGGGCCTTGCAAGTATCTTTACTTGCTAGGTCGAAATGGCAGTTTAAAACTGCGCACACAGGCTCTGCAGTGGCAGCCTGAGCCATGTTTAAAGGGCTACTGAGAGGGTGGCAAAATCAGTGCTGCAGGCATACTAGTAGCATTTGATTTACAGGAGGCTCTGGGCTCATATAGTGCACTCTATTAGGGACTTATAAGTAAATTAAATATGCCAATTGTGGATAAACTAATTTCACATGTTTAGAGTACAGAGCATATGCACTTTAGCACAAGTTAGCAGTGGTAAAGTGCCCAGATTCCTAGACACGACAAAAACAAAGTCAGCAAAAAAAGGAAGAAAGAAGGCAAAAGGTATGGGGGTGACCCTACAGAAAGGGCCATTTCTAACACAACACCCCTCCAACATAAAGCCAGAGTGGACTAATCAATACCTTGATGGACTTCCCTGCTTAGGGCAATAGACATGGACTATGTCCCACAACTGCAGGGGCACTTGCCAGTTCAATGCCTCTCTGAACCCAATTGGATCCCTTTGTCTATACTCTCGGGCCCACAGAACTGACACATGGAGAACCCTTCTCCTCATCTGTGGACCCAATCTGTGCAGCACCTAACTTTACTCTACTTAGAGATTTATCCGAGCCAGTAGGCAGACAGTTCCAATATGCCAACAGTGTGATGTGGGCAATTCCACCCCTTGGGTCTGATGTCGGTCCCCAACCCAGGGAAACCTCTGTCCACCAGCACAACAATCAACAGAGGCCACTGACAGCTGTCAGTGTCAAGAACCAAGCCCCAGGCCATCCAGGGCTCTCTGAATTCTGTGGTTTCTCAAAGTGTGGAGCATTAGCCCCACGTGCCTTGCACCCTTTTTCTACTTCACCTCCCTCCAGTTCAGGGGTAGTATCCTGAGACTGGTCAACCAGCCAATGGTATGTACCATGAGACTGAACAGGATACAGGCATGGACTCTCCCTCACCCTCTTCCTTCCTCTGAGGTCCTGTGCCCTCTGCTTAGGAGTAGTACCCCCAGAAAAAAACTGAATTGAGTCAACCCATTCACCAGAAGGCAGTCTATGGGCATCTGGGGACTAACTATGGCCCTCCTCTGTGTCACTCCACACCCCCACTCAAGGGATACCAGGGCCATAGGGCGGAAAAATCTTGCCCATGGGCTGGAGCTACTCTACTCTCTTGACCGGTGTACTGCTCTGGGGAGGCTAGCCGTTCCACAACCATGGTCCAGCTAGCCCCGGTGTCCTCAGAGCAGTGACTGGGACTCAATTCACTGTCACCTGTTGGAAATGATGACTGCCATCCTCAGGGATCCCCAACTCACCCTCTGAGTCCATCTCCCAACTAAGCGCTATCATGGCATGGTCTTTTCCCTGCTCCTGTAGTCTAGTTACCCCTAAGGCCACATTGGACACCCCTGTACAGGTACCACCAGTGGGTGGTTTTTTAGGACAGACAGGGCCCTCCAGCTTGTGTCCTAGATGGGAACACTCAAAGCAGCAGGTTTGTAAATGGGGCACCCTGGGCCCACCAGAATCTCCTCCGTGTTTCTCAGAAGGAGCATGGAAACCCTTTTCTCCCCCTTTACGCTGGGACCTATCTGGGTCCTATCAGTTAGCTTATGAGCAACAAGGTGCCATTTCCAACACTAATGATGCCCTGAGAATTACAAATTAAAGGGTGGAACATATGAGTCAACATTGATATCTGGGCATCAACCCATGATCAAGGAGTAACTTGAGCATTACTGGAAACAGGATACGATAGAATGGCAATCCTAGAAGTATAGAGCACAGTGGTAGTGGGGGTTTGATGGGGCTCAAGTGTTGCATAAGAACCTGTTTTCCAAGAAGGCTAGTGAAAGTAATATCTATCACACAAGAGGTGATGGGACGAAAGCCTGGCAGTTTGTGATGGACGGTTCCCATGAGGAGCAGCATCAGTACTGATTTGCATAAGTCAGGACAGTGGGTGAAAAACGATGCTTTGGCATGCTACTCAGAGCAATTGCCAGTGGTTTAGACTATTAGCAGGTCTATCTGTTATAACCTTTTCAGTTTTAGTAGTCAAAGAATGTGACAGTCTTCCAGCACAAGCGGTGGAAGAGTGAAATAAATTATTTAAGGAATTGCCATCTAGAAACAACATGGGAATAAATGTTCTGGAAGAAAGGAGAAAGCTTGAGTGCACGAAGGACCTATGTGTCATGAACAGTAAGAAAACAGATATACTAGAATTGACTAGAAGTCTTTAAAAGAAATAACTTTGAAACTAGTCTGAAATTGCAACTCTAATTCTGTAACGCAAACGTGAAATCCTGAAAAAGTGAAGGCCATTGATCTCATTTAGTCAGGCACATAATGTTCAGACTAGAGGGGAGTTGCAGACTTCATCTGCTATCAAATTATATGTTTTAACAAGTAACAACTCCCAACTGCTGGCTTGGCAAATACTGCTTTTACTTAGTGATTAACACAGCAGATATATTAAACATATTTGTCTTGCTCTCCTGCATGATTTAATATTGTACCTTCAAAGTAGACGTTCCTTTAGCACAGGGATTGCATTGTAATTGATTATTCTATACTGTACTTTAAAATAGAAATTGTATATATTTTCATTAACATATAAGCTGCTTGTTTAGGTTTGGATGAGAATAATTCAAGCGATTACTTTAAATGTCAGAAAGTCAGATCAAATAATTAGTTTCCGATTATCTTTAAGGATAGTACGCTACTGTTGAGACGGTGATTGCCAGTGGTTATCACAAGATAGGCATGTCGAGCTCTCCGGACAACTGGGGAACCTTCGCACTCGTCAATTTAATGAAAATACAGTTTTGGGAATTCCTGCGAAGCGCAAACCAGTTTACCTTTGTAAAACAGGTGTTTAGATTGTACAAATGGTGTTCAGTTAAGGATGAATTTGCCTAATCAGCAGTGTATTCTTGACTGTCGCACATCTGCAATGAACTTAAGAGACATTTGTATGGGTCGATTCACTTTCTCCTGCATTCAGTAGATTATATATTTGTTCATTTGGATTCATTTTACACTGTGCGTTTACAGAGTTGATTTCAGCTGGTCATTTGATGAGTTTAAAAGAATCTGAAAGTTTTATGTAGTTATAGTGTCTACTCCTTTTCAGTTGCAGAGAAGTCAAAAAGTAAATTCAGGAGGTGGCCAGCATTTTCAGGACTAATGGACTGATTTAAAGTATGAAGGGCCTCATTTATGAGACTCCTTGCGCCTCCGGAACGTCACTTTTTTTGACGTTCCGTGGCGCAGAAGCCTGCGTGATATTTATCAGGTAGCACTAAGCCACTTTTTTTGGCTTAATGCTGCCTGATAAATATCAGTCCCTTTAACGCAGTGTTCTGCGTTAAAGGGGCGTGCAATGGGTGTTGCTGGGGGCGTTCCCAGCAACATCCATGGCCTTTTGACACTGCCCCAGATTTACGAGAAATCGTAAATCTGAGGCAGCGCCAAAAGCTTACGCCTCCCCAGGGGAGGCGTAAGGGAGGCACAACGAGGAGAAATATCTTTATTTCTCCTCGTTTTTCCTTTTTCTATGTGTGCTGCATTCTGCAGCACACATAGAAAGAGGAAGAAGCCTCTTGTGATTATTTTTGTACAGAAAGGTTTCCCTTCCTGTACAAAAATAATCATCCCCGCAACGCAGGCACCCTTGCACCATGGTGCAAAGGTGCCTGCGTTGGCGCACGGCAGCCCATTGTGCGCCGGCGCAGGGGAAAAGGACAGGAATGTGCCGTATCTTATAGGTATCTTATAGATACGGCGCATTCCTGCCCTTTTCTTTTGCCGTAGGGCAGTGCAGCAGCAAGGCCTGCTGTGCTGCCCTACGGCAAAACCTCATAAATGAGGCCCGAAGGGTGGATCACTGTCCGTCAGGGCGGTGGAGGTCATTACCTCTGTCATCCTGGCCTGTGTCACGTCCACCATAACTAGAGACCACCACAGGCTGTGCGATGAGCTCTGTCCCTTCGAAAGAGCTGCCATGCTCATAATGTTGTGATGTCCATTGATGCTCCAATACCCATTGAACTGACAGTCAACAGGTTCAACCAAGCTGGTGGAAACATGATGATTCACCTGATTCTGAATGGAGTGGGCAGACCGAGACATTGCCGGACATTGCGCTTCACCAAATTTGTGGCGGATTTTTCACCCACCAAACTCTAAATAAGGCCCAAAACCATTAGCACTTGGGTACTATGAGATAGCGTTCTACCTGCCTGAAAAGCACGTGTGCACATCATTTGGAGTAGAAAGCACTACATAATTATCCATACAATACCATGTAGTAAGAATATTCTGTTGCATTTGCTTCACATTACTGGTTAAACAGTGTGATAGCTGTTCGTGTACATATGACATTATAGTCACCATTTTTGCTAAATGCTCCACTGAAGATTCCTCCATGAGCTCACCTTCTCAGCCCAATCACTTGGAGAAATACTACTGAGTCTAACCTAAAACTGTTTTGGCGTTCAATTTTTCAAGTGTGTCCCACCTCTCTTGGCACCATGAACTAGGCTACATGAACCATACATTTTATTCTACAAGAGGTCTTGCAGATTTGTCTGAAAAAAACTGTGGGTATTCAGTTATTGACAGTCTAAACCTTGTTGTTTCCATCCATTAGGGTCGGTCGGACTGGGAGAGAAAACAAAGGTGTCCTTCATTGGTGATTCAGATAGCTAAAAGTGCCCCACATTTGAAAATCAGGTCAGTTTTGAACTTGGAAACTGCATGTGTTTGTGGTAACACCAGAGAAAAAACGGGCATAGCAGACCATAAAACAGGGCCACAAACAGCCAAAAAACTGGCCCTCACACTGCCCTGTCAGACAAGCGCTTCTGGCTCTGCCAGATTGCTCTATAGACCAGTCTAGCACTGCCATCCATTAGCTAAAAACTGGAGAGACTCCATTTAACCGAGTAGCAATTTGATAATCACATTAGTTACAAATACATATTCAAGCTTGAGTTCCTGCGCATCAGTTCACAGGAAATGGGCGAGAGAAAATTATTTAAAATCCTTTACTTAGTCATCTTTTTCCCCCAATTTTTTTTTTTTTACATATTGAGCAACATATTTCTTGTCAGGTTCTTTCTTAAAACATTGTTAGGAATAACACATTCAATGGCTTGATTCCATCTGTTTAACCATGATGTAGAGTTCGCAATCATTATCATCACATTTGTGGTGAAACTCCTGAAAGATCCCGAAGGCTTACACTTGAACCAATCTAACTCACAAAAACAATTCTTCAAAATTAAACACAAACCTCCACTGCGAGTAACAGATGAGGATATTAAGTTCATTATTCGATGTTACAGTGTTCATTTGTTACATTTTATATTTTTCAAGGCTGTTTTAAAGTGCTTTTGAAGAGAAGAGTGTATGTTTGGATCATTATTCACTTCTTAATGCATCAGCAGCTGGGAAAAGTGAATGAGATTGGGCCCTAGTAGTCCAGACATATTTCTTCATATAGATCATTTAGGTAGACCTATGACTGGTCCCATTATATTCTCTTTGTTTAGTCAAGTCTGTTTTTATCGATGGTGCCAATCATTCCTCATTTAGCATTTCTAAAGCAAAATACAGGTTTTGGTAATGATTAATTTCAACATTATTTTAGAATTGGGCGAGCACCTGAAATTCCAGCTATCCAACATGTATAAATGATATCAGTCAATTCTGTCTGCCAAGTGTATCAATACAAATTGAAGAGTGCGACAGCAAATAATTCTCAAGGTTAACAACAGTATGTAAACAAATGACTATTGCCATTTTCTGGTGAAGATTCCGACTAGTAACTACTACAGTTTAAATCTTCAACAAACTATAGGGGTTATTCTTATTTGGCAGGGTATGCAACAGGCCACCAGTTCAACAGAGGATCTGGCATGCCTGCCTACTTGTATAGAACCCAGCAATTATCGGCCCATCTCCCTACTTCCCTTTTTTGAAAAGGTACTTGACTCTCTTGTCAACAAACAGCTAACAACCTATTTAGAAAGCCACAATCTGTTGGACCCTTCTCAGAATCTGGACTCTACAAACTGTGAGTCTGACCTGCCAAGTGGTGCCACCCAGTCGTGGGCACTTGGAAGTGAGGCCTAAAGTGCTTCTACATCCATAACCCACACATCCTCATTAGAAACCTGTGCATCTTCTTTGCATGAGTTGGAGCCAGCGCATCCTCATCGTTGTATGAAGCGGACTTGGCGCATCGCCTTCGTAACCAGCTCACTGCTTTCGGAATCGATGCATCGCCTACTGTGGGAGCAGCTGCTCTGCATCGCATTCAGAACCAGCGCCTCACACTCGGAACTGACGCATCGCCACGGTTGTGTGGAGAAAATCAGTGCATCTGATCGACTGCATGGGTCGAAAACAGCGCATCGATTCGGCTGCACTTCGCATCTTTTTCAAAGATGACAAATCCCAGATCTAGGTACTTTGGTTCAGCGAGCACAAGTGGGTCCCTGAATCTAGCCCTCGCTCCATTGCGATCGTCGTAAACCTTTGACGTTGGCCTGGTCTAGATTGACCAGATGTAAGTGCTTATTGCTTCTAACCACTATTTTTCATTGATTCTTTAAAAATTCATTCCTCGACTTCTACTTGTTAAAGTTTTGTTGTTTTGGTCTTGTTTTATTTATCAAATTATTATCTATTTTTCTATCCTGATGTGGAGTCTTTTTATGGTATTTTCACTGTGAGACTGTTTGAAGTATTGCACAAATATTTTACACATTGCCTCTTAAGTTAAGCCTGACTGCTCTGTGCCAAGCTACCAGAAGGTGAGCAGAGGATAATTTAGGGTGTGTTGTGACTATCCTAACTAGGATTGTGGTTCCTGCTTAGACAGGGTTCTGTTATATGGCCGTTAGAGTCATTGTCGACATTGCTAAGTTAGCATGAGCACGGCTGCCATGATGCTGTTTTTACGCACGTTACTACATGACTTTGTTGTGCAAGACTCTGTTTGTGCCTTTCACATGAGAACTGTCTGCTTTCTGCGTTCTCTGCCTGCTCTTGGAGTTTAGTCTGAACACGATGTGCAAGGTCGATAAACAATGTCCCTTATTATTCTGTTCTGGTCAGTTCCTACCATCTAGACAAAACATGCTAAGACAGCTGCGCTGCTGGAAGGTCGTGCTTTGATATTATGGTGATGCATGTTGTTCTAAAACACACTTGGAGAGGGTCCTTTCCAGGGAGAAGAGCTATGCGGTTCCTATGATGTGAAGCTTCCATCTAGGCACTAAGGTAGGGGGTCTGCTGTCAACACCCAGAGATCTTCTTTTATATAATAGACAGCTTACCAAAGGGAGGGTGGTTAGGCCTTATAGTCCTTTTTCCACTGTCTATATATATTGACATCCCCCTTTATATTCTATGGAATTGAAACAATGCTAATAAAGTTTATGCATTTCGCTGCTGGTAGTGGCTCGTATACTGCGTTATAGAGCACGATAGTTAAAATAAACATTTTGAACTATAAGAGTGACTCTGACCATTCTTATTGTGGACAAGTACGAGTGAGCGAGCGAAAGGGTATGTCTTGCTACCACGATTCCTGAGAGAGTCGGGAGTGTTGTGTTCTGGGTTGTCTAATCATTTGTAGCTTCGTGATTTTAGAGGAGAACGAATGAGACACTAAAGCTAGTCGGTTTTGGGATTTTGGGTACTGAGGTGGTAGGTTGGTTCATCCCTATACACCGAGGTCCTGTTTTCCTGTGCATAGTTCTGTGTAGGTACAGAATCCCCGCAACATGGCGCTGCCAACGTTTGGTCTGGTTCTTATCTGCGAGACTCCTGAGTAGTGGTTGTGCTTGTCCACAATCCCCTCACATCTGTTTCCGGAGATGGTTGTGACCGTGTAGCCTCCTATATTGATGTTTTATAGGTTTTTCAAGCTTGAATTTTAAAAGGTTCCTTTTCTTTCTTATTAACCCGTTATTGCGCTGCCTCACATAGGTTGTTATTCTTTGCTATTCCTTATGGTGGTTGCCATTACACCGCCTAATCGGGCTGCAGTCACAACTCATTTGACTCAACATGGGGTCCCTAATGCTGGTGTTGCGCTCATTTTTGTAGTAGAAGCGGATGCAACTTACCGCTTCGAGGTGTTTTATTCTTGGGTCACCTTTCCGGCAGTAGATGGAACAGATAATTTGTTCCACGAATATACTGCCACAGCCCTACGTCAAATTTATCAACCTTATAGGTCTCTTGAAGTTCCGCTAATGGCTTGGCGACACCAAATTTGGTTTAGTGGCGCCATTCCTCACCCAATAACGCCGGTCCGTTTAGGCCCTTTATCGATAGATGGGGCCACGTGGCCCGTTTTGGCTGGGTATACCCCACATCCACGTTATCTAACAACTGCAACAATTGCAGAACTCTGAGTATTACCTACTTCCTTAATACGTATATATAGGGCTGTTATACAGTTCATGTTGCGCAACTTTCAGGTGGAACCACCTGGCGTTGCTGCGCAACCAGCTGGACCTGGTGGTGTAACCATCAGTCCTCTTATGGTTAATTCAGTGATGGGCAAGCGTCCACAGAATAAGGATGAATTCCCTTATCGGCTTGCTGAAAAATTTGGGCAAATCGAGGCTGTTTTTCCGAATACCACTCCTGTGGAGAAACACAGGATCCTAACCATCAGTTTACCTAACGACTTAGTTCCCGAATTAGCTGATTGTAACACTTGGGGTAAAGTGTTTGCAGCAGTATATTCGATGTGTTTCGGCACCCCTCAATGACCGTACTCTCTTCCGTGATAAAGTGTGTTCAGGATGGGCGTGGCTTGGCCGAGCAGCAAGATGGCCGCCTTCTGAAGGGGCTCTGCCGGCCGGGCACATTATCCTACATCATCCTCTACAAAACGGAGATCCGACGTCTTCTTTCCTACAGTGATTAATTGAGCGCAAGACGAGGAACACATCCATGCCTTTATCGAGCTGAACGGTGAAGGGGAGAGGCAGCTGCGGACATCGTTCAGCGGGGCGCCCTCGAGGCTGAGACGGGTCCGAGCAGCGGCGTCTGCAGTGCAGCCTTCCTGTCCTGGGCTGCCCTGTACAACCGCTGCGGAATTCATTGCGGCCACCCCTGAGGCACAGTCCCTCCCTATCCCGCCTGCTGCTGTGGGGAAAGTCTATCGGGCAGATTGGCGTGGCCGTGACGGCCATAAAGAAGTGCCGCTGATCTAAGCCGCGGCCCGTAGGCTGCCGCAGCCAAGAGGGGACTATTGCGGTCCTCGCCTGCTGCTGACATCGGCGATGACCGGCGGTACGCCGAGCTGCATTTGCCGCGTGAGCCCCACTCGCCCCATCGGGCGGCGGTGGTGTACGTGGCCTGGGCTGCTGCCGGCTGCGATGGGGAGCCGAGGAGGAGCTGGCACTGGCCGCTGCTGTGCCTTGTGGATCCGAGGCCCGACTGCACTGCAGGAGCGGTACCTGTGAAAGACAACATTGAGAGTCCCTAAAGCCTTGCCTTGAAGACATGTGAGTAGGCCGGTAGGCCCCAATCCCTAATCCCGAGCACTGGGGGGGGTGGGAGCCCTGCCTCCTGTGGTGGTTACCGGTGGGGAACCACTGCGGGGCATGGGCTGCGCGCCTACCTGGGGCCGGGTGTGGAAAGTGAGGGCCCTGGAAAACAGCGCTGCGTGGCTCAGTGCGGGGCGGGGTGTGCCACCCTAGGTGGAGACGGGCTCCCATCACCTCAGGGGTTGCTACGCTTCATTCCTCCACTCACGGGCATTTCTCCGGCGACCCCGCTCTGGCCCCTTGCATGCTGTCTGACCAGATAGTGGGCCAAGTGCTCAACGGGCGAAGGGAGTGCCAGGTCGCCTGCTCCTGCGGACATTGACTCCTGTGCCAGAGGCCTAGCGGAGCCCTAGTGTGTGTCACAGCGACTGGCCTGCTGGTCGCTTACATATATCGTCATGGGGAAAAATGACCCCAAACAATCTAAACTGCCTTTCAAAAACAAGCGCACAACCCGCCCTGGGGATGCAGGCCCTGACCCTGAGGGTGACCCTTCCCAGGCTGGCGACAAACAGGAAGATGACCTACGCGCCATCATGTTGGAGGTGCGTTCCAATCTCAGATCTATGGACTCCAAACTTGACACTTTAACAGCAGGGCTTGACACAGTAAAGCGCCAAGTGAATGCTCATGAATCCCGGTTAGACGCCCTGGAGAATCGCGCGGAAGAAGCTCATGAGTATCAAGTGGAATCCAAGGAGCACCTTCTAAACATGGAACGGGTCCTTACATTAATAAAGGCGAAAAACGAGGACTTGGAAGCGCGCTCCTTGCGCAACAACCTGCGCATTGCCGGAATTCCAGAGACTACAGCAATTCCCAAAATGGAGCCCTATGTCGAAACCTTACTCCGTGATCTCTTCCCGACAGCTCTCTCTGCAGTCTTTGTAATTAAACGTGCACACCGCTCGCTTGGCCCTAAACCACCTGTTTGTGGTACACCCAGACCCATCTAAACTACCACGACAGAGACTCAATCTTGAGAGCGGCTAGAGAACATGGCCCTATAAAGCACCAAGGCAACCACATATCTATCTTCCCGGACTTTATCTGGGGGGGGGAGATTTTAATGCAGTCATTCAAGATTCAATGGACTGCATAGGCACTCAGCCAGTTTTGCCCATCATCGCCAGACCGGACCAATCCGGCTTCATTCCTGGCAGATCCACCTCCCATAACCTGCGCACTTTTTTCTCTATACTCCATCAGTTAGACCCCAACCTACCAGCGCTTTCTGCATTTTTAGACGCTACGAAAGCTTTTGATTCCCTTGAGTGGCCGTACCTTTTTACTATACTCCCCAGGATTGGCATTAGCCCTAATTTTTTTAAACTCATCCACCTACTATATACTAACCCGACTGCAAGACTTAAGGTGAACGATTTGCTGTCGGAGCCTTTTCCCATGGCCCGAGGCACTAGGCAGGGATGCCCTTTGTCCCCTTTACTATTCGCGATAGCTATGGAGCCTCTCGCGGCCAGGATGCGCCAACACCACAAGGCCAGGGGACTTGGCCTCACAGACAGGGGCTTGATCATATCAACATATGCAGATGACATTACATTATACATCTGGGAGCCGGCCACGAATCTTAACCCCGCGCTACGAGAAATCCTCCTATTCGGAGGCATGTCAGGTGTACAGGTTAACTGGTCCAAATCGACCCTCCTCGCCTTAACACCGGCTCCAATTGGATTGGACCTTGACTTTCCGCTCACTTGGGCAGATCCAGCGGTCAAGTACCTCGGGATATGGCTCTCTAGCGAGATTCAGGATATCTGGCGTCTGAACTACGGCCACCTCATCACCTGGCTGGAGCGTAAGATTTCCTTTTGGACCAGACTACCACTGTCGCTTGCTGGCAGGATAGCAATCGCTAAAATGATTATATTGCCCAAATTCCTATATCTCTTTGCCAACATTCCCATCCCCCTCACACAGGCCTTTTTCAAATGATTACGCTCCCTTTTAATCTCTCTGGTCTGGGCTGGTAAACAACGCTGCATCTCCTGGGAGGTCCTGACACTACCATTAACACAAGCGGGTCTGGGGGCGCCGGACTTTGAACTCTACGCTCTGAGCGCTCAGGCCCAATACCTCCACTACTGGGTCCACCCTGTCCCGTTTCAACCCCAAGTGGCAGTGGAGAGGGATGTTGCCTTCCCAGCTCCTCTACCAGCTGCTATCTATTACACCTACAAAAGACCCAATGCTGAAATTAATACAGTTGAAACTCTATGCTGGGCCTGGGATGGACTTCGACGATGGGCGAAACTACCACAGCTTTACGCCCCATCCACGCCCCTATCCCACCATCCAAGCTTCCCTCCAATGCAGGACGCCAGCTCTATACAAAGAGCCAGACGAATGGGGCTATCCACTTTTGCTGCCCTGTATCCGGCGGAGGAGTTCTTGCCTTGGCCACAAAATCTGGAGGACGCGCATGCCCCTCCCTTGGAACTCCTAATCTACCACCAACTCAGGGCTAACTGCCGACAAATGCACAGTTCATTTCCCACTGTACCTACACCCCTGCTTCCGTTGGAAAATATATTAACGAACCCCTCGCCCAAGAAGCTTGTAACCCGCGTTTATAACATTACACAGCAGACCAGCCCGATCACGACACCCAACGCGCTGGCGCAGTGGTATCAGACTTGGACCCACCACCCACAGACAAACAATGGGCCTATTGCTGTGCTCAACTCAAGCGCCTCTCTCCAAATTACAAACTGCGGCTCATACATTTCAAATACTTACACAGGTTATATCGTACGCCAGTGCAACTACAGAAAATGGGACTGCGCCCAAATGCTGCATGCTGGCGCTACGCTGATACACAAGCCACCTTTCTACACTTGCCATGGCACTGTGGCTTCATTTCATTGTTTTGGGATAGGGTGTTCGACATTATTCATGAATTGAGGGCTTTAAGCATGCCCGCACCTCCCTCACTGCCATTCTTGGCCACGTTGCTGACGTCCCTCCAGGCGTGGGACGCCTGTCAGCCATGATGCTCCTCCTGGCCAAGTGCCACATTGCAATACACTGGGGATCACCCCATGCACCAAATATCAACATGTGGATAAAAGACGTGACTTATTGTCAGGAGATGCTCGCAGCGTATTGGGAGCTGCTGCCTACTGCATCACGTCCCAAAGACATTTGAGCGCCGTTCATCACATGGGCGGCTGCACACACCGAAGAACCAGCCCATACTTCACCAACGCATCCACCTCCATAGGCCCACCTGCATAAACCGTTAGCACACTATGCTCTGACATCCTTTTACATTCCTCAAGGCAACATGCTCTCGCTCCAACGGTCCAGTCCTGACATGCCAGAATACCCGGTCAATACCATATCATACACACGTGTAGGAAACACTGTAGCCTCCTCGCCTCTATGTGCTCTAGCTCACATTCCCTCTGATTGAAAGTGCCTTAAAGCCGTAATGTAGCATCTACCCGGATATACCGCGACTGCTGTGTTTTGTCGCTACCATGTGATTATTTGTATATGCTAATTTGATCTCTGCATGTATTTCTGATATGACCGAATGTGACCTGTCTGTTTTCTCTTTGTTTTGTTTGAAAATGACAAATAACGTTTTTTTTTTTAAAAGCGTGTTCAGGATGAACACTGAGCCGAGGCGGCTCTGGAATTGGGGATGAGACTGGTGGGGGTGTTCGACGTTGTTGCTGATATGATCCTTGCTAATGTTAAGTGTGATGCTGTAAGCTTACAAGTGGCCAACCGCTTGGAGGCCGTGGCAGATGCTGACAAGCAGCGCAAAATACCAAAGGTTATTGCCAAGGCTTACAAAACCTTAGGCCGCAATAGTCTGGGAGTTAAGCCTTTTTCTCAAACGCAAACGCAATCTCAAACTCAAAAAAAAGCCCAGACTGATAAAGATGGGCGCCCGTTATTTCCTAAGAGGAACTGGAGAAATAAAAAACAGGGGCAGCAACAGCAGAAGCAAGGTTTGCGTGCTGGTTCACCGACACCTGAGTCTTCTGAGCGTACTTATGACTTGCACGACCGCGCGAAAATTAGGACTCCTGATAGATTTCAAGTCCCTGATCAGCGCTCTCCTCATTCTTTACCGGACACATCGGACACTCAAGTCGGTGGTGGGGAACGCCAGGATCATGCCAAAGGTCCAACCACACAACAGGGATGGGATCAACCTCGACAGTTTGACGTTAAAGCCAAACAAGAGGATCTGCCTCGTTTTAGACCCCCGTTTCAGAAGAAGAAAGTTGCCGCTTTAACTGTGAAGTATGCCTCAGACGGTGAGAACGCGACTCCCCGACTGGACATGGGCGGTGACTCTGCTCGACAGCGCGGTGGAGGTTACCATAGTGCGGGAGGCACTGCGTCCCTGTCTGGAGGCAACAACAACTGATACATTCATTACAGTAGAAACAGCAGATACCCGGGTTGCCCCACCGGATAGACTTTATGAGATTGTCTTCCAAATTGAAGGTGATATGCAGTGTCCCATCAAGGTGGTTTTCTGTGAAAATCTCACCTCCTCAAACAACATTTTGTTGGCGGAGGCAGATTGGCCTCCACCCTTTGTGCAAGCTGCTTCAAGAGGGGAGGATGCGATACTTCCGAGTTTTTCGCGTTACATCCCTGAGGAACATGCAAAGGCTTACGCAGCTGAGTGGGCTTTGGCCCTTGCCCCAGCGGTGTACTATAATCAGGTGGGCTGGGATATTGATTCACCCGCACAAGAGATACCATTACGGTCTATGCCACAACCACAACCGCAGTATCCAAGCAGACGTGAGGCTAAGGCTCACATTTGTGACATTCTAACTCAGTTGGAATATCAAGGAATGATTGAATCCTGTGTATCACCGATGAATAATCCTCTTTTTCCGGTATCAAAACCTGACGGTTCATATCGCATTGTGTTGGATTATCGAAATTTGAATAGTCATTGTCGCACTTTTGCGGTGCAAAACACACACAGCTCTGCGCTGGTGAACAACCTTGTTCGTAAAAATTACAAAACTACACTGGACATATCCAATGGTTTCTACAGTCATAATCTGGCTCCTGAGAGCCGTGACTTGACAGCTTTCACTGCCGTCGGAAATCCGAAAAAATGTATGCGTTTGCCTATGGGGTATAAGAACAGCCTCGGGGCTTTTGCTGCTCGTGTTGTGTCTTTGTTGCACGACATAGATCCAGATGCGTTCTCGTATGTTGATGATATTTATCTGACGGACGATGAACTAATGCCGCATCTTGTCTGAGTCGACCACATAATTTTATCGTTTGCCGACTATGGATACAAATTCAATTTTGCAAAATCCCACATTGCTCATTTTGCGGTGCTCTTTTTGGGCTATGAGCTCAGTAATGAAGGTAGGGGGTTAGCCCCTCACTTTCTGGAGAAATGTGCACAATTGCAACCTCCCTCTACGCTGAAGAAACTTCAGTCTTTGCTAGGAATTTTGAATGTCGGGAGGATATACATTCCCGATTATGCCCAGCGTATCAAACCGCTTTATGCGTTGATACAACCAACATATTCTTCTGATAGCTGGCTTCCGGAACGTACCACTATTCTACAATCTTTGCAATCTGATATGCTTGCAACTAACTACTTGTTGACGCGTGATAATGCCATGAACCTGGTGATACGTATAGTGCCAGGGACGGTGGTTTTCACTTACTTGACGTTCAATGAGGGAGACACAGTACCTATTGCATACAAATCACATTTGTATACTGCGGCAGAAATGCATTTTTCGAATGTTGAAAAAGTGTTGACAGCGGTCCAAATGGCGATACTGATAGAACGCTCACTGGCGCAAGGAAAACGCATTCTCATGGTCACGCTTTTCCCTGCCTTAGAGGCAGTGACTAAGGCAAGTGTACCCAACTCTAAGGCACTACATCCCGTTGGATATAATGGACTACTTCTTTGACATCATCTGATGTCAAGTTTATCTTTGATCCTGCACTTCAGACACAGGAGTTTTTACAGTATGAACACGTTCATCCTCCTCCGTTGTCGTTGCTTCCTTTGGATGAGTACCAATGTATCATTTATACCGATGGCTCGGCTCAACCGGCCACCGGTTCCAAACACGCTTATTCAGCGGCTTGCGCTATTGTGGCTGGTTCAATTGTCAATGGAGAATTTAGGACTTCCATAGTGCATACTCAGGCACTTGGAGACTGTACGGTACAATTGGCGGAGCTGCATGCTCTTGTTCTAGCCCTTGAGTTTGCCGATCCTAATGTGAATGCTCTAATTACATGCAATTCTTACTACTGTGTTCAATACTTTAATGACAACGTATTCTTTTGGTCTCAGAATGACTATCGAGATTCTAAAGGCAGCGCAATCAAGCATAAAAAAGCTTTGGGTTTGAGTGCAGACCTTAAACAACGTCTGCCCCTCATGCAAGTTATCCATACTCTTGGCCATCAGCGTGTGGGAGCACATGCTCTTGGTAATTCTTTGGCGGCCGAAGCGGCCAAATCTGCAGTAGCCACGTGTTTCGTAGCAGCAGTTACAAGGTCCATGACAAAAATAGGTAATGATATTCTGGCAGGTGTAGCTGCAATGAAGGAGGGAACTGCTTATCCTCAGGGTTTCCCTTCGAAATACTCTTATCATACATCTCCCGAACAAGTTCCTTATGCTAAGATTCCATCTGTTGGGGATCGACTGATTCCCAACATGGACCACAGATTTTCTTTGATCATAGCCGCACATGAGGGCATGGCTTCTGCACATGCCGGGGTGTCTGCGACAGTCTCGATTTTACAGCAACGTTATTGGTGGCATGGTTTATATAAACAAACCTGTAATTATGTGCTTTCTTGTGACATTTGTCAACAAATTAAACCGTCTACGGTCACACGCCCACCACAAACATAGCTAAGTATTTCTAATCGCCCGTTTGGCTGTGTATATCTTGATCACTGCGGTTCTTTCTCTTCTGATACTGCGTATGAATACATTTTTGTTGCAGTTGATTTGTGCACTAGATTCCTTTGGGTTTGCCCACAACGCAGTGCTGACACTCGAAATGTCATCAAGGATTTGCTTGTCTTTGTCGGAATGTTTGCCTGTGGCACCTTCCATTCAGATCAAGGTCCAGCGTTCGCCTCTAAGGCGTACAAGGATGCGATGAAGTCGATGGGGGTGCTGGTGCAGTTTTCGTCTCCATACAGGCCTGAGGGCAACTCTATTGTGGAGCGAATGAACCGTGACTTAAAGCAATCTTTGACAGCTAGAGTCTTAGGTACTGGCAGGAACTGGCTGGCCCATTTGTATGGAGTTCAACGTGCACTTAATTACCTCCATAGAAGATCTCTGGGTGGGCAGCCCCCCAAACAAACTGCTCTTTGGCATTAAAATGTTTGCGCCTGACCTTAATGGTCTAGACTTTGTGGCGGCTGCCGCAACATTTGACGTAGATAATCATTCTACTATGTTACAGGACCTACAAAAGACCTGTGATGGCTTCGCGACTGAGCATTTACCCTCTTTTAATGACACATCGATGCTGATTCCGGTCACTGGCTGGCTTCCTAAGATTGGAGATCTGGTATGAGAAAAGCTGGAGAACAAGAAAGAATTTGGTCCCTCTTATCGTGCACCGGTCCCGGTTCTTGGATTGAAGGGTACTCATACAGTGATATTACCACCTCTCACTGGCCGTAAAGACAACAGATATATTTCAGTGGACAATGTCAAGTTACACTGTCTGGCCGATTCTGAATAGTGTAATTCCTGCTGTTTCCTGCAACGCTATCACAATGAATCCGGTGCATTCGTCCACGTCAACTCATCCTCGTGTTACAGAGGGTGGCATGGAAACTACTGTTGACCTTTCACCTGTCCCCACACCTCCCTGTTCCACTGCAGACATCGAGTATACTTATCCTGCGGAAGAGTCCCAGAGTGAAGTGCCGAACAGTTCACATCAACATCAAACTGATTCCGCCCTGCCGCCTTTGATGAATATGGGTGCAAGTGGTTATTTTGGGGACCGTGCAAGCTTCTCCTATGACTCTTCCTCCTCGTCTTCTACGTTGGCACTTCCACTGACAAAAAGAAGTATTTTCATCTCTTGGTTTAAAAAGACTTACATGGTCCCAGCCTGGACGTATATCTGGTTGGTACTTATCCTGATTTTCCTCTTCATGTCAATAGGATTTGTGACTGTATTTTTCTTACTCATCAATGGTCATTACCTGCCAGAACGCTCTGCTGTGAAATTGGTTGATGGAATTCTGGCCCCTCATACATCGTCCCATATAATGAAACAAGATCAGGCCCTTGTGAACATATCAGCTTTCCCAGTTGCAGATGGCATTGTTTGGGATAAAGTAGCTTTCGAAATCCATGGTCAGATGGAAGTCCTCAATGTACAATACGTGTTTCTTGTTTCTTTAGGAGACGTGGTGACACCGGACATACATTCCAATGATTGGGATGTACAAGCAGTACATTCATTGTTTTCAGATTTAAAATATTATGCTGCTTTTGATGCTGAAGATTTGTACTTGAATTCTGCCAATTATGCTGATTTATTCTGTTATCAACATTATGGGCATCCTTACTAACACAAAACAAACACTTTACGTCCTGTTTTTAATTACACGCAATGGGAACATTGCCCAACTCCTTTACAGGGGAGTTCTAAAACACTTAGGGATAAGTTCACGTATTTCACGGATTATGACATGTCCAATCCTGAATCCTATTTCATTAAATTACAATTTTCGTCGCAATCTAAATTTATTTTGACCCACACTAAATTGATCTAGTCCAATTCCTTTAGATCTGAATTGGCCACACAGGGTTATGATCACTGGAGTGCTACCATTGATTTAAAAACAATATGGGGCACTAAGGATTGGCAGGTTCAGGTAACTGAAGCTTTACATCGTGGCTGCCTAATACCTGCACAAATGTTATTTTTAAATGGTACGGTATATCAAACTACTTGCATTGGCCTGGCTACTGCAAAAAAATTAAATAATCCGTCCATTCAATCTCTGGCTGAGTATGATAATTGGCGCACACACAAACTCTCATTGGAAATGGTACTTTCAGGCAAGATGGCGTCTGAGTATCCGCTGCTGCAGCTAGCTCCGCCGGTCCGATCCTCAAATAAGGTCTAAAGCCCTGATTTAGCACCAAAATTGCGTTAAGATACATGTAAAGTCCACTATAATACATGGAGCAGCTTCAGTACCTGCATCTCGTGGTGGCGATTGCTGGGCAGAAAGAGCGAGTTACGATACATGC
The DNA here is from genome assembly GCA_963921515.1 of Calotriton arnoldi. Classification (NCBI taxonomy): domain Eukaryota; kingdom Metazoa; phylum Chordata; class Amphibia; order Caudata; family Salamandridae; genus Calotriton; species Calotriton arnoldi. Next base: position 880,463 of record CAWUFW010005228.1, on the reverse strand, counting down.
AACGATAAAGCACTCTCCCTGGTCATCGGCGGTCTCGGCTCGCTCCGCTCCTGCATCTTCGACTTTCGCTGCCCTGTGGCGGGACTCTCCTGTGACGCGCTCCTTGGAGATACTATCGGCTATCCACTGAATCCTGCCGATTGCGAGGGGAACAACACCGACCCGTAGGAGCCGCGGCGTTCTCCAGAAGGTATCCAGGGTGCAGAGGATACATTGCAGCCGACACACAGGAGTGAAACAAGTAAGGATGGCAGGGCGGGGGGCGAAATCGATGAAAAGCAAAAGCCTGCAGCTGGCAGCCCTTGCGGGAAATGAACTATCGCAGCCTAATCCCGCAATAGCAGAAACCCGCCAGAAGCGCCCTGATACTCGCGGAGCAAAAAACAGGGAGCAGAGTGAAAAAACTGATTCTGCAGAAAAAATTGAACGGACTGTTAAGCAGAAAAAAACTCAAATAAAGAACACCAAAGGTGCTGATACTGGCCATTCCCTCCAGAATGCTCAAGCCGGTCAACCGCTTATCTCTAATATATTTGCCCCAGTTGTTGGGAAAATGCATAATGTGATGGCGGGGGCTGGGGCTGAAACAGAGGGTCTGACTGTTCAAACTGGTGCTATCGAGGCTGCTGCTCCTTTCGAAAATGCACTGGAGATCACTACTCCTATTTTTCAATCAAGCCCAGCTATCAGCCTTGGGATGGTGCAGGAAGAGATCAGCCATCAAATCCCACCCTCTTGCACCATAGACGGTTCACCAAATCTTAATAATCCTGTAGCTGAGAAAGCTGATACATTAAACAAGGATTCGGCGACTCTTAATGAAAATGAAAAGGAAAAAACCCATGGTCCCCCGCCGAAAACGCCTGATAATATGGATACATTTTACTCACTAACGGATTAATCAGAAATTTCAGACGCAAGGGTATCCGCCGCTAGCGAAGGAGGGAGTTCTAATTGGGACAGCAGCACAGACTCAGAGCTATCCATGAAAGCCACCTAACAAAAAAAAATCCTGAGGCAGAAATCCAGTCAATATACGAGTGAGACCCCAGAACAGGGTAGCACGACAGATCTTAGATGGGATTACTCTGCCTCACAATTATCAGCTCTGACGGAGCCAACGATGTGCTCGAGGGAGAACCACACTCCCTCAGGAAGTTTAGACGATGGAGCAGCCGATCCCAAGAGTGAACCTACTTTGGCAGTAGTACTATAATCTATTCAGAGCTTCCAAGAGGAGGTCAAGCTAGATAGCCGAAGATCGCGCCTCGCCACGCAGAAGCTTCAAGGCACCGTAAGGAAAGCGGGCAAGACTTGTGTAGAAATTGCAGACAGAATGGCCTCAGTTGAAGTACGGACTGAAAATCTCGAGAGAGATATTGCCATTTTGAAAACGCAAGGGGATGAACATGGTGGCATAGTTAAAGATCTTATGCTTAAAGTCGAGGAGCAAGAGAACAGATTACGACGTAATAACCTACGTGTTCTCAGTATCCCGGAGGGAGCAGAGGGGAATGATCACAAGACTTTTATGATCACACTCTTTAAGGGAGCTTTCCCGGACCTACACTCCTGGGATTGGGACAATGAAATACAATGAGTACATCGCTACCCACTAACACCATCCAAACGATCTAACTCCTCTTCACAATATCCACGAGCTATGTTACTATATTTCGGAAATTTTCTTTTGCGACAGCTACTTTATGATCTTGCAAGGCCAGCAAACAAGAAAGAATTTAATGGCATTACCTTTTTCACACGGCCTGATTTCACACATGCCACTGTGGAGCGTAGATGGAGGATGAGACAACTTTTTATGCCATTTCAACAACTCGGTGCTACTGTTTATCTCCAGAACCCTGCCTGCCTAAAGGTCATATTCAAGGGATCCACACGCAGTTTTGCATCTGAAATCCAGGCCCAAGCGTACTGAAGAGAGATAACAGATCGTAAATAAGACAAAGCTAATGAGTTAAGACTTAAGAACAAGCTCTAATTACATTAATGTAGAGTTTGACATTCTCTATAGCTCCTGGCTCTATTATTTAATCTCCTTCTTCTCTCAAAAAGTTCATAACAAAATTGGTTTGGAAAAATCTTTATTGATTAACTGAGAGAGGGATGGTTTTTGTGATGGAACATTAATAATAGAAATTGTCACTACTTAGAAATTGCGAATTAGTCAGGGTGGTATTATAGAGGGATAGTGATGCTGAAAGATTGGACCGGGAGGGAGCGGGGACACGACTACTCAGATGCCCTCATCCTGGCTCAGCTTGCGCCAGGTAACCTCAGTGGTAGGTGGTGGGAGGGGGTGGGTTGTGAGGGGGTGCTTTAGGGTTAAGGGGGAAGGGGTTGGCACATTGGGGGCTTGTTTTAAGATGTCTGGCCTTTCTTAATTAAGTTGAAATTGACATCATTAATGAGTAAACTGCGTATAGCAACAATTAATATTTGCGGCCTCAACGATCTTAAAAAACGGCGGAACACTGCGGCGGGGTTACGACTACTAAATGCCAATGCTATCTGTATGCAGGAAACGCATATCGAAAGAGCACAGATACATTTGCTAGAAACACTTGGATATACATTGGTTGGGGCCAAGACTCAAAATTCAAGGACACGGGGGGGTTGCAATTTTGACAGCTAATCGATCTATTCAATTTACTCGAACAGTAGCTGATCAGAATGGGAGGTGGGTAATCACAGAATGCTGTAGGGATAATGGGGATTCAATTACAATTTGCACTATTCATGGAAGCACTTTAGATGACCCAGCTGTATTTGATTATATAAATAATGAATTAGCTACCTGGCTGCTACCCATAATTATTTGCGGGGATTTTAATATAAACCTGCTTGCCATTCAAAATCTAGCCCCTGATAGTGACTGGATCTATAATGGTCGGAAACCCAAGGTTTTTAGAGCTTTAAGGACACTGTGTCACGAGCAAGCACTTTCAGATATCTGGAACTGGCAGAACCCCATGGACCCGGGTTTCACTTTTTTTTCTTTTCCACACAAGAAGCATGTAAGATTAGATTTTATATTAGCATCGCATACTATTCTTCATGCCTGCTCAATCGAGAAAGCCCCACGAATATTGGCTGATCACAACCCTTTAATAGTAGAACTTAAGGGGTTAGGGCCTAGAAATATGGCTAAGACTAATTGGAGCTTTGAACGAGCGCTACTTCTTAATGAGGAATTCTGTGGAAGTATGAAGACTTGGTTCCTTCAATTTTTTCGGGAGAACATAGGGAGTGCTGGGGTAGATATAGTCTGGGACACGCTGAAAGCGGGAATACGGGGAGAGACACTTAGGGGCATATTAGCAAGACCGGCGATAAAATTATCGCCGTTTTAGCGGCAGGAAACTGCCGCTAAAGCGGCGATAATGGGCTTGCTAATATGCGTTATAGAATTCCAATAGAAGCCCAGGTGGGATGTCCTGCACATCTAACCTGGGCTTCTATTGGAATTCTATGACGCATATGTAGCAAGCCCATTATCGCCGCTTTAGCGGCAGTTTCCTGCCGCTAAAACGGCGATAATTTTATCGCCGGTCTTGCTAATATGCCCCAATGTTTTTCGCTAGCTATGAATAAGGAAAGGCGATGTCTGCTTAATGATATGCAGCGCAGCTTGGCTGCCGCAGAGGAAGATCTGATTTTAGTGCTCCAGAATGGGGGAAATGCCTTAGAAGCACATATAAAGGTGATGGTAGCCAAGTCGGCAATTCTTGAGATAATCGCAAAAAGAGCTGCAGATAGAGTAGCCGTGTGGAGGGAGAAGGCATATGAGTGCAGTGAGCAGGTTGGGCATCACCTCACAACCTGAGCTAGCCAAAAACAACACGGAACATAATAGTTGAAATCAATGATCCTATGAGAGGGAGAGCTACAGACCCAGAGGGAATTCGCACTGTGTTCTATTCATATTACCAAACACTATATCATGAGGGTACTCCTGGCCACTCAGGAGACGTTATTTCATATCTTAATCAAGTTTCGGTAGTACAATTTTCTCAAGAGGATCAACAACAACTTGAGGAACTCCCCCAATGGGTGGATATTTTGCAGTGTATTAACAGCCTTCCGAGTGGTAAAGCCACTGGCTTAGATAGCGTATCCTTAGAGTTTTAGAGGAAATTTGCGCCACAGTTGAAAGACTGTATGCTACAATTATTTTTACATGTATTTAAAGGGGGAAGACCACCGCAATCCTCGACACAAGCTAAAATTATAGTTTTTCTTAAAAAATATAAAACACCATTGGAACCAGGCTCCTATCGCCCTATTACCTTTATTAATGCCGATAGCAAGATTTATTCCAAAATCCTTGCCACTCGCTTAGCTGCTATCATTCACAAGGTTGTCTCAAGCCAACAACATGGTTTTATACCAGGACGGGGCACGATTGACCATATTAGAAGAGTCATCTCATTATTTGATGCCGCTAACGTCTCTGGAGATCCATCAGCACTTATATTGCTGGATGCTGAAAAGGCCTTTGACAGGGTCTCCTGTTTTTATTTATGGGAGACCCTGGCAAGGGTCGGAGTAGGCAAAGGATTTATACAGGCCTTTAAGATGCTGTATTTCCGCCCTAGTGCAAGACTCTTTTTAAATGGCATTCTTACAGACTCATTTGAAATAACTAGAGGTACCCGACAGGACTGCCCGACCTCGCCGCTGTTGTTTGCACTATATATAGATCCCTTTTTACGACAACTCGAAACTAACAGGATTATTAGACCTATCGAATCTCAGGGCTGGAAAACTAAAACTTTGGCATACGCCGACGATATTGCTATAGTAACTCCTGATCCAGAAACAGCTATAGTTGAGATTGAGGCGGAAGCGGCGAGATTCGGGCAGCTCTCGGGGTATTCCCTTAATAGCACTAAAACCCAAATTGTTTGCAATAATATCAGCATGGCTAATGACACAAGACAGGTAGAAAAGGCAACATACCTTGGAGTTGATATTATGGCTAATGTCGACAAAATTGTTGATTGTAATATTGATCCTTTGATTGCTAAAACTAAAATCGAACTAACGAGATTACATAATCTACACCTGTCAATTATTGGCAGAGCTAATATAATTAGAATGTTTCTTTTCCCTACATTTTTGTATTTTTTAAGGGCAATCCCGCTATAATTTGTTTGAAAAAAATTGAAGATTTATTTTCTCGTTTTATTTGGGCATAGGAAAAGCCCAGAAGAGCATATACATTTTTATCCATGCCAAGAGAAAGGGGAGGCTTGGCCTTACCAAATATAAGACTATATTACTGGGCCACTACCTTATTATTCAATCTAACCCTTATATGTGATAAGCCAAGAGATAGTATAATGGATGAAATACCAACACCTATAGAACTTATTATGGGTAAAGATGCATGGGGGTGGGTCTGGAAAATTCAGAATGACAGCCATTATAAGAAGGTCCGCTTTAAATCATTAATAGGCGGGCATAGAATTATGAAACTAATTCGGAAACTGTTAGGTCTGGGCCGCCTGAATCATTATACACCGATTGGAAATAATCCCAATTTGCCAGAAATTTTCAAAGACCCTATTATTAAAAGATGGTCTGGTGCAGGGCTGTCGAAGCTTTGTGATTTCTATTCTCTAACCGACATAGCCAGCTTTGATAACCTTAAGGAGATATATAATTTAGATCGGAGGGATTTCTACAAGTATCTTCAAATTCAAGATTTTCTAAGTAAAAAAGGTGGGGGCCCTATTGGCTTCGCCAACAATCATATTATAGATAGCTTAAGAAAAAATAGACCGCTTCCTATTGGGGCCGTTTACAATCTTTTTAATTCATTGATGCCAGATGATATGGAGGCACGAGCAATAAAATGGAAAGCAGAGATAGGAATCCAGGAAAATTTATTTTTTTACTCAGCCGAGTTAGCACAGAAGTTCTTAATTCCGGCACGGATTCAGGCACAATATTATAAATCTTGTTTTTCACTCTACTACACCCCAAAAGATCTCTAAATGGGGGACAGGAAAAGGAACTCGATGCCCCCGGTGTGCATTATTTCAAGCAGATTTAAATCATATGTTTGCTTCTTGTAATGCTTTAAGTAGTTTAAAGCAGGAAATCTCTAATTTTTTTAAGGAGGTGCTAGGGACTGACTATCTCCTTTCCCCGTCTTTGATCGGACTTGGAGTGGACCCGCAATTATAAGGGAAGCTAGGAGAAAAACTTGTGTTTATTGGCATGGCAATATTACGCTTATGCCTGGCTTTGGCTTGGCTGGATCCAACCCCCCCCTGGATTTCACCAATGGTTGTCTCGCTTATTGGCAAATTACAATTTTGAGAAAGCCATCTATGCAAAAAGGGGATTGCGGGCCCGATCTAAAGGCCTAAATATTTGGGCACCGCTGACCAGATGGCTCGAGAAGAATTAGTAAATTTCAAATGCTCTCTTTAGGGCTTTATTTCTTGTTTCAAAACTATAAGCCAACTGATTGAGGTCAACTCCTTGTGGGTGGGGAGGGTGGGTTTTAGTCTGGAAGGGGAGGCGGATGGGATAAACTAATAAAAAAATGTGCATAATGCTTATACTTTTTTCCTCTTTCTATTTTCCTGTCTGTTTTTGTGTTTATTATCAATGAATTGTAATAATTGGATATTTGATTGTCAATTATGCACTAATAAAAAGAATTTAAAAAAAAAAGGAAATGGTACTTTCAATGTTTCTAATGTTGACCCTAACGGGTGGTTGCTGTGGCAAACCAGATCGAATTCATGCCAACTGCGTTTTTATAATATAATGGCAGGCTTTACAAAGGCTAAACCAGATCCGCGTTTTTCGCACTCACATTCAGTCACAACATATTCGATGGGTAAATTATGCCAACAATGGTTGGAACACTCTACGTTGTCCTCCGTTAAACAACACTTGTCTCACTTGTCGAGTGACATCAATTTGGCTGATTTTCTTCTAGGTCTAGGACCCCGAGAACTAAAAGATTTTTCTATGCTGCATACAATGAAATATGGAAATTATCGCAGATGGAGGCAGCATTTCGTCTGCGACAGATTGACAAAGCAAATTTGGAAAAAGTCCTTGCAGTGGTCGACAATAGCATTAACACCCTGTCTTCTCGCATTTATACCTTGGATAATATTGTTTCATTTATTATTGATATTGTTCAGACTGATGTATCTGTGTTATATCATGGTCAAAATCAATTATGGTCAGTAATGCAGTTTGCATGGACGTTACAGACTCTTAAAATGGGAAAAGTACCTTGGGATTATTTAAATGCTTCTGCTTTGTTTTTGCCATTTAATCTAACTGATAAACAGAGATGTATGTCCATGAAAGACGCTACATACACACTATTACACATTGAACAATTAGAACACTTGCCATTCTCTGTGGCGGAGACTGATTCAGCTGTATGGTTAATTCATGGGGTTATCTCACTCCCTTTTTCGCTGTTTCAATTTAAATCCTGCATGAAATATTTCCTAATTGGCCGCTTTGAACCCCTGGGAAGTACGTTCCTTCATGAATTGTGGTCCCTACCTTTCACTTACTGATGTCATCGGGAGGATAAGGAGGTATTCCTAACAGGGGAGGACTGCGATTCCACAGTGGGACACTCCCTAGTTTGCAAACACGTTGAATTGCACGGCGCTTGTAATGTTTCTGCACCTAATCTTGCTTGTTTTTTGAAAGGGAGTCCCGTCCCGGCAATAATTCCCGCTTTTACATTGCTTACTAATGGCAGTTATCTTATTTTGAATAACCACGACTGCTGTGGTTTACGGGCAGGAATCCCATATATAGTAACAGTTTCACAACGTGTTTCTTGTTGTAGCAATGTGCTTTTTCTGCCCCCGCATGAGAAAGTAGATATTTCCATTTGGCCTTCCATTCTGACCTTGAAAACAGATTTCAAAAAATTAAGCAGGCTCAAAGCGCTATTGTTTCAACAAGAAGTGGCTCTCACTTCAGCTCTAGAAACCTTCAAATTACAGATGGCTAGAACTTCGAGTGAGATTCAGTCACTTCTGAACACAAATCTCCCACTAAATTTTGGGGAGTTGATACATCAAATATTTAATGCATCTGACACAGAAGGCCTTGCTCATTTTTTTAAACTGGTGGGATCCGGCCTTGTGACTTGTTTTTAGATGATATTTGGAGTAATACCGGCCTTTATTCATTCTATTTTTTCCAGCGTCTTCGGAGGATTCCCATTAATACTGGCGCTAGCTGGTGGAATCCTGCTGCTTCTGTTCCTGCTACGCAATGGCTGCTCATCTTGTGGTGCTGCACAGGCCGTGCCAATTGCAACTGTACCATGATCGAATGCAACAACTTTTTGGATGCTTGCCATTAGCGACGCTTAGCATGAGTTATGGACTAACTTTTCGCTTTGGTTACTTTACTGGCGTGCAACCTGTGTTCTACTGTCAACGGTGCCCTTTCTACTGGGCTTTGGATTTATGCCTCTCCAATTCGTAGTGCCCGGATTATGACCAGTTAATGGGTCCCTTAGTGGCTCATGACCAGGCCTGTTCCAGGAATGGGCGTATGGCGTGTGCAGCTGCACTTGGAGTAGTGGCTGAATGGGATATCTGTGTGGCTGCGCAGAACCTATTGCAACAGAGCTTTATTGAATATCACGCAAGTTGCCCGGATATGCTCTTGTGGGCATCGGATTACGAGGAGCACGTTTGTTCCTTCAGCCTACTTGATTGCATGGCATCCCTCTTTGCGGCTAACGATAGGGAGGACCTTTTGGAACGCATTGCATTGATGTGGTCACATGCTTTCATGGATACACCACCTCCATGTTAGACAGGTTTTTCGTGCAACAATACATTTTTAACAACGTAAAAATTATATATATTTTTTTTTTGGGGGGAAAACTTTTTCCAATCTGGTTTTTTCACGCATATTTGAACTCTGCTTACCCTTGACATCTGTTTTGGTCCTTTGTCTATATACTATGACCTTACCAAGGGGAGGGTGTTATATGGCTGTTAGAGTCATTGTCGACATTGCTAAGTTAGCATGAGCACGGCTGCCATGATGCTGCTTTTGCGCACGTTACTACATGACTTTGTTGTGCAAGACTCTGTTTGTGCCTTTCACATGAGAACTGTCTGCTTTCTGCGTTCTCTGCCTGCTCTTGGAGTTTAGTCTGAACATGATGTGCAAGGTCGATAAACAATGCCCCTTATTATTCTGTTCTGGTCAGTTCCTACCATCTAGTCAAAACATGCTAACACAGCTGCGCTGCTGGAAGCTCGTGCTTTGATATTATGGTGATGCATGTTGTTCTAAAACACACTTGGAGAGGGTCCTTTCCAGCGAGAAGAGCTATGCGGTTCCTATGATGTAAAGCTTCCATCTAGGCACTAAGGTAGGGGGTCTGCTGACAAAGCCCAGAGATCTTCTTTTATATAATAGACACCTTACCAAGGGGAGGGTGGTTAGGCCTTATAGTCCTTTTTCTACTGTCTATATATAATGACATCCCCCTTTATATTCTATGGAATTGTAACAATGCTAATTGTTCTAAGTTTATGCATTTCGCTGCTGGTAGTGGCTCTTATACTGCATTGTAGTTAAAATAAACATTTTGAACTATAAGAGTGACTCTGACCATTCTTATTGTGGACAGGTACAAGTGAGCGAGCGAAAGGGTATGTCTTGCTACCGCGATTGCTGAGAGAGTCGGGAGTGTTGTGTTCTGGGCAACAGTTCCTAACAAGTATCAAAACAGTTAAAACATCAAAAACACTGCACAATAAAAGTCCCATTCCAACTTATAAAACTAGAGAACAATTTAATGAGCAAAATGTAAACAAGGGGGACTGGTAATATGATTTTTTTTAAATGTAGGTGGAAATAGGTCCAAAAAGCATTAATTAGTCAATGGTCATGTTGCTCAAAGTAGAATTCCTTAAAAAACAGAAGACAAGAGGCATTTGAAAAAACAGGAACAGTTTTTTAATTAAACAGTTCAGCCGGGAGAATAGTTACAGGCACTAGGTTTGAGGACTGTCTCAATTTACATTCAGTTGGTGTCCTTCTTATATACAAACTACAAGGTCCTGATTGCCTATGTGTTCCTAACTTATGCGGCATCTAACTTTATGTTGTTTCTAGGAGCGATTTTCTCCCCTCCGGCAATATGTGCTTTATTGGGGCAATCTCCCCGACCATTGTTATGTCACTGCGACTATCTGTAGGATTGATCAAGAGTTTCCTCACTGAGTATTTGTTCTGCCAGCTATGCACCCTCCCATCTGTGACCCATCAATCAGAAATTCCTGGGCCTAGGTCTCAGGGCCTGCCTAACTGTATATTTGTGAGTTGAGGTTGATGTAGAGTTCATAACGGGCAAATTAGTTAAGAAAGACGATATTTCAATTCCATTGATGTGTGCCTCATTTTTCATATTAACATTCATGTTCGACTAGGAACTAGTCACGATTTGAGGCTGACTGCAATGGAGCGGAGGTCGGATACACCAAGTAGTTGGCCCTGTTAGTTCCTGAAGTAGGGAAGTTTAAAATGGTTCTAAGTCTAAATCTAAAAAGGGACTTTGTCATTTTTCTGAGGAAAAATTGATCTACAAGTGGAACAAGCCTGCAATTCAATATGACACTGTGAAACCGCCGGATACTTTTCATGGTTGGTCTCATTGAAGCTCTGGAGCTTGGAAAAAAAAGTCTTGGAAAAAACTCTAAACTTCTTTTGGTGCCTGAACAATCATAGGAGTACACTTTCAAGGCCCCTGTGACCTTTTGAGGAGCACATAGAGACTTTAAGGATGCCAGTCAGAGGGAAAAAGCACAGTCCAGTTCGGGCCCAGTTGCCACTGGTCATTGGGGATTCTCCACAGGAATGCTCTCTTCATTTTTTTTTTTCCTGGAGCCACTCAGGTGATAAGCCTTATGATCACTGGAGATGTTTTTGTCCTTGGATTTCAAGTGGAAGAGAGTCAAACCGTCTGAGGTCCTTCCCACAGGTCCTAGAGGCCAACTTCAGCAGGTTCAATCTGCTTGGTTTCTTTTTTCCAGTCCCGCAATGTTCTGCTGGGATTCCTGAGAGTGCCACATTTATGCCTGCCACTAGCCATTGAGTGGGGGTGACTTCCAGGCACTGCATAACCAATGGGGGTAAAAGTTTCCAGAGTCAACTCTACCCATATTTGTTAGAGGTTCCTGTGTGCTTTACTGCAAAAAGAACCAAAGGTTCATGTGCCTGTGCATTTCAAGATGGTAAAAGTCTTTGGCCACACTGACAAGCTCTGAGGGCTGGGGGTGTGTAGGAGTGTCATATGTAGGGTGACCAGGCGTCCCGGATTTGCCTGGACAGTCCTGGTTTTTCGCCAGCTGTCCCGGACAGATTTTAGGAAATTAAGCTCATGTCCCGGTTTTTAGAGAGGGTCGGCTGAAAATGGTGGGAGGTATCTTTTTATGCTTTGCAAAGCAGGGATTGTTATTGAAGAAAGTAATTTAATTAACATGCATGCTACTGGCTCTAAAAATTGCATTTAATGTATGTTCTTACTGCCTTTTCTGTAATTCTCTGCTAAGGAGCACTGTCATTCTGTGTGCTGGGTTGAAGTAAAATTGTAGTCCTTCTTCTAGTTTTGGGAAATGTCCCGTTTTTTAGCTTTAAAATTCTGGTCACCCTAGTCATAGGGAAATCACCAATGCCCTCCTACATCTAACATGAAAAACCAGTTTGAAGCAGGGACTGTATCCACAACAAACCCAAAGATAACAGTCTGCTAGTACAAAAACAAGGTCCTTCAGCAACCAGAAAGGGGATGGACAAGAATTGACTTGGCATCCTGTTCTCTCCCTGTGCTTCATGTGGCTTCACAGATCTATTAATCAGAATTTGACAGTGTGCTATCAACATGATACCCACTACCCTTCCTCTAAATATTCTATGGTGTTCAGAGGCTCATAACTTCCCATCTATGTCAGACTAATATTTGCTCCTCTCCAGAATGTCACCCTTTTTCACATTTATTCCTAGGCTTAGCATAGACTTGGAGTTGACAAAGACTAATGCTAGAGACTAAGGGCCTGATTTAGATTTTAGCTCGAAGGGTTACTCCGTCACAATAGTTATGGATATCCCTTCCTACAAAACGTAAATCCCATAATATTATATGGGATTTACATTTAGGCGGATGAGATATCCATCACCTTTGTGATGGTGTAACCTGTCTGCCGAAATATAAATCAAGCCCTAAATTTGACTTCACTCTTAAATTGCATTTTTAATAGCTACTAAATTGATGTTTTAATTTTGTGCCCCATTCCCGAGATATATTATTAATATTTTAACTGGCACTATATAGGACAGCCTGGCCGGCTACAGTGAAAACAGCTTCTAGGGCCTTGTCCCTGTAGGGACATGGTAGCTTTAATGGTCTACATGTCCCACTTTTAAATACCTTGCACCCTACCTTATGGGCTACATAGGGATGATTTACTATCATTTAAAGAGGATTTGTTTACCAGTGAAAAACTGTTTTTTTAAACAGGTCAAACTACAGGTTTTATGCTGCAGCAGTTAGAAATACAATATTAGACATGAAATCATGTTTTCTTTTGTCTCACTAGTGGATGGAACAATAAGTGCTGTGGTCCACATGTGAAAGTGAGCATTTCATGCCATGGTGTATTTTCACACTGTATACTATGACCTTGCAGAAATGTTAAAAATCCCAATCAGGGATTATGCAATTTCTACATGTTTTAGGGGTCAGAACACATCCATTGATCATGGAATAGCAGTGCCCCAGTGTGCAGAGTCTAAAAGCCAACAATATAATTCAACAAAAGTATGGGAGTGACCTTGCAAAAAGGTTACATTTTTCCTACTTACCTCCCTAGGTAGGTATGGATGAAATAAAAAATACTAAATATATACTTACCTCATAATGTATTGGCAAGTTGATGTAGAAAATACAATATTATTTGAGGTCAGTATTAACAGACTTGATATAGGCCATTTTTACAAGACACTTGGATTTAAGTGGGTGGGGGATGCTGATGCATTAGTTATCAATACTGGCCGTTATCTGGGCATTCTGATTTTTTTCTACAAAAATGGGAATACAAATGCAAACCTGGTATTATTGTCTCTGATTCCTGGGAATTTTAAATTAAAATTTACACCCAGTTTTGAACAGGCAGTAAATTTGATCTGAGTAATGGCAGGTTAGGAGGGAGTGGGGAGGGTTTTGGAGGGGTGAGGGCAGGCTGCTGAGTGGAGCTTTGCCTGCTTCCTTGGTGCTGTGGGAGTGGATGGGTTTGGAGGCCAGGCAGTGATACTGTATTCTGAAGCTAGTCCAAAGAAAGCCCCAGTGGTATTACATGGTGCATTTACAAACCCGGTAAAAACGAACCGGGTAGCCCAGTACCACATACATTTCAACCAGGAAGCACTATGCCAATTAGAATGGGCTCTGTCGGTATCCCCCGGAGATACTGCCCCGGACAACTCATAATGGGTGTTGTGACCTAGAACAATTCCTTAAAAAATGTAAATAAATCATTAGGAATTGCTCTTGTTTATTTTTGATTAAATACTCAGACTCCAAGGAATACTGGTTTGTCCTGTTATATATTTTATATTTTTTTACGGAATTTTATATAGCACAAACTTGACCTGAATCGGGTATCAGAGCGCTTTACATAGCACCAGCTGCATTACATGAGGACACATTCATTTTTGTTAGGCACGGGGAAATTAAGTGATTTGCCCAGAATCACAGGAAGTTTAGCGTCATTGCCGAGACTCGAACCCAGTTCCCCAGATTCGAGGTCGACCGCCCTAGCGTTAGGCCAACTCCTCTCCCCATAGTTCATTCAATTAATATTTATTTCACAACCCAACTATCAACAAATAATCAATTTACATGTGGAATACTGAGGAGGTAAACAAAGATTTGGCTGCTATCTCTTGAAATATAAAATAACTACACAAAAACGGATGTGGAATAGATTTCTAAAGTAAGGCTATACTATCCCCAACAGAATAGGGACCTTGAGGTTTCTAAATTATTTAGTTAGCATAGCCATCCAGCAATAAAACTCGAAGCAGGGTATACAGAAAAAAAGTAGAAGGTAACCCATGAGTCCTGGCAAAACACCATGGGGCATATTTATATTTGCCCCCGCAGCACCAGCATTGTGCGGGGGGTGTGGGGGCGGGAGCTCCTAGTTTTTTCCTCTTTCCATGTGTGCTGCAGTAGCACATATAAAAAGAGGGAAATGCCTCTATAGATTGCTTTTGTGCAGGAAGGTGCTCCTTACTGCACAAAAACAATCCTTCCTAAAACACAGGCACCTTGCACCATGGTACAACGATGCCTGTGTTGGTGATAGGCTGCCAAAACCGCGCCAGCCCAGGGGTAAAGGACAGAAATGCACCGTAATGGATAAATAGGATGCATTCCTGCCCTTTCTCTCTGACGCAGGGAAGCACAGCAAGATAACTTGCTGCGCTGCCCTGCTCTACAGTTCCCATAAATATGCCCCCCCCACCCCCGTTCACTGTCCTAGAAGCATGCTACCACAATATCATCATTGGTACTTAGAATTCCAGCATATGTTAAAAACTTCACCTAATTTTTTCCTACATAAATTTTTGAGTGAGTAAGTAGATGCATTTCCAGCTTTGTGATACTTTTGAACAACCCCTAAACAATACTGATTCACTTATTAAACAGCAGTTACACATAACACTAAACACTAAATTGCACATAACACCAAATGCAGACCATTCACTATAACAGCCCTCAGAAATTGAAAAGGCTCAGATAGATTTTATGATGTTTTGCATTTCATCATCGACACTCTATTTTCTATGGAAACTAAACTTACAGAACGACGACCACTTTCATGTTTGCCGCAGAACACACTGTACTCTAATTGGACAACAAATCAACAGCAACCCGAAATGATCCGATGCTCTGTCCTATGCCATTAAATAGCAAATAAATGGAATGAACCTACGCATTGGCCAGCGTAGCAGCAGCATCTTAAAAACACACAATTCTTTTTAGTGAGATCAGAGATAACCATAAATTGATTTTGCAATTAGAAACGGTACATGTAGAACTCAATGCATTTTTAATGCTTACCATTGATGAGCGCTAATTGCAAGGTAACTACGAAGTAAATGGCCTATAATTTAGAAATGAACCAAAGAGTTCAGCAGAAATTCAGATTTGCACGATCAGGGAAATGTTCTCTCACTAAGAAGTAAATTATGAGCCATACAGAAGGTAATACATTTGAAATGCGTTTGAAAATGACAAGTAAGCAAGGCAACTGAGATAGCGGTTTTGCTTAAGGTACGTGTTGATCTGATTCACAAATGAGATGTAAAGTATCTTTACAGGCCGGGCCTTCATAAAATTCCTCTTCAGACTCAACTCTCTCTCTTGATACTGTCAACCTGAACATCTTTCCTGATCACCTGCCTGGTGGTTTACATTTTGAGGGATTGTGACCTGCTAACTACTTAGACTGAAAAACTGGAGGATTGAAAAATGCAAACATCCATCAGATCAGTACTTTGTTTTGGGAAGTAAGAGGAAAATTAATTAGTGGCCCTTTATTCCATTGCGTAGTTTATCGAAAATTAACAGTAGAGTATTGTTGAAAGTTACAAAGAGGAATGTATTTAAAACTAAGAATGTCTTGAATGTCTAAGCATCATGTGCAGAATAGATATATTTCTATTATTTGCATTCCAGGAGCTGTAGTACTTTTAGTCACATCATTAAACAGGAGTAGTGTAGTCAAAAATAAAAGATAAGAAAATGTTCTGCACCTGTATATGTATTATAAAGTAGTGATACTTGTAAGATATGTGTTAGGAAGTTTTTGGCAATGTGTTTTTTTGCTTATATGACCTGTTTGCATATGCTTAGATTGTGAGATATGGTTCTTGTGGTTGCACATGGCTATATATACGGTGCAATTTTTGAGTTTACTTAAAATTGCAGGGAGGTATATATTTTAGGAAAGATGGCTCGAAGGTGTACATCTATGAAGAAATCGCATATATTTTTACATGGTGATCTATGTTCAATAAGGTTGATGAAAATGTCATGTTTATGGTGAGGGTGTGCTTTTTTCTTTAAACATGGTTTGTTTAAAATTGAGGAGTATTAATAGTTCAGAATGACTTGAGAGTTCTTGTCCTACCTTAATTTGGCGTGTAACTTTCCTTTGAGAAATGCTGAATATATGTTTTAAACACACAAGAAAAATTTCAGAAATGATGTATGTATGCCATTAAGAAAAGGTTGTGTGCTTTGAAAAAGTGAGATTTGTTTTCAGTTTTCAAAACTAACTGATGCATGTGCATGTTGAGTAACAGAGCAATGTATGGTCTTAGAGAGGCATGTATCTAATTATATATGAAGTGTGCTATCTAGACTTTTCTGACACATAGCTCATTAGAAAGCGATAGATGCATTAGAACAGAGAGTTTGATACTGACAGAAGGAGTTAAACAATGAGTTACAGATATAGTCACAACTGTTATGTATCTAACAGCAATGGAGATACTTTACAGTCACTCAGGCACTACTCAGGCACTCATCCAATCACTCAGCCACTACTCAGGCAGTTATCGAATCACTCACGCACTATCTACACACGTATTCTATCACTCAGAAACTACACATGCACTCTTCCAATCACGCAGGCACTAATTATGTACTCATTGAACTACGCAGGCAACACCCATGCATTCATCCAATCACACAGGTACTAACCATTCACATATACAGTCACCAAAGCTGTACCTATGCAGTTACTCAAATACCCAGGCACAACCCATGCACTCATTCAAACACTCAGGCACCAGTCATGCACTCATCCAATTATGCAGGAAGTACCATTAGCAGTAAACCTATCATCCATCCAGTATCTATGCTCTCATCCAATTACTGAGGCAATACTCTTGCACTAATATAAACACCACAGCAGTACACTTGCTTTCATCCAATCACACTAGCTTTAACAATGGACTTATACAATTACTCAGACATTAGTCATGCACTTGGGGAGAGGAGTTGGCCTAACGGCTAGGGCGGTCGACCTTGAATTTGGGGAACTGGGTTCGAGTCTCGGCAATGACGCTGAACATCCTGTGATTCTGGGAAAATCACTTAATCTCCCGTGCCCAAAAAAAAAAAAAAAATAATGTGTCCTCATGTAACGCAACTGATGCTATGTAAAGCACTCCGATACCTTCGGGTCATGTTCGTGCTATATAAAACTCCGTAAAAATGTTTTAATCAGCCAGGCACTACCTTTTCAATTAACCATAAACACATGGGCAGCAGTCATGTACTCATTCAATCATTGGAACACTACTCATACACTCATGCAATCTGCCAGGTGCTATCTAAGCACTTAAGCAATCATGTACACACTATCTAGGCACTCAATAAATCAAGTATCTACTATGCATGTAGTCCTTTTTTATCACCCAGGGTCTAGAGTATCACTCATTTAATCATTCAACCACTATCTATGCATGTATTGAATCATTGAGGCATTAGTTATTCACTTATCTAAATATTCAGGCACTACTCATGCACTCATCCAAACACCTAGATAGTAGCAATATAGTCATGCAAACACACAGGCAGCAACTATGGAGATATGGAACCACTGATGTAGTTCCTACATACTCAGGGAATTATCCAGGCACTACCTATAGTCCCAGGGAATCCTCTTGGCACCACTTATGCACTCATTCAATCATCCTGGGCGTATTGTTGTAGTCAACCACAAACACATGTTTTTACAAGTTTTAGTGAGGAATATGTACTTTTTTACAACCTTCTGGTGAAATATTTATGCAACCTGTCACACACTGTTAACATGTACTCAGAAGAATTAGTGAGCTATATACTGTAATACAGATTAATGTGCAGATTTTTATATGCAGTGTTTCCCAAACTTCAAATCTGATGCATCTGAGTAGAAAAGTACTGAAACACTGTAACACTAAATCTACCGGTGACACAGTGGTAAAGAGGCAGAGAAATAGCTCTTATTTTGTGTTTCTGGATTTACAGTATTGAGACACTGTATGTAGTTTTACACTTTGATTGATGTTTATTTTAAAATCTACTACAAAAGGGATAAAGTGGTATTTTACAATGTATAAGTGAGAACTGAGATATGGTGCAGCTGTGTTGTAGGAGAGTGATGCTATAATATTAAAAGGTAAGCTTTGTGTTTTTATTTGGTATATTAAAGTAAGTGCATGTAGTTAATTAGCTAGGTTCATCTGTAGATTTAAAACTGCAACATAACATAAAAATAGTTTTTGTATTATGTTTACGTCAGTAGTAACGTAGTTGGTATGTTGGGAAGAATAAAAATTAAAATATACTTATTTGTTTTACAGAACAATATCTACATAACTACAGACAGTTAGAATGCCTACTAAAGCTCAGAGGAAAAAGCAACAGAAGCAACTATAGTGTCTATGCAGAACTGAGACGCAAAAGGGGCAAAATGCAGAAAAAGCGGTGAAAGAAAAAAGAGCTACTGGTAAGAGGACAAAGTCATTTCTTAAAAACAATATGTGGACACTCGCAAAGATTACAAAATAATGAAAATAAAATTCAAACTATGAGAAAAAATAAGAGTGGACAAAGTGTATATTGCAAGAACAGGAAAGAATGTAACAAAGATGGACACACCCTAACCAGGAGACAAAACCCATTTAAGGAAATCAGAGCCAGGATAGTAGTAGATTAGTTGTAAATCTACTGAGAACTATGAAGAAGTATAGAAGAAGGAGAGAGGCCCTGAAACAGAAAGAACAAGTTGAGAGAGTAGTTGATAAGACCTTTGCTTTGAAGAGGAAGCTTTTCATTTTGATTATAAATGGAATGAAGACTCTTGATAAAATGGTGTTGTGCATTAGGAGACAAAACCAGAAAAAAAGATTAGTGGATATAAGTAACTTTTGTACAGTGCAGAGAATGGATACATACTTCTAGTGCCGAGACTTTCTTTAATGAAGACGCTATCTCCAGGATAATAGATTAGTTCATGCTATTGATGAAAGAGGACAATGTTATGAAATGAAGAATGGCCCTCCTATTGCGAAAGAGGTGGTGGTACCTAGAAATATAGAACAAGTTATTGCAGAAGAGGTACAAGGAAGGTGTAGTCAGGCGCCTGTATACAAATGGAATTGAAGTAGTGTTTGTAGTATTTTTCCAAGGCAAAGTTTAAAACACAAAATAAGTACTTTACAAGGATTGGATCCTTGCAAGGTTAGAAAGCATGCGAATTTGTAGGGACACTACCTATCTTGTTTATCAATGAAAGTATGCCAAAACACTTTTCATCCTTTCAGGATGTTAGCTGTACACCACTCTACAATTAAAATCTTAGTTAGCAGGCTGTACTATGTGAAAACTCCTGCTTTTTGTTTAGGAGAAATAAATAGAGCACTTTTGCATGGCACTGTAGCAGACGTAGAAATGGCTTGTGATGATGTGCAGTTTTGTTTCTTTGCTCCTGAGCAGGACTCAATGGAGAATGAAGAGTTGTTAACAGGAGGAGTTGTAGAACAGGACACAGGTATTACAGTTGATAGTTTTGAAGAAGAGATTACAAAATGTAACACAGTGTGCTCTGAAAAACCAGACTATGTTTGTATATGTTGTCAACGCACTCACTACAAGATTCAAACACGGAATGTTGACTTGTATTTAGAAAGTGAACAAGAAAATAATGACAACTGGCAAAAGTTATCTGTGTACTTATTTGGAGAGGAATGCTTTGACTTGTCTATAGGGCAAGTTATATGTAAGTACTGTTACAATATATTAGAAGATAATGAAATGCCTACTAGAGCTGTGCATAACAAGTTAGAACTGGTTTCACGTCCAGAAGCACTGCAAGGTTTAAATATTGATGAGTCTCTTCTTTTCCAAAGTTTTCATCCATTTCAAGCTGTAATCGGTACAGAGTCAAAGACAGGCAAGTTACCGCCAACAGAGCTGCAGAAAGGTCTAAGAGATAGAGTAGTGTATTTGTCATTAGATTTCAAGAAAAATATTGAAACTGTAGGCGTATTAAAGATTTAGAAGAAGGACTTGTAATTCTTGTAAATGGTGTGCCTACTAAGAACAAAAAGATATGGCAGGAGTTAGTAGATGTTACCAAAGTTAAAAAGCAACTTTATATCTAGACACTGGGTCTGGTGGCTCAGTGGACAAATGCCTCCACTGCAGGGGCTTGTGTTTGACCTCATGGTCACAGGTTAAAATCCCAGTGGGTCCACTCAGCCTTTCATCCATCTGAGTTCAATAAAACGAGTACCATTGAGTTGGGTAACAATAAACATCTGTTATTCAGTGCCAAGATACCTACGGGTGAACGTGCGCTTTACAAATGCACATGTTATGTTATCTGGTACAAAATAATGTTTACTATAGAAATGTAGAAAGCCTGCAAAATATCACACATATGGAGGATCAGACATTTCCATCAACAGGTAAGATTGGGAAGGTGGAGAAGTCCAGAACAGAAGAGATGAATGAACATTATAGTATCCACCCTTTGCATTCTAAAGAGGTTATTTATGATGGCATTGATCTGTTTCAAATGAAGGAGGTGAAAGTAGCTCAATTTAGTCTGTAGGAGAAAAGTTTAGAAGCTCAGTGTTTCCCACACCTTTTTCCTACTGGAGTAGGTAGCAGGTATGACTACCGGCCTCAGCAAATACCTGCAGCTGAATATAAATCCACTAGACTTTATTCAGAAGACCCTAGATTTCATCAGTTTGTTCTGTATATATTTCACCAACTATTTAAGAGTGACTTGCCTGGCCTCTCATATGCTGTGAATCACATTTTAAAGACAGGAGTTAATTTGCAGAATATATCAGCAAGAGAATATCTGAAGAAAGTTCAAGAAAAAGATGATCACTTGGAATACAATTTAATAAACCTAATGGCATGTCAACGTGGGACTAATGAATATTGGTATCAGTACCTACTTGGTTTCTGATGCTCAGTTGTGCTGAGTATGCATGGGATGACCTGCTAGAATTTTTGCAGGAGGCAAATTCAAATATAAAAGATATTCATCTGAAGAAGTCAAGAGAACTGTGCTCACTAAAACCTGCAAATGTTTGCAGATATTTTAATCATAGATTTCAAGCAATGATGGCGTTCATATTGTACAAAACAAAACCTCCTCTTGGTGAAGTGACTGATGTCTTTTGGCGCAAAGAGTACCAAGCCAGAGGTGCTCCCCATATTCAGAAGCTGTTATGGGTAAAAGATGCCCCAAAGTTTGGAACAGAAAGTGATGAGTCTGTGTTGTCTTTTATTGAGCAGTACGTAACTTGCTCTATCCCAAAGTCGTGACAAAATATTAAGACAACAAGTTCTACGATTCCAAAATCCTAGATGCGGAAAATACTGTCAGCGAAAATACAGAGCAAAAGGGATATTTTATACAAGATGTTGTTTGGATTCCCATGACCTGTCATCTCACAAGGAAGAGTCAACAGTTTCTTGTCTGCAGTCAGACATACACTTACAAGGAAATCACCGAAAAATACATACAACCCAAGAAGAACAGAGGCCTCCAAGTACATTAAAGACTACAACCCTGTGATTCTGAAGATGTGGAATACAAACATGGATGTACAGTTTGTTGCAGATAACTCAATTCCTATTGCTCGATACGTTACATCTTATATAACAAAGTGAGAGAAAACTGAGATGAAGGAGATGTGGGAGGAGATTTCAACAGAAAAGGGTCTTACAAAGAAATCATACAATTTTTGTTTGAAAATGGTTTCTCGCAGAGAGATAGGCTGTTATGAGTGTGTATATCAGTTAAGCTCAGCTAGTTTATTTTCTAAATCTAAAGGAGTTCTATGGATGAGTTTAGGGCTTGCTAATACTCATAAAGGAGTACTGAAGTCTTTTCCTGAAATCCAATATCGTGCAGAATTTGAACCACACAGTACAGATATTGTGAAGAGTAAACATGCTGGATACGTGCTATCCAAGAAGAAGTCCTCATCTGGAAAGGATGTGTCTCTATGAAATACTGCAACAATATACAGTCAGAAATATTGTCACTGAAAACATAGAAGAAGGAAAATTTGTTGTGGTTGGATGTAACAGATGTTTGGTTAGACATAAAAAAGGAAATTTAATCAACCATCGAAAGCTAAGTTGCCAATTGCCAGACAAAAGAGAGTTTTTCTGTTTTACCTTGTTACAGTTGTTTAAGCAATGGCTAACTGAGAGCAAGTTACTTGGAGAATTTGACTGTTGTGAAAACACATTCAACGCTGTGAAAGAGAGCATTGAGTTTTCTGTGTTTGCAGTGTATCTTCAAATGTTGAGGGAATAGATTGAAGAAGAAGAAACAATTGCTGCTGACATACAGAGAGTTCTCAGAGCACTCAAAGTTCAGCACCTGGAAGTCAAGATCCTCTTCGACAGCCAATCATTCAAAATGAAGCTGTAATATCTATGATTGAAGTGGAGAATGCAATGCAGCAAGTAAGACAGGAATCTGTGGATCTAGAACAACTAATAGAGCAATTGAATACAGATCAGAAAGACATTTTTGAAGACATAAAAGGTCAAGTAGAACATGGATTTCTGCTTGAGAAAAAAGTGTGCATGTTCTACATATAAACCAGTTCAGTACTCAGAAGGAGGAGTGCTGGAGAAAAGTGCTGCTACTGCTTCTGCGCGTGTCTGTACGCCTTTTGACAAGAACATTGGTTTTTGAAACTTTCGTCATTGTTGTAGCAAGGGTGCACAGCAGCAGACCAGGTGCAACAGTGAATCCTCTCAGTGCTTGCAGAGTCTGCATTTAACTGTATGTGCTAAAGATTTCCACCCTGGGTTTAGCTCTTTTGTTGGCAAGGGCACCAACCTACCCCATTGGATAGGTGGATAGTCTGCATGAGAGCTTTGGGGCTGACCTCCAACTGAATGTGCGTTTCTCTGCTACTGTGAAGGAGTAAGCCTCTCAGCAGAGCAGGATGCGGACGCTGAGGAAGGAAGGAAGGAAGGAAGGACGCCGAATCTTTGCCTCCAGCTCCAGCAAGGCTGATTCCTTGCCTCTGGCAACGTCAACTCTTTCCCCCCCCAAG
Organism: Calotriton arnoldi; assembly: GCA_963921515.1. Taxonomy (NCBI): domain Eukaryota; kingdom Metazoa; phylum Chordata; class Amphibia; order Caudata; family Salamandridae; genus Calotriton; species Calotriton arnoldi. Next base: position 857,252 of record CAWUFW010005228.1, on the reverse strand, counting down.
CAGCGCGGACACCGAGGAAGGATGCCGATTTCTTGCCTTTTGCAACGTCAACTTTTTCCCACCCGGTTCCCCGCAGCTTTGTAGCCTGCATTACCTGATTTTCCCTGGGCACCCACGGGAGTTAGCGAGGGGTGTTTACGGCTTGGCCCCGGGAAGTGTGGGAGGCAGGAGAGCCAGGTGCTGAGGGGAGAGGAAAAAAAAAAAGAAAACGAGCAAACACTCTTCCCAACTCCCTTTGCTCCACTCCATTTCCGTGCTTCTGTGTTTGCTGTGGCTGGGGAGCTGAGGACACGATTTCTCCTTCCCCAGCAGCTTAGGCAGCATGGTGCCTGGAGAGGTGAGGAGATAAGGGGCCAAGGAGGGGATTGCTGGGGCCGGCTTGAGGGCCTGGCTGCCTCCAGTGACACTGATCTTTGTGGGGGCTTTTCGGACTTGCACATAGCACATTCAGCCATCCTGCTATTTGCCCCAACGAGTAGGCTGCTACTGCTGATGTTATTGTTTTAGGGGTTTGAGGCCACTACTGGGGTAACAGTGGTCATATTCTTTGTTTGGTGGCCTTTGAAGATCCATAAATATTAACCAATAGAAGTTAATATAAGAAATAATAGAGAACAAAATAATAAAAAAGCAAAACAAAGGAAAAACACAATACCTCATAAAAGTGAATCATGAGGTCAGGACGAGAGAGAGCACCCTTTCCCCCTATAAAAAGGAAGAAAAAACCTCAAGGCTTGACGGCAAAGAATAATAAAGCCAAAATTGATGGGGAGGCTCAACCGTTAATCTCACCAGTGTTTCTAATGTTTGCAAAATCAATTAACATAACAAGCAAATTTGATTTTTTAAAAGATCCAGCAGGAGCAATGCTATCTAATCAAGAGGAAATAGACCGGTTACCCATGCCGATTACACCAAAAATGAAAATAAAACCAATGAACGACCATAATAATGATACTAAAGGGACTATAGACCCAACTGTGATTCAGTTAGAACAAGAATTAATGGAAAATAAAGATCATTCATGGGGATCTATTACGGACTTGGAACTTCTTACAACAAGAGACCACTCCCCACAACTGACTAGTGAGCACTCATCTGAAGTATTCTCTAAAACGTCTCTGCAAAAAAACCCAAGAACAATTCCCAAGAACTGGGGCTCATCAACCAATTGAAGTACATGCAAAAATCAATAATCAACCAATAAACAAATACATCATGTGGAAATAAATCAAAATGATCATTTGCCAATAAAAACTATACAAACCTTGACATCACCGATGCGGTCGCCTAAAATACAAAACAATATAATAAAGGAACCATTAGATGGAGATAACTCAAGGCATGGTCTGCCAGAACACTGTGGAAGAGAGCTCGGATCACCGGACGTACAATAGTAATGATAATATACCAATTTTCCCAATAGTAGCGAGTGAAACAACTTCTAGTAACAGCAACCGACCCAGGTACTATATGGGATATCTTCTTTACCAATTAAATTGACCAATTTAAATATTTTAATAACGCGGGCACAATCTTACGCAGCTACAATAAATACGGAGTGTGCTTGCTGCCCAACAATTGTTAAATTAGCCACAATCCTGGAGGTCCTGACCACCTTAATTCAGGATCTAAAAATAAAAGTGACTAATGTTGGTTGTAATAAAATACCTACTATGTCTCAGCAAATTATTACGAAAATGAATCAAAGAAAGGGCAGTAGAAACAATAACACAGATTTAGCAACCAATAGTCAATCAATAGTCAACAGTGAAAAGCCTGACAAGGAGGGAAAGCGTGAAGACATAACCCAAAATATGCAGGTCAATCTCTATTCACCCTCTACCACGCACATTTTGACAAAAAAAAGCAGAAGAAAAAACAACGTAAAGCTAGAAATAAAATTAAACCTAGTGTGGTAAATGAGCAAGATATGATGTTAAATCGGACATTGAGGGACGAAATGAATAAAGGAACCAGCAAGACTGGGAAAGCTCAAACTGAAACATATAAAGATAAATCGGATAAGAAAGTATCCTATCCTATATTTGATAAAAAACAATGGAAGAATGTACAAAATACGGTCTATCCTGAAGAGATAAACCCGCCAATATATGCAAAGGTCATAACGACCCATAGTCCAGTGGGGAGTTGTTATTTACAAAAGCAAAATGCTGTACAAATGGGAAGTAGGTGGGTTACTGAAAACACGGGGGAGAACAAAGCAAATAGTCCATCACCAGACTCTGTATTAGCACAGCCTACTCCCAGAACTACACCAACAATGTATTCAAATAAACCAGAAAAAAGGGAAGAAAGAGCTATAATGAAAGAAAACCGTAAGCTAGTTGTGGATTGTAAAAGGCCAAGTTTAATAAATCAATCTGTGAATCCGTCTACCACGTGTGCACCAGAAAAAAGGGAAGTAAGAGCTATGACAAATGATAACCATAACTTGGTTGTGGATTGTAAAAGGCTAAGGATAGTGAATCAATCTGGAAATGTGGCTATCGCCTGTGCATCAGTGGATAAAAACAACCAAATCATTATTTTCCCTGAATATCAATCCAGAGGGAATCGTGATATCCTCAATCATGGAAATATCATAAGACTTCTTGAGGCGATTCCATCTCTTGAAAAAGTTTCGACAAATGACAGAATCAATCAAGTTTTTATCCCAATCGGACGGTAAAGAACCTACCCTGGTGACTTGGGTCTTGAGTCAGCTAGTGGCAAAAGTGCTACAAGAAAAGGATTCCTTTCTAAAGTGGGGAATAAAAATTAGCAGGCCACCACCAATTTTTTATCCAAGCCCTTTTGTTTCTCCAAAAGAGCATCGTAGCGATAATGGTAATATGCAAGTACACTCCGTGCTGAAAAATTCAATTGGAAAAACAATAAACTCAGCGGTAAATTTACAGTTAGGAACCAAGTGTACAACTCCACTTAATCTAGGCTGGTTAACAACAGCCTTGCATGGTAGTTCCTCTCAATGACAAACAAAAGTACAAGATAAACAGGAAAAAGAAGTAAAGCAACTAAAGGAAACCATAAAAGTATGCTCATGGAAAAGTAACGGGATGAAAAATAAGAAATATGATACAAAACTGTATATATTATTGAGAAATGTTCATATCATATTATCACAAGAAACTTGGGAAACTGAGCCATTTGTAATGGAAGGTTTTACTGGCTATTTTAACCCAGCCACCAGAGTAAGAAGATACGGTAGACCAATGGGGGGCTTGGCGATATTACTATCTATTAGCTTAAAGATTAAAAGTGAGCAGGTTGTAATAGACTATAACAATATCCAAATAGTAAAATTAAGGAATTGGAATAAATACACCAAGAGCATACTTGTGGTGATTAATATCTATATACACCCGGAAACAAAGGCAAGGAAATCGATGTCCCATAAATTAATATGTATACTATCAAAACTAATAGATGATGAATTGGTATGGTATATCATGATATCAGGGGATTTTAATATGAATCTGTTGTGCCTTTTTGTCCGAGAAGAAGGCATATTACAACAGGACTGTAGATGGTCTGTTCCGAATCAATATTACACCCTGGATGGAAATGGAGTAAGAGGTTTGGAAGTAGTAAAAGATCGTGAATCCCTGGACTTAAGGGTGCTGAATGGGCGATATTCTAATGACATACCACCTAAAGCGACATATCAGGCAGCAGGCTCGCAATCAAGAATAGATTTTACATTAGTAACTCTATACTTACTACAATTAATAACTTCATTTCAGATCCGGATGACAGAAGAAAGTGACCATAGCCAGCAAATAATTGAGATAGAAGTCAAACTAAAGTATCATGAAAAAGTGGGATCCCTGCCAGGCAAGGAAGAAACAACTAACTATAGGAGATTGTCCTGGTCGGGAGGATCATTAGAGGCGGTAAGCCAGAAGGCCTCACTTTTGGTCAAAAACCGCTTCATTGTTAAGGCAGGATCTGAGGTGGACCAATGGTCAGAATTTACAGAAAAATTATTAAGTGTTCCTTTTTTGGAGACAAACATGAATAGTCACTGACGTAATGTCCAGATAAATGATGTATACAAAGTAAAAGTATCTGAACCATGTCGCATCTTGAAGAAAAATCGCAACAGAATTATGCATCAATTAAGAAAGCATCCCTGAAATCGGGAACTTCAGATTAAAGCAAAGAAAAAGAATAAAGATTATCGGAGGAAAATTTGGGAAGAGAAGTTAAAAATAAACCAAACACTTTGGGCTAAGGCTCTATTTCTTAGCAAAGAACAAACTTCACAGGCATTCTGGAGAATGGTCAATAATTTGAACCGGGTACCAGTGAAGATTACAACTTCAACACAAACAGAATCGGCATGGGTAGAGTTCCTTACAAAGCATTTCAATTATTCGAGAGAAACAAAAATATACTCTAACTGTGAAGAAAATAGGAACACCGTATTGGTACAAAAAGTTCCAGAGGAATATGCAAGTGATATTTCAGAACCGCAAGTTCATAATTTAATTAAAAGTAGCAGGCAAGATGGGGCACCGGGCCCGAACGGAATCCTGCAAGTTTTGTATAAAACTGATGTACCTTTCTGGGCGGGGTACCTATTAAAAGTGTTTAATAATGCTCTGCAATCAAAAATAATTCAGGAATCTTGGAAAGGCTCTTTAATAGTAGTGATACATAAAGGAGGAGAGTGGTCAAAACCTGAAAACTACCGTCTTATTACGCTCCAGGTTACTGAAGCTAAACTCTACGCTGGGATACTCTTGAAAGAACTTTTACATTGGGCAGAAGAAAAGCAACTTATCCCCCTAATCAAACTGGGTTTGTCCAAGGTCTAGGTACATCATCTAACATTCTAGCGCTCTCAATAATGACAGATAAGTACAAAGCAAGGAATCAGCCACTCTACTTCTGCTTTATGGATTTTAAATCTGTATTTGATTGTGTTCAACGCGTCCTATTGTGGCAAAAGCTGGTTAAATTGCATATACCACCTTGCCTTGCCTATTAAAAGCGATCCAAATGTAATATTCGAATACATGGATAAGAGTGAAAATGGGTGATGGTTCTATGTTGTCTAGAAATATTATAATTTTTCAGGGTTTGAAACAAGGCTGCGTACTTGCACCATACCTATTTAATTTGTTTTTAGCTGATTTAACTCTAGATCTAGATGAAGTTAATGCACATCCCCCAGGGTTAGGAGAGAAATATATATCAAATCTCTTATATGCTGATGATGTGATTCTGGTGAGCCAAACAAAGGTTGGACTGCAGAGATTGATAAATAAAATATCAAACTATTCGTTACTTAATGAAATGGTAATAAATTAAAAGAAAACAAAAGTGATGGAAGTAAGTAATAAGATTCATAAAAAATATAAGTGGTTTCTACAAGCTCGGCAACTAGAACAAATTAAAACATATAAGTATCTTGGTGGAATATTTGATGAAAAGGGCTGTTTCAAGCAACATAAAATGGAGTTAAAAAGGAAAGGACATTCCTTACTCTTGGCCTTTCATTCCCTACAGAGATAATTAGGAGGTTTCAGCCACCAACCACTACTAAAGATAGTATCAGCAAAACATTTATCAACTATCTTGTATGGGAGCGAGGCAATGCGGGGTAAAGATGCAGTAATACTAAATAAAATTGTTGCCAAAATATTCAGATCTCTGTTTAATCTACCATGCAATGCAACGCAAGCACAGATACGATTAGAATTTGGTCTGTTAAACCAAATCGTTGCACGAAAGGGATCGTATGTTAAAACCTGGAAAAGAATAAAAGCAAAAATATCAAACCAGTTAGATCAAGCCCTTTGGCATGAAGTTCAAACAAATCCTAATTTACAAACATGGAAGTATTTAACTGAGGCAATAGAAGATTTGTCCATTGGCTCAATATGGAAAAATTCTTTAACTCCAGCAACTTTAAAAAAAACATCAACGGCTTAATGAAAAAAACATCAATGTTAATGGAAAAAGACTTATTTGTATCAAGGTCACATGCCTGGATGATTATAAATGAATATAAATGCCTTAAACGACAGTCTTATTTAGAGTCTGGTTGGTCCCAGCGACAAAAAAGAAGGTTCATAAGAGCTCGATTTGGAATTCTCCCAGGCCTTATGCATGCAATGCAGTGGCTGAGACAAACAACATCAACTACCTGTAGATTGTGCAAACATGGCAAAGAGAACATCAGCCATTTAATTTGTATATGCCCGCCCTATTAGACCTAAGACGCAGACTGCTAAGGACACCATTTAACCAGCGGGACACTCGCTCATGCAAACAAGCGGTGATAGCATGTCTTAAACCATCTGATATGGAATTGAATTGGATATTTGTAAAATTTATGAGAGCAGTGGAAATGATAATTGCATATATTATGTGACCATACTTTTAAGCCTTATGTAACGAAAACTTTCTTATCTAATATATGAGGAAATTGTTCCTTGTTGGTTCCCTATAAATGTAAATATGTAAAAACTATTTTAAGAATATTAGTGATTTTAACAATAATGGTAAAATTGATTTCTTTCATGATATTTTTATTCTTCCTAACATTGTAAGATTTTAACTAATCAACAATAAACTAAACTAACTAACTAACTAAACCAGTTCAATTGTACATAAGTGGTCAAGCTGGAACTGGAAAAGTTTCTTGATTAAAGTACTGACAAGTCATCTACAGAAGACAACAGATTCCAATTTGTTGTGTGTATTTACTGCACCAACAGGCTTAGCTGCACATACTATTAAAGGATTTACCCTTCATTGCTTAATAATGCTGCCTGTTGAACATGACAACCAATTAGAATACAACAAATTATCTGGTGATACTTGTCATGAAGTGGCAAGAGTATTAAAGAAAGTAAAGCTACTATTGATTGATGAAGTCAGCATAGTGTCTCACCTAATGCTAGCTTTTACACATTTAACAATGCAGCAAACATCAAGAACTGACTACGACGTGTTTTTTGGAGGAAAACACTTAATAGTCTTTGGAGACCTGCTACCACTAATTCCGTAAAAGGACAACATTTATTCAAGAAACTACTACATAATGAAACTAGGAATTCCCTAGGAAGTATTGGAAATGTAAACCTTTGGGAAAACTTTCACTGCAAAGAGTTAATCCAAAATATGCACCAAGCATCAAATTTGTATTGTGGAGATATACTAAAGTACATAAGAGTCCTCACAAAAGAGGGAAAGACAGTATTAGAAACAACCTGTCTCATCAGAATTCTGTTTCCAAGTAATGTTTCAGCTGCAGAAGTAATGTATAATTTTGTTAAGGTAGAGAAGTCTATTGTTACTTTGATGCCAACTCTTGAGGAGTGTAGTAAATTCAATGAACAATTATTGCAACTGGAAAAAGAAGAGATCATATCATCGAAATTATAGCAAATCATAAAATGGAACATCAATGAGTTACAGTGCTACTAACAGAAAACTGCAATCAAAATTGGATAGTTTAGAAAAGCCTGTGTCAAAAACTGCAGGATTAGAAAAACAGTTAAGTATCTGTAAAAACTGCTGTGTAATCTAACGTGTAACTTAAATGTTGAAGAAGGGCTAGTAAATGGCGCAATAAGCAAAGTTATGAAATGTATTAATTATCCAAACAGAAATGATGTGGAACACTTAGCCATGCACTTTGATGATGTTAGTGAAGTTAAACAGATTGGTAGATGCATTGTATTTTCCTACTTGTGAAAGAATTGTATATACAGCGAAAGCTGTTCCCAGTGTCTGAAACATATGGAGTAACTATCCACAAATCGCAAGGTTTAAGTGTAGATATAGCTCTTGTTAATATTGGTAGTAGTGTATTCAAAGAAGAAATGTCATATGTAGCTTTGTCATAAATTAGAACACTGTCTGGTTTATTTCTGATTCACTTTGATGAGAAGAAAGTAAGTGCTGATGTGAACTCTGTAAGGGAGTCTAATCGGTTAAGAGGTTTGAAAAACTGATAATGTGTCCAAAGTGGAAAATATCAAAGCAGTCTATCAGAGCTGAACAGAAAGATGAACAAAAAGAAAAATGACAAGGAACTAAGAAAAGAAAACTACAGCACAATAAGGAAATGGAAGGCTATCACTTTGATAATAAATCTGGAGTGAACTGTTATGCAAATGTAGTGTTAAATGGACTGTACCATTTGCCTCAATTTACAAATTCTATTAAAGAAAAAGTAGATAAAAGAATTTCTTCACAATTACGTAGTTTACTTGAAGAATTAAGAAGTGACAGAAGTATCATACATTCTGCTACTGGAATATGAATACTTACAGATGACTGTATTGGATCAGTAGTGTTTTCTCCAAATCTTTAGCAGAATGCTCAAGAATTTTTAATGGTAATGCTAGGAGTACTAGAGGAAGAAGATGTGAATATCAATGCATTATTTGGTTAAACTTATAATTGGAACCATAACTGTGAAGATTGTGAATTTATGTCTAGTACTGAAATCAATTCAGAACGATTCCTCTACTTGACATTACCAGATTGTAAAGCTGTGCCCTTTGAATATTTAACTAAAAACACCGATCAAGATATGACCTGTCCAAACTGCAGATCAGTACTTAGGTCAACATTGGTTCTACAAAGGTATGGAAAATTTGTCATAGTCATGCTACAACGATGCAGTGTGGATGGTACTAAATTAGGAACTGAAATTACAAACTTTGTAGCTGAACAAATTTCCATTTCAAAAATAACTTTCACAACTATAGCAATCATATTTCATGAAGGAGTTAATATACCATCGTCAAAAAGGGGGCTAATGATCCTGAGCTAAAGGGAGGCAGGGTCTCTCAAGTGGTGGAGAGTGCCTGGTCCAGAGTTATGGATTGGGACAGTCAGCTGGACTGTTTATATTGCCCTCACACATCCCCTAGAGGATATCATGCTTCATCATAGGGCAGTGTTCCTCATCGGGCTGGCTCTGCAATGCCCTATGGGTCCCCCGAAGGGTTACTTTGGCAGAGCTCTTTTTAGAGGCTGCTGTATGATGAGTGCGGGTGATGTGTTTCATGTCGTGATGTGGTGGGGTGTGAATAAAGGTTAAAACTGGTAAGGGAGATTCTGCACTATACTTTAATGAGGGGATAGCCCTTCCAGGGACAAAAACATATAGTAGGTGGGTGCTACCTCAGGGTTTAAAAGGAACCATGGTAATCTGAGTGTTGAGACTGAGTAGGGAAAGTCTCCTATCATCTCAAAGGGCGACCTGACTCCGGTCACCCCTTAGGTGTGTCAACATGTTTTGCGCCTATTTTGGTCATAGGGATCCGTGGCGCTTCATCAGGACAAAAAAACATTTGTGGACAAACTACCCCACACTGAGTTGGTGCCCCTAGGTGCTACCTCCTGTGTGTGTGTTGTTCCAGGTCCGACCTGTAGGAAGGAAAGAACATAATGAAACAAAAATGGTTAAAAACCATGGTAGAGCAGACCATGATCCACCAGCGGTGTCCCTAAGTCATGGACCCATAAATTGATCCCCAACCATATCAAATAATGAAAAAAGGGATAAAGAAAACACATAATTTGGTTAAAAACTTTGTAAGACACAAGACAAGTACCGATGTGGGGCACCTCAAGGTAGAGCTGACACAGAGATGTCCGCAGGAGACGATGTCACTGTGACACCGGTACACATGGTCAAACTACATCACACTTGTTTGTATCAAGGATATGTATCTAAGGCATGGCTTTGTAAATCATAGTAGTCACTGAATTTAAGGATTATCTCAAGACTTCGCCAGTGCTAGCCGGAACGTTGCTCAGGTTACATATAATGCAGTATATATGGCATAGAGCAGCTTGCTGTCATTAGACATCGTATCTCATATGCGAGCCTTGAGGAGAAAATGACCATCTTCTTCATGAATATGCGACAGACAACGAACAGACATAAAAACGTAAAAAACAGACAGCACACACAAAACATATAAAACACGTAATAGTGCCCATGATTTATCGTGTCTCGGAGTGCTCATTGCAACTGACACTAAGACAATTTTTACGCCCTTGAACAGAAAGCACATAGGCACCATACCCCTGACACCGTGCTCGTACAACAAACGTGTGGTGTCATCACGTCTAGTGCGATATTGTATACGTTCAGAAACAGTCATTGTGACACTGGTTGTGGGTCTTAACTAAGATTTGAAGGACTATGGCAACATTGAGTGGCGCGGAGGTGCCGCTTCAAAGCGTGCTCATCTAGAAATGATAGTGCAGCATGTATCACAGCCATATAGTCACTAGGATGGGCGGGTAGGGAAAATTTGGAGAAAAGTAAAAAGAAGTTGACCGGTCAAAGAGGCCGGCTTCCTGGGTACTTACAACTTCGTCGTGCGGACAGGGCGTATGCACCTACCCATCTCCTCGTCCCCAGGATAGTGATCCCAGAGTGGACGAGGCTCATCATGACCAGACTATTCTGAAGAAGACTAGAGCCCTGAACCACCATAGCGGCGGTACTGCTCAGGTCTGGTGGCCATGAGTATAGAACAAGTTATGAGGCATTCCAATTATGACTCAGAGAGGTCGGTGGAGAAGAAGGACACTTGGATGGTACTGGTATCATAGGGGTACCTAAAGAGGGACCCTGTAGGTGTGTGGAGAGACACTGATGTTTTAAGATGTCGTTAATGATATGTGAGGATTTATGGTGCAATATTCCTATAGTGTGTGAGCACAGCCTATGTTTATTCGAGATAGATGGACACAGCGGGCTCTGCTGCGGAGTGAAAATTCCTAAACGTACCCAGTAAAGGATGCACTGGGACAGGTGTGTCTGTCACATCACGGATGGATGCAGGTGCATTCCTGTTACTATGTATGAAGAATCGTCCACAGGTGAGTATGGGTACTTAGACCTCAGTCCAAGTGATCTCATCGTTGAGCCCACTTTTGTTGGTCTGGAGGTGAAACACCCACCGTTACTCATTTTAGTTGCGCTGCGGCCACATCTGAAGGTACTCCTGTTTTCTCCCATCCTGATTTTCACTGGTCTCGTAGTCATGCCTATGTAGTACATAGTGCAGGGGCAAGTAATCAGATGAATACAGTTCTTTGTGTTGCAGTTTGTATGCTGCCTTTGTGTCCTAACTGAAGGACGGTCGAGTAGGTGGTAGATTTGCATGCTGTGCAGCTGCCACAAGAATAGTGTCCTGTGACCCATGGGAGATTCCAGAGGGTGGCCTGTGTGTTAGGTTTTCTTGCACGTGGTCTGGTGTGTACCAGCTGATCCCTCAGATTGGACGTTCTCTTGAATGCGAAGCAAGGGCGTTCCAGGCATAGGATCCCAGAGTTTAAGGTTCTCCAATGTTTTAAGATGATGGATTTCACCTTGTTGGAAAGCGGAGTAAATGAGGTGACACACGTGATAACATCATTGTTGGTGCATGTGTTTTCTTCCAGAAGTGCCTCCCTATTATTGTTCCGTGCCCTCTTTTCTGCCAGTCTCACTACTTTCGATGGATATTTTCTTTTGAGAAGGTTGTTACTGAGTTCCTTGAATGAGTGCGTAGCTGGTCAGATCGCTGCAGTTTTGTCGAAGGCAGAGGAACTGTCCATAGGGGAGATTCTCCCGGAGAGCCTTAGGATGATGGCTCTCAAAGGAGCGGAGGCTATTGCTGTGAATGTTTTTCCTGTTTATTTCGGTTTCAAGCTGGCCTTGTTTTAGGCTGATCAGTAGATCGAGAAATGGAATTTCTGAGTTGGGGATGGAGCTGGAGCTGGTGAACTTGAGGTAGAGATTTAAGGTATTGATCAACTCTGTGAAGGAGTCACTCCCAGCCACTTCAACATAGCTGCCAGACCTGCACAGTACCGTCGCTACGGTGGTTCAGCGCTCTAGTCTTCTTCGGAATAGAACTGGTCATGACGAGCCTCCGTCCACTCTGGGATCACTATCCCGGGGGCACAGAGATGGGTAGGTGCAGACATGCTGTCCACACGATGAAGTAGCAAGTTTCCAGGAAGCTGGCCTCCTTGACCGGCCGACTTCTTTTTACTTCTCTCCAAATTTTTCTTACCCGCCCATCCTAGTGACTATGCGGCCATGATACATGCCACAATATCATTTCTAGATGAGCACACTTTAACGCGGCACCTCCGCGCCACTCGATGTTGACTTTCCCTACTTAGTCTCAACACTCAGACTACCAGACTTCCTTTTAAACCCTGAGGTAGCATTCACCTACTATAGGTTTTTATCCCTGGAAGGGCAGTCCCCTCATTAAAGTATAGTGCAAGATCTCCCTTACCAGTTTTAACCTTTATTCACACCCCACCACTTCACGGACCACATAACTCGCACTCATCATACGGCAGCACTGCCCTATGATGAAGGATGACACCCTCTAGGGGATGTGTGAGGGCAATATAAACAGTACAGCTGACTGTCCCCATCCATTAATCTACTCCAGGCACTCTCCACCACTTGAGAGCCCCTGTCTCCCATTACCTCAGGAACATTAGCCCCCTTTTTGACGATTTGATTCATTATAGGAGCACTGACTTTTTGGACCTCTTAACCAAGCTCCCTGTCCCCCTTGCACCCCTTTCTCTCTTAGAAGAGGGGTCTATTTGATACGGAGTTAATATGACTTCTGGACACTACACAATATTTTTGAGATGTCAGGATGGACAGAGTGCAATGACATACAAATTACATTCAAATCAAGACTACCTAAAAAGTTACCAAACTCATATCTGCTATTTCTAGAACCGAAGTTCTAAGGAGAATTTAGGCTAACAAAATGTGGTGTTGTGTTGACATATATATGAATTATGTTTTTTAGAGACATTATTAAGCCTATCAGGGGTATTGTCTACAGCAAGCTGTTAGAAATGAAAGACTCTTTTTATCTGCCAGAAAGTTATTTATAAAATATTTGAGGACTACATTCTGTTATGACAGATAAAAACTAGATAGAGGTACTATAATACCAGTAGCCTTAAGTTGCATCTAAGAAGTCTCTTCACCACTAAAAAAATTCCCCCTTTTGTTTCTGCTACAGCAACTTGTACGTAGTACTGTGGGGTTGATTCCGATCCCGGTCGGAGGCGCACCTAATACCATTCGGCCGGGAAAAAAGCCAGGCGAATGCCTGTTTCCCGAACGATTCGCACATACGTCCGAACGAGCAAGTACGATGCACACAACTGCCCAAATCCCGACCCAGTCGTACTCACCCAATACAGGTCCTGTTCTCCGACCGAGGCGGATCCGGAAACGCAGAATCGAGTCGCACGGAAGCAAAAATGCAGCCCGGTCCGGCCGGACAAGTACGATGCGCTTTCCGTATGCGCCGAACCCGTCGCTACGCACGGCACGTCAAAGCATCCAGGAGAGGCGCACATAAGCTCCGATTCGCGCCACAAGACGATCCACGGCTACGAGACGAACACGCCAGCGACGAGGACGAGGCAAAGCAAAGAGAAAGACGAACGAGACGAACCAACCATGAATCCCATCGTGCCGATCCTACCAATATTCTACATCTATCACCGGAACAGGCACGGACGCGTATGGTGCAGAAGGTAAGTCAGACACCAACCACAAAAACAAACTACACGTACCCGACATATCACACACACACAGAGGGATGCAGAAATTACTTACACCAGCAACAGCAGCACCATAGGGGCGGGATGGCCATCACCAATGCCACATATACACATAGAGGCCTGGATGCCAACAACTAACACCACCCCTACCCAGGGGTGCTAGATGCCTACCACTACTACCACCTCTACCCATGGGGGCTGGATGCCTGTCACTACTACCACCTCTACCCATGGGGGCTGGATGCCCACCACCACTACCACCCCTACTCAGGGGGTGCCAGATGCCTACCACTACTACCACCTCAACCCATGGGGGCTGGATGCCCACCACCACTACCACACCTACTCAGGGGGTGCCAGATGCCTACCACTACTACCACCTCTACCCATGGGGGCTGGATGCCTGTCACTACTACCACCTCTACCCATGGGGGGCTGGATGCCCACCACCACTACCACCCCTACTCAGGGGGTGCCAGATGCCTACCACTACTACCACCCGTACCCATGGGGGGCTGATGCCTGTCACTACCACCACCTCTACCCATGGAGGGCTGGATGCCCACCACCACTACCACCCCTACTCAGGGGGTGCCAGGTGCCTACCACTACTACCACCTCTACCCATGGGGGGCTGGATGCCTGTTACTACTACCACCACTACCCATGGGGGCTGGATGCCCACCACCACTACCACCCCTACTCAGGGGTGCCAGATGTCTACCACTACTACCACACCTACCCATGGGGGCTGGATGCCTGTCACTACTACCACTTCTACCCATGGGGGGCTGGATGCCCACCACCACTACCACCCCTACTCAGGGGTGCCAGGTGCCTACCACTACTACCACCTCTACCCATGGGGGCTGGATGCCTGTCACTAGTACCACCACTACCCATGGGGGCTGGATGCCCACCACCACTACCACCCCTACTCAGGGGGTGCCAGATGCCTACCACCACTACCACCTCTACCCATGGTGGGCTGGATGCCTGTCACTACTACCACCTCTACCCATGGGGGCTGGATGCCCACCACCACTACCACCCCTACTCAGGGGTGCCAGATGCCTACCACTACTACCACCTCTACCCATGGGGGCTGGATGCCTGTCACTACTACCACCTCTACCCATGAGGGGCTGGATGCCCACCACCACTACCACCCCTACTCAGGGGGTGCCAGATGCCTACCACTACTACCACTTCTACCCATGGGGGGCTGGATGCCTGTCACTACTACCACCTCTACCCCTGTTGGGCTGGATGCCCACCACCACTACCACCCCTACTCAGGGGGTGCCAGATGCCTACCACTACTACCACGTCTACCCATGGGGGGCTGGATGCCTGTCACTACTACCACCTCTACCCCTGAGGGGATGGATGCCCACCACCACTACCACCCCTACTCAGGGGGTGCCAGATGCCTACCACTACTACCACCTCTACCCATGGGGGGCTGGATGCCTGTCACTACTGCCACCTCTACCCCTGGGGGCTGGATGCCCACCACCACTACCACCCCTACTCAGGGGTGCCAGATGCCTACCACTACTACCACCTCTACCCATGGGGGCTGGATGCCTGTCACTACTACCACCTCTACCCATGGGGGCTGGATGCCCACCACCACTACCACCCCTACTCAGGGGTGCCAGATGCCTACCACTACTACCACCTCTACCCATGGGGGCTGGATGCCTGTCACTACTACCACCTCTACCCATGGGGGCTGGATGCCCACCACCACTACCACCCCTACTCAGGGGGCTGGATGCCTGTCACTACTACCACTTCTACCCATGGGGGCTGGATGCCCACCACCACAACCACCCCTACTCAGGGGTGCCAGGTGCCTACCACTACTACCACCTCTACCCATGGGGGCTGGATGCCTGTCATTACTACCACCACTACCCATGGGGGGCTGGATGCCCACCACCACTACCACCCCTACTCAGGGGGTGCCAGATGCCTACCACCACTACCACCTCTACCCATGGGGGCTGGATGCCTGTCACTACTACCACCTCGACCCATGGGGGCGGGATGCCCACCACCACTACCACCCCTTCTCAGGGGTGCCAGATGCCTACCACTACTACCACCTCTACCCATGGGGGGCTGGATGCCTGTCACTACTACCACCTCTACCCATGGGGGGCTGGATGCCCACCACCACTACCACCCCTACTCAGAGGGTGCCAGATGCCTACCACTACTACCACTTCTACCCATGGGGGGCTGGATGCCTGTCACTACTACCACCTCTACCCCTGTTGGGCTGGATGCCCACCACCACTACCACCCCTACTCAGGGGGTGCCAGATGCCTACCACTACTACCACCTCTACCCATGGGGGGCTGGATGCCTGTCACTACTACCACCTCTACCCCTGGGGGGCTGGATGCCCACCACCACTACCACCCCTACTCAGGGGGTACCAGATGCCTACCACTACTACCACCCCTACCCATGGGGGGCTGGATGCCTGTCACTACTACCACCTCTACCCCTGGGGGGCTGGATGCCCACCACCACTACCACCCCTACTCAGGGGGTGCCAGATGCCTACCACTACTACCACCTCAACCCATGGGGGGCTGGATGCCTGTCACTACTACCACCTCTACCCATGGGGGGCTGGATGCCCACCACCACTACCACCCCTACTCAGGGGTGCCAGATGCCTACCACTACTACCACCTCTACCCATGGGGGGCTGGATGCCTGTTACTACTACCACCTCTACCCCTGGGGGCTGGGTGCCCACCACCACTACCACCCCTACTCAGGGGGTGCCAGATGCCTACCACTACTACCACCTCTACCCATGGGGGGCTGGATGCCTGTTACTACTACCACCTCTACCCATGGGGGCTGGATGCCCACCACCACTACCACCCCTACTCAGGGGTACCAGATGCCTACCACTACTACCACCTCTACCGATGGGGGCTGGATGCCTGTCACTACTACCACCTCTACCCATGGGGGCTGGATGCCCACCACCACTACAACCCCTACTCAGGGGGTGCCAGATGCCTACCACTACTACCACCTCTACCCATGGGGGCTGGATGCCTGTCACTACTACCACCTCTACCCATGGGGGCAGGATGCCTACCACCACCAACACCCCCACTCACAGGATGGCTAATGCATGACACAACAAGCACACACCAACATAAGGAATGCAACAAAAAGACATCCCCCAACACCGTGACAAGCGTGTGTAGACTGTGTCAAATGCCTACAACACTGAACATGACTTTGAACATACAATGTGACCCCCTATCACATGTGTCACACATAAATGTGTGTGGCCCCCACAATGCAAGCAGACCATGACCACTGTGGCAATGGGGTCTAAACCCCCATCATCACAGTGACCAAAAGCTAAGTGTGGGGTCCATAGCTGAAGCACATTTTGCACATTGTGGCAATGGGGTCTAAACCCCCATCATCACACTGACCAAAAGGTAAGTGTGGGGTCCATAGCTGAAGCACATTTTGCACATTGTGGCAATGGGGTCTAAACCCCCATCATCACAGTGACCAAAAGGTAAGTGTGGGGTCCATAGCTGAAGCACATTTTGCACATTGTGGCAATGGGGTCTAAGCCCCCATCATCACAGTGACCAAAAGGTAAGTGTGGGGTCCATAGCTGAAGCACATTTTGCACATTGTGGCAATGGGGTCTAAGCCCCCATCATCACAGTGACCAAAAGGTAAGTGTTGGGTCCATAGCTGAAGCACATTTTGCACATTGTGGCAATGGGGTCTAAGCCCCCATCATCACAGTGACCAAAAGGTAAGTGTGGGGTCCATAGCTGAAGCACATTTTGCACATTGTGGCAATGGGGTCTAAGCCCCCATCATCACAGCGACCAAAAGGTAAGTGTTGACATAGAAAAAGCTGCAACTGCCAAACTGCATGGATGATTCCTGGTCACAGAACAACAAACACATCAGTGGCAAAGTAGTGCCTGTGTCCCATAGCAACATAGATTGGGTGAGGCAAACAGTGCAGTGCAAATAAGACATACCTTTGGCCATGTGCAGACAAACATCACCCATGGGGGCTGACACTGTCAACATCCATCAATGACACAATGACAGAAGTGGCCATCATAATGCAGACCCACATATTCGCACAAATGGGCACACAAATGTAGATACCCTGTGGAGACTGTAGATGTGAGGTGAACAAATAACATACCATGGCAGCAATGTGACACACACACAATGATCATTGTGCTGACTGATGACCTAGGAGTCCCAGGGACAGCAAGTGAAACCCACCAAACAACATACAGCCAATAGCACACTAAAGATATGCCAATGCAGTGGTGCAGATGCACAAACAGGCAGACCCACACTGCACAACAAACACAACAGGTGAGGGGGTGCCAGTGTCCCCAGGCAACCACACAACACATGATGAGGCCTGAATACCAATTACACAGATGCACATACAGTGCCACACAAAAGTAACTCATGGATCCAAATTCCCTATGTGGGCAATCAGGCATTGTTAGATGAGAGGGAGCACAAATTACACATGTCACACAAGCTTGTAGGAACTGCAACTAACACAGCAAGAGACAGACCCACCACAGCACTACCCCCAGGGACCCCATATTGTGCTGACACTAGCCTGCATGATAATCCCACTGTGATGACAATGTCAGATGTCGTTCACACTGTGAAACCCAGCCATGTGTCCTGAGCAACTAACTACCATCACACCTACACAAGCTCCAATCAATCAGCACGGCCTGCCAGCCAAGGCCAATATGGAGGTAGGGGTCTGGCCGTGCAACAACTCACTTTTGCACACACTCAACACCACACACCCTGATCTCCACCAATGTGCAGCAGTGGAGCTCACATGGACTGGTGAGATTGCACATGCACCCATGACAATACCAGGGGTGGTGGTGGGAACCAAGGTGCAGAAACCCATCACACATGGCCAGTCAACAAGACTTGTCAATGTCTGACACACAGCACAGTATGCTGTACATGGGCATGATGTGAAATCCACCACAATCAATGGGATCCTGGCCATAGTCACACACCAATGAAGAAGCCAAGGTGACACACGAAGAACACATGTACACAACTACCAACATTGCAGCTCTGACCCTGAGGAGTGGCAGCAGTCACACACACAACGTGTCACAATCACTGTAAGCTAACTCAAACTGTAAATCACATTACTCGTGTAAACAACAAGTGCCAAGGGGAATCCTGAATGTGTCCCATCTGCGTTTGCCCACATCCCCAGCACTGACAACAAAGACAACCTGGGATGACAACCTCATGAACATTAGTTTGCCATGCACCCACATCACAGAGAAACCAGGTCCAAGATGCTGGATGAACACAGAACAACTCAGCAAGCATCACAAACAGGAACATCCCTAGGGACACAGCCTGTGTAGGAAAAGAGAAGGGAACACGCACAGACATGCTTACACAACACAGGCCCACGCAATGTCACCAGATTACACACTGCCATGAGGGCACACCACTCCTGTGGAAGGTCCGTTTTGCCAAACCTTGTCTGTGCACGATGCAAACATGTCAGCAGAACACTCCGTCAGTGAGTCAACAACCACAACACACAGAAGGCTCTGCTCACATCAGCCTGGGTACGGGGGTGTCACGTCAGTCATCTGCACACACACCAAACACGTGTCAAGCAGGTTGCACTGTATGCACAGATGAGTCCTTCGACATTGATGTGCAAAACTGCATGTCCAGTGGAGCTGGGCACACAGTCAGGGAAATAGGAACATTGAACAGTGCTAAGCCCACCAGATGTGCATCAGTGTAAGACAAAGATGTACATTTACAAATGCAAAAAGGACATCCCTGTGTCAAATGCTGAAC
The DNA here is from genome assembly GCA_963921515.1 of Calotriton arnoldi. Lineage (NCBI taxonomy): Eukaryota > Metazoa > Chordata > Amphibia > Caudata > Salamandridae > Calotriton > Calotriton arnoldi. The sequence goes on along the minus strand of CAWUFW010005228.1, from coordinate 837,736 downwards.
ATTACACCCTCAGACTGTAGCAAAGGATGCCATAGATCCAGAATACAACAGGACACATATTCCATGGACCACATGGAGTCCATCACTGCAACACTTCATCGTCCTGATGTGAACACTATTACAACTGCAAATGCAGGATGCTACTCATCCACATCATGTACATCAAAAGAAAACCCAAAAGTAAACAAAAAGAGGCTTTATTCAGCAAATGTCCGTGTAAAACGGAAGTCCAAATGAAACTAAGGCCAATGGCCAGTCCAAAATAACAGTACCAACGGGGTGAGAAGTGACAACTGGTCACACATTGCTTGCCTGCACTGGTACGGTTGGGGGACATCCCCTTGGAGGGGCATACAAGGGGCAGGCCAGGCACCGCAGGGACAGGATCAGGGGATGGCAGAGTGAGGCAGTGAAGGGGTGGTGGGTGCAGGAGTGTCACCGGCAACTGCAGTGGAGGTGTCTGACTCAGGGGGCCGGCACCACCGTGGTACACAAGTCAGTTGGTGTGGGTGCCGCAACCACTGCAGTGGGCTGGACTGATGTAGTGGACTGGGTACCCACTGCAGTGCCCGAGTCAGACGTTGTGGTTGTGGACTCCACTGCAGTGCATGACTCCAAGGAAGTGGAAGGGTGGGCAGATGAGGTGGGCAGGACAGAGGGGGGGGGAGCTGGTCACAACAACAGTGCCACTAACAGGCAGAGCGTCTGGGTTGGGGGTGGAAGAGCAAGTGGCAGGGGGGGAGGGCCTAAGCAGTCTGGGGCTGCGGTATCGGTGTGTGGGGGAACCTGGGGCAGGGTGTGGTGGGGGAACCTGTGCAGTGGTGGCCTGGGGGATGGAGGAGAGAGACTGGGCGCTGGAGCTGCGTGGTGGTGGTAGTGGGGTCTTGCTCTTCCTGCTCCGGGGGACTTCCGAATGGGCTCCTGTGTCTGCCTGCGCCTGGGGGAGGGTGTCCGGGGGCGAGGGCACTCCTCTCTGTGTGGGTGGACTTCCTCTTCCCCTGGTGTGCTGGGTCAGCAGGAATGGTGGGGAAGAGGCCGAGGTCACACAGGAAGACCTGCTGTGTATGTGTGGTAGCAGGCGAGGCAAGGGAAGGGGTCTTGGAGGGAGAGGATTTGGAGGACTGCGGAGTGAATGTGGATGCCTGTGTGTGTGTGTGTTCCCCATCACCTGTGTCTGTGGTATCAGTCCCCTGAGGATGCTTGTGTGCACGTCTTGCCTTACTCTTGGGTGTGTCTGTGCTGCTTGTGTCTGTGTGTATGGATGTCTGTGCAGGTGTGCATGTGCTTTGGACAGGTAGGGGGGCAGGAAGTGTGGATGGGGCAGAGGTGGGAGGGGTGAGGGACTGTTGGAGGAGGGACACTGCTGCCATCAGGGAGGAGTCCATGGACCTATTGCTCCTCTGTAGGGCAGACATACCCATCGAGATGCCCTCCATGAACGACACCAGCTGTGTCAACAGAGTGGTGTGTGCATGGAGGACACTCAGCATTGCTGTCTGCCCTACATGGAGCTGCCGAAGGAGGTACACAGACTCCTCACTCAGGGCAGCAGGGGACACAGGGGCAGGGGCTGCGGTGCCTGGCATGAAGGAGACACGCTCCCGAGCATGGGAGCCTCCACGGACCTCAGGAATCGGAGCCGATGGGAGGGCGGTGGTGGTGGTGGTGGTGGCGGGGCCAGACAGACTAGCTGGCCTTTGGTGGCTGCCGAGACCCGCCTCCACAAGGGAGTCATCCTCCGAGCTGCTGTGGTCCCCAGCTGAGGTGGATGGGGCTGAGGACTCCTCGGTGTGGCTCCCCTCACCCTCCGTGCCACTGGGTCCCTCTGACCACTCGTCCGATGCTGACCCAGTCTGGCTCCGCTGCTCCTCCTGGTCCGTGGAGCTGTCCCCTCCTGTGGCCGTGGATGTATCTGCAAACAATTAGGGAAACAGACAAACATCAGTCACCTGCACTGACCGCACACACCACAGTAAGTACAGCACATTACAGAGCAAGCCCTGGCATCCTTAGTTGAACATTGCCTAAAGTCCTCGCACAGATTCGGGGAAGCCAATTGTCAGTCTGATGGTCAACCATGGGACTCACACCCCTCCTGCCCTTGCACCCATCTGTCTGGTGCCTGTCTGATGGTAAGACCCCAGTGCGGACACATGCACCACCTACACAGTTGTTGGACATTGCAGGGAACACGGTGAAGCATGTGAACATGCACACATCACATCTCTTGCCACTGAGTCAGTGCAGGTGTCCGGATAAAGGGATGGCCAGATTCTAATTAGAAATGCATGTGATGCATACCAGCACCAGACACCATGATGCACCCATGTCCGGATAGTCAATGCCACAATGGGGTGCATGTTGCACATGTCACTCCCCTGCAGGATCAGTCCCAGGAAGTTGAATGCCATGACACAGGAATGCGTGCAAAGTCATACATCACTGTCTCAAGTCACATGGCCATGGCAGCCAGACAACAACAGTCTGCACTGTGTCACAATCCGAGGGCATGGGGAATGCAAGTTATGTGACTGACAAGTGCATATGTCCATCCCCCAAAAACCACATCATCTGTACTACTATTTGTCCACGTCATACCAACTGGACATATGGGGGACATGAAACACAACTCCCTGAACATGAGCACCTCACAGTGTGCTGTGAATGAAAATACAGCTTTCTGAAAGTCACAGTCGCAAACACCTGTGTGCACAGTCAAGTGATCAGACACCTATAAGTCACAGAAGTATCGTCTATCATGGTCACATCTCAGATGGCATGCTGAGCCCCAAACGATGAACATACCAGTAGTCCTGACAACGAAGACACAGCACAATGAGACAGAGGCAGACACCTGAGGGTACATTTCACTGATCACAACATGCCAGATGATACACGGGAGTGGGAGTACAGAGTGTATTGTATGCACTGGAGTAGGCATGACTGTCCAGCTCCACCTGTAAGAGGGATGAGTCCCGGACAGTAGGCAGGTGGCTAAGCATGTGTGACACACTGGATACACATACTCCTGAGGCCCAAATATTGTTCCCACCAGCAGCATGGGTGTGTGCCACATTCCCCAGGGACATGTGGTGAGTCAGAGCAGCAAGCGGACCACATATCAAAGTTACACGCAGATCACATGTCAGAACTTAGGCACTGTGTAGGCAATTGACCCACCCATGAATCGCACAACATAGTCACGAGAACAAATGCTGTCCCCCACCTTGAGCAAAGCAAAATGCAATGACACAGTCCCCAAATGACACAGTTTCCTGACTATAAGGGCCACTCATATGCGTATCAGAGGAGAAGTGGGCATGTAACAAATGAGGGACATGGGTCCTGGACCACATGACTGATGTACTGTGGAAGTTTAACCAGGCCAGAGGAGGGCACATAGCATGTCAGACAAAGTGCACAGTGCAGTCATGGACTCACCCCCTCCTTGCTGCTGTCTGTCCCTCAGCTGCCCATCCAGGTCAGGGAAGACCACCGCCAGGATCCGGAGCATGTGGGGGTCAGGGTCCGGTGTCCGCCCCTCCTGCAAGGAGGTGACAGCTTCAGCTGGACCCTTGCGATCCTCCGGGTCCAGCCACGAAGGTCCTGCCACCTCTTTTGGCAGTTGCGGATCCTGCGCCTGTAGACCCCCACGGATCTTACTTTCCGGGCGATGGTCAGACAGATTTCCTGCTTCTGGTGGGCATCAACCTGTGAGGATGACAAAGTGAAAAGGCCATTACTACGCATGCAACATATCCGTGCATCACACAGTTGGATATACATGTCTCAATTACAGGGGCATATGATGTACACAGGCAGTGCAACAATGGCTATGAACAGTTTGCCAGCAGTCACTACATGGTATCATTGCATGGGAAGTAAACCTAGTTGGAATGCACTGTTACTGCACTGTACCAGTTCAGTGCATGTAACTACACACTTTGGGGTGTGACAACTACTCAGTGGGCATGCTAGCCAGTGGTGTGCACAGTGAAAGTCCTGCTAGTCAGACAACATGCACAATTAGTGATGCAGTGGACAGCACACTCACCTGCTCCCCTGGTTTCCCATACAGCTTGCTGTAATGTGGAAGGAGGCTGTCCAGCAGGGCCTGGTTCTCCTCAAGGCTGAAGGCTGGGGCTCTCTCCACAGTACGTGCCATTGCAGGAGCCAGAGGATGCATAAACAGCAGCAGTGTTGGTGGCAGATGTCGTCCTGGTGCATGTAGTGCAGGAAAGTGAGCTCTCAGGGGAACAGCCAGCATTATATGTTTGCTGCAGAGGCAGATACTGTCCCATGTGTCCAAAGTGATAGGTCCAAGTCGTTTGCATCTTCTAAATCTGACCAATCCATGGTATAGCAGCACTAATACACGCCCACAGCATCCTTCAAATCTTCAACTTCATGACACCCATGATTTTGCAACATTGTTGTGGCTGGCCAACTGAATTCACGGCATCAGACTCGTTGGAGCTTCGAAAACGCGTCCGTTGCCATGCCAGGCCCCAGCCAATGTGTGCGCACCGATCGGTCCATTGCTGTACAACGCGTACCCACGATACAACGCGGACCCGCTCACATTGAATGCAATGGGCCGGCCGGGCACACCGATCGGTCCATTGCTGTTCAACGCGTACCCGCTCACATTGAATGCAATGGGCCGGCCGGGCACACCGATCGGTCCATTGCTGTTCAACGCGTACCCGCGATACAACACGTACCCGCTCACATTGAATGCAATGGGCCGGCCGGGCACACCGATCGGTCCATTGCTGTTCAACGCGTACCCGCGATACAACGCTGTACCCGCTCACATTGAATGCATTGGGCCGGCCGGGCACACCGATCGGTCCATTGCTGTTCAACGCGTACCCGCGATACAACGCGTACCCGCTAACATTGAGTGCAATGGGCCGGCCGGGCACACCGATCGGTCCATTGCTGTTCAACTCGTACCCGCTCACATTGAATGCAATGGGCCGGCCGGGCACACCGATCGGTCCATTGCTGTTCAACGCGTACCCGCGATACAACGCGTACCCGCTCACATTGAATGCAATGGGCCAGCCAGGCACACCGATCGGTCCATTGCTGTTCAACGCGTACCCGCTCACATTGAATGCAATGGGCCGGCCGGGCACACCGATCGGTCCATTGCTGTACAACGTGTCCCTGGACAAGTCACTGGCATATGTCACCATGCCTGTCACAGGTGAACATATGCCAGCCACATATACTTCCCAGGGAGTGAGGGGCACACCTACAACACCACAGCCTGTCCACACTGTATCCTAAGGCATGTAAGACTGCATTACCTATTCCGTGTATGGGGGTGAACATGTTGTTCTGTGGGTGCCACTCCCAGGCTGTGCATGTGTTCATGGGGACAGGATCCTTGGTGTGTCGTGCACATGACCACTGTGAGGGGCAACTGTTCATTCCTGAGCATGTGGCATGGTCACATTTCACGGTGGTGTATGTGTATGTCATGTCACATACCCCCTGAGTCCCATGTGGGACGGTATGTACGTCCCAGGGTGACCCATTGGCACAATAGTGATGGTCCTCCACAGTCTGTGTGCATGTTGTGTTTACAATGTCTCTGATTCCATGTGCACAATGGGAGACAGTCTCCACATCCACGTTGTTTGTGCATGAAATTTGATGTTGTGCGTGTGTGTGTCACAGATGTCCATGTCTGTCCTGACGAGGCAACAGGGACCACTACCTGTGGGGGTCATGGTTGTTTTCCTGTGGTGTATTCATGATGCACCATGTCATGCCAGTGTCCATGTGGCAATACAGGGTCCCTGGGAATCTACCTGTTGATGAGCTGTGATGCCTGGGGCACATCTGTCCACACATGTCACTGTGGGGTGTGTTTGGAACGTGGCAGCAGTAGATGGGAACTGTGACACGGCCTCATGATATCCCATGGCACAACATGGGACTTGTTGATGCCACTTGTTGAACTGTGATGTTAGATGTTGGCCATGTAGGTGCCATACATGTCCTTACGGAACTGCACACATCATGTACTTGTGTCTCATAATGATGTATCATGTGATATTGTGTATGGTCAATGCCACATATGTGGGGTGACTGACAATCTTTCTTTCTTCACCTATGCACTGCAGGGCACCAGCTGTCCATAGACCATTCCCTGACCTTGCATCCATGGTGGAATGGGACTGCATCCGACGGTACCGCTTCACCAGGCCGCTGATTGAGGAATTGACGGTGCGCTTTGCCCCACATTTGCAACTGGCCGGACATACCCCACAGCGCTGACCCCCAAGGTGAAGGTGATGGCAGCCCTACACTTCTTTGCCACCGGTACCTTTCAACACACTGTGGCGTCTGCTGGTGGGATGTCACAGACCATGTTCAGCCGTGTGCTCCGCGATGTTTTGGAGGCTATGCTGAGATACCTGAACCAGTACATCTATTTCCCTATACCTCAACAACTCACTGACGTGAAGAGTGACTTCTATGCCCTGGGGAGGATGCCGCATGTCATTGGCTCCATTGATGAGACACATGTGGCTTTGATACCACCACAGGCACATGAGCAGGCATACAGGAACCGCAAACATTACCATTCGGTCAATGCACTGGTGGTATGTCTTGCTGATATGAGCATCTCACACGTGTGTGCCCGTTTCCCCGGTTCTGCACACGATGCATACGTGATGAGGAGTAGTCTCATCCCGAGGATGATGTCACAGATGTGGAACCAGCGTGCCTGGCTTGTCGGTGTGTACTGACTTTGTACCATTGGGTGTGTTCTGCGATGTAGTATTCCACCCTCTTTTCCAAATCAGCTAATGTGCAATTGTCCATATGTAGGTGACTCCGGATACCCCAACATGCCGTGGTTGCTGACGGCCCTCAGGAACCCTGTGACACCAGCCCAGAATCGCTACAATGAGGCACATGGTCGGACCAGGAGAGTCATTGAGCAGACATTTGGTCTCCTGAAGAGCCGCTTCCGCTGCCTGGACAAGACAGGAGGGGCCCTCCCATATGCCCCAGCAAAGGTGTGCAAGATTGTCATCGTCTGCTGCATGCTACACAACCTGGCTGTGCGGAAGGAGTTGCCTCTCATCCTGGATGACGATGATCAACATCCGCCACCTGTGGAGGATCCTGGCCTGGACCACGATGCCAGTGATGATGATGATGATGATGGTGATGTCCGCACACAGCTCATCACCAACTTCTTCAGCTGAATGTGAGTATCCGGAGATGTCATGTCAATGATGTGAGTATGCATGATATGTGTTGGTGGTGCTCTGGTGCTGTTTGAGTGTGGCCATGTGCTACATGACTGTATACGTGTAGCGATGTGTCCTTACAGGTAGTCTGTACTCCCCAACAGTGTTGACATGCTAACTTGGTTCTGGGTGGGTATCTTGTGACATATATTGGGCATGAGTATTGCAGTTCTGTCCTGTTCTTCAGTGCTTTTGACTGTGTGTCATTTCTGTCCTTCACAGGGTACTTTCAGAGTTGTTTGGTCAACTGTGATCCCCCAACACCGTGATTAAACTTCCAGGGTGGTAGCTGTCGTGTCCCTACAGGTGATGTGCGCCACACCCATGGACTTCCTTCCTTCTACACTTGTTGACTGTGTGCCCACTGCCAGATGGGATTACCTTGCATCTGTAGTGGTTACAACATGTTGCAAATGTGTAATAAACCTGTGCTTCACTTTGTGATGTGCGTTGTCTGTGGTCACACATCTGACTGACATTTGCTTACTGCACCAGTGGGCTAGTTGACAAAGACTGTGAATAGGTGTTGTGTCTGTGCATTGCACCGTATTTCCTGGCAACATCAGTGTAGGCGATGAGTCAGGTGGCCTTGGTGTGTATATGTTGTGTAGCCCTGGTGGTGTGTCTCCCTTATATGTGTCACGTTGCCATGACTCACATGCCTGTGTTGTACTTGCTGTAGCAGTTAGCATGCACAGTGTAATTTCGCAGGTCATCATCTCCATGACAGAAACCACGTTGGAATCACAACAGAGGCAGGTATGGTGTATTAGTGTGTTTATTGTCATACATGTGTGAGTATAGTGCACAGGATGGTGGGTGCTGTACATTGTGATTGTAATCCAAACTTCCTAGATGATTTGGAAGTCCTGGTAGCAGAAATGTCCTGAGTAAAGTCCACAGTCATCTGATACATTGGTCCTACTTGTACTCCCCATGTCATGTGGGGGAGTTGTGTTGCATTCAACAGGGTGAACAATTTGAACACAAAGGTGATTATCCAGAACAGGTTTTGGCTTCCTGGGGGTTGCGCATGGCCATCGGCCTCTCAGTTGCCCTTCCTCGGACGACCCCTCTTCTTTGGGGGGGGACCCTCAAGTGCAGGCTGCTGTGGTGCAGCGGACTCTCTGCCAGAGTCATCCTCCCTCCCTGTGGCAGTTGCAGTTGTTTCAGCACCAGATGTTGTGGGCACACAGGGAGGTGTTGACATGTTGCTGCTCATCTGGCGGAGGCATTGTAATATGTCCCTATGCACCGCCGTCATCTCTTGCAGTGTGTCCCACTTGGACTCCATGCGGGACATGTGTAAGTCCAAGCGGGCATGATGGGCAGCCTGCTGCTGTCGTATGTCCCTGAGGATCCCCACTACCTGGCTGAGCTCTCCTGTGCTGGTCTGGTACGCATCGGCTACGCGTACCAGTTGTGGGTCATCATGCAGTCCAGACCCCTCTGCGAGCAGCGACCTATGTCTACCACCCCTCCCACCACCCCTGGCGACACGTGCAGTACCTGAGGTGGCACGCACAGGTGACCCTGGGCCCCCTTGGGGGTTGTTGGTGGTGTTGGTGTCCATAGCCCCACGTTGGGCAAGGGTCCGTGTGCTGGTGGTGGTGGTGGTCCTTGGTCTGTCCGTGTTGGCAGGGGTGGTTTGTGTGTTGTCAGTCATTGGAGGGGTGGGTGCAGGGGTGCAGCTGGTGGTCCTGCTGGTGCTGCATGATGACTCGCTCCGGAGGTGCCAGGTAGGTCTTCGTCATCCGAGGAGGGCAGAGGCTGTTCCACACCAGTGAGCTCCATTTCCCTGGATCCTGGGACAGGGACTCCTCAGCGTCTGCTGCTGTGTCCCCATCATCACCTGTTTTTGGGAGACACACACAATGTATGTTATGTTTCTGCAGGCATCAATGGTTGACACACCTGACAGTTGTGACTGTGCCTCTGGATGCGGGCCTGTACAATGCATTGTCCTAAGTTGTCACAGTCAGGGGTTGATATTGGTGTAGCACATTGTCCTGCATTATTTGGGCATTTCTATGTGAATGTTGGGGTGTGTACATGGTCTGCATTGGTTGTATTTGGTTGACATCCGGCCCTCCTTCTCCCCCCAGCCCAGTTATCCCACCATGAAGCATGCCACCCTTGCAGTGTGTTCAGGTTGACTCTCAGGATGTCAGTGAGTGGTGTCCTGCTGTTGGTTGGTGCCCAGTTCCCAGCAGGACCTTGTGCTCCCCACAGCAGTACCCACTGTCAGCCATCTTGTCAGTTCTTTTCCACTCCCTGTGATGTGCGCATGGTTCAGGGTGGTGTTGATGGGACAGTTGTGGGGGTGACCAATATCTGTGACTGCCACTCCCATCATGCTATTGCCTCCACCCCCCTTCCCAGCATGCCCATGCTTCCTTCCTTTTGACTCTGCTTCCCTGTGGGGTTGTGTGCCTGTGCTGACAAGATGGCTAGACAGTGTTATCCTGGGGTTAGTTTTGCTACAAGTCCCATGTGTGTCCCTGTGCTTCACACAGCATGACCCAGGGTTGTGGTTATTTGTGGGATATTTGATTAGAGTGTGAGGCAATGCATTCTCCCAGGTGAGTTGTGTGGAATTTGTGTTAGGGGTGTGTGTGAGTGGAGCTGCTGGTAACTATGGTCAGTGCTGTCAGACCTCCTTCCCACCCAGCCAGATATCCCACCAAGGAACGTGCTTCCATTGCAGGGAGTGCAAGTTGTCTTTCAGGATCTCAGTCAGTGGTGTCCTGCTGTTGGTTGGCGCACAGTTCCCAGCAGGGCCTTGTGCTCCCCACAGCAGTACCCAGTGTCAGCCATCTTGTCAGTTCTTTGCCACTCCCTGTGATGTGCGCATGGTTCAGGGTGGTGTTGATGGGACAGTTGTGAGGGTGAACAATATCTGTGACTACCACTCCCATCATGCTATTGCCTCCACCCCCTTCCCAGCATGCCCATACTTCCTTCCTTTTGAGTGTACTTCACTGTGTATGAGTGTGACAGCAATGGCAAGATGGCTGACAGTGGTGTCCTGCTGTTGGTTGGTGCCCAGTTCCCAGCAGGGCCTTGTGCTCCCACAACATAGCACCAGTGTCAGACATCTTTGATGTGGCTTTTCACTACCTGGTAGGTGTGCATGCTTTAGTGTGAGCTTGCTGGGCCATGCGGGTGGGGGATGTTGAGCTGTGACTACCACTCCCATCATGCTATTGCCTCCACCGCCCTTCCCAGCATGCCCATACTTCCTTTTGAGTGTACTTCACTGTGTGTGAGTGTGACAGCAATGGCAAGATGGCTGACAGTGGTGTCCTGCTGTTGGTGGTGCCCAGTTCCCAGCAGGGCCTTGTGCTCCCCACAACATAGCACCAGTGTCAGACATCTTTGATGTGGCTTTTCACTATCTGGTAGGTGTGCATGCTTTAGTGTGAGCTTGCTGGGCCATGCGGGTGAGGGATGTTGAGCTGTGACTACCACTCCCATCATGCTATTGCCTCCACCCCCTTCCCAGCATGCCCATACTTCCTTCCTTTTGAGTGTACTTCAATGTGTGTGAGTGTGACAGCAATGGCAAGATGGCTGACAGTGGTGTCCTGCTGTTGGTTGGTGCCCAGTTCCCAGCAGGGCCTTGTGCTCACCATGACTGAGCACCAGTGTCAGACATCTTTGATGTGGCTTTTGACTCCCTGTGAGGTGTGCATGCTTGGGTGTGATCTTGCTGGGCCATGTGGGTGGGGGATGTTGGGCTGTGACTACCACTCCCATCATGCTATTGCCTCCATCCCCCTTCCCAGCATGCCCATGCTTCCTTCCTTTTGACTCTGCTTCCCTGTGGGGTTGTGTGCCTGTGCTGACAAGATGGCTGACAGTGTTATCCTGGGGTTAGTTTGGCTACAAGTCCCATGTGTGTCCCTGTGCTTCACACAGCATGACCCAGGGTTGTGGTTCTTTGTGGAATATTTGATTAGAGTGTGAGGCAATGCATTCTCCCAGGTGAGTTGTGTGGAGTTTGTGTTAGGGGTGTGTGTGAGTGGAGATGCTGGTAACTATGGTCAGTGCTGTCAGTCCTCCTTCCCACCCAGCCAGATTTCCCACCATGGAACGTGCTTCCGTTGCAGGGAGTGCAAGTTGTCTTTCAGGATGTCAGTCAGTGGTGTCCTGCTGTTGGTTGGTGCCAAGTTGCCAGCAGGGCCTTGTGCTCCCCACAGCAGTAGCCAGTGTCAGCCATCTTGTCAGTTGTTTTCCACTCCCTGTGATGTGAGCATGGTTCAGGGTGGTGTTGATGGGACAGTTGTGAGGGTGAACAATATCTGTGACTACCACTCCCATCATGCTATTGCCTCCACCCCCCTTCCCAGCATGCCCATACTTCCTTCCTTTTGAGTGTACTTCACTGTGTGTGAGTGTGACAGCAATGGCAAGATGGCTGACAGTGGTGTCCTGCTGTTGGTTGGTGCCCAGTTCCCAGCAGGGCCTTGTGCTCCCCACAACATAGCACCAGTGTCAGACATCTTTGATGTGGCTTTTCACTACCTGGTAGGTGTGCATGCTTTAGTGTGAGCTTGCTGGGCCATGCGGGTGGGGGATGTTGAGCTGTGACTACCACTCCCATCATGCTATTGCCTCCACCGCCCTTCCCAGCATGCCCATACTTCCTTTTGAGTGTACTTCACTGTGTGTGAGTGTGACAGCAATGGCAAGATGGCTGACAGTGGTGTCCTGCTGTTGGTGGTGCCCAGTTCCCAGCAGGGCCTTGTGCTCCCCACAACATAGCACCAGTGTCAGACATCTTTGATGTGGCTTTTCACTATCTGGTAGGTGTGCATGCTTTAGTGTGAGCTTGCTGGGCCATGCGGGTGAGGGATGTTGAGCTGTGACTACCACTCCCATCATGCTATTGCCTCCACCCCCCTTCCCAGCATGCCCATACTTCCTTCCTTTTGAGTGTACTTCAATGTGTGTGAGTGTGACAGCAATGGCAAGATGGCTGACAGTGGTGTCCTGCTGTTGGTTGGTGCCCAGTTCCCAGCAGGGCCTTGTGCTCACCATGACTGAGCACCAGTGTCAGACATCTTTGATGTGGCTTTTGACTCCCTGTGAGGTGTGCATGCTTGGGTGTGATCTTGCTGGGCCATGTGGGTGGGGGATGTTGGGCTGTGACTACCACTCCCATCATGCTATTGCCTCCATCCCCCTTCCCAGCATGCCCATGCTTCCTTCCTTTTGACTCTGCTTCCCTGTGGGGTTGTGTGCCTGTGCTGACAAGATGGCTGACAGTGTTATCCTGGGGTTAGTTTGGCTACAAGTCCCATGTGTGTCCCTGTGCTTCACACAGCATGACCCAGGGTTGTGGTTCTTTGTGGAATATTTGATTAGAGTGTGAGGCAATGCATTCTCCCAGGTGAGTTGTGTGGAGTTTGTGTTAGGGGTGTGTGTGAGTGGAGATGCTGGTAACTATGGTCAGTGCTGTCAGTCCTCCTTCCCACCCAGCCAGATTTCCCACCATGGAACTTGCTTCCGTTGCAGGGAGTGCAAGTTGTCTTTCAGGATGTCAGTCAGTGGTGTCCTGCTGTTGGTTGGTGCCAAGTTGCCAGCAGGGCCTTGTGCTCCCCACAGCAGTAGCCAGTGTCAGCCATCTTGTCAGTTGTTTTCCACTCCCTGTGATGTGAGCATGGTTCATGGTGGTGTTGATGTGCGCATTGTGAGGGTGGGCAATATCTGTGACTACGACTCCCATGATGCTATTGGCTACACTGACTTGCCCAGCATACACAGGATTCCTTCCTTTCAGTGGGCTTCACTGTGAGGTGGTGTTGTAGTGGTGGCTACATGTCTGGATGTGTTTGTTAGTTATATTTGTGCCACTGCCTAGCTGTAGTTGTAGTTGTGTTTGTACATGTGATGACACAGTTACATATCACTATGAGATGGCATGTGTTGTGTTTATCTGACTGACATACACATTTTGGGATGATTCTGTTTTGGTTGCTGTGGATTTGCTAAGGGTGCATGGTTTGACTCTCCCCTTGACGGTGATGTGTGTGTATTGTCGCACAATATTGTGTACATTTGTTGTGTACTCACCAGGCTCTGGGATGTTTTTTAGTCCATATACGCTCACTGGTGGTAGGATGGCCCGCACCTTCTCCTCCCAGGGCCTGAGGTATACTGGTTTGGCAGGAGGGCCACTGCCGGTGTGTTGGCTCAAGAGGTAGTCCTTCTTCAACAGGTCCCTGACCCTCCTGCGCACTTCATACCACCTGTTCTGGATGTCTCCCTTTGTGCGCAAACATGGTGATTGTGCGTTCACCCTGTCGACAATCCTCTCCCACATCTTGGTTTTCTGCTACATGGGGGTCTGTTGGACCAGTGTACCAAACAGCTGTGGCTCTACCCTGAGGATCTCATCTACCAGGACTTCCAATTCACTATCTAGGAACTTTTGATTCTTCTTTGGGGGCATGGTGATGGGTGGTGGTGGTGTGTGATGTGTGTGGGGGTGTGCAAGTGAGGGTGTGTGAGTGTGTGTTTTGCTGGGTGTATGTGAGGATGCTATTTGTTGAGGTGCTGCTGGTGTGTGGCTTGTGTGATGGATGAGCTGTGAGTGTGTGTGTGGTGGCTGTCTGTTGGTGTTGAGTGCTTGCAGGTAATTTGAATTTGCAAAGGATCATGGTAGGGATTTGTGTCCTTTATAAGGGTGGAGTTGTGGGTGTGTCTTTGTTCCCTGTTTCCCCCCCCAAGTATTTATTGGCTTTGTAATTGCTTGTTTGGCCTTTTTTTGTGTGTTTTTTCCTTAGTACTTTTTGTGCATGTAGGAGACGTTCTTCTGACCGAGTCGGACCCTGCAGTTGTCTCGTGCGAGCTTCTCTGATTCGTTCACGCTGTGTTTGTGCTGTTTTCTGTGCTGCGTACGCGTCGGTCGCGGTGTATTGGGTTGCTTCGGCTCGCAGTTTTGTATGCATGTCGGTCGTACGGCTTGGGCTCCGTGCGACTCGGTCGTGTTTTCCACGCGTTGCATCGTACTTGGCGGGTCGGAGTTCGCGGGTACGTTTCGTTCGGGATTCTTCCTGGTGCGTGTCGGTCGGTTCGATTCGCGTGCTTTTCTGGCCGGATATCTGTTTTCCGCGCGGTTGGGTCGTTCGGCTTGTGTTCCGTACGAGTCGGTCGGATTTTGCACGCTTCTCATCGTACTTTGCAGGTCGGGCTGCACCGGTACTTGTCGGTCGGAATGAATTCCGGCTCCGAGTCGGTCGGTACGTTTTCCGGCCCAAATCGGAATCGGCCCCTGTGTGTTATGTTTTTCGTTCATGGACCAATAACATTTTAGACATAATTTGGCTTTACAGGGATGTTGTTTAGAAAAACATATTGAAAAATTAAGACTTCTTCATAATTGTTGGACATTTTTTACCAGATAGAAGAATATCAGAAACAGATTTAATATATACTTGTAGTGAGTGGAATGCACAGTATGACATATGTGTAATGATCTACTGTACACATTTGTTTTTTTTACAATCCATTGATTGATTTTCCCCCACTGTTTGATGGTGATGCTTTATACAGACCACTGTTGAAAGTGACGAAGTATGAAAGCAGAAAACAGTAAAAAACAGTAAAACATTTGACTATGTTGAATTCACGTTTTGGAGAAAAAATATTGTGTGTTGTTTTGGTTTCCTAATGTTCAAAATGAAATCCTAATACATTTTTCTCTGTTTATTTTTTTTCACAGTGTTTGGAGAATGGGATATATTTCGTATGTCAAATGACTAATCTAATGACGGATTCAAGCCACTACTCATATACTCATTTAATCTCCCAGAGACTACAGTTCCACTCTTCCAATCACCCAGCCAGTACCTAGGTAGTCATCCATTCACTCAGGTACAGCACTTGCATTCATCCAATCTCCCAACCCCCACTCAAGCACTCGTCCAGTCACCTAGGCGGTACCCATAGAGTCATGCCTTCACTCAGGTACTACTGAAGCAGTTATGGAATAACCTAGGCACTGCACTTGTAGTATTTCATTCTTCCAGGCATTCCACTTGCACTAATCCATTCACCCAAGCATTACACTTGCAGTCATCCAATCACCCAGGTAATACCCATGAAGTGATACATTCACTCATGTACTACCCATGCAGTCATGCAATCACCCAGGTAGTGCACTTGAACTCATTCATTCACCCAGGTACTGCACTTGCTCTTGCACACATCCATTCACCCAGGCATTACACTTGCACTCATCCAATCACCCAGGCAGTGCACTTACACTCATTCAATAATCCAGGCAGTACACTTGTACCAATGCTCCTATCCAGGCACTGCACGTGTACTCATATAATCACTCAGGCATTAACCGGGCAGTCATGCAATCACCCAGGCAGTGCACTTCCACTCATTCATTCACCCAGGCATTGTACTTGCACTCAGGTTATCACACAGGCACAACACTTGTACTCATCCCATTCACCCAGGCACTACACTTGCAGTTATCCATTTAACCAGGTACTGCACTTGCACTCATTCAATCATCCAGGCAGTGCACTTCTACTCATGCAATCATCCAGGCATTGCACTTGCTCTCATACAATCAGTCAGGCATTATTCATGTAGTTATGCAATCACTCAGACACTACACTTGCACTCGTGCAATCACTCAGGCACTACAATTGTACTCATTCATCCACTCACTTGCATTTATTTATTATTTTCCCAGGCACTGCATTGGCACTCATCCAATAATCCAGGCACTGCACTTGTACTCATACATTCATACAGGCACTATACTAGCACTCATCCATTCACACAGACACTGCAGTTGTACTCATCCATTCATTCAGACACTGCACTTGGACTAATCCAATCATCCAGGCACTGCACTCACAAGCATGAAATCATACAGGCAGTGTACTTGCACTCATATAATCAGTCAGGTATTGCCCATACAGTTATGCAATTATCTAGGCAGTGCACTTGCACTTATTCATTCACCCAGGTACTAGACATGCACTTATCAACTCACCTAGGCACTGCACTTACACTCATCCAATCATCTAAGCTCTGCACTTGCAGTCATACAATCACCTAGGCACTACACATGCACTCATCCATTCACTCAGACACTACCCATGCAGTTATACAATCACCTATGCTCTGCACTTGCACTGATCTATTCACCCAGACATCACACTTGCACTCCTCCATTCAGCCAGGCACTGCATTTGTACTCATCCAATCATTCAGGCACTGCATTTGCAGTCATGCAATCATACACTTGCACTCATAGAATATGTCAGGCATTGCCCATGCAGATATACAATCACCCAGGCACTGCACCTGTACTCATTCATTTACCCAGGCACTGGTGTTGCACTCATCCATTCACCCAGGCATTGCACTTGCACTTATCTATTCACCCAGGCACTGTACTTGTAGTCATCCAGGCACTGCATTGGTACTCATCCATTCACTCAAAAGCTATCCATGCAGTCATGCAATCACCCAAGCATTGCACTTGCACTTAACCAGTCACCCAGGCACTACACTTGCACTCATCCATTCACCCAGGCACTGCACTTGCACTAATCCATTTACTAGGGCACTACACTTGCACCCATCCAATCTCCCAGATACTACTCAGGCACTCATCCAGTCACCCAGGTGGTAGCCATGTAGTCATGCAATCACCAAGGCACTGCACCTTTACGCATTCGTTCACCAGGCACTGCATTTGCACTCATCCATTCACCTTGGAGGTACATGTGGGCTCATATGTTCACCCAGGCACTACTCTTGCACTTATCCATTCACCCAGGCACTGCACTTAGACTTAGCCAATGATCCAAGCACTGCACTTGCACTCATACAATCACCCACGCAGTACTCATGCACTCATCTAATCACCCATACACTACCCATACACTCATTCAGTCACCAAACCACTACCCATACATTCATCCAATCACCTAGGTACTACTCATGCACTCATTGAATCACCCAGGCACAACACATGCACTCATTGAATCACACATGCACTGCCCATGTAGTCATTCAATCACCCAGGCACTGCACATGCACTCATCCAACTATAGATACACTACCAAAGCACTCATCCAATCACCCAGGCACTGCACATGCACCAATCCAATTACCCAGGTACTACACATGCACTCATCCAATCAGCCTGACACTCGTAATAAGTATTCGAACCACTCATGCACTCATTTAATCATTCATGCCCCACTTGTGCACTCATTTAATCACCCATGCATGATTATTCACTCATTCAATAATGCATGCACCACTCATGCAATCATTCAATCATTAATGCACCATTTATGCACTCATTCAGTCATCCATGCACCACTCATATACTCATTCAATCAAACAGGCACCACTCATTCAATCATCAATGCATTACTCATGCACGCATTCAATTACCATATGCATGTGCATACACTGATTCATTCAGCTTATCTTTTTTTAACTGAAAATATTTATTGGGGAGGTTCTTTTGTGAATTTTAAAGCTTAAATAATTTTTGTTGGGGTGAAAACAAAAATGGCAACTGGGAGTGCAAAAACTTCAACATGCACTCAAAAATTTAGAAAAACTATGAAGGGCCAAAAATTAAAAAAATCTACATTTACGATTCTTTGCAGCATTGCAAAGGGCTGTTATGGACTGTGCTCCAGCACTCACTACAACACCCAAATCCATGCAGTATGATGCCATCCAGCAAAACTCTGGAGCCAAATCTAGAAGTTGATATTGGATCTCTGCCTCAGTGTTGTTGTGGCTGCTATTGAAGTTGAGGGCCCTTCAGTCTCACATTGTATTCTTGCTGCTTTTAGACAATTGCCATGGTATGTTTTTAGATGGTAAAGCATAGACATAGTCTCACAAGAATATTTTTTATTTGTACCCCTTTGCAATGTCTTGTTACATGTTGTGTATTGCACAAATTTGGCAACTGTTTTCGATTCTACCAAAGGAATCCTGAAGAAATCCCAGGCAATGCTTGATTTCTTCTGGGGAAAACCCTCATCTTTAGCATCACCAGAATCCACCTCTTGGATTTCCTGGTCTACCTGCTGTACCACCTGATCTCACTATTTTGGCTGAGTTTAACCCTGGGCGGAGTTCGCGGAGTTGCGATACGCGAAACTCCGCAAAGTGGAAAAAAACCTCTGCTGCGCTACGCTGAGCTCCGCAAGCGGCGGAGTGCGATAG
Organism: Calotriton arnoldi; assembly: GCA_963921515.1. Lineage (NCBI taxonomy): Eukaryota > Metazoa > Chordata > Amphibia > Caudata > Salamandridae > Calotriton > Calotriton arnoldi. The sequence continues at coordinate 819,221 of CAWUFW010005228.1, read as the reverse complement.
AATAATGCTGTTCGCTGTGATTTTCAGTGCCGGATGCTTGTCCGCACTGTGCAATCATCGCGAACGGCACCATGCACAGCGCAAGCGGGCGCTGCTTTCCTTTCTGCCGCTCGAGTAGAAACGGGCAGTTTCTCAACGCGAGCAGTTGCGAGCATACACGACCACTTGCAATGAGAAACCTGACCCCCCCGCATTGAGAAATCTCACCGGGAGGTTTATTTTCCACGCTCGCGCTCGCCAACTTGATGGTGACGATCGCGAACGAGGAAAAATCTCGCCGGGAGGAGGATTTTCTTTGCTCGCGCTCGCCATCTTCACTTTGACGAACGCGAGTGAGGAAAAAAACTCTGCTACGCGGGGCGGAGTTTTGGGGATTTCCACGAGCTCCACGTAATGCGGAGTTCCAAAAACTCTGCAAACTCCCCGAGCGGAGCAGAGTTCACCGCCCAGGCCTAGCTGAGTTGACATTTTTGCAAAAATATGCAACAAAAACACTCCAACAAATGCTAGTGAACAGCTCACAATGAACTCCTCTTAAAGAATGTTCAGGATAGACAAATGGGTGTGTTCTTTCTATTCTTATAGTTGAAAAGTGTATCATGCAATCATGTTCCTTTATTTCCTAGTCACATGGTCTTCGCGGCGATCAGCGTCTTTGCAAACAACTGAAATTGAACAGAATAATATTTTCTTTGAAAATAAGTACTCAAACATAATTGTTAATCGACTGATATTAAACCCCATATGTGGATCATACAATGTATTCTGTTATACACTTCACCAAAAACACACGTTCATTGCGGTTATCAACATCATAGTGACTTCTGTCATCACAGAGATCATGCAAAACACCAAGTTAAAGGCTTTTAATTGAAAAATTCTCACAGAAGTTAGGTTTAAAGAGTATATCAATAAATAACTTTTGCCAAACATAAATTAAAATATATGTAAGTTTGTGTTGCCGAGTTTTAAAAAAACACGTGCTCCATGCCACTTTTTTGGCATTTGTCACCCCGACTGGGATGGGTATGCCCAGACGTGGGTCCTGTGCTCTCCTTGCCACTGGAGTCAAGCTATCCTGGCTGATGAGGGGTGAAACCCCGAAACCGGTCCTAGGATGCTTGTTTCCAGTTCAGGGAGGTCCTGGGCTGGCAGTTCAGGCTGGACTGCTCCCATTGGGTGCAGGGTCAAGACTGATTTGCATATGGCTGGGTTTAAACTGGAATGGCATGGGGAGCAAAAAAAACGATGGATTTAGGCCCAGATCTCTGCACTGGCGTGAATGTATGACATTGTTCTGCATTCTGTCCATCAATTGTTTTTTTGCATCTGCGCAACTACCAGCAGCGCCGTGGTCCACAAAGTCACCGCAAATATATAAAACACCAGATTGAAGAGGTTTTTTTCACAAAACCATCACACAAACGCAAATATAAACTCTATATTACTGAACAACTAGTATCTGCTATTAAGTAAAATTCGTCTATAGATATATGTTTAAGACTTCCTCAAAAACATGCACCTTTCGCGACATCACCGTGTATATCACGACGTCGTCGCGAATATCAAAAATGTAAAGAAAAAACTACACTTATTAATCCATTTAAGAAAATGTAAGGTTATAAAAATACATGTTATACAAATATTAAAGATAGAAAATACAATTAAAAAATGATAAAAATTCAATAAAAAAATCATATGTTACAGGGATGTTATAGTTAAAAAATAGAATTTGAAAAACCATAGAAATTCACTGAAAAAAACAAAGGTTACAGGGATGTTATAGTTAGGAAATAGAATTTAAATAAACTAAGAAATTCACTGAAAAAAACCAAAGGTTACAGGGACGTTATAATTAGAAATTAGCATATAAAAAACCTTTGAAATTCACTAAAAAAACCAAGGGTCAGAGGGACATTAAAGTTAGAAAATGGTATTAAAAAAACTTTGAAATTCACTAAAATACAAAAGTTACAGGGACATTATTGTTAGGCTCAGATTGCATTTGTACAAAGCCAGAGAAATTCAGCAGTTATACTTAGTTGAGCTATTTATAACTTGCATCCTGCAATGCACTACTTATGACCTCAAATATTACATCACTCATGACCTGGTCAGTGACATCACTAATGACAACACTGACGACATCATCCGCAGAATCTGACACACGTACTCACACCCCAATATAACCATTTATATACCCACTCCAACATCCATACTAGTACTTACACACCCATTCACTGATTCAAAGGTCTACACACACATCCACTCACTCACCCATACAGCCACTCATACACCAACTCATTCACTAATACAGCCACTGATATAGCCACTCAAACCCCCATACAGCCACTCACACACTGTTAGTCACCCATAGAGCTACTCACATACCTACTCACTCACCCATAGAGTCAAGCACACAGCAACCTACTCATCTATACATTTATATACACACACACTCACTTACACATACAGATAATAAAACATACTCACTCACCTATAGACAGTGACACAAACACAAACTCACCCATACAACCACTCTCACAATCACTCACTCACACATTCAGTCCATCATATTCTCCAACACTCACCTATACTGCCCATCACATATGCAGTTACTCACCCATATACCACTGACACATCCATTCACTCACCGACACAGCCATACACACACACAGTCACCCATACAGCCCCTCACAGATGCACTTGCTAACCCATACAGCCATTGACTCACCCACTCACTCGTCCATGCATGCAGTCACACACACCCTCACCCACTCACACAGACATTCATTTACCCATACAGGTATTCAGAGAACAATCAATCACCAATACAGCTACTCATGTACCCACTCACCAACCCATACAGCCACTTAGGCACAAACTGACAGACTGATACAGATATTCACACAACCTAGTCACTCGCCCATACATTCACTGAGACACCTAATCGCTCACTTATATAGTCAGTCACGCACCCACTAAATCATCCATGCAGGCACTCATACACCCACTGATTCATCAATACACCTTGGAATATATATTTCACACTCATCAACTTTTTAAAAACACTCACAGTCACTGAATGATGTAATCAGTGATGCCATCATCAGTGATGTCATTTGAGATGTCATCAGTGAAGCCATCAGTGATGTCACTGACCATGTCATGAGTGATGTAATATTTGAGGTTATAAACAGTGCATTGGGAGGACGCAAGTTATAGCTAGCTCAGCTAACTATAACTGCTGAATTTCTCTGGTCTTGTATATATATATATATATATATATATCACTGAAAAAACCAAAGGTGTCAGGGGTGTTACGGTTAGTTGGACATTTCACCCGTACAAAACCAGTGAAATTCTCCCGTTATAGTTAGTTCAGCTAACTATAACTCACGCCCCCGCAATGCACTGCTGATGACATCACATATTACATCACTCATGACATGGTCAGTGACAACACTGATGACATCTCAAATGACATCACTGATGACATCACTGATGACATCATCCAGTGACTGTGTGTTTCTGTAAAGTTTAAATATGTTTAATATATATAGGGAAAGGCGTATTGAAAGGCGTATTGAAGAATGAGTGGGTGTATAAGTGTCTGAATGGATGATTTAGTAGGTGCGTGACTGACTCTATAAATGAGTGATTAAACATATCTTACTGAATGCATGGGTTAGTGACTAAACTGTGTGAATATCTGTATCCGTCTGTCTGTTGGTGTGTAAGCGGCTGCATGGGTTTGTGAATAGCTACATGAGTGTCTATATGAGTTATTGATTGGTTGTCTGAGTATCTGTATGGGTGCCTGAGTGTTTGTGTGGGTGTGGTGTGTGTGACTCTGTGCATAGATGTGCGAGTGGGTGATTCACTGGGTGCATGGTTTCAAGAGTGCATCTGTGATGGACTGTATGGGTGGGTGAGTGTGTGTATGGGTGTGTTAGTGAGTGAATGTATATCTCAGTGGTACATGTGCGAGTAACTACATATGTGAAAGGCAGTATATATGTGTGTTAGAGTATGTAAATGGCTATAAGTGAGAGTGTGTGATTGTGAGAGTGGCTGTATGGATGAGTGTGTGCTTGTATCAGTGATTGTATAAGAGCGTACAAATGTGCTAGTATTTGTATGAGTAAGTGAGCTGGTGTGTGTATAACTGTATAGGTGAGTAAATGGGAGTGTGATTAATTATTTGCATGACTGACTAGGTGTGTGAGTACCTCTATGAATGAGTGGCGGTGTGTGAGTGTCTATATTGGTGTATGAGTGCATATGATAGTCCTGTACTGAGTGACCGTTAGTATGAGTGACTGTACGGGTGAGTGAGTGGATGTGTGTGTAGACCTAAGAATCAATGAGTGGGTATGTAGTTATTGGTGTTGGAGTGTCTACGGTTTTGAGAATGGCAGTCTGTAATTTAGAGTGGGTGTATCAAAAGTTATATTAGGGTGTGAGAAGATGCATGAAATTATCACATGGATGATGTCATCAGTGATGTCATCAGTGATGTCATCAGTGATGTCACTGACCATGTCATGAGTGATGTAATATGTGACGTCATCAGCAGTGCATTGCGGGTGCGCGAGTTATAGTTAGCTGAACTAACTATAACGGGGGAATTTCACTGGTTTTGTTCGAGTGAAATGTCCAACTAACTATAACGCCCCTGAAACCTATGGTTTTTTCAGTGAATTTCTAAGGTTTTTTAAATGCTAATTTCTAACTATAACGTGCCTGAAACCTATGGATTTTTCAGTGAATTTCAATGGTTTTTTAAATGATAGTTTCTAACTATAACATGCCTGAAACCTATGGTTTTTTCTGTGAATTTCAAAGGTTTTTTAAATGCTAGTTTCTAACTATGCCTACAGAGGTAGGACATGTGAAGAAAGAAGAAAAACGCACAGAAAGAAGCAAAAGAAATGCAGAAAGAAGCAACAGAAGTCCACAAAGACGAAGAAAAGTGCAGGAAGAAGCAAAACATGTGCAGAAACAACCAACAGAGGAGCAGAAAGAGGCCTTGTTGCAAAATCATCCTGTGCCCACAACTTTTTCAGACGGGTACTGGTGGTAACTGACTCTGACTAACCAGGCCTAGAGCCAGTGCTATGCTAAAAGACACTTAGAATACACTGAAAACACCTACATACACTAGGGAACACTATGCGTTGGGGTACCCCTGTGATAAGCATGACCTCCTCTGTAAGGCCCTAGTACATAATAGGGCAGGGGGATTAAAACTAGCTCTAAGTCAGAGGTGCAGAAATATGCTTCTTTAACTAGTAGTCGCGGTTGCAGAGTGGTGGAGAAAGGGTGCTGGGCGTCCAACCAACGCTCAGGAATTCCGCTGCGTAGGACTTACAGGAGGTACCAGGAGGGATTCTTGGCCCCCAAACTCCCTCAGGACTAAATTGGACTTCATCCCCCATCCCGTAGTCTGCCACGAGGCACGTTTGCAGAGTGGTAGAGAAAGGGGGCCATGGCCTCCGAAGACGTCTTAGCAATCCCACTGTGTGGGACTTACTGGCGGTAACAAGAGGGGTAGTTGGCCCCCAAGGACATCCTTGGGGGCCAACTTCCCAAACTATTACCTTCAGTCAGTCCCACACAGCAGCATTGGTAAGTACTCGTACCAGACCACGCCCACTTTGCCCACCACTATACAAACGCGCTCCCTGGCACGCTCTTGGATGGGGATTGAAGTCCCCTTCACTGCTGGGGGTCCTTTAGGGGCCAACTAGCCTACCTTTTACCTCCAGTAAGCCCCACGAAGTGGGATTGGTGAGAGGTAGACAAAGGCCATGCCCCCTTTCTCCACCACTCTGCAAACGCGCCCCTGGCGCGTTGTAAGTTGGGGATTAAGTCCCCTTGAATCCTGAGGGTCCCTGGGGTCCAGCTAGCCCACCAGGTACCTCCAGTAAGCGCCACAGAGCTGCATTGCAGAGAGGTGTAAAAAGGGGCATGGCCTGGACCACCTCTCTGCAACGCAGACCTATGGCGATTACTGGAGGTACCTGGTGGGCCAGTTGGCCCCCAGGGGCCCTCAGGATTGAAGGGGAATTAATTCCCCAAATTAAAATGCACCGCCGGGCGTGTTTGCACACATGTCACCTCAGGCCCCACCCCTCCCTTCACCACTGTGCAAACACGCCCCGTGGCATGTTTTAAGTTGGGGGATTAAGTCCCCTTGAATCCTGAGGGTCCATGGGGTCCAACTAGCCCACCAGGTACCTCCAGTAAGCGCCACAGAGCTGCGTTGCAGAGAGGTGTAAAAGGGGCGTGGCCTGGACCACCTCTCTGCAACGCAGACCTGTGGCGCTTACTGGAGGCACCTGGTGGGCTAGTTGGCCCCCAGGGGCCCTCAGGATTGAAGGGGAATTAATTCCCCAAATTAAAATGCACCGCCGGGCGTGTTTGCACACATGTCACCTCAGGCCCCACCCCTCCCTTCACCACTGTGCAAACACGCCCCGTGGCATGTTTTAAGTTGGGGGATTAAGTCCCCTTGAATCCTGAGGGTCCATGGGGTCCAACTAGCCCACCAGGTACCTCCAGTAAGCGCCACAGAGCTGCGTTGCAGAGAGGTGTAAAAAGGGGCGTGGCCTGGACCACCTCTCTGCAACGCAGACCTGTGGCGCTTACTGGAGGCACCTGGTGGGCTAGTTGGCCCCCAGGGGCCCTCAGGATTGAAGGGGAATTAATTCCCCAAATTAAAACGCACCGCCGGGCGTGTTTGCACACATGTCACCTCAGGCCCCGCCCCCTCCCTTCACCACTGTGCAAACACGCCTCGTGGCATGTTTTAAGTTGGGGGATTAAGTCCCCTTGAATCCTGAGGGTCCCTGGGGTCCAACTAGCCCACCAGGTACCTCCAGTAAGCGCCACAGAGCTGCGTTGTAGAGAGGTGTAAAAAGGGGCATGGCCTGGACCACCTCTCTGCAACGCAGCCCTGTGGCGCTTACTGGAGGTACCTGGTGGGCTAGTTGGCCCCCAGGGACCCCCATTATTGAAGGGGAATTAATTCCCCAATTTAAAACGCACCACAGGGCGAGTTTGCAGAGTGTTGCTGGGAGGGGGTGGGGCCTCCGGCACGATCGCTGTGTTTTTTTTAATTTGTTTTTTTAGAAGGGGGCTGTGTGGCCCCCCTTCTTTTTACTTTTTTTGGGCCCTGGGGACCCCATCCCCCAGGGCCTGACCCCCATTAAAAAATATATATATATATATCAACAGGAAGGGGGCTGCATGGGCCCCCCTCCCATGGCCAATTCCGGCCCCGGGGACCCCATCCCCCGGGGCATGGCCACATATATATTTTTTTTTATGGAGGGGGGCTGCGTGGCCCCCCTCCTGAGGCCTCTATTGGCCCCGGGACCCCATCCCCCGGGGCCGGCCTTTATTTATTTATTTACTTTTTTGGGAAGGGGGCCGCGTGGCCCCCCTCCTGGGCCACTTCTAGCCCCGGGGACCCCATCCCCCGGGGCAGGCCCTATCCGTTAGGGACCGTGGGGGGAGCCCCAATGCCCCTACGGTCCCGCCGGCTCCCCGCGTCCTGCAGTAGCCAGCATTGCTTTTCCACATGGGTAGCTGCTGACATGCAGCTCCCCTTGTGGAAAAGCAATTCTGATTTGCTTCATTGAAGCAAGAGCAGGTTTCCCTGCTCTCGCTTCAATGAAGCAAAGCAGTTTGCAATGACAGGGCGGGAGCCACGCGGCTCCCGCCCTGTCATTGTAAACAGCAGTGTCCCGGGGGTGGGCACCCCGGGACACTGCAGGAGCCGGCCCTGGGGGTGACGGTCCCCAGGGCCATCAAGGGCTCCAGGAGGGGGGCCGTGCGGCCCCCCTCCCAACGTGTACACAGCCCCGGGGAGGTGGTGGTCCCCGGGGCTCGGGGGTCCGTTACGGACCCCCGAATTTACATACTTAGTGCCCCGGGGGGGTGGCGGTCCCCGGGGCTGCGGGGGGGCCATGTGCCCCCGCAAATATTTTAAAAAAGCCCCGGGGGGGTGGTCCCTGGGGCTTGGGGGGGCCTTGGAGGCCCCCCACACATTCAAAAAAACAAGCCCCGGGGGGTGGCGGTCCCCGGGGCTGCGGGGGAGCCGTATGCCCCCGCAAATATTTAAGGAAAGCTCCAGGGGTGGCGGTCCCCGGGGCTGCGGGGGCCTCCCTGGGCCCCCGCAATTACAATATTGCATGCCCCCGGGACTTGGCCCACCCGGGGCTAAATAATAACGAGTCGCGGGAGCCCGCGCTTCGTTTTTTTTAAATTTTCGGCCGAAATTTGCGCTAGGTGCGCGAATGTCGCCGATTATTTTTTTAAAAAAAATGCTTTTTTGGGCCCTGGGGGTCCTTGTGGGATCCCCTCAGCAGGCCTAGGGGGTCAGGGTGTTTCTACCCTGCCCCCTTTTCTTGTTTTTTGCGTTTGTTTTTCTCTTTTCTTGTGACTCGGTTCTATCGTCGCGTCGGATTCGCGCACCCTCCCGATCACGAGCTGTCTGCTAATTGGCTGTCAACACTCCAAACCAGGAAGTGTTGGCAGCCATCTTGTTCCTCGGTAGAACCGAGGAACAAGAAAGCAGTAAAAAAGTGCGCAAAACGCACAAAGGGGCAGGGTAGAAACACCCTGACCCCCTAGGTCTGCTCAGGGGGTCCCACAAGGACCCCCTGGGCAGAAAAAAGCATTTAAAAAAAAAAAATCGACGAATCCTGCCGAAAAATAAATAAATCGAAGAGCGGTCTCCCACGCTCGATGTATTTTGCCCCCGGGTGGCCCAAGTCCCGGGGGCATGGTGGAGGGGTCAAATTTATGTATGGGGGCCTCAAGGGCCCCCAAGCCCCGGGGACCGCCACCCCCGGGGCTTTCTTTTAAATGGTGCGGGAGGGCTCTGAGCCCTCCCGCAGCCCCGGGGACCACCACCTCCCGGGGCTTCTTTTTTTTACTTTTTCCTGTGTGGGGGGCTCGAGCCCCCCACACGCCCTGGGGACCGCCACCTCCCGGGGCACTAACAAATAAAATGGGGGTCCGTTTGGACCCCGAAGCCCCGGGACCACCACCTCCCGGGGCTTTGCTGATGTGGGAGGGGGCCACGCGGCCCCCTCCTGGAGCCTGTGGTGGCCCTGGGGACCGCCACCCCCAGGGCCGGCTCCTGAAGTGTCCCGGGTGCCTACCCCGGGACACTGCTGTTTGCAATGACAGGACGGGAGCCTCGCGGCTCCCGTCCTGTCATTACAAACTGCTTTGGATATTGGAAGAGAGAGCAGGAAACCTGCTCTCTCTTCCAATATCCAAAGCACATTGCTTTTCCACATGGGGAGCAGCATGTTAGCTGCTCCCCATGTGTAGCTAACGCCGGCTCCCGTAGGACACGGGGAGCCGGCGGGACTGTGGGGGTTTGGGACCCCCACAGTCCCCAACGAGAGGCCAGGCCCCGGGGATGGGGTCCCCGGGGCCATAAGTGGCCACGGAGGGGGCCACGCAGCCCCCTCCCCTAAACCCTAAAACACTCCCCCAGCAAGACCCCCTATACTACCCAATCACCAATGCACTGCCCTAAACCCTAAAACACTACCCCCAGCACGACCCCCTACACTACCCAAAGACCACAGCACTACCCTAAACCCTAAAACACTACCCCTTGCACGACACCCTACACTACCCAAAGACCACTGCACTACCCTAAACACTAAAACACAACCCCCCAGCACGACCCCCTACACTACCCAAAGACCACTGCACTACCCTAAACCCTAAAACATGACCCCCTACACTACACAAACACCGCTGCACTACCCTAAACCCTAAAACACTACCCCCAGCACGACCCCATACACTACCCAAAGACCACTGCACTACCCTAAACCCTAAAACACTACCCCCAGCACGACCCCCTACACTACCCAAAGACCACTGCACTGCCCTAAACCCTAAAACACAACCCCCACACGACCCCTACACTACCCAAAGGCCACTGCACTACCCTAAACCCTAAAACATGACCCCTACACTACACAAACACCGCTGCACTACCCTAAACCCTAAAACACTACCCCCTACACTACACAAACACCACTGCACTGCCCTAAACCCTGAAACACCACCCCCCGCACGACCCCCTACACTGCCCGAACACCACTACACTGCCCTAAACCCTGAAACACCACCCCCCGCACGACCCCCTACACTGCCCGAACACCACTGCCCTAAACCCTGAAACACCACCCCCAGCACGACCCCCTACACTGCCCGAACACCACTGCACTGCCCTAAACCCTGAAACACCACCCCTGCACAACCCCCTACACTGCCTGAACACCACTGCACTGCCCTAAACCCTGAAACACCACCCCCAGCACGACCCCCTACACTGCCCGAACACCACTACACTGCCCTAAACCCTGAAACACCACCCCCGCACGACCCCTACACTGCCCGAACACCACTGCCGTAAACCCTGAAACACCACCCCCAGCACGACCCCCTACACTGCCCGAACACCACTGCACCTCCCTAAACCCTGAAACACCACCCCTGCACGTGGTGCACTGCCCTAAACCCTAAAACACCACCCCCAGCACGACCCCCTACACTGCCCAAACACCACTGCACTGCCCTAAACCCTAAAACACCACCTTCAGCACGACCCCCTACACGACCCGAACACCACTGCACTGCCCTAGACCCTAAAACACCCCCCAGGCACCACTCCCTATACTACCCGAACACCACTGCACTGCCCTAAACCCTAAAACACCCCCCAGACACGACCCCCTACACTACCCGAACACCACTGCACTACCCTAAACCCTAAAACACCCCCCCAGCACGACCCTCTACACTACCCGAACACCACAGCACTACCCTAAACCCTAAAACACTCCCCCAGCACGACCCCCTACACTCCCCGAACACCACTGCACTGCCCTAAACCCTAAAACACTCCCCCCAGCACGACCCCCTATACTACCCAATCACCAATGCACTGCACTACCCCCAGCACGACCCCCGACACTACCCAAAGACCACTGCACTACCATAAACCCTAAAACACTACCCCCAGCACGACCCCCTACACTACTCAAAGACCACTGCACTACCCTAAACCCTAAAACACAACCCCCACACAACCCCCTACACTACCCAAAGACCACTGCACTACCCTAAACCCTAAAACACGACCCCTACACTACACAAACACCGCTGCACTACCCTAAACCCTAAAACACTACCCCCAGCACAAGCCCATACACTACCCAAAGACCACTGCACTACCCTAAACCCTAAAACACTACCCCCAGCACGACCCCCTACACTACCCAAAGACCACTGCACTACCCTAAACCCTAAAACACGACCCCCCGCACGACCCCCTACACTACCCAAAGACCACTGCACTACCCTAAACCCTAAAACACGACCCCCTACACTACACAAACACCGCTGCACTACCCTAAACCCTAAAACACTACCCCCTACACTACACAAACACCACTGCACTACCCAAACCCTAAAACACTACACCCAGCATGACCCCCTACACTACCCAAACACCACTGCACTACCCTAAACCCTAAAACACTACCCCCAGCAGTACCCCTACACTACCCAAACACCACTGCACTACCCTAAACCCTAAAACACTACCCTTAGCAGTACCCCCTACACTACCCAAAAACCACTGCACTACCCTAAACCCTAAACCACTACCCCCAGCACGACCCCCTACACTACCCAAACACCTCTGCTCTGTCCAAAACCCTGAAACACCAGCCCCAGCACTAACCCCTACACTGCCCGAACACCACTGCACTGCCCTAAACCCTGAAACACCAGCCCCAGCACGACCCCCTACACTGCCCGAACACCACTGCACTGCCCTAAACCCTGAAACACCAGCCCCAGCACGACCCCTACACTGCCCGAACACCACTGCACTGCCCTAAACCCTGAAACACCAGCCCCAGCACGACCCCTACACTGCCCGAACACCACTGCACTGCCCTAAACCCTGAAACACCAGCCCCAGCACGACCCCCTACACTGCCCAAACACCACTGCACTGCCCTAAACCCTAAAACACTACCCCCAGCACGACCCCCTACACTACTCAAAGACCACTGCACTACCCTAAACCCTAAAACACAACCCCCCACACGACCCCCTACACTCCCCGAACACCACTGCACTGCCCTAAACCCTAAAACACTCCCCCCAGCACGACCCCCTATACTACCCAATCACCAATGCACTGCACTACCCCCAGCACGACCCCCGACACTACCCAAAGACCACTGCACTACCCTAAACCCTAAAACACTACCCCCAGCACGACCCCCTACACTACTCAAAGACCACTGCACTACCCTAAACCCTAAAACACAACCCCCCACACGACCCCCTACACTACCCAAAGACCACTGCACTACCCTAAACCCTAAAACACGACCCCCTACACTACACAAACACCGCTGCACTACCCTAAACCCTAAAACACTACCCCCAGCACAAGCCCATACACTACCCAAAGACCACTGCACTACCCTAAACCCTAAAACACTACCCCCAGCACGACCCCCTACACTACCCAAAGACCACTGCACTACCCTAAACCCTAAAACACGACCCCCCGCACGACCCCCTACACTACCCAAAGACCACTGCACTACCCTAAACCCTAAAACACGACCCCCTACACTACACAAACACCGCTGCACTACCCTAAACCCTAAAACACTACCCCCTACACACACAAACACCACTGCACTACCCTAAACCCTAAAACACTACACCCAGCATGACCCCCTACACTACCCAAACACCACTGCACTACCCTAAACCCTAAAACACTACCCCCAACAGTACCCCCTACACTACCCAAACACCATTGCACTACCCTAAACCCTAAAACACTACCCCCAGCAGTACCCCCTACACTACCCAAAAACCACTGCACTACCCTAAACCCTAAACCACTACCCCCAGCACGACTCCCTACACTACTCAAACACCTATGCTCTGTCCAAAACCCTGAAACACCAGCCCCAGCACTAACACCTACACTGCCCGAACACCACTGCACTGCCCTAAACCCTGAAACACCAGCCCCAGCACGACCCCCTACACTGCCCGAACACCACTGCACTGCCCTAAACCCTGAAACACCAGCCCCAGCACGACCCCCTACACTGCCCGAACACCACTGCACTGCCCTAAACCCTGAAACACCAGCCCCAGCACGACCCCCTACACTGCCCGAACACCACTGCACTGCCCTAAACCCTGAAACACCAGCCCCAGCACGACCCCCTACACTGCCCAAACACCACTGCACTGCCCTAAACCCTGAAACACCAGCCCCAGCACGACCCCCTACACTGCCCGAACACCACTGCCCTGCCCTAAACCCTGAAACACCAGCCCCAGCACGACCCCCTACACTGCCCGAACACCACTGCTCTGCCCTAAACCCTGAAACACCAGCCCCAGCATGACACCTCTACACTGCCCGAACACCACTGCACTGCCCTAAACCCTGAAACACCAGCCCCAGCACGACCCCGTACACTGCCCGAACACCACTGCACTGCACTGCCCTAAACCCTGAAACACCACCCCCAGCAAGACCCCCTACACTGCCCGAACACCACTGCCCTAAACCCTGAAACACCACCCCCTGCAAGACCCCCTACACTGCCCGAACTCCACTGCACTGCCCTAAACCCTGAAACACCATCCCTTGAACGACCCCCTACACTGCCCGAACACCACTGCACTGCCCTAAACCCTGAAACACCACCCCCTGCATGACCCCCTACACTGCCCGAACACCACTGCACTGCCCTAAACCCTAAACACCACCCCCTGCACGACCCCCTAATCTGCCCGAACACCACTGCTCTGCCCTAAACCCTGAAACACTACCCCCAGCACGACCCGCTACACTGCCCAAACACCACTGCTCTGCCCTAAACCCTGAAACACCACACCCAGCACGTCCCCCTACACTGCCTGAACACTACTGCACTTCCCGAAACCCTGAAACACCACCCCCAGCATGACCCCCTACACTGCCCGAACACCACTGCACTTCCCTAAACCCTAAAACACCAGCCCCAGCACGACCCCCTACAGTGCCCGAACACCACTGCACTGCCCTAAACACTGAAACACCAGCCCCAGCATGACCCCCTACACTGCCCGAACACCACTGCACTGCCCTAAACCCTGAAACACCAACCCCAGCACGACCCCCTACACTGCCCGAACACCACTGCACTGCCGTAAACCCTGAAACACCAGCCCCAGCACGACTCCCTACACTGCCCGAACACCACTGCACTGCCCTAAACCCTGAAACACCACCCCCAGCACGACCCCTACACTGCCCGAACACCACTACACTGCCCTAAACCCTGAAACACCACCCCCCGCACGACCCCCTACACTGCCCGAACACCACTGCCCTAAATCCTGAAACACCACCCCCAGCACGACCCCCTACACTGCCCAAACACCACTGCACTGCCCTAAACCCTGAAACACCACCCCCTCACGACCCCCTACACTGCCCGAACACCACTACACTGCCCTAAACCCTGAAACACCACCCCCGCACGACCCCCTACACTGCCCGAACACCACTGCCCTAAACCCTGAAACACCACCCCCAGCACGACCCCTACACTGCCCAAACACCACTGCACTGCCCTAATCCCTGAAACACCACCCCCAGCACGACCCCCTACACTGCCCGAACACCACTGCACTGCCCTAAACCCTGAAACACCACCCCTGCACGACCCCCTACACTGCCTGAACACCACTGCACTGCCCTAAACCCTGAAACACCACCCCGCACGACCCACTGCACTGCCCGAACACCACTACACTGGCCTAAACCCTGAAACACCACCCCCCGCACGACCCCCTACACTGCCCGAACACCACTGCCCTAAACCCTGAAACACCACCCCCAGCACGACCCCCTACACTGCCCGAACACCACTGCACTGCCCTAAACCCTGAAACACCACCCCTGCACGACCCCCTACACTGCCCGAACACCACTGCACTGCCCTAAACCCTGAAACACCACCCCCAGCACGACCCCCTACACTGCCCGAACACCACTACACTGCCCTAAACCCTGAAACACCACCCCCGCACGACCCCCTACACTGCCCGAACACCACTGCCGTAAACCCTGAAACACCACCCCCAGCACGACCCCCTACACTGCCCGAACACCACTGCACCTCCCTAAACCCTGAAACACCACCCCTGCACGACCCCCTACACTGCCTGAACACCACTGCACTGCCCTAAACCCTAAAACACCACCCCCAGCACGACCCCCTACACTGCCCAAACACCTCTGCACTGCCCTAAACCCTAAAACACCACCTTCAGCACGACCCCCTACACTACCCGAACACCACTGCACTGCCCTAGACCCTAAAACACCCCCCAGGCACCACTCCCTATACTACCCGAACACCACTGCACTGCCCTAAACCCTAAAACACCCCCCAGACACGACCCCCTACACTACCCGAACACCACTGCACTACCCTAAACCCTAAAACACCCCCCAGCACAACCCTCTACACTACCCGAACACCACAGCACTACCCTAAACCCTAAAACACTCCCCCAGCACGACCCCCTACACTACCCGAACACCACTGCACTGCCCTAAACCCTAAAACACCCCCCAGACACGACCCCCTACACTACCCGAACACACTGCACTGCCCTAAACCCTAAAACACCACCCCCAGCACGACCCCCTACACTTCCCAAACACCACTGCACTGCCCTAAACCCTAAAACACCACCTTCAGCATGACCCCCTACACTACCCGAACACCACTGCACTGCACTGCCCTAGACCCTAAAACACCCCCCATGCACCACTCCCTATACTACCCGAACACCACTGCACTGCCCTAAACTCTAAAACACCCCCCAGACACGACCCCCTACACTACCCGAACACCACTGCACTACCCTAAACCACTGCACTACCCTAAACCCTAAAACACCCCCCCAGCACAACCCTCTACACTACCCGAACACCACAGCACTACCCTAAACCCTAAAACACTCCCCCAGCACGACCCTCTACACTACCCGAACAACACAGCACTACCCTAAAACACTCCCCCAGCACGACCCCCTATACTACCCAATCACTAATGCACTGCCCTAAACCCTAAAACACCCCCCAGACACGACCCCCTACACTACCCGAACAGCACTGCACTACCCTAAACCCTAAAACACCCCCCCAGCACGACCCTCTATACTACCCGAACACCACAGCACTACCCTAAACCCTAAAACACTCCCCCAGCACGACCCCCT
Organism: Calotriton arnoldi; assembly: GCA_963921515.1. NCBI lineage: Eukaryota > Metazoa > Chordata > Amphibia > Caudata > Salamandridae > Calotriton > Calotriton arnoldi. The sequence continues at coordinate 802,850 of CAWUFW010005228.1, read as the reverse complement.
ACACTACCCGAACACCACTGCACTGCCCTAAACCCTAAAACACTCCCCCCAGCACGACCCCCTATACTACCCAATCACCAATGCACTGCCCTAAACCCTAAAACACTACCCCCAGCAGGACCCCCTACACTACCCAAAGACCACTGCACTACCCTAAACCCTAAAACACTACCCCCAGCACGACACCCTACACTACCCACAGACCACTGCACTACCCTAAACCCTAAAACACAACCCCCAGCACGACCCCTACACTACCCAAAGACCACTGCACTACCCTAAACCCTAAAACATGACCCCTACACTACACAAACACCGCTGCACTACCCTAAACCCTAAAACACTACCCCCAGCACGACCCCATACACTACCCAAAGACCACTGCACTACCCTAAACCCTAAAACACTACCCCCAGCACGACCCCCTACACTACCCAAAGACCACTGCACTGCCCTAAACCCTAAAACACGACCCCCACACGACCCCTACACTACCCAAAGACCACTGCACTACCCTAAACCCTAAAACACGACCCCCTACACTACACAAACACCGCTGCACTACCCTAAACCCTAAAACACTACCCCCTACACTACACAAACACCACTGCACTACCCTAAACCCTAAAACACTACCCCCAGCACGACCCCCTACACTACCCAAACACCACAGCACTACCCTAAACCCTAAAACACTACCCTCAGCAGTACCCCCTACACTACCCAAACACCACTGCACTACCCTAAACCCTAAAACACTACCCCCAGCAGTACCCCCTACACTACCCAAACACCATTGCACTACCCTAAACCCTAAAACACTACCCCCAGCAGTACCCCCTACACTACCCAAAAACCACTGCACTACCCTAAACCCTAAACCACTACCCCCAGCAGTACCCCCTACACTACCCAAAAACCACTGCACTACCCTAAACCCTAAACCACTACCCCCAGCACGACTCTCTACACTACCCAAACACCACTGCTCTGCCCAAAACCCTGAAACACCAGCCCCAGCACTAACCCCTACACTGCCCGAACACCACTGCACTGCCCTAAACCCTGAAACACAAGCCCCAGCACGACCCCCTACACTGCCCGAACACCACTGCACTGCCCTAAACCCTGAAACACCAGCCCCAGCACGACCCCCTACACTGCCCGAACACCACTGCACTGCCCTAAACCCTGAAACACCAGCCCCAGCACGACCCTCTACACTGCCCGAACACCACTGCACTGCCCTAAACCCTAAATCTACCCTCAGCACGACCCCCTACACTACCCAAACACCACTGCACTACCCTAAACCCTACAACACTACCCCCAGCATGACCCCCTGCACTACACCAACACCACTGCACTACCCTAAACCCTAAAACACTACCCCAGCACGACCCCCTACACTACCCAAACACCATTGCACTACCCTAAACCCTAAAACATTACCCCCAGCACGACCCCCTACACTACCCAAACACCACTGCACTACCCTAAACCCTAAAACACTACCCCAAGCACGACCCCCTACACTGCACAAACACCACTGCACTGCCCTAAACCCTAAAACACTACCCCCAGCATGACCCCCTACACTACACAAACACCACTGCACTACCCTAAACCCTAAATCTACCCCAAGCATGAACCCCTACACTACACAAACATCACCGCACTACACTAAACCCTAAAACACTACCACCAGCACGACCCCTACACTACACAAACACCACTGCACTACCCTAAACCCTAAAACACTACCCCCAGCACGACCCCCTACACTACCCAAACACCACTGCACTACCCTAAACCCTAGAAACGTAACCACCACCCCATGCCCAATCCCCCTTACCTCTCACTCCTCGTGGTTCCTCTCTCCTCATGGTTCCTGCTTCATGTCGTCTCTGAGGGGCGGTGCACGTCGTTGTGAGGAAACGGAACAGTCTCTGTTTCCTTACAACGACATGAATCGTCTACATTTTTTTAGAACTCATGGTCATTTACCTTTACAACAAAAAAATGCGTAGTAATGACTTCGCGATGTACAGCGCATGCCTGGTAATGCATGCATTGTAATGGTATCGCGAAGTAAAAAAGTAGTTGTAACGGCTGTTTACCGATCGAAGCTGGCCCCTGTTCTTCAGTGAGTCGTTTATTTGATAAATTAGGAGGAAGGAATGTGTTTTTTTTACCGAAAAGTGCATTCCCGGCTGTTGTATTGTAAAAGTGTCTGCGTGGCCTGGTTTCACTACCGGTGAGAGAGTGGAAGAGTCTGTTTGATCCAAAGGGGTTCTGCTGTTGGACGGGGCCGGCGCGACACGTCATCAGAAAACACAGCTAATGGAAAGCGTTGTCCCCGAAGTGTGGAGCAGTGCCATGAGAGGGGAACGAGTGTTCGTCCCACCGCAGTATGACCATACCGCGTGACCCATGTGCCGCCTCCAGTGTACGGAAGGCAGAAGCGGCATCCATCGCAGGTCCTCTTGAAGACCGTTGTAGCACTAATTCTACGTTTTGGAACTAGGGCATTTTAACCTTGTTGTTCCTGCCAGATACAAAGAGAAGATCCTGTGTTATTCAGTGCCCTCGTTACCTTTTCTGTGGGTAGTGGTGCTTGTCATTTCGCTGCCCCGCCGGTGCACACGACTAGGCTCCCCACCTCGTGTGCCATCTGCAGGGCCTCTGCCCTCGGATCACTGGTTTCGGTTTCTGGAGTGGAAATATAAACAGTTGTTCCCAAAGGACTAGCCTGAACACTTAGGTGAATATCCCCTGTGCCAGCATTCCACGGAAATTCTTTCCAAGCTCTCCCACGACGATGTCATAATAGCACCGCTCCGCTCGCGACACCGTATGACGCCATAGGAGTCATAAGAGGACCTCGTCGGCGTGCTGACGTCAGTTCCACCCATTTTTTCCGTGCCACCGAGGTAAACAGGTGGACCGACACATTTTCACATGTATACATAGTATACTAAATATATATATATACAAATCATCCCACCTTCGCAAGACCTATGCAACTCGTTGGCCGCCTTCTTCCATCGCAAGATCGCTGACATCCACGACAGCTTCAACACCACGATCGCCCCGACAACCACTGAGATCCCCGCCCCCACGACCAACATCCGCACCAACCGCCTGCTCTCCTGGACCAACATAAACGATGACAACACCATCAAGATCATGAACACCATCCACTCCGGATCTCCGTCAGACCCATGCCCACACCACATCTTCAACAAAGCCAGCACCACCATCGCACCCCATCTCCGGAAAGCCATCAACATCTCCTTCGAGACAGCAACCTTCCCGGATAGCTGGAAGCACGCCGAGATCAACGCCTTACTCAAGAAACCCAAGGCGGACCCCAAGGACCTCAAGAACTTCCGGACCATCTCCCTACTCCTGTTCCCGGCGAAGGTCATAGAGAAGACCGTCAACAAACAACTGACCCGCTACCTCGAGGAGAACAGCATCCTGGACCCGTCCCAGTCCGGGTTTCGCAGCAACCACAGCACCGAAACTGCCCTCATTGCTGCCACCGATGACATCAGGACCCTGCTAGACAACGGAGAGACCGCAGCCCTCATCCTCCTGGACCTGTCAGCCGCCTTCGACACGGTATGCCACCACACACTACGCACACGCCTCCACGACACCGGAATCCAAGAGAAGGCCCTGGACTGGACCACCTCCTTCCTCTCCGGCAGAACACAGAGCGTCCGCCTCCCCCCCTTCCGCTCCGAGGCCACCGAGATCATCTGCGGCGTACCCCAGGGCTCATCCCTCAGCCCAACGCTGTTCAACATCTACATGGCACCACTCGCCCATGTCACCCGACTGCATGACCTCAACATCATCTCTTACGCCGATGACACCCAGCTGATTCTCTCCCTCACCAAAGACCCCCACACCGCCAAAACAAACCTCCACGAAGGAATGAAGGCCGTCGCCGAATGGATGAGGAACAGCCAACTGAAGCTGAACTCTGACAAGACGGAGGTCCTCATCCTCGGATCCACCCCCTCGGCCTGGGACGACTCCTGGTGGCCGACCGCTCTGGGAGCAGCCCCAATACCCACCGACCACGCACGCAACCTAGGAGTCATCCTCGACTCCACCCTCTCCATGACTAAGCAGGTCAACGCCATCTCTTCCGCCTGCTTCAACACCCTCCGCATGCTCTGCAAGATCTACAAGTGGATCCCCACTGAAACGAGAAGAACGGTCACCCAGGCCCTCGTCAGCAGCAGGCTGGACTACGGAAACGCCCTCTATGCTGGAGCCTCTGCCAAACTCCTGAAATGGCTGCAACGCATCCAGAACGCCTCTGCACGCCTGATCTTCGACATCCCTCGCCGCAGCCACATCACCCCTCACCTGAGAAACCTGCACTGGCTCCCCGTCAACAAGAGGATAACCTTCAAGCTCCTCACCCACGCACACAAGGCACTGCACAACACCGGACCTGCGTACCTAAACAGACGACTCAGCCTCTACACCCCCGCCCGCCAGCTCCGCTCCGCCGACCTCGCCCTCGCCACAATACCCTGCATCCGAAGAGCGACCTCCGGTGGCAGATCCTTCTCCCAGCTCGCCGCCAAAACCTGGAACACTCTCCCCATCCGCCTACGGCAGACCCAAGACCTGCTGACCTTCAGAAGACTCCTGAAGACCTGGCTCTTCAAGCAGTAGCAGCACCCCCCCCCCTCAGCGCCTTGAGACCCTCACAGGTATGTAGTGCGCTCTACAAATGCTATGATTGATTGCTTGATTGATTGATAACCAATAAAGGCATAAAGAAATAGCAACAGATCAAGCATTTCTCACTATTAAAACATAAGCATGATTAAGACATATTAAAAACATTCATGCCAAACAGTAAAAGCATCTTTTTGGTAGAAACAGGTGGACAACGGGGAGGCGGGTGGGACAGTGAGGAATCCACAGGCAGATACTGTATCCACCAGAAAAAGCGTTACCGAAGGTAAGTAACTTGCTCTTCTGATGGATACTTCTGCCTGTTGATTCCTCACCTTTTGAAAAGAATCCTCAAGCAGTACCTCACCCGGAGGAGGGTGTCCACCTGACTAGACCAAAAAATCTTGCAAAACTGATCGAGCAAAATGGCCATCCCTCCTAACCTCCGAATCCAATAATAATCGAATAATTTTTTGTCGAAATTATATTGAAAATAATACTTTAAAAATACTTTTATTAATAAATTTAGATAAACACTTAAAGGAAAACTTTTTATTTATAATTAATTTAAAGATATTTCATACTTTACAAATTACGCCGAAGTCGCGACCCCAGCGCGACTTTTCAAAATGGCTACCGGAATGCGCACAGCCATCGTGTAGGGTGCGCGAAGGGTGCGCAACTTTTGTATAATATTTTTTTTTTTTTTAAAGAATAAATATAGTTTTCCTAACTAAAAATTATTCAAATTTTTTTTAAATATATATATATGTATATATATATATATATATATATATATATATTAAAAAAAAACATAGGATTGAGGTACATTAGACTTACAAATTTTCATTTAAAAAACCTTTGAAATTCACTGGAAAAACCATAGGTTTCAGGCACATTATAGTTAGAAATTAGCATTTAAAAAACCATAGAAATTCACTGAAAAAACAATAGGTTTCATGCAAGTTATAGTTAGAAATTAGCATTTAAAAAATGGGACTAGGGACTTACAGGGGTAACCGAAGTTGTAACAGTCGTGGTACAGTTTTAGGGAAAGAATGCTGGTATTGGGAGCCTGGTTGACAGGGTCCCTGGACTCCTCAGTCAACGTTGCATCAAAAACCAGTAAAAAAAGGGGGAGTCCAGTGACAGACACCCAGTTTCTCACAACCATACAGAATGTAGGGAAAAAAACTGCACACTATGTGTTTGTAAGTAGATTATTGCATGTGTAAATATGTCTGTCACTGACCATAGGTTTTTGAGGGTATGTGTGACAGTGTGTGGGTGTGTCAGTACCTGTGTGAATGACTGTATAGGTGTGTGAGTACATGTATTAGTACCTGTATGGATGTGTATTAACATATTAGAATACAATTTAAACCAAACAATTAAGGAACAAATATAACATAACTCATTTAACTATTTGCAAATACAGAAACATACTGAAACTTGAACGTTTGATTAACTACTGTAGGAAGTCGCTGATATACTTGCACTGCTGCTGTATATTTCCTTTACCTCTTCTAATTTGCAATGGGGAAGGAGTAAGTCAGATTAAAAGTAAGATTTCTTGTTATAAAAAACACCTAGTTTGACAAGGAGGTTGAAGCAATTTAAAGAAATCGAATAAGAATGTTTAGAAATAGAGTAATACAGAATTTGGTACAAAAAAGGAGGGACACTAAGGGTCCGATTACGATCTCGCTAGGAAAGCCTCCAGACAGGTACTGAAACATGCAAATCTGATTCGGAGCCTATGTTTCCGACCGAGTCGTCACCCGCTTCAAAAGACCAAGTACAATGTGAAGATCTCGTCCGCGTCGACAGAATCGCTTCCGGAATCCAATCCTGTCTGACCGACTCATTCGCACACGAATCCTGCCGCACACTGGAGCCGGATTCTGACCGAGCAAGTATGATGCACGATTCGGACAGCTGTATCACCTCGGTCTCAACGAGACGAAACAGCTGTCGGAATCTGACTTCGGGGGGCAGTAGCAGGCCTCCCAAAGCCCTCCGAACCGATGGGGGGGGTACGCATGGGTCCCCCCGATCCAAACACACCACAGGGTGTACGCTTTTCCCCACCCACCCTTTTTTTGCTATGGGAGCCTGTGTACGCATCAGTACACGGGCTCCCATAAAGTTCAATGGGAGTCCGAGTGAACCAAGTCCGTCAGCATACTGCTGCATCGTACTCATTCGGTCGGACTTACACAGCGCAAATCGCTTGGAAAGCCCTCCGGATCCGAGTCATATGGAGGGCTTTCCTAGCGAGATTGTAATCGGGCCCTAAGACGAGAGGAGCATCACTCAAACATAATAGTATATTGAAAATGTCATTGATAAAGAGTTTCCTCTGAAGTGCAAACTATTTATTTGAATACTAAACAGAATGAAAACACTAGATAAAACAGTTTTGTCTATGAAGAAAAAAATAAAAGGCTTATTAATAAAAGTAACTTTTGCACAATTTTCAAAGGACAATGGAAGAGTACGTCTACTTCTGAGCCTTTCTTTGATGAAGAAAGCTACTTAAAAGAGAATGAATTACTGTATGCAGTTGGAACAACTGGCTAATGTTATGAAGTAAAAGACAGCAGTCCCATTGCAGAAGAAGAGATGGTTCCTAGAAATGTAGAAGCAGAGATAGTTGAAGAGGTACAAGGAAGGTGTAGACATGCTCCTGTGCATAAATGGGAGTGCAGTAGTATTTGTAGTATTTGCTAGCAATACATTGATACAGTAGGACCCCACCCATTTACTTGCAGTGCAGCTGTCTATTTACTTTGCCTCTGCAAATATTGGGATGAATGAGTACTGGTGTCATTGTCCTGTTGAGCTTAAGTGCATGTGGTGAAATTTAGGAACACTAATTTGGTTTCTAACCCTGAATTGTGCAGAATACCCATGGGATCACATACATTACTTTCTGAGAGAAGAAAACTCTAACATTAAAGTTAGCATCCACTGAGCTTCAGAAAGGGCTTAAAGGTAGAGTTGTGTATATTGAAACAATGTGTGTAGAGAACAATTTGAAAGAACCACTTGTTATTCTAGTGAATGATGTGCCCACGAAAAACAAAAAAATCTGGCATGAACTAGTTGATGTAAATAAGGTGAAGAAACCTATATTATATCTTAAAGACACTAATGTGTACTATAAAGATGTAGATGTTGTCTAACATGGAAGTTCATTGGAGGAAGAAATGTTGCCTTCAAGTGGACAATTTGAAAAAGTGGATAGAGATAGATCTGAAAAAATATGTGAGCATTACAGTATCCATCTACTACATTCAAAAGAATTTATTGGGGATGTCATTGAAATATATCAGATGAAACAAGCTAAAAGAACTCCAATGAGTGTCTGGAGAAAAGTTTAGAGGTTCAATATTTTCCTCAGCTATTTCGAACTGGACTAGGTGGATGGTCTGATGACCACCCTGTGAAAATACCTGCAGCAGAGTACAAGTCAACAAGATTATATTCTGAGGACCCTACATTTCATATTCCATATGTATTCCATCTGTTGTTTGAAACAAATTGCTTCTTCTCAGTTCTCTTTGGGAAAAAAAGAATAAGCATAAAACACCTTCTTAAAAGACATAAGTACTTTTAACAAACATTTCAAAAGTATCCCACAAAGTCCTCCCAACAGTAGTGACACCGTTTCTGACTAACCCTAAATTTCAACCTACACTACTCTAGGGTTAATCCATACTTACTGACAAGGGCCACCTTTATAGTGGGATACCTCAACCACTTCCCCTTCACTAGAGCATTGTCCCTCCCATCACCATAAATATGACTCTAAAAGCATGTCCTCAGACATCCCTGTTCCTCTACATCTACTTATTATGCCAGAAATAACCTATCTATATCAACCCCTCCTTCAAGTCAGGCACCAAGACTCTGACTATATGAACTGTTTCTTCTGCATTGGACACAGTAGTGGTGCTCCCACCCTTTCTGTTCGACTCTAACAACTATTTGGCCTTCAAGTGCACCTCCTTGACACTCTAGCCAGCAACACCCTCTTCTCCTCCAAGGCTTTCTTAGCCTCACCTTTTCTCTCCTCTACACCCAGTTGGGCCAGCTTTAGACTTAGGTCTCACTCAGCCTGTCTGTCCTTGATGTCTATAAGGGACTGGGTTTGGGAGGAGACAGTACTTCCTACACCATATCCAATAGAGAAGTCTCTCTCTGAGGGATCCCCTCTCTACTCTGGAGACTTTACCCACACATTTCTCCACGACTCTCCCTCTTTCTGAAACCCACTACCATTTGGGGCCGTGATTCTGAGGTCAGCTAAACACAGGGTTCTTTCTCTTCAAGAGTGCTGAAGTAGTCCTCTGCAAACTCTCCTTATTGTGCAGATTACATTATGCAGATGTCCCCCCAGGCTCTAAGGGCAAACTAGTACTTAAACTTGGACGTACACATGAGTAAATGTGTGTGTGAATGGTCTTATGGGTGTGTGAGTTAGTGTGGCAGTCACTGTCTGGCTATATGAGTGATAGGTACATAACTGATTTTGTGACTGGGTGAGTGTTACTGGGCCAGTAAGTGGCTCCCTGACTGTGGGAGCATGTGCAAATTGCATACTATTAAATTTCATACTATAAGAAAACACACACCTCTAATTTCAAACACATTCTAAACATACTAGCATAATAAAAGTAATATATGTTCAGTATAGCAATTCCTCTTTCTCCTCACTGTATTTTTAGTTAATATTCATAACTAAGCACCCTTCTATTTTTCGTTCTAGTATACTATCTAGACGCAACACTTACATACACTCACTATTTTTTCTAAATATACTTTTATATACTAGAACCAAAGTAACATCCCTGTAAAAGCTTGTTGCTGTTCTTTCATTTTTATTTCTATGTCTGGTAACATCTGTTTTCATTTGAAATCTCCAGTCAGAACTCCTGCAAACCACCTCTTTTCTCCGTAGAAAAGCAGTTAAAATATCTACCCCTCACCGTGTGCTCTTACTTATGCTGCTCTTTTTAACAAATCACAGGCTTCCTTTCATCTTTCTTTTTTGTTACACCATTTCTGAATGGTCTGTATATATTTAAACCTTTCCAAGTTTCCTGCGAAGAAGTCCAATTTGGTTAGGTTTTTCATGAATCTGCAGATCCACCGCAACGCTCAGTGCAGCCCCCCATGTAACCTTGCGGCAAGATTTGCAGATTTACACAGGGCCACTCTGAGCCTCATGAGTTACCAAAAAATATGTTTTGGGGCATTTTACTGCCCATTTAACATGCTTTCACCTCATTTATAACATACACATGGGGCCAGGAAAGCTCTCACCTGACCCCTTCAATTAGTGTGCAAGCAACTTTTCAGCCCCGGGGACTGTTTCCTGATACATAAAATGGTAGATGCAACTTTTCTGTCAAATTGTGGTGAGCCAATCAGGACCATGCTTTAGCGTGTGGAGCCACGGATTCACCGCAGGTGGATCCGTGGAGGTTCCGCATCCTTAGATATGCAAATTTGGTTTTCAGTTAAAATCTCTAAAACTTGAAGGATCACCCTGAAACTTGCAACACAGCAGCTGAAGTGAGTGGAAAATTAGTTTTGAAAGTTTTTTGAGGATTCTTGAAATGGCGTCAATTATTTCCAATTTTTATTTGTTATGGAACTCCAACGGAGGTCCACAAAAATACACCAGTACATTAAAAAAGACATACTTTGAATTAACCCTGGGCGAAGTGCTACGCTACGCTCGCGTAGTTTGCGAAGTTTGCGCTACTTCGCACAACGCGAATTGCACGTAGCACAGTGCAAACACGCGTAGCGTAGCGTAGCGTAGTGCCGCGGTCATTTTTGCTTGCTCGCGGTCCTCAACGTCAAGTTGGCGACCGCGAGCAAGCAAAATGACATCCCGGCGAGACTTTTTCCTCGTTCGCGATCAGCAACATCAAGTTGCCGATCGCGAGCGTGGAAAATAAACCTCCCGGCGAGATTCTCAACGCGGGAGGTCAGGTTTCTCATTGCGAGTGGTCGCGTATGCTCGCGACCGCTCGCGATGAGAAACTACCAGTCCGCGTTGAGAAAGCTGCCGCTCGAGTAAAAATCTACTCGAGCGGCAGTAAAAGACAGCTCGCACTGTGCAAGTTGCCGTTTTCAATGATTGCACAGTGCGGACAAGCATCCGGCACTGTGCAATCATTGCGAACAGTGCGCTACGCAGTTCGCGTAGTGCTACGCGAAGCTTGCGTAGTGCGAACTGCACTTTGCGTAGCTTCGCGAAGCATTACTTCACGAACTACGCCCAGGCTTACTTTGAATACAATACAAATTTTTTTTCTTTTTTTTTAAAATACACCAGTAGATTAAAAAGAGGAAAAAGGGAAAGACATACTTTATATACAGTACAAAATTCTTCAATGTCCAACCATCAGACATTACAACATACAAAATAAACTTAAAAAATGTCCTAATAAATAGCCAGAAATGTTCTAAAAAATTGATATATCCTATGGCAAACCATTTCATTTGGTGGGGACAAGACAAATGTTCGGGCCTCCTGAGCAGAATGAATGTTAAATGTAATAAATGATGATCTTCAAAACGTACGCCTGGCCCTTTTTAGTTCCGGGCATACAAATAGTACGTGATTAAGATCCTGAATTTGTAAAAAACACAATTCACAAGTTCTCTCCTCTCTTGGTATTTTCTCCCATTTACCAGTAACTTCTCTTAAAGGCAACAGGTTGGTTCTTAAAAGAAGTATCAGCCTTCTAATCCCATGTGGAAGATTCCATGTTAAATAAAGCTGTGGTCTATTCCCCACAGCACTCCCACAGACCACCTCATTGCGGGATTTAGATTGACTTAAAACAGTATCTCTGGCCATGCTAATCGAGCTTGCGGACTTCTTTAAAAATAACTTCAATGCAGGCTTTGGCATAGGAGAATCACTATTTAAACTGAGCCCAAATAAATCCTTTGCTTGAGCAAAGGACCTAAAGAATGCTGATTGATCCTTTAATTTGTCAAAAATTTCCATTCTCAAAGCGGCCCTAAGGGTGCCCTCATCCCCCCAAAAGAGGGAATTACCCCACCTCAGGACCACTGACAAGGATAAAATATATGAAGAAACTAGACGGAATTCCAAGCGTAGAACATGTGGGGCAGCCAGAGAATTTAAATTATAAATTTGGCGAAAAATCCGGCCTTCAGCCTTGTCAAAGGCGAGCCAATAGTTCATATCCAGTACTTCTGCAGCATATGTTAGAGAGGGAGGAATTTTAACCTTAAATTCTGACAGAACATGACTAAAATGGCGTCTCTCACAGGTTTTATAAAATCTGTTTAAAGCTCCAGCCTGGAAGGCAGCCTTACCAACACACCATTTAATATGCTCTAAATCTCGCCCATTTTTTAAAAAAACCTTCCCCAGATACAAATACGAATCAACCAATTCTAGTTCTTCAAGCCCCAACGACCACTTATACCCTTTCTTTATTCTAAGGCCTTTCTTGCGGAAGACTAAAATTTTGCTTTTAGTAATATTGATTTTCAAAAAATGGTCCTCCGCATATTTAGTTAGGGTGTCCAGACGACGTTACAAGCCAATAGGAGTTAAATCGAAAATTGCAACGTCATCAGCATATAATAATGAACCGATGGACATTGTACCAATTTTAGGGGCATCCCCCCTCACTGAGTTTAACGCGCTGGGGAGATCATATATATAAAAAGAGAATAAAAGAGGGGCCAACAGGCAAACCTGCTTAAGCCCATTATAAGTCTTAATCCTACAAGATAACCCCTGCGAGCCTCCCATCAGCACTTGGCACCAGGTGTCTGAATGTAATTCTATGATGAGGCCCAAGAGGTGGTGTGGCATACCAAGATGGAAGAGCTTTCTGTAGTATCCTAGTGTACTGTTCATGTTTATGTATGCCATTTTCCACCACATGCTCAGCCAGTGGAATGTTACTGTGATGATGTATTACGGAATGTTGGGAGTCTGTGAAGAAAAGCCACAGTTGAGAATGGGCTGAGCAGCATGCTGGCTGCTCCTGGTGGGGCTAGTTCAGGACCTGTACTGGACATATCTACATGATCTACATATCTTGTAATCATCTTCAATAAATCATCATGAGCTACAACAACCAGCCTGGACCTCGTTACTACAATTTTATGGTGACGATCTGGAGACTTACCTACGTGCTTAACAAAAGAAGTCAATGTTCAAGATGTCAAGATTTTCAAAGTGCAACAAGAAACTACAAACTACGTATGGAACAAGGACTCTGGCACCTTTTAGCCCCATCAGTGACCTTACCATCGGTCGCCCACATCCTAAATGTGCCAGTTCTTGTTGTTCTACCTCAGCTGTACAAGAGCTGCAGTGTCTCTGCTCATTTTGGTGTTCCTGACACCAACCACGTTGAGACAGAAGTTTCACCTCAGCTTACATCAGAAAAGCATCTGGCGAAGAGCTACGTAAAGAGCTGCCCACTTTGTCAAGGACGGCTACTCTCCATCAACATATCGACCTGCGTGAGTGTTGTCTCAAGTACCTTTCAAGAGGAGGCGATCTTGTGTGGCTCTACAGGTTCTTCTCTCAGTTTTAGTGAAACGTTTTCACATGCACTACATTGGAGTGATGTTTTGGAGGAGGAACTACTTGGCAGTATTCTGTTTTTTTCAGGAGTGTATTTCCTGCATGCCAGCTGTCAAGTTTTTATTTTTGGAGTGGTCATTCTATCTGCCTAAGTACTAACATTTTTCTGGGTGTCTTCAGCATTACTTTTTCTAACAGTCGAGTCCAAGTCTGTCACAGCGCTCCTATGGCAAATTTGATTTCTGGTAATCTGTGCACCTCTAGGGTTCAAATTCGGATGAGGGCACCATCGTTTTGGCAGCACATGGGGGCCATGAGAGGTGAGACAACTTTTGTCCTTTATTTGGTATGTTAGCTGAGACTTAATGACTGTGGGCGTTAGTTAACCGCCGTGCTGCAGTTCAAAAATCCTGGCACGAGCTCTCTTTAGCGCGCGCAGTCTTACCTTCATCATTGTCCTGCGATGTCACCATGGAGCCCATCCTACGTTGCTAGCTGTTCGTAATGGATTCCTGCTTCTGGTCGCTGCATGCACAAACGGGCCGTGAACCATCCGGTGTGACGTACGCAGCGTGCCGCCATCTTGTGGTTGGCGGGTGCTTCTTCAGTTCTTTCTACTTATTCCTGTCTGAGTTGCCAACCCCGTGTGGCCTTCACGCGTTTTTTTGGGAACATCGTTGGACACTGCTGACTCCTGCTCCTCCTGGAGGGCAGTCCTGCATTTTGGGTGTGTTCTCCTGCTCTAAACTCTCGTGTATAAAGGTAATTTATTTTTCTTTCTGTTTATTCTGTCGGCGGTCCAATTGGATGTTACAGCACTCAGCTGTGGTTGTGTCCTGCCATATCGCACGCTGCTTGTGGAGCCAAGGAAAAGACTCTATTGATCAACTAGTTACACATTAGTTCACATGTGATTGGTTTCAACTTGTATAGCATTCGTTTGTGGTGTGCCATGCATTTTACTCACCTGGATGCTATTACAGTGAACTTTAGTCGCCTCACGTAAGGAGTATTTGGAGATGTCAGTATTTCTGGTGCGTTTCCATTTATTTATCTTGTTTCTTGTGGGGGGGGCACTGTACGAGTTTTTCTCCATGGTTCTACTCGGGTGATAGATCGCTCACCGGCGTGGCTATACAGGTTTTACAAATTACAACAGTATTTTGTTTTGATGTATTGTTCAACTACAGAGCCTAGTTACTTACGGTTTTGCTATGAATTCTTTCAGTTTGTGTGTACGTTTCCTTGCTAAAGAAAAACATACTGAGTCTGCATTATTTTGTGTTTAAGGTGGAGAAATTTGTACTGTTACTTCATATTTGTTTTAGCGATGCCACAGTTTAGTTTCCCTTACTAATGGGACGTCCTAGTCTTTTGGTGGGTGGCTGTCACAGCTTTCTCCCTTACATGAGAGATGGGCATGGGTACTAGTCCCTTTCCCACACAGTGGTTCACGTGACCCCACTTGGGGGTTGGTCTTTATGGGTGCGTTTCTCATTGTCACTAGTTTTGGTTGGTAACCCCTACACAGGGTTGATCTTCATGGGTCTTGTCCCATTACATTAGTTCACACCCTCACGGCAGGGTTGGGTTATGGGTTCTAGTCCCATTTGTCTACGTACGTACATGGACTCTAGGTACACGCCATCAAGAGTTCATTATTTCTGTTTTACATGGACCCTAGGTACACACCGTCAAGGGTTCATTATATCAGTTTAAATGCATGCAATCTACATTTTAGTCTTCCCTACATAGGGATAGCAATGGGTTTTAGTCCCATTTGCTCACAATACACTTGCATGCATGCAATCTACATTTTAGTTGTCCCTTCATAGGGATAGCAATGGGTTCTAGTCTCGTCTAGTCTCGTCTAGTCTAGTCTAGTCTCAGAATACACTTGCACTTTTTAGTTTTTTTTTTATTACGGTTTTCAGGGCATTTATGCATGGGTGTTAGTCCTTCTGCATTAATTATCCATCTCTATCCTTAGTGACTGGTTATGGATTCCTACCCATTTGAAGTTGTTTATACAAGGGTTATTATTTCTTGGGTTTTAGTCCTGTTCGTATTAGTTTTGACCCCTTTTCCTCTTGGTAGGGGTTGGCCTTGGGTTATAGTCCTCCCATGTTCACATATGTTGGTTACGTCTTTACTTTTATATAGAGTGTGTTTCATGGGTCCCAGTCCCATTTGACTCAACGTTTTGTCTTCATTTTATCATTACATTGTCAACTTCGCAAAGCAATGTTATGTTTCTATTTTATTACTATGATACATTTATATCAGGGAAGTATGAGTCATCTTATTGTATTTTCATCTCATCTTCTCTGTTTTCTCGCTTTGTCTGTTCTCCTCGTGATGTCTTTTCTTTTTGTCATCCGTGGATTCTTGTTTCTTGTTGTTTGTTTTTCTTTCTTCTCTGTCTTTCCATTATCGTAGTGCGTCTTTTGGGTTCTTTCTTCCTCTTCTGGTTGCTTGTCCTTCATCACTTTGTGTCTGTCTGGATGTAGTCAAATGTTTTGTTGTGTTGTGCTATGCTTTACCTCCTCGCATGTCTGCCTGGCCAGTAGGTGTGTTTGGGGGGTAGTTATTGGTGCTTTCTCGTCTATTCTTTTTCTCGTTGTTTTCTTTCTCTTTGTCTTTTCATCATTTTCTGGCTTATTTATAGAAGGGAGGATGGGTTGCATTTATCTGTTTCTTCATCTGTTGCTTCCTCTTTTTTATATAACTTTCTGTTTCTCCTTGTTGTTCTCTTCCTTGCATCATTAATTCCTTTTTTCCTTTTATCATTTATGGTTCTCCCTTTAGGGTTTCCATCTTATTTGTTTTTTGTTATATAAGAAAGGGGGATATGTAGTATCCTAGTTTACTGTTCATATTTATGTATGCCATTTTCCACCACATGCTCAGCCAGTGGAATTTTACTGTGATGTTGTATTACGGAATGTTGGGAGTCTGTGAAGAAAAGCCACACTTGAGAATGGGCTGAGCAGCATGCTGGCTGCTCCTGGTGGGGCTAGTTCAGGACCTGTACTGGACATATCTACATGATCTACATATCTTGTAACCATCTTCAATAAATCATCATGAACTACATCAACCAGCCTGGACCTCGTTACTACACTTTCTCCACAGCGTTTGATGATCCACTTTATCAAACGCCATGGAAAAATCAATGAATGCCGTATAAACTGGCATGCTTCGTGAGAAAACATATTTCTCTACTATGGTCTGGACAGCCGCAATGTTGTCCAGGGTTCCATGGTTCTTTCTAAAACCACCTTGTTCTGGTGGTAAAATGTTCTGGTCATGGGCCCATTGCTGCAGGTGACATAGTATACTTTTTGCAAATAATTTACCCGATGCGTCCAACAGCGCAATCTGTCTGAAACTAGTAGGTAAAGTTTTCGGGCCCTTTTTATACAAAGGAACTATAATACTCCCCTTTCAAGAGGAGGGAATATTAATAGTTCAAAAGCAGAAATTAAACAATGGCGCTAAAAAGGCTCCCCGTGCAGCTGACTCCTTTTTAATTAACACAATCGGGATTCCATCCGGCCCTTGTGCGCCAGAGGTTCTAGCATTCTTTATGTAACCCACTACTTCATCCCTTGACGGGGGTCCATATTCCAGAAAAGAGGACTCCTCTATGGCGTGCGTCACAAAAGGTACTGAACTGTTGTTTTTATATAATAGTGAGATATAATCCACCCACTCCCTTTCTGGGATCGGAATAGGGAAAGCCCTCTGTCTTGAATCACAATATTCTGCAATCAGGTGCCAGTACTTTCTCGAATCTTTGGCTCTTTCGGCTTCCCTCAACCCAATCCATTTAGCGTCAAACTCCCTTCTCTTTTCTCTAAGTTTATAATGACTTCTTACTCGCTTAAGGTGATTAATTTCCTGCTGTTTGCCCGTAGAGAATTGTAAAGGTTGTTTTCGGACTAGACGGTTAATTTCTTGATTTAATGCTTACAGCAAGGGCACACCCTGGTTTGGCAGGCGGGGACCAGGGGATTTGGAGCTTAAATTTTTATCTCCTCCATTTGGGCCTCAAAGAACTGTATAATATTAGCATAAGCATAACCCTGCTGTTCTACATAAATTTTCTTCACTATCACACCTACCTCGGAGGTATTTTTTAACGTCCAAAAAGAACGTCCATTTGCTTTATTAAAAACCACCGAGCCCTGGCCCGAGTTCCCTTGATCCAGTGCGGGTAGATTGAAGGCCATGGTCAATCCTATTACGCTGTGGTCACTCCATACTGACGGGGAGACAACTAGGTTTTCACAGGCCCCAAACATTTGATAGGAGACAACCACATAGTCTAATAGGCTTTGTGTATGATGGGAGGGAAAAGTAAATTGTGCTATTTTATCGACAGGCACCTTCCCATTTAAAATGACCAAATCCGTACTTCGATGCCATCAACAGGAGAAATCCTCGTTTGTCCGTTTTTATTTTATACGGTAGTAAAGAGTCTGGAAGATGCCAAATTTCCTCTTTATTCGTATTGCCATAAATCTCCAATGCAGAATTGGAGATTTTCGCATTTAGATCTCCCACTAATACCACTAAGTGGCATTCTTCTGTGGTAGCTATCTCATGAATATATCAAAAGAGTGTGCTCAACAAATCGTCGAAATTTCTCACAGGAGGGATATATAGATTTGCCACCAGGAAGAAGGTAGGCCTGACAGACTCTCCCAAACATGCCAGCTTCATGCAAATACAGAGATTTGATGGATGGCAAAAGACTTTCTGATTCCAGTTAATCGAATTCTCAAGCAAAATGGAGACCCCCCCGCTAGCGTGTCCCCTTACGGCGTGCTTAGCGTAACAGGAGAAAACAAAAAAGCCATCACAATCAAAATCTTTGCACGACCAGGTTTCTTGTAAACATATAATTAAAGGATTCAAGGATTTTAAGAAGTTCAATTTTTCCTCTTTATGACCCAAACTGGCCATATTCCAAGACAAAAGTACCCGCCCTGGCTACCTCAAAGGAACGCTTCTTTCTATTACCGGACAGTTGGTATTCAGGGCTTTTGCAACCCAACTCCACTGGGCCGAACCGTCTTCTCTATCTGGGGCCTGGCGGGCAACTGCGGCATCTGTTACCAGATTTATTAAGCGACCCCTTTTGTCTAATGAGACCATAATACTTTTAGCATTACCCAATGAGTACTCAAATTCGGGGCCCATAGCGTCTAACATCACAGAATTACCGGCCCTTGAAGCTTTTGGGCACTGAATTGTAGGACACATAGTAGGATATTCCTCAGATTCTAATACAGGCATTATATCTAGCCCTCATTTCAGGAAATGCTCACAATTCTGCATAACCAAATTGGCCACAATCAGGGAGCAAAAGGTGACTCTAAAGTAGAAAAAGCTCTCATGCAGGTTAATCTTCATGTTTAGAATATCCCTACTTTCTATCAAATTTAGTGCCTCTATTTCTAAGAAAAGAGTGAGAATGAAACCTCTAGTTACCGGACAGGATTCATTATCAAATAGCCAAATAAAATCCACAATGGGAGATGAAACATTCTGCACCACATTGTCTTTTTACAGCATCTCTTGGGGAGATCCATAGAGGCACCCTATCACTGCGACTAATGGCTTGTACCCCATCATTGGGCTGAGTCTTCAAGAGCGACACAATGGTGGTGGTTGGGACCTCTGACTTTCTGTTTGGGGCCCCACCTCTAGGTTGCCATCCATTCTGGCCCCCAAAACCCTGGACCATGTCTGGTGTATTGGAACCCCACCTCCCATTAGCGTTCCCCTTCCCGAAGGATCGCCCAGCTCGCTAGTCAGGAGAGAATGAGGTACTTGTGGAGACTGCAACAATAGACTTGATGGAGTTGCTGCTGTTCCAGTAACCCCCACTCGCCCGGCTGGTGTCAAATGCACTGTGATGGGGTTCCTAGGAGCACCCTCCTCAGATGGCGGTTTGGGACCTCCCTCCTCCATTATAGTCTGAATATTACTCTGGCTCTCAGGGATCTGTGGAAAATACAGTTTTGACACTTTTCGCTTAGGGAATCGTCTTGTCTTTTTATGTTTCTTTTTCATATTTTCTCCTTTAAGGTTTATTGCAAGACCTTCCCTCTTCCCTGCTTTTGACCCTCCTTTCTCTAATGAGTTAGGGGGTTGGGCCTGTGAGGCAGATGGGGTTGGGAACTCCCCCTCCATCTCTCCCCTGCCCACTCGCCCAACATGACCCCTAATTTTCTCATCTTTCTCAATATCTCTACTGCCCCCCTTTTTGCCCTTAATGAACAAAGGGAAAGATTTTAGTATGGCATTTCCCAGAGGGGGACCCACTTCAGCCTCCCCAAATAATGAGCTTAGGCAGAGCTCTTCCTTTTCAAGATTACACAAAGGTTCAATTGGAAGCAAAAAGAAAATAGGAATTCCCGCTTGAACAGACACATCCCTCTGCTCTCCCCGGGGAACGGGTGAGAGAGGCCTAACATCTATCTGTTCTTCCTTTTGCGAAGGTATCTTAAGCAGAGGTTGGATGGTGTCAAATTTTGTTACCTTTTGCACTTCAAACATTACAGAGATCATTTCCAGCATATGATCTGAACTTAATACAGATTTCTCCAGTAAAGACAAAATGAAACTTAATATTCTTTCGATACAAACAAAATAATCCGAAGGCACACCATCCCTCTCATTTCCCAGCTTCGGTTGTGAACAAGGCAGGAATACATCGTGAGCATCATGAGCATCATAAGCAGACTCCAAAGAGGTACCAATCAAGTGACTTGTACTACAGTATAAAAGAGGCAAAGAGAGACGCCTAGGGGAAGAGCTTACAATTGGGGTGTTCTTCTCCCTGAATCTACTCGTTGGATAATCGTCCTTATCAGCATGATCATGAGGGACTCCCCAGCCCCTTATTTGGGCTTCTATATCAATGTCTGGAAGTGTAAAATCTTCCCTTGGATTTCATTTTTCACATACCGTTGCCTTCTCAGCCGTAGCAGAAACATCCCTCCCGGAGTCCTCCCGTAATCCTCTAGCACACCATGGCACACCATCATTACTTGTTTCCTTGCCAGTGCCCCCCTGCACCGGAGAGACAACAGATGCAGCCACAGTCGTACAGTTTGATTTTACCCTATTCGAGGAAGTGTTTTGCTGACTCTGCTGGTTGACAAGATGTTCCGAACCCAACTTTGCATACAAGACAACGTCCGATGCGACGGATGTACCAACAGGTGGGTGCTCTAGCTTTAATTTGTTTGACAAAATGTGTTGCTGGTTCTGCTGGCTCTGTTGAATCGGATGGTTAGCACGAGAACCGGGACCCAGGTTTGTGCATAAGAAGGTGTCAGATGACTGCCTGCTTAGGCTGTCCTCCGCACCTAAATTTGTCTGGGCCCGGGCCCCTTCGCAGGACTTTGTCTGGCCCTCCGTGAGACCACAAGACTCTCCTCGTACTTCCCCCATAGACAGGGGGGAGGCATTACTAAGAGGGACTTGGAAAACAGACCTTCTTGACCCAATATTGCCTCCTCAGGTGCAGTCCGGGGAATTTTTTGAAAAAAGCCAGTAATGGCTGGGTGAGATTTATAGCAAAGATGCTTTAGATGTCTAGTCCCGCTATATGATCTCCTTAATTTACTTGTACGGCTTGGTGACGAGGAAAGTACACGCCCAGAACGTAATTTTTGGAAGTCATCTCGCACCAGCTTGCTTGACTATCAAAATAGCTCTCACCTCCACTCAATTGCTTGTTCAGTGATTCAGTTGTCGACCTCACCCCGCTGGTCAGAATTTTAAGGCCACAGGGCCTCTAAGCAGGTTCAACTAACCAGCTACTGACCTGCTAGAGTGCTGAGTTCGAACACGGCCCGTTCCAAATGTTTCCAGGGGCTTAGACCAGATAAACTGGATGGGAGAAGGTGGGGGGGCCGTGGGTAGGGTTATGGAGCTGCCCTGCCAACCTGACTCCCCTGCGCCCCCGAGCCTCTTACCTTTCGCCTCGCCTCTCCTCTCCCAACTGGAGGGGTCAGAATCTAGGTCTGGCTTCTGGCTCTGGCTCTAGTTCGGGCTAGTTCGGTCACCAGTAACCCCCAGTGACGCAGGGAACACAGAGAACTGCACTGGAACTGCAATGGAAACTGCAATGGAAACTACTGGAAACTACCGGCCCGCTGTCCTATACCAAAAAAGCCAAAATGTCTGATGCGCCGTCTGTTGGGGAGCCTTGGTGCAAATGGCGATGAATGACATAGGAGTCGAGACCTTATTAGGCCTCCTGGGACTCCTTGTGCGCATTTGCTGGCGAGTGGGGCCTCAGGACAAACGCAGGCTGCACCCGGGACTAACCGGGCTGCCTCCGCACTGCTCCGAGCATGCTCTCTACAGCTGCCGTCTGACGACTGCTGAACTCGCTCTACGCTCTCGTGGTTGGCCCCCCGCCGGCAGTCACTGCCTCCAGAAGCCTCGCTACTTTCTCGCCGCTTTCAGCTTTCCCTTATTTCTGCGGCTGGGAGCGGCTGTGGAGTGGCGAGGAACAGCGACAATCAGCACAGAGCTCCTGCTCTGCTCTGGTTAAGCTCCGCCTCCGTTCTACGTTACCGCTCTACGTCCGGTCAAAGTTATTGGCAAAACAAAAAACACTTTTCCTATGGAAATTAAGGCCCACATGTATCGACATTTGTAATAGTGATGACTTAATTGCAATTTTCAGTGAATCGCAATTAGGTAATCGCTATTACAAATGTATGAAACTCAAAGAGTTTCATATAGCGATTTGTAGGGGGTCGCAAATCGACCTTCCTCATTAATGAGGTAGGTCGCAATTTACGATCCCCTAAGAATCGCTAAAATCACGGAAATGGTGGCCTGCCTGTCCGTGATTGCTTTTAGATAAAGCAATCTTTTTTTTTTAAATGCAGCCCGTTTTCCTTATGGGAAAACGGGATGCATATAGAAAAAAAAATGAATAGCTCACTTTTCATGGTCGGTGGTACCACTACCTGCTCTTA
Organism: Calotriton arnoldi; assembly: GCA_963921515.1. NCBI lineage: Eukaryota > Metazoa > Chordata > Amphibia > Caudata > Salamandridae > Calotriton > Calotriton arnoldi. Next base: position 780,527 of record CAWUFW010005228.1, on the reverse strand, counting down.
AAAAATGTTTTTGCATACATTCACAAAGGGTTGGTGGTAAATGCAAATTGCAAACGCATTTGCGGTCACAAAACATTCATACATACCACAGCGATTCGGTATTTGAAAGGGACGCCCTTAACACGCCCCTTCCAAATACCGAATCGCAAACCCATTTTGCAATTCGAGAACAAGTTACTGAATCGCAAAATAGGGTTTGATACATGTAAAAAGCATTTTCTGCATTCGCAAACGTACCGATTCTGAGAATTGGCCCATTTGCAAACACAAAAATGCTTGATACATGTGGCCCTAGGAAACTAGACCCTAACTATAACTACCTACTGACGACGAACCAGTAGGTAATATAAATATATAAAATATATATAGTTAGATAGATATATTACCTGCTGGTGATAGCCAGTAGGCATTTATAGTTAGGACCAAAGTTTCCATAGGAAAAATGTTTTGGCACCGCTTGACGAACCTTAACAAAATCTTAACAAAACTTCCTTTTTGCTGAGTTGAAAGTTTCGGGGTGGTTTGTCAAAAGGGGCCTAAAAAAAAGGGGAGCCCCAAATGCGTTTTCCCCATGTTATGTCTATTGGGATTTTTCATTTTTTAACATGATTGCAGCCTAAACCGCTGAACAGAATTACACCAAATTTAGTAGAAAGCTAGATGTTTGTTCCGAAAGTGTGCTTTTGCGGTTTGGTGTAAGCCGTTCAGTAGTTTCAGAGCTATTTAGGTTTAAAAAAAATAGATATCTGGGAACCCAAAATCCTACTGAAATCCTACTGAATTTTTATTGGCTGACAACACTTCAACCAGGAAGTGTTGGCAGCCATCTCGGGACCAATATACATGATAGCACCCTATTGAAATGCATTGTAGTGAATGGCATGTTTTGAGGCTCACAAAAATGAGAACGTATAAAGGGCAATAACAGATTTTAGTTACAATTTAAATCATTTGTTGATGGAACCAAACTATTTTTAGGAATTGTGGTGTGTTCTAAGGGGATTTTACCCTGTGGAAAAGCCTTCTGCTGGGATTTCAAGAATCATGTTTGAGAGAAAACTGTTTTCTCATGATTTCCCCATAGAGGTTATGGAAGGTGCTCCAGAAGCTAAAATAAGAGCATATTTTCTGTACATTCACACTATCTTTCTCAGCCATATGAAAAAGAAGTCTGACAGTTGATTCCTTTGTGTTCTACTTCAGCCTCCCAGAGTGTTCTAAAGAACAACTAGAGCGCTAACAATGTTACTTATGACAAAGGTATGGCACACTTAAAGCCATGTTGATTGAATGAAACTGGTAAAGCGTAAAACTTTTAATTTAGAAAGGAGTACAATGGGGGGGTTCGGTTTCTCATAGAAATTATAGTTAGTGCTGTAGAAAGAAAAATTAGGACACATCTTTATTGAGTTCTCAAATATCTTCCTCCATGTGGCACATATGAATACCATATTGATGGACTCAAAGTAGAAAACTGAAGCATTTTCTACTGAGAATACTGCAGTAAATGATGAAATTAGGGAACTTCATAACAATAAAGACTCCCAAGATGGCCACCGGAGGAAAAAGAGCCCAAATATAGCACAAATATCACCCAAATGTAACCCAAGTGTAGCCCAATGACAGAGGTGTGCAAAACACTTAATTATTTTGTTTTTTTCAGTTTTTTGTAGTGCAAACATGACTCAAAGGTATAGTAGTGCTTTACATGAGCATCAATTACATTACACAAGGACACATTCATTTTGGTTTTAAGCATGGAGAGATTAAGTAATTTGCCCAGAATCACAGGATGTCGAGTTGACACCAAAACTCAAACCTGGTTCCCCAGTTACAAAGTTTGCAGCTCTTGCTTTAATGCCACATCATTTCACTTAAGTGTTACATATAATCAAGTGATGAGCTGGATAAAATAAACATAAAGACAGCAAATTATTTAAAAGTTCTACGTTTCTATTTGAAAACTCAGAAAATAGAAAATATGTCCTCATTTTAGTTGTTTAGAGCACTAACCATAATTTCTAAGGAAATAAGACTCTCTCATGGAGGAGGGTGCGGAGGCAACAAGTTGACCACGCTGTGCAGGCGGGAGGGGCAGTGGCAGCACAACAGACCATGGAAGGAAGGTAAAAGGGGGACAGACGCAACAAACCAACCATGCAGTACAGGCAAGAGAGGCTGTGACAATATAAAAGTCCATTGAGGGCAGAAGGAAGAGGCAGTGTCAGTACAACCATACATGCCAACAGACCCAATTCAGGCAGGAGACTCCTGATATTTTTAAGCTCAAAAGGCCTTTATTTTATTTGTCTCCTGCCTAAAATCTTCTCTTTTCCAATGTAAGTCACTAGGGAAAATCAATTCCCCATGTCTTTTTTTCAAAATCTCCCTCTTACCAAGTTCAAAATGTTGGCAGGTTTTGTACATTGGATCACGGAGGGCAGGAGGAATGAGGTAGGGACACGGACTCGGATAAGAGTGGGTAGGCAGGAGATGGACAGGGGCACCAAACTGACCTTACAGCTAGGTGTCAGGTGTTGCAGTAGCACAATACATCACGCAGGATGGTAGTGCAGCAAATGGACCATGGAAAGCAATAGGGAGGGAACAGGGCCATGCACATGGACAACAGAGGGGAAAGAGGCAAGGGCAGCAAGCTGACCATAGCGGACAGACAGGATGGACAGTGGCAGCATAACAGATCATGAAGGGCAGGAGGGAGGGGTCAGGGGATCGACAGCAGACCAAACAAGGCAGGAGGGAGGGGATAGGGGTCTGCACATGGAAAACAGAGGGCAAAGTTCCTTTCTATCTTGACGTGGATGGCACTGTGCTAATCCTACGCTTAAAGAATATGATAGAAAAGCAGACATTTGAGGTGAGCAAAATTAGAGTGTCGCTGGTGTTGAGAGTACTCTTTACTGGAGCTGCTTTCCACCTAAACTTGAGAACTACCCAGAGTTATCTGCTTCCTTTTTTGCATATATATATATATATATATATATATATATATATATATTCACTGAAAAAACCATAGGTTTCAGGGACGTTATAGTTAGAAATTAGCATTTAAACAACCGTTAAAATTCACTGAAAAAACCATAGGTTTCAGGGATGTTATAGTTACAAATTAACATTTAAAAAACCATAGATATTCACTGAAAAAAACCGCAGGTTTCAGGGACGTTATAGTCAGTTGTACAAAACCAGAGAAATTCGGCCGTTATAGTTAGTTGAGGTAACTATAACTCGCGCCCCCGCAATGCACTGCTGATGACGTCACATATTACATCACTCATGACATGGTCAGTGATATCACTGATGACATCACTGATGACATCTCAAATGACATCACTGATGACATCATCCAGTGACTGCGTGTTTCTAAAAAGTTTAAATATGTTTATTTATATATATATATATGTTAAAGTTTATTGAAGAATGAGTGGGTGTATGAGTGTCTGTATGGATGATTTAGTAGGTGCATGACTGACTGTATAAGTGAGTGATTAAACGTGTCTTACTGAATGCATGGGTTAGTGACTAAACTGTGTGAATGTCTGTATCAGTCTGTCAGTTGCAATGCACTGCTGATGACGTCACATATTACATCACTCATGACATGGTCAGTGATATCACTGATGACATCACTGATGACATCTCAAATGACATCACTGATGACATCATCCAGTGACTGCGTGTTTCTAAAAAGTTTAAATATGTTTATTTATATATATATATATGTTAAAGTTTATTGAAGAATGAGTGGGTGTATGAGTGTCTGTATGGATGATTTAGTAGGTGCATGACTGACTGTATAAGTGAGTGATTAAACGTGTCTTACTGAATGCATGGGTTAGTGACTAAACTGTGTGAATGTCTGTATCAGTCTGTCAGTTGGTGTGTAAGCGGCTGCATGGGTTGGTGAGTAGCTACATGAGTGTCTATATGGGTTATTGATTGATTGTCTGAGTATCTGTATGGGTGCTTGAGTGTCTGTGTGGGTGGGTGGGGGGTATGTGACTTTGTGCATAGATGTGTGAGTGGGTGATTCACTGAGTGTATGGGTTCAAGAGTGCATCTGTGAAGGGCTGTATGGGTGGGTGAGTGTGTGTATGGGTGTGTTAGTGAGTGTTTAGATGTCTCAGTGGTACATGTGTGAGTAACTACATACGTGAAAGGCAGTATATGTGAGTGTTGGACTATATAAATGACTATATGTGAGAGTGAGTGATTGTGAGAGTGGCTGTATGGATGAGTGTGTGTTTGTGTCAGTGATTGTATAAGAGAGTAAGTATGTGTTAGTGTTTGTATGAATAAGTGAGGTGGTGTGTGAATAATTGTGTATGTGAGTAAATAGGAGTGTGATTGATTCTTTCATGACTGACTATGTGTGTGAGTAACTCTATGGGTGAGTGGCGGTGTGTGAGTGTCTGTATAGGTTTATGAGTGCATATGATAGTGCTGTATGGATGAGTGACTGCATGTATGAGTGACTGTATGGGTGAATGAGTAGATGTGTGTGTAGACCTAGGAATCAGTGAGTGGGTATATAGTAACTGGTATTGGTGTGTCTTTGGTTTCGAAAATGGTAGTCTGTATTTTAGAGTTGGTGTATCAAAGTTTATATTAGGGTGTGAGGAGGTGCATCAGATTATCACGTGGATGATGTCATCAGTGATGTCATCAGTGATGTCATTTGAGATGTCATCAGTGATGTCACTGACCATGTCATGAGTGATATAACATGTGATGTCATCAGCAGTGCATTGCGGGGGCACGAGTTATAGTTACCTCAACTAACTATAACGGCTGAATTTCTCTGGTTTTGTACGACTGAAATGTCCAACTAACTATAATGTCCCTGAAACCTATGGTTTTTTCAGTGAATTTCAAAGGTTTTTTGAATGCTAATTTCTAACTTTAATGTGCCTGAAACCTATGGTTTTTTCAGTCAATTTCAAAGCTTTTTTCATAAGCAGACTCCAAAGAGGTACCAATCAAGTGACTTGTACTACAGTATAAAAGAGGCAAAGAGAGACGCCTAGGGGAAGAGCTTACAATTGGGGTGTTCTTCTCCCTGAATCTACTCGTTGGATAATCGTCCTTATCAGCATGATCATGAGGGACTCCCCAGCCCCTTATTTGGGCTTCTATATCAATGTCTGGAAGTGTAAAATCTTCCCTTGGATTTCATTTTTCACATACCGTTGCCTTCTCAGCCGTAGCAGAAACATCCCTCCCGGAGTCCTCCCGTAATCCCGTAATCCTCTAGCACACCATGGCACACCATCATTACTTGTTTCCTTGCCAGTGCCCCCCTGCACCGGAGAGACAACAGATGCAGCCACAGTCGTACAGTTTGATTTTACCCTATTCGAGGAAGTGTTTTGCTGACTCTGCTGGTTGACAAGATGTTCCGAACCCAACTTTGCATACAAGACAACGTCCGATGCGACGGATGTACCAACAGGTGGGTGCTCTAGCTTTAATTTGTTTGACAAAATGTGTTGCTGGTTCTGCTGGCTCTGTTGAATCGGATGGTTAGCACGAGAACCGGGACCCAGGTTTGTGCATAAGAAGGTGTCAGATGACTGCCTGCTTAGGCTGTCCTCCGCACCTAAATTTGTCTGGGCCCGGGCCCCTTCGCAGGACTTTGTCTGGCCCTCCGTGAGACCACAAGACTCTCCTCGTACTTCCCCCATAGACAGGGGGGAGGCATTACTAAGAGGGACTTGGAAAACAGACCTTCTTGACCCAATATTGCCTCCTCAGGTGCAGTCCGGGGAATTTTTTGAAAAAAGCCAGTAATGGCTGGGTGAGATTTATAGCAAAGATGCTTTAGATGTCTAGTCTCGCTATATGATCTCCTTAATTTACTTGTACGGCTTGGTGACGAGGAAAGTACACGCCCAGAACGTAATTTTTGGAAGTCATCTCGCACCAGCTTGCTTGACTATCAAAATAGCTCTCACCTCCACTCAATTGCTTATTCAGTGATTCAGTTGTCGACCTCACCCCGCTGGTCAGAATTTTAAGGCCACAGGGCCTCTAAGCAGGTTCAACTAACCAGCTACTGACCTGCTAGAGTGCTGAGATCGAACACGGCCCGTTCCAAATGTTTCCAGGGGCTTAGACCAGATAAACTGGATGGGAGAAGGTGGGGGGGCCGTGGGTAGGGTTATGGAGCTGCCCTGCCAACCTGACTCCCCTGCGCCCCCCGAGCCTCTTACCTTTCGCCTCGCCTCTCCTCTCCCAACTGGAGGGGTCAGAATCTAGGTCTGGCTTCTGGCTCTGGCTCTAGTTCGGGCTAGTTCGGTCACCAGTAACCCCCCAGTGACGCAGGGAACACAGAGAACTGCACTGGAACTGCAATGGAAACTGCAATGGAAACTACTGGAAACTACCGGCCCGCTGTCCTATACCAAAAAAGCCAAAATGTCTGATGCGCCGTCTGTTGGGGAGCCTTGGTGCAAATGGCGATGAATGACATAGGAGTCGAGACCTTATTAGGCCTCCTGGGACTCCTCGTGCGCATTTGCTGGCGAGTGGGGCCTCAGGACAAACGCAGGCTGCACCCGGGACTAACCGGGCTGCCTCCGCACTGCTCCGAGCATGCTCTCTACAGCTGCCGTCTGACGACTGCTGAACTTGCTCTACGCTCTCGTGGTTGGCCCCCCGCCGGCAGTCACTGCCTCCAGAAGCCAGCCAGCTGGTCTCGCTACTTTCTCGCCGCTTTCAGCTTTCCCTTATTTCTGCGGCTGGGAGCGGCTGCGGAGTGGCGAGGAACAGCGACAATCAGCACAGAGCTCCTGCTCTGCTCTGGTTAAGCTCCGCCTCCGTTCTACGTTACCGCTCTACGTCCAGTCAAAGTTATTGGCAAAACAAAAAACACTTTTCCTATGGAAATTAAGGCCCACATGTATCGACATTTGTAATAGTGATGACTTAATTGCAATTTTCAGTGAATCGCAATTAGGTAATCGCTATTACAAATGTATGAAACTCAAAGAGTTTCATATAGCGATTTGTAGGGGGTCGCAAATCGACCTTCCTCATTAATGAGGTAGGTCGCAATTTACGATCCCCTAAGAATCGCTAAAATCACGGAAATGGTGGCCTGCCTGTCCGTGATTGCTTTTAGATAAAGCAATCTTTTTTTTTTAAATGCAGCCCGTTTTCCTTATGGGAAAACGGGATGCATATAGAAAAAAAAATGAATAGCTCACTTTTCATGGTCGGTGGTACCACTACCTGCTCTTAAAAAATGTTTTTGCATACATTCACAAAGGGTTGGTGGTAAATGCAAATTGCAAACGCATTTGCGGTCACAAAACATTCATACATACCACAGCGATTCGGTATTTGAAAGGACGCCCTTAACACGCCCTTCCAAATACCGAATCGCAAACTCATTTTGCAATTCGAGAACAAGTTACTGAATCGCAAAATAGGGTTTGATACATGTAAAAAGCATTTTCTGCATTCGCAAACGTACCGATTCTGAGAATTGGCCCATTTGCAAACACAAAAATGCTTGATACATGTGGCCCTAGGAAACTAGACCCTAACTATAACTACCTACTGACGACGAACCAGTAGGTAATATAAATATATAAAATATATATAGTTAGATAGATATATTACCTGCTGGTAATAGCCAGTAGGCATTTATAGTTAGGACCAAAGTTTCCATAGGAAAAATGTTTTGGCACCGCTAGACGAACCTTAACAAAATCTTAACAAAACTTCCTTTTGCTGAGTTGAAAGTTTCGGGGTGGTTTGTCAAAGGGCCTAAAAAAGGGGAGCCCCAAATGCGTTTTCCCCATGTTATGTCTATTGGGATTTTTCATTTTTTAACATGATTGCAGCCTAAACCGCTGAACAGAATTACACCAAATTTAGTAGAAAGCTAGATGTTTGTTCCGAAAGTGTGCTTTTGCGGTTTGGTGTAAGCCGTTCAGTAGTTTCAGAGCTATTTAGGTTTAAAAAATATAGATATCTGGGAGCCCAAAATCCTACTGAAATCCTACTGAATTTTTATTGGCTGACAACACTTCAACCAGGAAGTGTTGGCAGCCATCTCGGGACCAATATACATGATAGCACCCTATTGAAATGCATTGTAGTGAATGGCATGTTTTGAGGCTCACAAAAATGAGAACGTATAAAGGGCAATAACAGATTTTAGTTACAATTTAAATCATTTGTTGATGGAACCAAACTATTTTTAGGAATTGTGGTGTGTTCTAAGGGGATTTTACCCTGTGGAAAAGCCTTCTGCTGGGATTTCAAGAATCATGTTTGAGAGAAAACTGTTTTCTCATGATTTCCCCATAGAGGTTATGGAAGGTGCTCCAGAAGCTAAAATAAGAGCATATTTTCTGTACATTCACACTATCTTTCTCAGCCATATGAAAAAGAAGTCTGACAGTTGATTCCTTTGTGTTCTACTTCAGCCTCCCAGAGTGTTCTAAAGAACAACTAGAGCGCTAACAATGTTACTTATGACAAAGGTATGGCACACTTAAAGCCATGTTGATTGAATGAAACTGGTAAAGCGTAAAACTTTTAATTTAGAAAGGAGTACAATGGGGGTTCGGTTTCTCATAGAAATTATAGTTAGTGCTGTAGAAAGAAAAATTAGGACACATCTTTATTGAGTTCTCAAATATCTTCCTCCATGTGGCACATATGAATACCATATTGATGGACTCAAAGTAGAAAACTGAAGCATTTTCTAATGAGAATACTGCAGTAAATGATGAAATTAGGGAACTTCATAACAATAAAGACTCCCAAGATGGCCACCGGAGGAAAAAGAGCCCAAATATAGCACAAATATCACCCAAATGTAACCCAAGTGTAGCCCAATGACAGAGGTGTGCAAAACACTTAATTATTTTGTTTTTTTCAGTTTTTTGTAGTGCAAACATGACTCAAAGGTATAGTAGTGCTTTACATGAGCATCAATTACATTACACAAGGACACATTCATTTTGGTTTTAAGCATGGAGAGATTAAGTAATTTGCCCAGAATCACAGGATGTCGAGTTGACACCAAAACTCAAACCTGGTTCCCCAGTTACAAAGTTTGCAGCTCTTGCTTTAATGCCACATCATTTCACTTAAGTGTTACATATAATCAAGTGATGAGCTGGATAAAATAAACATAAAGACAGCAAATTATTTAAAAGTTCTACGTTTCTATTTGAAAACTCAGAAAATAGAAAATATGTCCTCATTTTAGTTGTTTAGAGCACTAACCATAATTTCTAAGGAAATAAGACTCTCTCATGGAGGAGGGTGCGGAGGCAACAAGTTGACCACGCTGTGCAGGCGGGAGGGGCAGTGGCAGCACAACAGACCATGGAAGGAAGGTAAAAGGGGGACAGACGCAACAAACCAACTATGCAGTACAGGCAAGAGAGGCTGTGACAATATAAAAGTCCATTGAGGGCAGAAGGAAGAGGCAGTGTCAGTACAACCATACATGCCAACAGACCCAATTCAGGCAGGAGACTCCTGATATTTTTAAGCTCAAAAGGCCTTTATTTTATTTGTCTCCTGCCTAAAATCTTCTCTTTTCAAATGTAAGTCACTAGGGAAAATCAATTCCCCATGTCTTTTTTTCAAAATCTCCCTCTTACCAAGTTCAAAATGTTGGCAGGTTTTGTACATTGGATCACGGAGGGCAGGAGGAATGAGGTAGGGACACGGACTCGGATAAGAGTGGGTAGGCGGGAGATGGACAGGGGCACCAAACTGACCTTACAGCCAGGTGTCAGGTGTTGCAGTAGCACAATACATCACGCAGGATGGTAGTGCAGCAAATGGACCATGGAAAGCAATAGGGAGGGAACAGGGCCATGCACATGGACAACAGAGGGGAAAGAGGCAAGGGCAGCAAGCTGACCATAGCGGACAGACAGGATGGACAGTGGCAGCACAACAGAACATGAAGGGCAGGAGGGAGGGGTCAGGGGATCGACAGCAGACCAAACAAGGCAGGAGGGAGGGGATAGGGGTCTGCACATGGAAAACAGAGGGCAAAGTTCCTTTCTATCTTGACGTGGATGGCACTGTGCTAATCCTACGCTTAAAGAATATGATAGAAAAGCAGACATTTGAGGTGAGCAAAATTAGAGTGTCGCTGGTGTTGAGAGTACTCTTTACTGGAGCTGCTTTCCACCTAAACTTGAGAACTACCCAGAGTTATCTGCTTCCTTTTTGCATATATATATATATATATATATATATATATATATATATATATATATTCACTGAAAAAACCATAGGTTTTAGGGACAGTTATAGTTAGTTGGACATTGCACTCGTACAAAACCCGTGAAATTCCCCTGTTATAGTTAGTTCAGCTAACTATAACTCGCGCTCCGCAATGCACTGCTGATGACGTCACATATTACATCACTCATGACATGGTCAGTGACATCACTGATGACATCACTGATGACATCTCAAATGACATCACTGATGACATCACTGATGACATCATCCAGTGACTGTGTGTTTCTGTAAAGTTTAAATATGTTTAATATATATAGGGAAAGGCGTATTGAAGAATGAGTGGGTGTATAAGTGTCTGAATGGATGATTTAGTACGTGAGTGACTGACTCTACAAGTGAGTGATTAAACGTATCTTACTGAATGCATGGGTTAGTGACTAAACTGTGTGAATGTCTGTATCCGTCTGTTTGTTGGTGTGTAAGTGGATGCATGGATTTGCGAATAGCTACATGAGTGTCTATATGGGTTATTGATTGGTTCTCTGAGTATCTGTATGGCTGCCTGAGTGTTTGTGTGGGTGGGGTGTGTGTGACTCTATACATAGATGTGTGAGTGGGTGATTCACTGGGTGCATGATTTCAAGAGTGCATCTGTGATGGACTGCTTGGGTGGGTGAGTGTGTGTATGGGTGTGTTAGTCAGTGAATGTATATCTCAGTGGTACATGTGCAAGTAACTACATATGTAAAAGGCAGTATATATGTGTGTTAGAGTATTTAAATGGCTATAAGTGAGAGTATGTTATTGTGAGAGTGGCTGTATGGATGCGTGTGTGCTTGTATCAGTTATTGTATAAGAGCGTAAGAATGTGCTAGTATTTGTATGAGTAAGTGAGCTGGTGTGTGTATAACTGTATAGGTGAGTAAATGGGTGTGTGATTAATTTTTTACATGACTGACTAGGTGTGTGAGTACCTCTATGGATGAGTGGCGGTGTGTGAGTGTTTATATAGGTGTATGAGTGCATATGATAGTCCTGTACTGAGTGACTGTAAGTATGAGTGACTGTACAGGTGAGTGAGTGGATGTGTGTGTAGACCTAAGAATCAGTGAGTGGGTATGTAGTTTTTGGTGTTGGAGTGTCTATGGTTTTGAGAATGGCAGTCTGTAATTTAGAGTGGGTGTATCAAAAGTTATATTAGGGTGTGAGAAGATGCATGACATTATCACATGGATGATGTCATCAGTGATGTCATTTGAGATGTCATCAGTGATGTCATCAGTGATGTCACTGACCATGTCATGAGTGATGTAATATGTGACGTCATCAGCAGTGCATTGCGGGGCGCGAGTTATAGTTAGCTGAACTAACTATAACAGGGGAATTTCACGGGTTTTGTACGAGTGCAATGTCCAACTAACTATAACTGTCCCTAAAACCTATGGTTTTTCAGTGAATTTCAAAGGTTTTTTAAATGCTAATTTCTAACTATAACGTGTCTGAAACCTATGGTTTTTTCAGTGAATTTCAAAGGTTTTTTAAATGCTAATTTCTAACTATAACGTGCCTGAAACCTATGGTTTTTTCAGTGAATTTCAAAGGTTTTTAAATGCTAATTTCTAACTATAACGTGCCTGAAACCTATGGTTTTTCAGTGAATTTCAAAGGTTTTTTAAATGCTAATTTCTAACTATAACGTGCTTGAAACCTATGATTTTTTAAGTGAATTTCAAAGGTTTTTAAATGCTAGTTTCTAACTATGCCAACAGAGGTAGGACATGTGAATAAAGAAGAAAAAACGCACAGAAAGAAGCAAAAGATGTGCAGAAAGAACCAACAGAGGAGCAGAAAGAGGCCTTGTTGCAAAATCATCCTGTGCCCACAACTTTTCAGACGGGTACTGGTGGTAACTGACTCTGACTAACCAGAGGTGAAGGGAGGGGGGCCTGAGGTGACATGTGTGCAAACGCGCCCCATGGCGCGTTTTAAGTTGCGGGATTAAGTCCCCTTGAATCCTGAGGGTCCCTGAGGCCCAACTAGCCCCCAGGTACCTACAGTTAGGACCACAGAGCTGAGTTGCAGAGAGGCGTTCCGAGGCCACGCACCTTTTTCACCTCTCTGCAACGCAACTCTGTTGTGCTTACTGAAGGTACCTGGTGGGCTAGTTGGCCCCAGGATTCAAAGGGAATTAACTCCACAACTTAAAACGCACCACAGGGCGTGTTTGCGCACATGTCACCTGAGGCCCCGCCCCTCCCTCCACCACTGTGCAAACGCGCCCCGTGGCGCGTTTTAAGTTGGGGGATTAGGTCACCTTGAATCCTGAGAGTCCCTGGGGCCACACCAGCCCACCAGGTACTTCCAGTAAGCACCACAGGCCTGCGTTGCAACGCCTGTAACAAATTGTGCAGTTGTGTTTAGGTAGTGAAGAGGGTCGTGCTGGGGGTAGTGTTTTAGGGTTTAGGGTAGTGCAGTGGTGTTTGTGTAGTGTAGGGGGTCATGCTGGGGGTAGATTTAGGGTTTAGGGTAGTGCAGTGGTGTTTGTGTAGTGTAGGGGGTCATGCTGGGGGTAGATTTAGGGTTTAGGGTAGTGCAGTGGTGTTTGGGTAGTGTAGGGAGTCGTCCTGGGGGAGTGTTTTAGGGTTTAGGGTAGTACATTGGTGTTTGGGTAGTGTAGGGGGTTGTGCTGGGGTTAGTGTTTTAGGGTTTTAGGGTTTAGGGTAGTGCAGTGGTGTTTGGGTAGTGTAGGGGGTCGTGCTGGGGGAGTGTTTTAGGGTTTAGGGCAGTGCAGTGGTGTTCGGGTAGTGTAGGGGGTCGTGCTGGGGGAGTGTTTTAGGGTTTAGGGCAGTGCAGTCGTGTTCGGGTAGTGTAGGGGGTCGTACTGGGGGAGTATTTTAGGGTTTAGGGTAGTGCAGTGGTGTTCGGGTAGTGTAGGGGGTCATGCTGGGGATAGTGTTCTAGGGTTTAGGGCAGTGCAGTGGTGTTCGGGCAGTGTAGGGGGTCGTGCTGGGGGTGGTGTTTTAGGGTTTAGGGCAGTGCAGTGGTGTTCGGGCAGTGTAGGGGTCGTGCTGGGGGTGGTGTTTCAGGGTTTAGGGCAGTGCAGTGGTGTTCGGGCAGTGTAGGGGGTCGTGCAGGGGTGGTGTTTCAGGGTTTAGGGCAGTGCAGTGGTGTTCGGGCAGTGTAGGGGGTCGTGCAGGGGTGGTGTTTCAGGGTTTAGGGCAGTGGTGTTCGGGCAGTGTAGGGGGTCATGCTGGGGGTGGTGTTTCAGGGTTTGGGGCAGTGCAGTGGTGTTCGAGCAGTAAAGGGGGTCATGCTGGGGGTGGTGTTTCAGGGTTTAGGGCAGTGCAGTGGTGTTCGGGCAGTGTAGGGGGCGGTGCAGGGGGTGGTGTTTCAGGGTTTAGGGCAGTGCAGTGGTGTTTGGGCAGTGTAGGGGGTGGTGCAGGGGGTGGTGTTTCAGGGTTTAGGGCAGTGCAGTGGTGTTCGGGCAGTGTAGGGGGTCGTGCAGGGGGTGGTGTTTCAGGGTTTAGGGCAGTGCAGTGGTGTTCGGGCAGTGTAGGGGGCGGTGCAGGGGTGGTGTTTCAGGGTTTAGGGCAGTACAGTGGTGTTCAGGCATTGTAGGGGGTGGTGCTAGGGCTGGTGTTTCAGGGTTTAGGGCAGTGCAGTGGTGTTCGGGCAGTGTAGGGGGTCGTGCTGGGGCTGGTGTTTCAGGGTTTAGGGCAGTGCAGTGGTGTTCGGGCAGTGTAGTGGGTCGTGCTGGGGCTGGTGTTTCAGGGTTTAGGGCAGTGCAATGGTGTTCGGGCAGTGTAGGGGGTCATGCTGGGGCTGGTGTTTCAGGGTTTAGGGCAGTGCAGTGGTGTTCGGGCAGTGTAGGGGGTCTTGCTGGGGCTGGTGTTTCAGAGTCTAGGGCAATGCAGTGGTGTTCGGGCAGTGTAGGGGGTCTTGCTGGGGCTGGTGTTTCAGGGTTTAGGGCAGTGCAGTGGTGTTCGGGCAGTGTAGGGGGTCGTGATGGGGGTGGTGTTTCAGGGTTTAGGGCAGTGCAGTGGTGTTCGGGCAGTGTAGGGGGTCGTGCTGGGGCTAGTGTTTCAGGGTTTAGGGCAGAGCAATGGTGCTCAGGCAGTGTAGGGGGTTGTGCTGGGGGTGATGTTTCAGGGTTTAGGGCAGTGCAGTGGTGTTAGGGCAGTGTAGGGGGTCATGCTGGGGTGGTGTTTCAGGGTTTAGGGCAGTGCAGTGGTGTTCCGGCAGTGTAGGGGGTCGTGCAGGGGGTGGTGTTTCAGGGTTTAGTGCAGTGGTGTTCGGGCAGTGTAGGGGGTCATGCTGGGGTGGTGTTTCAGGGCTTAGGGCAGTGCAGTGGTGTTCGGGCAGTGTAGGGTGTCGTGCTGAGGGGTGGTGTTTCAGGGTTTAGGGCAGTGCAGTGGTGTTCCGGCAGTGTAGGGGGTCGTGCAGGGGTGGTGTTTCAGGGTTTAGTGCAGTGGTGTTCGGGCAGTGTAGGGGGTCATGCTGGGGTGGTGTTTCAGGGCTTAGGGCAGTGCAGTGGTGTTCGGGCAGTGTAGGGTGTCGTGCTGAGGGGTGGTGTTTCAGGGTTTAGGGCAGTGCAGTAGTGTTTGGGCAGTGTAGGGGGTCGTGCAGGGGTGGTGTTTCAGGGTTTAGGGCAGTGCAGTGGTGTTCGGCCAGTGTAGGTAGTCTTGCTGGGGGTGGTGTTTCAGGGTTTAGGGCAGTGCAGTAGTTTTTGGGCAGTGTAGGCGGTCGTGCTGGGGCTGGTGTTTCAGGGTTGAGGGCAGTGCAGTGGTGTTTGGGCAGTGTACGGGGTTGTGCTGGGGCTGGTGTTTCAGGGTTTAGGGCAGTGCAGTGGTGTGCGGGCAGTGTACGGGGTTGTGCTGGGGCTGGTGTTTCAGGGTTTAGGGCAGTGCAGTGATGTTCGGGCAGTGTAGGGGGTCATGCTGGGGTGGTGTTTCAGGGTTTAGGGCAGTGCAGTGGTGTTCAGGCAGTGTAGGGGGTCGTGCTGGGGCTGGTGTTTCAGGGTTTAGGGCAGTGCAGTGGTGTTCGGGCAGTGTAGGGGGTCTTGCTGGGGGTGGTGTTTCAGGGTTTAGGGCAGTGCAGTGGTGTTCGGGCAGTATAGGGGGTCTTGCTGGGGGTGGTGTTTCAGGGTTTAGGGCAGTGGTGTTCGGGCAGTGTAGGGGGTCTTGCTGGGGGTGATGTTTCAGGGTTTAGGGCAGTGCAGTGGTGTTCGGGCAGTGTAGGGGGTCTTGCTGGGGGTAGTGTTTCAGGGTTTAGGGCGGTGCAGTGGTGTTCGTGCAGTGTAGGGGGTCGTGCTGGGGGTGGTGTTTCAGGGTTTAGGGCAGTGCAGTAGTGTTCGGGCAGTGTAGGGGGTCGTGCAGGGGTGGTATTTCAGGGTTTAGGGCAGTGCAGTGGTGTTCTGGCAGTGTAGGGGGTCATGCTGGGGGTGGGGTTTCAGGGTTTAGGGCAGTACAGTGGTGTTCGGGCAGTGTAGTGGGTCGTGCAGGGGTGGTGTTTCAGGGTTTAGGGCAGTGCAGTGG
Source organism: Calotriton arnoldi (assembly GCA_963921515.1). Taxonomy (NCBI): domain Eukaryota; kingdom Metazoa; phylum Chordata; class Amphibia; order Caudata; family Salamandridae; genus Calotriton; species Calotriton arnoldi. The sequence continues at coordinate 764,745 of CAWUFW010005228.1, read as the reverse complement.
TGTTCGGGCAGTGTAGGGGGTCGTGCTGGGGCTGGTGTTTCAGGGTTTAGGGCAGAGCAGTTGTGTTCGGGCAGTGTAGGGGGTCTTGCTGGGGGTGGTGTTTCAGGGTTTAGGGCAGTGGTGTTCGGGCAGTGTAGGGGTCTTGCTGGGGGTGATGTTTCAGGGTTTAGGGCAGTGCAGTGGTGTTCGGGCAGTGTAGGGGGTCTTGCTGGGGGTAGTGTTTCAGGCTTTAGGGCAGTGCAGTGGTGTTCGTGCAGTATAGGGGGTCGAGCTGGGGATGGTGTTTCTGGGTTTAGGGCAGTGCAGTGGTGTTCGGGCAGTGTAGGTGGTCATGCACGGGGTGGTGTTTCAGGGTTTAAGGCAGTGCAGTGGTGTTCGGGCAGTGTAGGGTGTTGTGCTAGGGCTGGTGTTTCAGGGTTCAGGGCAGTGCAGTGGTGTTCAGGTAGTGTAGGGGGTCGTGCTGAGGCTGGTGTTTCACAGTTTAGGGCAGTGCAGTGGTGTTCGGGCAGTGTAGGGGGTCGTGCTGGGGCTGGTGTTTCAGGGTTTAGGGCAGTGCAGTGGTGTTCGGGCAGTGTAGGCTGTCGTGCTGGGGCTGGTGTTTCAGGGTTTAGGGCAGTGCAGTGGTTTTCAGGCAGTGTAGGGGGTCGTGCTGGGGCTGGTGTTTCAGGGTTTAGGGCAGTGCAGTGGTGCTCGGGCAGTGTAGGGGGTCATGCTGGGGGTGATGTTTCAGGGTTTAGGGTAGTGCAGTGGTGTTCGGGCAGTGTAGGGGGTCGTGCAGGGGCTGGTGTTACAAGGTTTAGGGCAGTGCAGTGGTGTTCGGGCAGTGTAGGGGGTCGTGCAGGGGTGGTGTTTCAGGGTTTAGGGCAGTGCAGTGGTGTTCGGGCAGTGTAGGGGGTGGTGCAGGGGGTGGTGTTTCAGGGTTTAGGGCAGTACAGTGGTGTTCAGGCATTGTAGGGGGTGGTGATAGGGCTGGTGTTTCAGGGTTTAGGGCAGTGCAGTGGTGTTCGGGCAGTGTAGAGGGTCGTGCTGGGGCTGGTGTTTCAGGGTTTAGGGCAGTGCAGTGGTGTTCGGGCAGTGTAGTGGGTCGTGCTGGGGCTGGTGTTTCAGGGTTTAGGGCAGTGCAGTGGTGTTCGGGCAGTGTAGGGGTCATGCTGGGGCTGGTGTTTCAGGGTTTAGGGCAGTGCAGTGGTGTTTGGGCAGTGTAGGGGGTCTTGCTGGGGCTGGTGTTTCAGAGTCTAGGGCAATGCAGTGGTGTTCGGGCAGTGTAGGGGGTCTTGCTGGGGCTGGTGTTTCAGGGTTTAGGGCAGTGCAGTGGTGTTCGGGCAGTGTAGGGGGTCGTGATGGGGTGGTGTTTCAGGGTTTAGGGCAGTGCAGTGGTGTTCGGGCAGTGTAGGGGGTCGTGCTGGGGCTAGTGTTTCAGGGTTAATTGCAGAGCAATGGTGCTCAGGCAGTGTAGGGGGTTGTGCTGGGGGTGATGTTTCAGGGTTTAGGGCAGTGCAGTGGTGTTAGGGCAGTGTAGGGGGTCATGCTGGGGTGGTGTTTCAGGGTTTAGGGCAGTGCAGTGGTGTTCCGGCAGTGTAGGGGGTCGTGCAGGGGGTGGTGTTTCAGGGTTTAGTGCAGTGGTGTTCGGGCAGTGTAGGGGGTCATGCTGGGGTGGTGTTTCAGTGCTTAGGGCAGTGCAGTGGTGTTCGGGCAGTGTAGGGTGTCGTGCTGAGGGGTGGTGTTTCAGGGTTTAGGGCAGTGCAGTAGTGTTAGGGCAGTGGAGGGGGTCCTGCAGGGGGTGGTGTTTCAGGGTTTAGGGCAGTGCAGTGGTGTTCGGCCAGTGTAGGTAGTCTTGCTGGGGGTGGTGTTTCAGGGTTTAGGGCAGTGCAGTAGTTTTCGGGCAGTGTAGGCGGTCGTGCTGGGGCTGGTGTTTCAGGGTTGAGGGCAGTGCAGTGGTGTTTGGGCAGTGTACGGGGTTGTGCTGGGGCTGGTGTTTCAGGGTTTAGGGCAGTGCAGTGGTGTGCGGGCCGTGTACGGGGTTGTGCTGGGGCTGGTGTTTCAGGGTTTAGGGCAGTGCAGTGATGTTCGGGCAGTGTAGGGGGTCATGCTGGGGTGGTGTTTCAGGGTTTAGGGCAGTGCAGTGGTGTTCAGGCAGTGTAGGGGGTCGTGCTGGGGCTGGTGTTTCAGGGTTTAGGGCAGTGCAGTGGTGTTCGGGCAGTGTAGGGGGTCTTGCTGGGGGTGGTGTTTCAGGGTTTAGGGCAGTGCAGTGGTGTTCGGGCAGTATAGGGGGTCTTGCTGGGGGTGGTGTTTCAGGGTTTAGGGCAGTGGTGTTCGGGCAGTGTAGGGGGTCTTGCTGGGGGTGATGTTTCAGGGTTTAGGGCAGTGCAGTGGTGTTCGGGCAGTGTAGGGGGTCTTGCTGGGGGTAGTGTTTCAGGGTTTAGGGCGGTGCAGTGGTGTTCGTGCAGTGTAGGGGGTCGTGCTGGGGGTGGTGTTTCAGGGTTTAGGGCAGTGCAGTAGTGTTCGGGCAGTGTAGGGGGTCGTGCAGGGGTGGTATTTCAGGGTTTAGGGCAGTGCAGTGGTGTTCTGGCAGTGTAGGGGGTCATGCTGGGGGTGGGGTTTCAGGGTTTAGGGCAGTACAGTGGTGTTCGGGCAGTGTAGTGGGTCGTGCAGGGGGTGGTGTTTCAGGGTTTAGGGCAGTGCAGTGGTGTTCGGGCAGTGTAGGGGGTCGTGCTGGGGCTGGTGTTTCAGGGTTTAGGGCAGTGCAGTTGTGTTCGGGCAGTGTAGGGGGTCTTGCTGGGGGTGGTGTTTCAGGGTTTAGGGCAGTGGTGTTCGGGCAGTGTAGGGGTCTTGCTGGGGGTGATGTTTCAGGGTTTAGGGCAGTGCAGTGGTGTTCGGGCAGTGTAGGGGGTCTTGCTGGGGGTAGTGTTTCAGGCTTTAGGGCAGTGCAGTGGTGTTCGTGCAGTATAGGGGGTCGAGCTGGGGATGGTGTTTCTGGGTTTAGGGCAGTGCAGTAGTGTTCGAGCAGTGTAGGGGGTTGTGCAGGGGGTGGTGTTTCAGGGTTTAGGGCAGTGCAGTGGTGTTCGGGCAGTGTAGGGGGTTGCGCTGTGGGTGGTGTTTCAGGGTTTAGGGCAGTGCAGTGGTGTTCGGGCAGTGTAGGTGGTCATGCACGGGGTGGTGTTTCAGGGTTTAAGGCAGTGCAGTGGTGTTCGGGCAGTGTAGGGTGTTGTGCTAGGGCTGGTGTTTCAGGGTTCAGGGCAGTGCAGTGGTGTTCAGGCAGTGTAGGGGGTCGTGCTGGGGCTGGTGTTTCAGGGTTTAGGGCAGTGCAGTGGTGTTCGGGCAGTGTAGGGGATCGTGCTGGGGCTGGTGTTTCAGGGTTTAGGGCAGTGCAGTGGTGTTCGGGCAGTGTAGGCTGTCGTGCTTGGGCTGGTGTTTCAGGGTTTAGGGCAGTGCAGTGGTTTTCAGGCAGTGTAGGGGGTCGTGCTGGGGCTGGTGTTTCAGGGTTTAGGGCAGTGCAGTGGTGCTCGGGCAGTGTAGGGGGTCGTGCTGGGGGTGATGTTTCAGGGTTTAGGGTAGTGCAGTGGTGTTCGGGCAGTGTAGGGGGTCGTGCAGTGGCTGGTGTTACAAGGTTTAGGGCAGTGCGGTGGTGTTCGGGCAGTGTATGGGGTCGTGCTGGGGCTGGTGTTTCAGGGTTTTGGGCAGAGCAGTGGTGTTCGGGCAGTGTAGGGGGTCATGCTGAGGGTAGTGTTTCAGGGTTTAGGGCAGTGCAGTGGTGTTCGGGCAGTGTAGGGGGTCGTGCTGGGGGTGGTGTTTCAGGGTTTAGGTCAGTGGTTTTCGGGCAGTGTAGGGGGTCTTGCTGGGGGTGATGTTTCAGGGTTTAGGGCAGTGCAGTGGTGTTCGGGCAGTGTAGGGGGTCTTGCTGGGGGTAGTGTTTCAGGGTTTAGGGCAGGGCAGTGGTGTTCGGGCAGTGTAGGGGGTCATGCTGGGGGTGGTGTTTCAGGGTTTAGGGCAGTGTAGTGGTGTTCGGGCAGTGTAGGGGGTCGTGAAGGGGTGGTGTTTCAGGGTTTAGGGCAGTGCAGTGGTGTTCGGGCAGTGTAGGGGGTCGTGCTAGGGGTGGTGTTTCAGGGTTTAGGGCAGTGCAGTGGTGTTCGGGCAGTGTAGGGGGTCATGCAGGGGCTGGTGTTTCAGGGTTTAGGGCAGTGCAGTGGTGTTCGGGCAGTGTAGGGGGTCGTGCTGGGGGTAGTGTTTTAGGGTTTAGGGTAGTGCAGTGGTGCTTGTGTAGTGTAGGTGGTCGTGCTGGGGGTAGTGTTTTAGGGTTTAGGGTAGTGCAGTGGTGTTTGTGTAGTGTAGGGGGTCATGTTTTAGGGTAGTGCAGTGGTGTTTGGGTAGTGTAGGGGGTCATGCTGGGGGTAGTGTTTTAGGATTTAGGTTAGTGCAGTGGTGTTTGGGTAGTGTAGGGGGTCGTGCTGGGGTAGTGTTTTAGGGTTTAGGGTAGTGCAGTGGTGTTTGTGTAGTGTAGGGGGTCGTGCTGGGGGTAGTGTTTTAGGGTAGTGCAGTGGTGCTTGTGTAGTGTAGGGGGTCGTGCTGGGGGTAGTGTTTTAGGGTTTAGGGTAGTGCAGTGGTGTTTGTGTAGTGTAGGGGGTCATGTTTTAGGGTAGTGCAGTGGTGTTTGGGTAGTGTAGGGGGTCGTGCTGGTGGTAGTGTTTTAGGATTTAGGTTAGTGCAGTGGTGTTTGGGTAGTGTACTGGGTCGTGCTGGGGGTAGTGTTTAGGGGTTTAGGATAGTGCAGTGGTGCTTGTGTAGTGTAGGGGGTCGTGCTGGGGGTAGTGTTTTAGGGTTTAAGGTAGTGCAGTGGTGTTTTTGTAGTGTAGGGGGTCATGTTTTAAGATGCAATGCTCCAATACCTGACCAGTCTGCACTACATAAAACTGCAAAAAAACTAAAAATAAAAAGTGTTTTGCACACTTTTGTCATTGGGCTATATGTGGGCTACATCTGGGTAATATTTGTGCTACATTTGGGCTCTTTTTTCATTGGTGGCCATCTTGGAAGACTTCTTTGTTATGAAGTTTCCTAATTTCTTCATTTACTGCAGTCTCCTCAGTAGGAAATGCTTTCAGTTTTTTACTTTGATTCCATCAAGAAGGCATTCAGATGTGTCTCACATCTGCCATAAATTCAGAATGTTAACACTCTAGTTGCTCATTAGATCACTGGAGTAAAGCTACTGCTCACCAGGGAGTTAACTGGTAGTCTGCTGCTGGTATTGAAAGTGATTGTTTCAGTCTGCATGTCAGAATTTTCTAATGAAATAGAAGAGGATTTGAGATCTCACTTAAAACATGCCCTAATTTTTCTTTCTGCAGCACTAACCATAATTTCTATTTAAAAAGAACCCCTCATTTTGTTCCTTTTTAAATTAAATGTTTTAAGTGTTGCCAGTTTATTCCAATCAAGATGGCTTCAGGTGTGCCATACTTTTGTCATAAGTAAAGCTGTTAGCACTCTAGTTGTTCTTTAGAACACTCTGGGAAGCTGCAGTAGAACACAAAGGCATCAACTGGCAGGCTGCTCCTGTTGAAATATAACAGGAAGATATTTGAGATCACACTTGAAACATGTCCTAATTTTTCTTTCTACAGCACTAACCATAATTTCTATGACAAAATGAACCCCATCATTTTGTTCCTTTTTAAATTAAATTGTTTAAGTGTTACCAGTTTATTCCAATCAAGATGGCTTCAGGTGTGCCATACTTTTGTCATAAGTAAGGCTGTTAGCACTCTAGTTGTTCTTTAGAACACTCTGGGAAGCTGCAGTAGAACACAAAGGCATCAACTGACAGGCTGCTCCTGTTGAAATATAACAGGAAGATATTTGAGATCACAATTGAAATATGTCCTAATTTTTCTTTCTACAGCACTAACCATAATTTCTATGACAAAATGAACCCCATCATTTTGTTCCTTTTTAAATTAAATGTTTTAAGTGTTACCAGTTTATTCCAATCAAGATGGCTTCAGGTGTGCCATACTTTTGTCATAAGTAAGGCTGTTAGCACTCTAGTTGTTCTTTAGAACACTCTGGGAAGCTGCAGTAGAACACAAAGGCATCAACTGGCAGGCTGCTCCTGTTGAAATATAACAGGAAGATATTTGAGATCACACTTGAAACATGTCCTAATTTTTCTTTCTACAGCACTAACCATAATTTCTATGACAAAATGAACCCCATCATTTTGTTCCTTTTTAAATTAAATTGTTTAAGTGTTACCAGTTTATTCCAATCAAGATGGCTTCAGGTGTGCCATACTTTTGTCATAAGTAAGGCTGTTAGCACTCTAGTTGTTCTTTAGAACACTCTGGGAAGCTGCAGTAGAACACAAAGGAATCAACTGACAGTCTCTGCCCTTGTTGGATGTACATGTTTTACTGAGAATGTCAGACTTCATTCTCACATGAGTGAGAAAGATAATGTGAATTTACAGAAAATATGCTCTCATTTTAGCTTCTGGAGCACCTTCCAAACCTCCATGGGACAAGCATGAGAAAATAGTGTTCTCTCAAACATGATTCATGATATCCCAGCAGAAGGTTTTTCACATGGTAAAATCACCTTAGAATACACCACAATTCCTAAAATTAGTATGGTACCATCAACAAATAAATTCTAATGTAACTAAAGCCTGTTATCACCCTTTATAGTTCTCCTTTTGGTGACCCTCAAAATCTTCTATTCACTACAATGCATTTCAATGAGGTACTATCATTTATATTGGTCCCAAGATGGCTGCCAGAAATTCCAGGATGAAGTGCTGACAGCCAATCAGATCTCACGATGACATGTGTGGTTAGGCTCCGCCCAGATATATATGTGACTTTACTTTTGATTTTCTCAGGAACTACTGAACGGATTTACACCATTTAAGCAAAAGGCACGACACTGAACCAAGGGCTACCTCTTTGCCAAATTTGGTGTAATTCCGTTCAGCAGTTCGGGCTGTAGCTGCGACTAAAGGTTCCTATGGAAAAATGAATGGGGAAAACACGTTTTGGGACCCCCCTTTTTCTCGGCCCCCGCTTGACGTATCACCCGAGACTTTCAGGATAGGAGCGGACCGGAGCGCCCCAACAAGTTGGAAACTTTCGCGAAGATTCGTCAACCGGCGCCAACGTTATTTCAAATAGAATGTCGCGGATTTCCTATGGATAATAGGTTTTAACTATAACTATCTACTGGCGACCGCCAGTAGATAATATATATATATATTCACTGAAAAAACCATAGGTTTCAGGGACGTTATAGTTAGAAATTAGCATTTAAACAACCGTTAAAATTCACTGAAAAAACCATAGGTTTCAGGGATGTTATAGTTACAAATTAACATTTAAAAAACCATAGATATTCACTGAAAAAAACCGCAGGTTTCAGGGACGTTATAGTCAGTCGTACAAAACCAGAGAAATTCGGCCGTTATAGTTAGTTGAGGTAACTATAACTCGCGCCCCGCAATGCACTGCTGATGACGTCACATATTACATCACTCATGACATGGTCAGTGATATCACTGATGACATCACTGATGACATCTCAAATGACATCACTGATGACATCATCCAGTGACTGCGTGTTTCTAAAAAGTTTAAATATGTTTATTTATATATATATATATGTTAAAGTTTATTGAAGAATGAGTGGGTGTATGAGTGTCTGTATGGATGATTTAGTAGGTGCATGACTGACTGTATAAGTGAGTGATTAAACGTGTCTTACTGAATGCATGGGTTAGTGACTAAACTGTGTGAATGTCTGTATCAGTCTGTCAGTTGGTGTGTAAGCGGCTGCATGGGTTGGTGAGTAGCTACATGAGTGTCTATATGGGTTATTGATTGATTGTCTGAGTATCTGTATGGGTGCTTGAGTGTCTGTGTGGGTGGGTGGGGGTATGTGACTTTGTGCATAGATGTGTGAGTGGGTGATTCACTGAGTGTATGGGTTCAAGAGTGCATCTGTGAAGGGATGTATGGGTGGGTGAGTGTGTGTATGGGTGTGTTAGTGAGTGTTTAGATGTCTCAGTGGTACATGTGTGAGTAACTACATACGTGAAAGGCAGTATATGTGAGTGTTGGACTATATAAATGACTATATGTGAGAGTGAGTGATTGTGAGAGTGGCTGTATGGATGAGTGTGTGTTTGTGTCAGTGATTGTATAAGAGAGTAAGTATGTGTTAGTGTCTGTATGAATAAGTGAGGTGGTGTGTGAATAATTGTGTATGTGAGTAAATAGGAGTGTGATTGATTCTTTCATGACTGACTATGTGTGTGAGTAACTCTATGGGTGAGTGGCGGTGTGTGAGTGTCTGTATAGGTTTATGAGTGCATATGATAGTGCTGTATGGATGAGTGACTGCATGTATGAGTGACTGTATGGGTGAATGAGTAGATGTGTGTGTAGACCTAGGAATCAGTGAGTGGGTATATAGTAACTGGTATTGGTGTGTCTTTGGTTTCGAAAATGGTAGTCTGTATTTTAGAGTTGGTGTATCAAAGTTTATATTAGGGTGTGAGGAGGTGCATCAGATTATCACGTGGATGATGTCATCAGTGATGTCATCAGTGATGTCATTTGAGATGTCATCAGTGATGTCACTGACCATGTCATGAGTGATATAACATGTGATGTCATCAGCAGTGCATTGCGGGGGCACGAGTTATAGTTACCTCAACTAACTATAACGGCTGAATTTCTCTGGTTTTGTACGACTGAAATGTCCAACTAACTATAATGTCCCTGAAACCTATGGTTTTTTCAGTGAATTTCAAAGGTTTTTGAATGCTAATTTCTAACTATAATGTGCCTGAAACCTATGGTTTTTCAGTCAATTTCAAAGCTTTTTTAAATGCTAATTTCTAACTATAACGTCCCTGAAACCTATGGTTTTTTCAGTGAATTTCAAAGGTTTTTTAAATGCTAATTTCTAACTATAACGTCCCTGAAACCTATGGTTTTTTTCAGTGAATTTCTAAGGTTTTTTAAATGCTGATTAATAACTATAATGTCCCTGAAACCTATGGTTTTTTCAGTGAATTTCTAAGGTTTTTTAAATGCTAATTTCTAACTATGCCTACGTAGGTAGGACATATGCAGAAAGAGGAAGAAAGGCGCAGAAAGAAGCAAGAGAAATGCAGAAAGAGGAAACAGAAGTCCAGAAAGATGAAGAAAGGTGCAGAAAGAAGCAAGAGATATGCCGAAAGAACCAACAGAGGTGCACAAAGAGGCCTTGTTGCAAAGTCAACCTGTGCCCCCAACTTTTTGCTGACTGGTACTGGTGGTAACTGACTCTGACTAACCAGGCCCGGAGCCAGTGCTATGCTAAAAGACACTTAGAATACAGTGAAAACACCTACATACACTCGGGTACACAATGGGTTGGGGTACCCCTGTGATTGGCATGACCTTCCCTATAAGGCCCTAGTACATAATAGGGCAGGGGGATTAAAACTACCTCTAAGACAGAGGTGCAGAAAGAAGAAAGAGCAGTGCAGAAAGAACCAACAGAGGTGCAGAAAGAGGCAAGAGGGGTACAGAAAGAGGCAAGAAAAGTGCAGAAAGAAGCAAAAGAGGTGCATAAAGAGGCAAGAAAACTGCAGAAAAAGGCAAGCGAGGTGCAGGAAGAGGCAGGAGAGGTGCCTAAAGAGGCAAAAGGGGTACAGAAAGAGGCAAGAGGGGTGCAGAAAGAAGCAAGAGAAGTGCAGAAAGAAGCAACAGAGGTGCCAAAAGAGGCAAGAGAGGTGCAGAAACAGGCAAGAAGGGTACAGAAAGAGGGAACAGGGGTGCAGAAAGAGGTAAGAGGGACACAGAAATTTGCAAGAGAGGTGCAGAAAGAAGCAAGAGCAGTGCAGAAAGAAGCAGGAGAAGTGCAGAAAGACGCAAGAGAGGTGGAGAAATAGGGAAGAGGGTGCAGAAAGAGGCATGAGGGATGCAGAAATTTGCAAAAGAGGTGCAAAAAGAAGCAAGAGCAGTGCAGAAAGAACTAACAGAGGTGTAAAAAGATGCAAGAGGGGTGCAGAAAGAGGTAGGAGAGATGAACAAATTGGCAAGTGAGGTACAGAAAGAGGCAGGAGGGGTGCAGAAAGAAGGAAGAGAAGTGCAGAAAGAAGCAACAGAGGTGCAGAAAGAGGCGCAAAGGGTGCAGAAAGAGGCAAGAGCATTGGAGAAAAAAGCAACAGAGGTACAGAAAGAGGCAACAGAAGTGCAGAAACAGGCAGGAAAGGTGCAGAAAGAGGGAACAGGGGTACAGAAAGACACAAGAGAGGTGCAGAAAGAGAAAAAAGGGATGCAAAAAGAGGCAAGAGGGGTGCAGAAAGAAGCAAGTGAGATGCAGAAAGAGGCAACAGAGGTGCAGAAAGACGCAAGAGAGGTGCAGAAACAAGCAAGAGAAGTGCAGAAAGAGGCAAGTGAGGTGCGGAAGGAGGCAAGAGAACTGCAGAAAGAGGCAAGAGAGTTGCAGAAATAGGCAAAAGGGGTGCAGAAAGAGGGAACCGGTGTGCAGACAGAGGCAAGAGAGGTGCAGGAAGAGGGGCACAGAAAGAGGCAAGAGGGATGCTAAACTTTGCAAAAGAGGTGCAGAAAGAAGCAAGAGCAGTGCAGAAAGAAGCAACAGAGGTGCAAAAAGAGGCAAGAGGGGTGCAGAAAAAAGTAGAAGAGGTGCACAAAGAGGCAAGACAAGTACAGAAAGAGGCAGGAGGGGTGCAGAAAGAAGGAAGAGAAGTGCAGAAAGAAGCAACAGAGGTGCTGAAAGAGGCGCAAAGGGTGCAGAAAGAGCAAGAGAAGTGCAGAAAGAAGCAACAGAGGTACATAAAGAGGCAACAGAGGTGCAGAAACAGGCAGGAAAGATACAGAAAGAGGGAACAGGGGTGCAGAAAGAGGCAAGAGAGGTGCAGAAAGAGAAAAAAAGGGTGCAAAAAGAGGCAAGAGGGGTGCAGAAAGAAGCAAGTGAGGTGCAGAAAGAGGCAACAAAGGTGCAGAAAGACTTTAGAGAGGTGCAGAAACAAGCAAGAGAAGTGCAGAAAGAGGCAGGAGAATTGATGAAAGAAGCAACAGAGTTGTGGAAAGAAGCACAAGAAGTGCAGTAAGAGCAAGTGAGGTACAGAAAGAGGCAAGAAAAGTATAGAAAATGGCAAGAAAACAGCAGAAAGAGGCAAGAGGGATGCAAAAAAGGGAAGAAGGGTGCAGAAAGAAGCAATAGAGGTACAGAAAGAAGCAAGAGAAGTGCAGAAAGAAGCAAAAGAGGTGCAGAAAGAGGGAAGATGAGTGCAGAAAGAGACAACAGGTGTGCAAAAAAAGACAACATGGTGCAGAAAGAAGCAAGAGAGTTACAGAAAGATGAAATAGAAGTGCAGAAAGAGGCAAGTGAGGTGCAGAAAAAGGCAAGAGAACTGCAGAAAGAGGCAAGAGAGTTGCAGAAACAGGCAAAAGGGGTGCAGAAAGAGGGAACAGGTGTGCAGACTGAGGCAAGAGAGGTGCAGAAAGAGTGACGAGGGGCACAGAAAGAGGCAAGTGGGATACAGAACTTTGCAAAAGAGATGCAGAAAGAAGCAAGAGCAGTGCAGAAAGAACCAGCAGGGTGCAGAAAAAAGCAAGAGAGGTGCAGAAAGAAGCAAGAGAAGTGCAGAAAGAAGCAAGAGAGGTACAGAAATAGGGAAGACGAGTGCAGAAAGAGTCAACAGAGGTGCAGAAAGAGGCAACAGGGGTGCAGAAAGAAGCAAGAGAGGTGCAGAAATAGGCAATAGAAATGCAGAAAGAGGCAAGTGAGGTGCAGAAGGAGGCAAGAGAAATGCAGAAAGCAGCAACAGAGGTGTGGAAAGAAGCAAGAGAAGTGCAGTAAGAGCAAGTGAGGTACAGAAAGAGGCAAGAAAAGTATAGAAATGGCAAGGAAAACAGCAGAAAGAGGCAAGAGGGATGCAAAAAAGGGAAAAAGGGTGCAGAAAGAAGCAAGAGAGGTACAGAAAGAAGCAAGAGAAGTGCAGAAAGAAGCAAGAGAGGTGCAGAAAGAGGGAAGATGAGTGCAGAAAGAGACAACAGGTGTGCAAAAAAAGACAACATGGTGCAGAAAGAAGCAAGAGAGGCAACAGAAGTGCAGAAACAGGCAGGAAAGGTGCAGAAAGAGGGAACAGGGGTACAGAAAGACACAAGAGAGGTGCAGAAAGAGAAAAAAGGGATGCAAAAAGAGGCAAGAGGGGTGCAGAAAGAAGCAAGTGAGATGCAGAAAGAGGCAACAGAGGTGCAGAAAGACGCAAGAGAGGTGCAGAAACAAGCAAGAGAAGTGCAGAAAGAGGCAAGTGAGGTGCGGAAGGAGGCAAGAGAACTGCAGAAAGAGGCAAGAGAGTTGCAGAAATAGGCAAAAGGGGTGCAGAAAGAGGGAACAGGTGTGCAGACAGAGGCAAGAGAGGTGCAGGAAGAGGGGCACAGAAAGAGGCAAGAGGGATGCTAAACTTTGCAAAAGAGGTGCAGAAAGAAGCAAGAGCAGTGCAGAAAGAAGCAACAGAGGTGCAAAAAGAGGCAAGAGGGGTGCAGAAAAAAGTAGAAGAGGTGCACAAAGAGGCAAGACAAGTACAGAAAGAGGCAGGAGGGGTGCAGAAAGAAGGAAGAGAAGTGCAGAAAGAAGCAACAGAGGTGCTGAAAGAGGCGCAAAGGGTGCAGAAAGAGCAAGAGAAGTGCAGAAAGAAGCAACAGAGGTACATAAAGAGGCAAGAGAGGTGCAGAAACAGGCAGGAAAGATACAGAAAGAGGGAACAGGGGTGCAGAAAGAGGCAAGAGAGGTGCAGAAAGAGAAAAAAGGGGTGCAAAAAGAGGCAAGAGGGGTGCAGAAAGAAGCAAGTGAGGTACAGAAAGAGGCAACAAAGGTGCAGAAAGACTTAAGAGAGGTGCAGAAACAAGCAAGAGAAGTGCAGAAAGAGGCAGGAGAATTGCTGAAAGAAGCAACAGAGTTGTGGAAAGAAGCACGAGAAGTGCAGTAAGAGCAAGTGAGGTGCAGAAAGAGGCAAGAAAGGTATAGAAAATGGCAAGAAAACAGCAGAAAGAGGCAAGAGGGATGCAAAAAAGGGAAGAAGGGTGCAGAAAGAAGCAAGAGAGGTACAGAAAGAAGCAAGAGAAGTGCAGAAAGAAGCAAAAGAGGTGCAGAAAGAGGGAAGATGAGTGCAGAAAGAGACAACAGGTGTGCAAAAAAAGACAACATGGTGCAGAAAGAAGCAAGAGAGTTACAGAAAGATGCAATAGAAGTGCAGAAAGAGGCAAGTGAGGTGCAGAAAGAGGCAAGAGAACTGCAGAAAGAGGCAAGAGAGTTGCAGAAACAGACAAAAGGGGTGCAGAAAGAGGGAACAGGTGTGCAGACAGAGGCAAGAGAGGTGCAGAAAGAGTGACGAGGGGCACATAAAGAGGCAAGTGGGATATAGAACTTTGCAAAAGAGATGCAGAAATAAGCAAGAGCAGTGCAGAAAGAACCAGCAGGGTGCAAAAAAAAGCAAGAGAGGTGCAGAAAGAAGCAAGAGAAGTGCAGAAAGAAGCAAGAAAGGTACAGAAAGAGGGAAGACGAGTGCAGAAAGAGTCAACAGAGGTGCAGAAAGAGACAACAGGGGTGCAGAAAGAAGCAAGAGAGGTGCAGAAATAGGCAATAGAAATGCAGAAAGAGGCAAGTGAGGTACAGAAGGAGGCAAGAGAAATGCAGAAAGCAGCAACAGAGGTGTGGAAAGAAGCAAGAGAAGTGCAGTAAGAGCAATTGAGGTACAGAAAGAGGCAAGAAAAGTATAGAAATGGCAAGAAAACAGCAGAAAGAGGCAAGAGGGATGCAAAAAATTGAAAAAGGGTGCAGAAAGAAGCAAGAGAGGTACTGAAAGAAGCAAGAGAAGTGCAGAAAGAAGCAAGAGAAGTGCAGAAAGAAGCAAGAGAGGTGCAGAAAGAGGGAAGAGAAGTGCAGAAAGAGGCAAGAGAGTTGCAGAAACAGGCAAAAGGGGTACAGAAAGAGGGAACAGGTGTGCAGACAGAGGCAAGAGAGGTGCAGAAAGAGGGACGAGGGGCACAGAAAGAGGCAAGTGGGATACAGAACTTTGCAAAAGAGATGCAGAAAAAAGCAAGAGCAGTGCAGAAAGAACCAGCAGGGTGCAGAAAAAAGCAAGAGAGGTGCAGAAAGAAGCAAGAGAAGTGCAGAAAGAAGCAAGAGAGGTACAGAAAGAGGGAATACGAGTGCAGAAAGAGACAACAGAGGTGCAGAAAGAGACAACAGGGGTACAGAAAGAAGCAAGAGAGGTGCAGAAATAGGCAATAGAAGTGTAGAAAGAGGCAAGTGAGGTGCAGAAGGAGGCAAGAGAAATGCAGAAAGAAGCAAGAGAGTTGCAGAAACAGGCAAAAGGGGTGCAGAAAGAGGGAACAGGTGTGCACACAGAGGCAAGAGAGGTGCAGAAAGACAGAAGAGAGATACAGAAAGAGGCAAGAGGGATGCAGAAATTTGCAAAAGAGGTGCATAAAGAAGCAAGAGCATCGCAGAAAGAACCAACAGAGGTGCAAAAAGAGGCAAGCGAGGTGCAGAAATAAGTAGGAGAGGTGCACAAAGAGGCAAGACAAGTACAGAAAGAGGCAGGAGGGGTGCAGAAAGAAGGAAGCGAAGTGCAGAAAGAAGCAACAGAGGTGCTGAAAGAGGCGTGAAGGGTGCAGAATGAGCAAGAGAAGTACAGAAAGAAGCAACAGAGGTACAGAAAGAGTCAAGAGAGGTGCAGAAAGAGGTAGGAAAGGTGCAGAAAGGGAACAAGGGTGCAAAAAGAGGCAAGAGAGGTGCAGAAAGAAGCAAGTGAGCTGCAGAAAGAGGCAACAGAGGTGCAGAAAGACGCAAGAGAAGTGCAGAAAGCAGCAACAGAGGTGTGGAAAGAAGCAAGAGAAGTGCAGTAAGAGCAAGTGAGGTACAGAAAGAGGCAAGAAAGGTATAGAAAATGGCAAGAAAACAGCAGAAAAAGGCAAGAGGGATGCAAAAAAGGGAAAAAGGGTGCAGAAAGAAGCAAAAGAGGTACAGAAAGAAGCAAGAGAAGTGCAGAAAGAAGCAAGAGAGGTGCAGAAAGAGGGAAGATGAGTGCAGAAAGAGACAACAGGTGTGCAAAAAAAGACAACATGGTGCAGAAAGAAGCAAGAGAGTTACAGAAAGATGCAATATAAGTGCAGAAAGAGTCAAGTGAGGTGCAGAAAGAGGCAAGAGAACTGCAGAAAGAGGCAAGAGAGTTGCAGAAACAGGCAAAAGGGGTACAGAAAGAGAGAACAGGTGTGCAGACAGAGGCAAGAGAGGTGCAGAAAGAGGGACAAGGGACACAGAAAGAGGCAAGTGGGATGCAGAACTTTGCAAAAGAGATGCAGAAAGAAGCAAGAGCAGTGCAGAAAGAACCAGCAGGGTGCAGAAAAAAGCAAGAGAGGTGCAGAAAGAAGCAAGAGAAGTGCAGAAAGAAGCAAGAGACGTACAGAAAGAGGGAAGACGAGTGCAGAAAGAGACAACAGAGGTGCAGAAAGAGACAACAGGGGTGCAGAAAGAAGCAAGAGAGGTGCAGAAATAGGCAATAGAAGTGCAGAAAGAGTCAAGTGAGGTGCAGAAGGAGGCAAGAGAAATGCAGAAAGAAGCAAGAGAGTTGCAGAAACAGGCAAAAGGGGTGCAGAAAGAGGGAACAGGTGTGCACACAGAGGCAAGAGAGGTGCAGAAAAACTGAAGAGAGATACAGAAAGAGGCAAGAGGGATGCAGAAATTTCAAAAGAGGTGCATAAAGAAGCAAGAGCATCGCAGAAAGAAGCAACAGAGGTGCTGAAAGAGGCGTGAAGGGTGCAGAATGAGCAAGAGAAGTACAGAAAGAAGCAACAGAGGTACAGAAAGAGGCAAGAGAGGTGCAGAAAGAGGTAGGAAAGGTGCAGAAAGGGAACAAGAGTGCAAAAAGAGACAAGAGAGGTGCAGAACGAAGCAAGTGAGCTGCAGAAAGAGGCAACAGAGGTGCAGAAAGACGCAAGAGAAGTGCAGAAAGAAGCAAGAGAGGTGCAGAAAGAGGGAAGACGAGTGCAGAAAGAGACAACAGGGGTGCAGAAAGAGACAACAGGGGTGCAGAAAGAAGCAAGAGAGGTGCAGAGAGGCAATAGAAGCGCAGAAAGAGGCAAGTGAGGTGCAGAAGGAGGCAATAGAACTGCAGAAAGAGGCAAGAGAGTTGCAGAAAGAGGCAAAAGGGGTGCAGAAAGAGGGAACAAGTTTGCAGACAGAGTCAAGAGAGGTGCAGAAAGACGGAAGAGGGGTAGAGAAAGAGGCAAGAGAGATGCAGAAATTTGCAAAAGAGGTGCAGAAAGAAGCAAGAGCAGTGCAGACAGAACCAACAGAGGTGCAGAAAGTGGCAAGAGGGGTGCAGAAAGAGGTAGGAGAGGTGCACAAAGAGGCAAGAGGGGTACAGAAAGAGGTAAGAGGGGTGCAGAAAGAAGGAAGACAAGTGCAGAAAGAAGCAACAGAGGTGCTGAAAGAGACAAGAAGGGTGCAGAAAGAGGCAAGAGAAGTGCAGAAAGCGGCAACAGAGATGCAGAAAGAAGTAAGTGAGGCGCAGAAAGAGGCAAGAGAAGAGCAGAAAGTGACAAGTGTGGTGCAGAAAGAGGCAGGAGAGATATACAAAGAGGCTAGATAAGTATAGAAAGAGGCAAGAGAAGTGCAGAAAGAGGCATGTGAAGTGCAGAAAGAGGCAAGAGAGGTCCAGAAAGAGGCTTGAGAAATGCAGAAAGAGGCAAGAGAAGTGGAGAAAGAGGCAAGAGAGGTGCAGAAGGAAGAGAGTGAGGTGCAGAAAGAGGCAAGTGAGGTGCAGAAAGAGGCAAGAGAGGTACAGAAAGAGGCAATGGAACTGCAGAAACAGGCAAGAGAAATGCACAAAGAGGCAAGAGAGGAGCAGAAAGAGGCAAGAGAGGTGTAGAAAGAAGCAAGAGAAGTGCAGAAAGAGGCAAGTGAGGTGCAGAAAGAGGCAAGAGAGGTGCAGACAGAGGCAAGAGAGGTGCAGAAAGAGGCAAGAGATCTGCAGAAAAAAGCAACAGTGGTCCTGAAAGAGGCAAGTGAGGTGCAGAAGCGGGCAAGAGAAGTGCAGAAAGAGACAAGTGAAGTGCAGAAAGAAGACAGTGAGGTGCAGAAAGAAGACAGTGAGGTGCAGAAAGAGGAAAAAAGGTGCAGAAAGAAGCAAGAGAAATGCAGAAAGAGGCAAGAGAGGCACAGAAAGAAGAGAGGTTTGTGCACCATTAGTACCAGTTTAACACCCACATTTTGCAATAAGTAACACGTGCTCATTCCAGCTTTGCAAAGGGCCTTCCACCACTCTGTAACACGTGACGCTGCATTTTTGGGAACATTTGAGCCGTTTGAGCTAGAAACAAGGCTTTTTTTGTTCAAATCAGCAGATTAGGCAGCAGATGATGGAATATTTGGCAAATGCGGAAAATGTTTAATTATGTGAAAATTGGTGCAGCCGAACAGTCACATAATTCCAGTGGCCCTGCTCATACCTCTGACTAGGTCCAGAAGTGCACCTCAGTGGTTCTTTCTTTTTTGAGTCTCATTGAG
Organism: Calotriton arnoldi; assembly: GCA_963921515.1. Classification (NCBI taxonomy): domain Eukaryota; kingdom Metazoa; phylum Chordata; class Amphibia; order Caudata; family Salamandridae; genus Calotriton; species Calotriton arnoldi. Next base: position 747,162 of record CAWUFW010005228.1, on the reverse strand, counting down.
TTTATAGTTTAGCTTCTATGGAAACGAGGAAGACTAAACCTGAGGTTACCACTCCACAACACAGACTACAATACCACATAATTACTCTCCACAACACATAATCCCACTCCACATAATTCCTATAAACTAAATACCACATACTTTCTATTCACATAATTTCACTGCACAACATACCACATAATACCACTACACACAATGTACATCCACTCTACACCAAAAAACATTAGTAAAAAACTTTTAAATTTACAACGCCAATAGCTCTAACTCTCGCAAATGTGAAACCTATTACATTGCAAATGTCGCGTTTGCAGAGTGGTGGAGAAAGGGTGCTGGGCCTCCGACCAGCGCTCAGGAATTCCGTTGTGTAAGACTTAAAGGAGGTACCAGGAGGGCTTCTTGGGCCCCAAAGTCCCTCAGGAGTAAAGTGGACTTCATCCCCCATCCCGTAGTCTGCCAGGAGGCGCATTTGCAGAGTGGTGGAGAAAGGGGGCGTGGCCTCCGAAGAAGTCTTAGCAATCCCACTGTGTGGGACTTACTGGAGGTAACAAGAGGGTAGTTGGCCCCCAAGGACATCCTTGGGGGCTAACTACCCCTCCTCCTCCAGTAAGTCCCACACAGCAGGATTGCTAAGGTCTCATAGCAGGCCACGCCCCCTTTGCCCACCACTCTGCAAACGCGCTCCCTGGTGCGTTCTTGGATGGGGATTGAAGTCACCTTTGCTGCTCGGGGTCCTTTGGGGCCAACGAGCCTACCTCTTAACTCCAGTAAGCCCCCACAGTGGGATTGCTAAGAGGTGGACACAGGCTACGCCCTCTTTCTCCACCACTCTGCAAACACGCCTCCTGGCACGCTCTTGGTTGGGCGATGAAGTCCTCTTGCCTCCTGAGGGTCCCTGGGGGCACACTAGCCCACAGGTACCTCCAGTAAGCCCTACACAGCTGCATTGCTGAGAGTGGTCCGAGGCCACGCCCCCTTTTTACACCACTCTGCAAACGCGCCACCTGGCACACTGCTGCTCGGGGGATGAAGTCCAATTGTGTACTGAGGTCCTCAGGACACAAGAGGACCTCATCGCCCCACCAGCAGTGCGCCAAGAGGCGCGTTTGCAGAGTGGTGTAAAAAGGAGCGTGGACTCGGACCACCTCTCAGCAATCCCACTCTGTGAGGCTTACTGGAGGCACCTGGTGGGCTAGTTGGCCCCCTGGGACCCTCAGGAATGAAGGATCTTAATCCACCAACTTAGAATGCACCAGGGGGCGTGTTTGCAGAGTGGTGAAGGGAGGGGGCAGGGCCTCCAGCGATATGCCGGCTTTTTCTAAATTTGGTTTTAGGAAGGGGGGCTGTGTGGCCCCCTTCCCTTTATTATTTTTGCACCCTGGGGACCCCATCCCCCAGGGCCTCAGCATTTTTGGGTTTAAAAAAAAACTGGAGGGGACTGTGCGGCCCCCCTCCCATGGCTGATTTTGGCCCCGGGGACCCCATCCCCCGGGGCATGGCCACATATTTAATATTTTTTTAATTATTATTTTTAAGGAGGGGGGCTGCATGGCCCCCCTCCTGAAGCCATTATTGGCTCTGGGGACCCCATCCCCGGGGCTGTGGCTCGATCTTTTTTTTAATGTATTTATTTATTTTTTTAATTAGGGAGGGGGACCGCGTGGCCCCCCTCCTTAAAAATAATAATTAAAAAAATATTAAATATTCGTCAACTGGGGCCGAGAAAAAAGGGGGGTCCCAAAATGCGTTTTCTCCATGTTAATTTCCATAGGAAACTTTAGACAAAGCTACAGCCCGAACTGCGGAACGGAATTACACCAAAGTTGGCAAAAAGGTAGGTCTTGGTTCAGAAAGCAACTTTTTTTTAGATTCTGTAAATCCATTCAGTAGTTCCTGAGAAATACATACATAAAAAATATCGATATCTGGTGACCACGGTGGATCCGCAAACCCTCCCGAGCACACGCTTGATTCTGATTGGCTGCTAACACTTCAAACCAAGAAGTGCTGGCAGCCATCTTGTAACTCAGTTGAACCGAGTCACAAGTAAACAGTAAAAAAACAATTAAAAAAAGGAAAAGCGGACCCTAAACGAATCCCGCCGAAAAAATGTAAAAAAACGAAGCGTGGTCTCCCGCGCTTTGTTTTTAATAAGCCTCGGGTGGGCCAGGTCCAGGGGGAAATAAGGAAGATATATTCGGGGGCCCTGTGGGCCCCTGCAGCCCCGGAGACCGCCACTTCCATGGGGCTTTTTTATTATAAAAAGTGTGGGGAGGCTCCTGCCCCCCACGCTGCCCCAGGGACCACCACCTTTCAAAATATTTGGTGGGGGGGGCTCGCAGGCCCCCGAAAGCCCCGGGGACCACCACCTCCCTGGGGCTTCAATGTTTAAATGCGGGGGGCCTTTCACCCCTCCCCGCAGCCCCGGGGACTGCTACCTCCCCGGGGCTAGGTTTAAAAATTATGTGTGGGGGGCTTGAGCCCCCCCACACTGCCCCAGGGACCACCACCTCCCCGGGGCACACTTTATTCTAATATGGGGGTCCTTTGCAGACCCCTGGCCCCGGGGATCACCACCTCCCCAGGGCTATGTACAAGTTGGGAGGGGGGCCGCGCGGCCCCCCTCCAGGAGCTCTTCTTGGCCCTGGGGACCACCGCCTTCCAGGTCTGGCTCCAGGAATGTCCTGGCATGCCCACCCCCGGGACATTGCAGTTTGCAATGGCAGGGCGGGAGCACTGCTCCCACTATGCCATTGCAAATTTCTGCTTCGCTTCATGGAAGTGAGAGCTGCAAACATGCTCTCGCTTCCATGAAGCGAAGCAGAATTGCTTTTGGGCAAAGGGAGCTGCATGTTAGCAGCTCCCTTTGCCCAAAAGCAATACCGGCTCTCGTAGGAAGCGAGGAGCCAGAAGGGACCGCAGGGGCATTGGTGCCCCCCGCGGTCCCCAACAGTGAGGCCATGCCCTGGGGGATGGGGTTTCCGGGGATGAAAATAGGCCTGGGAGGGGGGGCGACGCGGCCCCTCCTCCCTTTTTTTTTTTTAATGTAAGGTCGGCCCCAGGGGATGGGGTCCCTGGGGCCATAATTGGCCTGAGGATGAGGGCCACACTGCCCCTCTCTCTTTTTAAAAAAAAAATTGAAAATGGCCAAGCCCCGGGGGATGGGGTCCCCGGGGCCTACATCGGCTAATAAAACTGAAGGCATTCATTTATTTATTTTTTCTCTCGAGATAGGAGCTGCGACTACATCGCGGCTCTCAGCGTGGCCCTACAGTGTAATGTTGCGGTGGATTCGCGGATCTACCTAAAGTAAATAATTTAATAGTATATAATTTAGAAGGTAGTTAGTGTTGCATTTGTGAACTTTTTTTATAGAGTTAGTGACATTTAAGTTAATAATTACATTAAATTTGATAGAGTTTGTAATAATATAAATACAATTAAAAAGTTAAACTTGAAAAGTGTATTGTGTTGTAGTACATTGAATTTGTGCTTTTGTTTTGAATTTGCGACGGGTCCGTGAATCCTCAAAAACATTTAAAAAGAGTTTGTATGTTTAAAAAAAAAAAAAATTCACTGTTGGTTGTATAGGGTGGCTCTAAAAAGAGCATGTAAGTGGCTGCACAGCTTAAAGTTGCTGAGAAAAACTCTGTTTCTTTCATCTGTGAAGTGAACTCCATCACTTCTGTAGATGTCATCCATATCAAAACGTAGATTGTTGTTATAGATGGACCCCATTCTATGATCTCTGAGGTAAGCAGAAACAGCTCTATTGACATTCTTCCTAGCCTTCTCAATCTGTGGACAGAATTGATTTGACCACTTCCATCTCTGTCTTTGGCATATATTAGAAAGTATAAAGACAGTTTGAGGCAAAAGTAACATCAATTGTGCAAAGGTATCCTTCATGAGCATTTGCAGTCCAACTCCAGTCAATGTGCCTAGGGCATTGCCACCACAGTGCACAATCATGAGGTCATGAGTTTGCAGATGCTAAAAGATTTTAACCAAAGGCATCAATTGGTGTCACTTTAATCCTCTCTGTGAAATCCATTTAATATCCACATTTTGCAAACCTAGGTCTTTGTTAATACCTCTGTGTTCTGCATACCTTTTACACCAGAAAACATAGCTGTGCCCTACAATCCATACTGTAAACATCTTGAAGGGATGTCTGGAAGGAATAAAAAGATGTCTGTAGCTCAGGTAGTCAGTTGGTAGAATGAGAGAAATCTAAAATAGTAGAGAAGATGCTGTTTTTGAAAAAGCTGATACGTGATTGGTTGTTCATTAACATTATGCACTGAAAAATAGGATGCATGTTGCTTTCCTGAAGAAGCATGTTTCTTATTGTTTATTAAATAACGTTTGAAAGGTACAGTAGATACGATTAGCTTATATTTTGCAAAAGTCAACCACACCTGCTATTTGCTTTTGTAAGCTACTGTGTTGAAGTTTAAAATATGGTTAACTTGTGACCTGCCAGTACAGTTGAATGTTGCAGAAAGTGTTGCTATGTAAACTGGCATTAAGGTGAATGAGGGAAGGGTTAAAAGTTAACTCTGGATTTAAAATGTGAAAAGGTAGCTTATATATAAGTGATATGTTACTAAATTAAGGGGCATATTAGCAATGCCTGGCGATAATTATCGCAAAGCGCAATTAGCGCTTGGATAATTATCGCCAGGCATCGCCGGTTTCTATCGCGGAGTTAGCGTGCAATCAGCAATGCTAATCTCCAAAGCGATAGAAACCTTGGAGAACAGTGTGAATATCGCCTGAAAACAGGCGATATTCACACTGTTCCCCAGTTCTGCTTGCTGATAGTGCGAGGGGACTTAGCCATGTAATCCACCTCTCATTGGATTACGTGGCTAAGTCAGGGTGGGACCAGGTGTTAGCAAACCAGCGCTAAACGTGTTTAGCGCTGGTTCGCTAATCACCGCCCTGCCTCGCTGATAGGCGTTAGCGACCTCAGCGACTGTTTCCAGTCGCTGTTAGGTGGGAACGCCTACTTTGCATGCCATTAGCGATAAATATCGCTGGCATGCAAAGCGGCACCCAACCCGGTCGCTATCGCCTACAAGCTGTCGCTAACAGCAGTTAGCGACAGCTTGTTGATAAGGCGATAATATTATCGCCGCTTTAGCGGGAAAAAGTCCCGCAAAAGTGGCGATAATCGCCTTGCTAATATGCCCCTAAGTTTTTCTAAGTCAGTAGTATGTGTAGAAGTAGTCTGTTGTTTAAATAAAAACCTGGTATTATTAGAAATAGGCTTTTGAACTCCCGCATGGATTCGCGGCTCCATCGTGACTCTACACTGCGGTACCGCGGTGGAGTCGCAACTCCAGAAAATGACATAACCAGTTTCGGCACTTTTAGAAGACAGTCAGATGGGTTAATATGAGTAACCAATAGAAAAGTGTTTCACAATTTAAAATGATGTAGGAAGCAATTTGATTTGTTACCTACATTTATTTGTGTGCAGAAAGAGAGGGAAAGATTGCCATTACTGATTTTACTTGTTGAGAGTGGTGCATCACATTTATTGTGTGCAAAAGATAATCTTTTATGAATTTCTGATATTTCATATTCTGCAATACTATTTGAAAGGTGAGTTTGAAATTTGTGAGGTGTATAATGTATTATGTTGTAGTGCTTTACTCTTTATAGTGATATTTTTAGATTTGAAAAGCTTTATTTTCCAACTCTTGAAATTATTTGAGAACTGTCATGTTTGAAATATGTTATGAAATGTACAGATATGTATTGTAGTTTGTTTTATTGTAGTGAAATGATGTTTGAAATAGTTTGTGCATAGTAATATGTGTACATTAGTAGATGGATTAGTGACTATGGTAGTTTGCATGAGTGTATGGAAAGGTACAGTTCAAGTACGCCACATCATTTTAGGTGTCGCTTCAAATTGGAAGTGCAGTCTGTTAAGTTTTAAGATCTGCCTGGACTTGTGACTGAGATATGTGTGTACTTGCACATGTATTCTTATACGTGTTATGCATCTAAAGATGCTAGATGTATAAAACACAGATATACGTCTATTTGTATGTTTCTTTTATTTGTGATAGTAATTTGAAAATGTGAAGACATGTGTGCATGTTTTCAGGAATATGGTGAGACATACACAAGAGACATGGAAAGGGTTACTACTTTGTATTTGGCTAGGTCCAACAGTCTGAGTAGTAGTAGAATGGTGAAGTTGCAGCATGAAAGTGAGTTTTAAGACATGTTGGCAGAGGAATTAGTGATTAGGCTACTTTGTATGAGTGAGTGGAAAGGTACACTTGAAATATACCACATAATTTTTGGTGTCTGTTTGAAATGGGGAGTGCATTCTCTGACGTTTTAAGGTGTGCATGGTGTTGTGACTGAGGTATGTGTCTACTTGCAAATGTATTCTTATACTTATTTTGCATCTGAAGATGCTAGACCTATAAAACACAGGTATATGTCTATTTGTATGTTTCTTTTACATATGACGCCACTAGCAAAAGGTACAGACACATGCATGCATGATTTCATGAATATGGTGAGACTTACAACAGAGACATGTGAAGGGTTGCTGCTTTGTGCTATGTGTCTACTTGCAGATGTATTCTTATACGTGTTATGCATCTGAAGTTGCTAGATGTATAAAACACAGATATACGTCTATTTGTATGTTTCTTTTATGTGTGATAGTACTAGGAAAATGTGAAGACACATGTGTGCATGTTTTGAGGAATATGGTGAGACATACAACAGAGACATGGAAAGGGTTACTGCTTTGTATTTCTCTAGGTCCAACAGTCTGAGTAGTAGTAGAATGGTGAAGTTGCAGCATGAAAGTGAGTTTAAAGACATGTTGGCAGAGGGATTAGTGATTAGGCTACTTTGTATGAGTGTGTGGAAAGGTAAACTTGAAATATACCGCATAATGGTTGGTGTCTGTTTGAAATGGGAAGTGCATTCTCTGAAGTTTTAAGGTGTGCACGGTGTTGTGACTGAGATATGTGTCTACTTACACATGTATTCTTATACGTGTTATGCATATGAAGATGCAAGATGTGTAAAACTAAGGTATACATTTACTTGTGTGTTTCTTTTACATATGATGCCACTAGCCTTTTGCTAGTGGCATCAGACACATGCATGCATGCTTTCACGAATATGGTGAGACTTACAACAGAGACATGTGAAGGGTTGCTGCTTTGTATTTGGCTAGGCCCAACAGTCTGAGCAGTAGAAGAATGGTGAAGCTGCAGCACAAATGTGATGTTTAAGACATGGTGGCAGATGGATTAGTGATCAGACTACTTTGTTTGAGTGTGTGGAAAGGTACACTTGAAATACACCGCATAATTTTCAGTGTCTGCTTGAAATGGGAAGTGCAGTCTCTGAAGTTTTAAGGTGTGCATGGTCTTGAGACTGAGCTATGTGTCTACTAGCACGTGTATTGTTATACGTGTTAGGCAATTGAAAATGCTATACCAATAAAAAAAAGGTTATACGTCTATTTGTATGTTTCTTTTGCATATGATGCCACTAGCAAAGGGTACAGACACATGCATGCTTGGTTTCAGGAATATGGTGAGACTTACAACAGAGACATGTGAACGGTTGCTGCTTTCTATTTGGCTAGGCTCAACAGTCTGAGTAGTAGAATGGTGAAGCTGCAGCACAAAAGGGAGGTTTAAGACATGTTGGCAGAGGAATTAGTTATTAGGCTACTTTGTATGAGTGTGTGGAAAGGTACACTTGAAATACACCGCATAATTTTCGGTGTCTCCTTGAAATGGGAAGTGCAGTCTCTAAAGTTTTAAGGTGTGCATGGTCTTGTGACTGAGCAATGTGTCTACTTGCACATGTATTCTTATACGTGTTATGCATCTGAAGTTGCTAGATGTATAAAACAGAGATATACGTCTATTTGTATGTTTCTTTTACATATGATGCCACTAGCAAAAGGGACAGACACATGCATGCATGCTTTCACGAATATCGTGAGACTTACAACAGAGACATGTGAAGGGTTGCTGCTTTGTATTTGGCTAGGCACAACAGTCTGAGTAGTAGAATGGTGAAGCTACAGCACAAATGTGAGGTTTAAGACATGTTGGCAGATGGATTAGTGATTAGACTTCTTTGTTTGAGTGTGTGGAAAGGTACACATGAAATACACTGCATTATTTTCAGTGTCTGCTCGAAATGGGAAGTGCAGTCTCTGAAGTTTTAAGGTGTGCATGGTCTTGTGACTTATCTATGTGTCTACTTGCACATGTATTGTTATACGTGTTATGCATCTGAAAATGCTAGACCTATAAAAAACAGATATACGTCTATTTGTATGTTTCTTTTACTTATGATGCCACTAGCAAAAGGTACAGACACATGCATGCTTGGTTTTAGGAAAATGGTGAGACTTACAACAGAGACATGTGAACGGTTGCTGCTTTTTATTTGGCTAGGCTCACTAGTCTGAGTAGTAGTAGAATGTTGAAGCTGCAGCACGAAAGTGAGGTTTAAGACATGTTAGCAGAGGGATTAGTGATTAGGCTACTTTGTATGAGTGTGTGGAAAGGTACACTTGAAATATACCGTATAATTTTTGGTGTCTGCTTGAAAATGAAAGTGCAGTCTCTGAAGTTTTAAGGTGTGCATGGTCTTGTGACTGACCTATGTGTCTACTAGCACATGTATTGTTATACGTGTTACGCATCTGAAGATGCTAGACCTATAAAACACAGGTATACATCTATGTGTATGTTTCTTTTACATATGATGCCACTAGCAAAAGGTACAGACACATGCATGCTTGCTTTTAGGAATATGGTGAAATTTAAAACAGAGACATGTGAAGGGTTGCTGCTTTGTATTTGGCTAGGCCAAACAGTCTGATTAGTAGTAGAATGGTGAAACTGCAGCACAAAAGTGAGGTTTAAGACATACTAGCAGAAGGATTAATGATTAGGATACTTTGTATGAGTGTGTGAAAAGGTACACTTGAAATACACCGCATAATGTTCGGTGTCTCCTTGAAATGGGAATTGCAGTCTCTAAAGTTTTAAGGTGTGCATGGTCTTGTGATTGAGCTATGTGTCTACTTGCACCTGTATTCTTCTACATGGTATGCATCTGAAGATGCTAGACCTATAAAACACAGGTATACGTCTATTTGTATGTTTCTTTTACATATGATGCCACTATAAAAAGGTACATACACATGCATGCTTACTTTTAGGAATATGGTGAGACTTACAACAGAGAAATGTGAAGGGTTGCTGCTTTGTATTTGGCTAGGCCCAACAGTCTGAGTAGTAGTAGAATGGTAAATCTGCAGCACAAAAGTGAGGTTTAAGACATGTTGGTAGAGGATTAGTGATTGGGCTACTTTGTATGAGTGTGTGGAAATGTACACTTGAAATACACCGTCTAATTTTCGGTGTCTAGGTGAAATGAGAAGTGTAGTCTCTGAAGTTTTAAGGTGTGCATTGTCTTGTGACTGACCTATATGTCTACTAGCACATGTATTGTTATACGTGTTTTGCATCTGAAGATGCTAGACCTATAAAACACAGGTATACATCTATTTGTAGGTTTCTTTTACATATGATGTCACTAGCAAAAGGTAAAGACACATGCATGCATGCTTTCAGGAATATGGTGATACTTACAACAGAGACATGTGAAGGGCTGGTTTTATTTGGCTAGGCCCAACAGTCTGAGTAGTAGTAGAATGGTGAAGCTGACGCATAAAAGTGAGGTTTAAGACATGTTGGCAGATGGATTAGTGATTAAGCTACTTTGCATGAGTCTGTGGAAAGGTACACTTGAAGTACGCTACATAAATCTAGGTGTCTCCGTTAAACGGAAAGTGTAGTTTGTCGAATTTTAAGGTCTGCATGGTCTTGTGACTGAAGTATGTCTCTACTTGCACATGTATTCTCATACGTGTAATGCATCTGAAGATGCCAGATGTATAAAACTCAGGTATACTTCCATTTGTATGTTTCTTTTACATATGATGCCACTAGCAAAAGGTGCAGACACATGCATACTTGCTTTTAGGAATATGGTGTGACTTATAACAGAAACATGTGAAGGGTTGCTGCTTTGTATTTGGCTAGGCCCAACAGTCTGAGTAGTAGTAGAATGGTGAAGCTGCAGCACAAAAGTGAGGTTTAAGAGATGTTGGCAGAGGGATTAGTGATTAGGCTACTTTGTTTGAGTGTGTGAAAAGGTACACTTGAAATACACCACATAATTTTCAGTGTCTGCTTGAAATGGGAAGTGCAGTCTCTGAAGTTTTAAGGTGTGCATGGTCTTGAGACTGAGCTATGTGTCTACTAGCACATGTATTGTTATACGTGTTAGGCAACTGAAAATGCTAGACCTATAAAAAAAAGGTTATACGTCTCTTTGTATGTTTCTTTTACATATGATGCCACTAGCAATACGTACAGACACATGCATGCTTGCTTTTAGGAATATGGTGAGACTTACAACTGAGACATGTGAAGGGTTGCTGCTTTGTATTTGACTAGGCCCAACAGACTGAGTACTAGTAGAATGGTGAAGCTGCAGCACAAAAGTGAGGGTTAAGACATATTGGCAGAGGGATTAGTGATTAGGCTACTTTGTATGTGTGTGTGGAAAGGTACACTTGAAATACACAGCATAATTTCCGTTGTCTCCTTGAAATGGAAGTGCAGTTTCTAAAGTTTTATGGTGTGCATGGTCTTGTGACTGAGCTATGTGTCTACTTGCACATGTGTTCTTATACGTGTTATGCATCTAAAGATGCTAGATGTATAAAACACAGATAAACATCTATTTGTATGTTTCTTTTATGCATGATAGTACTATGAAAATGTGAGGACACGTGTGCTTGTTTTCAGGAATATGGTGAGACATACAAAAGAGACATGGAAAGGGTTACTGCTTTGTATTTGGCTAGGTCCAACAGTCTGAGTAGTAGTAGAATGGTGCAGTTGCAGCATGAAAGTGAGTTTTAAGACATGTTGGCAGAGGGATTAATGATTAGGCTACTTTGTATGAGTGTGTGGAAAGGTACACTTGAAATATACCGCATCATTTTTGGTGTCTGTTTGAAATGGGAAGTGCATTCTCTGAAGTTTTAAGCTGTGCATGGTCTTGTGACTGAGGTATGTGTCTGATTACACACGTATTCGTTATTCATCTGAAGATGCTAGCTGTGTAAAACTCAGGTATACGTCTATTTGTATGTTTCTTTTACATATGATGCCACTAGCAAAAGATACAGACACATGCTTGCATGCTTTTACGAATATGGTGAGACTTACAACAGAGACATGTGAAGGGTTGCTGCTCTGTATTTGGCTAGACCCAACAGTCTGAGTAGTAGTAGAATGGTGAATCTGCAGCACAAAAGTGAGGTTTAATACATGTTGGTAGAGGGATTAGTGATTGGGCTACTTTCTATGAGTGTGTGGAAATGTACACTTGAAATACACCGTCTAATTTTCAGTGTCTGGTTGAAATGGGAAGTGTAGTTTCTTTAGTTTTAAGGTGTGCTTTGTCTTGTGACTGACCTATATGTCTACTAGCACATGTATTTTTATACGTGTTATGCATCTGAAGATGCTAGACCTATAAAACACAGGTATACATCTATTTGTACGTTTCTTATACATATGATGCCACTAGCAAAAGGTACAGACACATGCATGCATGCTTTCAGGAATATGGTGAGACTTTTTTAATAGCGCAAACAAGACCCTTATTAGGGTATCAGAGCGCTTTACAGAAAACCAGAGTAAGTGTAAAAACATTTGCAAAGGAAAGCAGAGATAGTATCAAATACATTTTTAACAAATTGCGGCAGGTAACAGAGACGGTACTAGAGAAGAATTGTTCGGAGCACTGGGAACAAGTTCGAGTACGAATAAGACATAGAGGCGAAGGTGTCATTAAGGAGAGTGTAGAGAGAAGTTTAAGTAGTGGACTGGAACAATGTCTTACAAGTCAGTGGAATTGCTGGTGTGCTAGTAGGGTTTCATACGATGAGGCAGGTGCGGAGTTAAGGGAGGAATTTGCTCATTAGGAATGATTTTGCTTCCCTTTTGAATAGTGGTGTAGAGGAGATTTTTCTGATGCATGGGGGTAGTTAGTTTCATATTCTTGGTGCCGCTCCGGAGAAAGCTCTGTCGGAAGTTTTTTCTTGCTGAAGGTTGTCGGAGCTCCTGGAGTGTCTGGTTCCTCCAGATAAAGTGAGTTTCTGGGATAGGTACTGGGGGGTGTTGTGGTGAAGAGCTTTGTGGGTGATGCAGGCCATTTTTAGGTGGATTCTAGCTTTGTAGGGCAGCCTGTTGAGCGCTTTCAGGTGTGGTGATATGTGGTCAAATTCCCTAGATCCTGTTAGGAGTCTTGCTGCTGCGTTGAGACAGGCCTTTAGAGGGGCTGTAGAGATTTTGGGCAGTCCCGCGAGGGTAGTACAGCCGTACTCCAACCTCGATATGACTAAAGCCTGAACTGCAGTTTTGAGATCAGGGCTCTCGATGAATGGTTTCATGTTTCTGAGATAGCTGAGGTGAAAGCGTGCATTTTTAGCAAACAGGTTGATGTGTGTTTGCATGTTAAGGTTTTTATCCAGTGTAATTCCAAGCGATTTGGAGGAGTCCACCAGAATCGGCGTGCAATTTAGAGCAGAGATCATCTTGGCCCATTCCTTTATCTCCAGAGAGTTTTTAGGGGGGGAGATTAAGAGAAATTCAGTTTTTTGCGAGTTTAGCTTGAGGAAGTTGGTCGTTAACCAGTGGACGGTCTTTTCGAGAGCTTGATTCATCATCTTTATCTCTTCAATGGAAGTGATCTTGATGTAAAGTTGAGTGTCATCCGCGTACATGTGAAAGGAGATATTCGCCTGCTGTAGTAGTTCGGTTAGTGGTTCGACATAAAGGTTGAACAGCGCTGGGGAAAGTGTTGAGCCTTGTGGTACTCATAGTAGGTTGGGTGAAGCGGCAGAGAGGTTTTTATTCACTATGAACGATTGCGTTCTGTTTTCCAGAAAAGATTTGAACCATTGAAGGACTGAGCCAGAAAAATCCATCCTGTTTTCCAGTCTTCTTAGAATATTGTCATGATTGACCGTGTCGAAGGCTGAAGAGAGGTCGAGCAGTACTAGTAGACAGGTTTCATTGCGGTCAAGAGCAAGGAGGGCGTCGTCTACTATATGCAGAATCGCTGTTTCTGTGCTATGACCGGGTCTGAAACCCGATTGGCAGTCATTCAGTAGTTTGAAATCCGTGATGTGTTGATTCAGTTGTTGCTGGACACATTTTTCCAGGACTTTGGCTAGCATGGGAATGTTGGTTATAGGTCGGAAGTTATTAGGGTCGGAGGGGTTTGCTGTCGGTTTTTTCAGGATAGGGGTGACTTGACCAATTTTTAGGCAATCTGGGATGTGGCCTTGAGCCAGTGAGGCATTGATGATTTTGGTCCAGAGCGGGGAGATGATATGGTGGATGTGGGGTAGGCAGTTAGAAGGTACAGGGTTTTTGAAGTGGTTATTGGGTTTGATAGTAGCTAAGGTTTTCCTGATGTCTCTGGGATCGTAAAGTTTGAAGGTATACCAGTGAGAGTTATTTTTGGGCAAAGGTAGATCAAGTTGATTAGGACTTTCAACTTCAGTGTTCTTTAGGGTAGCTGAGTTAATTGCTGCCGTCCTTAGCTCGAGTTGGAGGGAGTTGGTTTTTGCTGTGAACAATGAAAAGAATTCTTCGCTACTAAGCTGTTAGTTCGAAGTCAGGAGAGCGGTTTTGGCCAATTTGTTAGATTGTTGTTTTAGTATTTCGAAGAGTTTCTTCGGTCTATTTTTGGCATTGTCTAGTTCTGATCTGAAGAAGTCTTTTTTGATTGTAGGATACTTTTGTTGTAGGAGTTTCTAGATTTCCTGAGTAGTTTAAGTTGGAGGGGGAGGGATGTTATGTCCATTTACGTTCCGTTAATCTTAGTTTACGTCTCTCTTCATTTAGGGTTCCGTTGAACCATGGGTTTTTGTCTTTGTCCGGTATTCTTTAGAGTTTTGGGGGAGCTACAAGGTCAAAGACTTTGATCATCGTGGAGTTGTAGTGAGCAGTGAGGTCACTGACGTCTGACATTTTATTGGGAGGAGTAGGAACTTTCTCACAGTGGGAGGCTAGGTTGTTCCAGTTGAGGTTTTTCGTGTCTCTTATCCAGTGTTTAGGCTTGACTGCCTGTGAGTGAGTTTTCTTGCTAGCGGAGGGAATTTGGAAGGTTATAATGTGATGGTCTGACCAATCACAAGGGGTGATCGAGATGGATTCAATAATTTTTTCTTTAGAAATGATCCAATCAAGTGTAGCACCTTTGGAGTGAGTGGGCTTTGAGATGGCTTGGATCAGGGAATGGTCTGTTTGGAAGATTTTGATAGTGTTGACCTGCTTGTCTAGGGGGTCTTCCCAATGGAGATTGAAGTCGCCAAGGAATATGTCATTGGAATGAGGGGTCGAGTTTGTTGTAATGATTTCCATAAGTTGGTCTGTGTACAGAGCGTTCTTGCCTGGGGGGTGGTAGAGTATATGTAGTTTGTGGGAGTTGTTATCTGAGGATTCTAAATGAATTCCGAGGTATTCACAGGACTCCAGGGGTTCGGAGTGAAACTTCAAGATAGTGATGTCGGATTGATGTATGCAGGCGATGCCTCCGCCTTTTTTGTGATGTCTGTCTAGTCTTATGATGTTGTAGTTTGGGGGGATTAGCAGGTCTAGGCATGGCGAGGATGATTCTGTGAGCCAAGTTTCCGTGAGGATGATTACATCCATTTTCAGATTCAGAATGAGGTCGGTGATGTCAGAGGCGTGTTTTTGGGCTGAGCGGCAGTTTAGTAGGAGGCAGGAGATCTGGTTTGAGGCATTCTCTAATGCAGGTTCGTGATGTTCTGAGGTAGGGGTTATTGTTTGAAGGTTATTCGGGTTTATCGTTCTGTAATTCAGTTGGGATGTTCTGTTTGGGTTGATGGGGACTGGGAGAATAGAGAATTCTTCTTTATTTGTGATGGGGCAAGTAGTAGGAGGAGTAGGAGTTTCATAGAGACGTAGTAAGGTTTGGATTTCCAAGTCCGTTAAGTATTTGGGGTGTTTGTGTGTACGTAAATGTCGATTCTTCAGAGGCAGTGGGATAGTGTCTATCACGTTGTTGGCTGCGGCTAGAGAGTTTTGCAGATGATTGAATTTAGAGAGAGAGTTTTCTGCAAGTTATAAGACGTTTCTGATTTCTAGGATCACATTTTGTAGGTTCCTAGAAGTGAGGTTCGTAAGGGTTTTGAGTGGGTCTAGATCACGTTGGTAAGAGGGGGAGGCAGGATCGTCGCGCAGAGAGGGCTGGGGGTAGTATTGCTGGGGGGTTTGATGACTGTGGCGGTAGTGTGGTAGGTCAGAGTGGCTGGGAGAGAGGTAGTCGAAACTGATTGGGGAGTGTGCGGGTTGGGGGCTTTTTACGATTCACTAAAATAGATATGTTGTGGTGAGTTTCTCCAGTGGTGGGGGAAGGGTTGTGGAGGGGAGAGGGTTGTGGCGGTAGGGGTTATGGTGGAATGTGGTTATGAGGAGGGTCGGGGATTGGGTATTAAGGACGAAGCGTTGTTATTGCTTCTGGTGAAGGTTCTCTGGAAGGGTGTCAGTGATATGGGTTCTACGGGAGGTGAGTTGCTATTGTTTCTTTTGAAGGTTCTGGGTGGGGGTGAAGGTCGATGGGGTTCAGGAGAAATGGCGAAAGAAGGAATGGTTAGCTTCTGAGGAACATTAGGAGGAGTGTTGGTGAAAGTTTTTAGTGTATGAAAGTATTTGTTGAATAATTCTAGGTCCTTGTTGGCAGCTTGAATAAGAACAGTACCATTTTTGTAGGAAGTTATATTCAGGGTGGCTCTAAGGTTATGTGCGGGTGCCGTTGTAATCCTGGTTACGTAGGGAATATTTTTCTTGCCATGAATGGTTAGTAGCTTGGAGAAGGCAGTTCGCCATTTGGCCATTTTTCTTGTGTAGAATTTAAGGTCATTCATTATTACACCTTTCTTGGCGTTAAAGGAGGGGTCCAGGAACAGTGTTTCAGGGTTATTTCTGAGAAGGTTGTGTTTGAAGGTTTTAGAGGCATTTTTAGATAAATTGGGGGGGTATTGGATGGAAAAAGCATTGTTTCCTGTGGGTTTCATGTGTGGTCCAGCCATTATGTGAATTCCTTGTTCTAGGTGAAAGGGCCAGCTCGTATTCCTATTGTGGAGTAGCTAGGAAAAAGTATTTCAGGGGGAGAGGTGTGGGAGCAGAAGGTCAGTTCGTACTCCTTTTGAGGAGTAACTAGGAAAAAGTGTTACGGGGGAGAGGTGTGGAAAACGGACTTACAACAGAGACATGTGAAGGGTTGGTTTGCATTTGGCTAGGCCCAACAGTCTGAGTAGTAGTAGAATGGTGAAGCTGCAGCATAAAAGTGAGGTTTAATACATGTTGGCAGATGGATTAGTGATTAAGCTACATTGCATGAGTCTGTGGAAAGGTACACTTGAAGTATGCTGCATAAATCTAGGTGTCTCCTTTAAATGGAAAGTGTAGTCTGTCAAGTTTTAAGGTCTGCATGGTCTTGTGACTGAAGCATGTCTCTACTTGCACATGTATTCTCATACGTGTTATGCATCTGAAGATGCCAGATGTATAAAACACAGGTATATGTCTATTTGTATGTTTCTTTTACATATGATGCCACTACAAAAAGGTACAGACACATGCATACATGCTTTCAGGAATATGGTGAGACTTACAACAGAGACATGTGAAGGGTTGCTGCTTTGTATTTGGCTAGGCCCAACAGTCTGAGTAGTAGTAGAATGGTGAAGCTGCAGTACAAAAGTGAGGTTTAAGACATGTTGGCAGAGAGATTAGTGATTAGGCTACTTTGTATGAGTGTGTGGAAAGATACACTTGAAATACACTGCATAATTTTCGGTATCTGCTTCAAATGGGAAGTGCAGTCTCTGAAGTTTTAAAGTGTGCATGGTCTTGTGACTGACCTATGTGTCTACTAGCACATGTATTCTTATACATGCTATGCATCTGAAGATGCTAGACCTATAAAAGACAGGTATATGTCTATTTGTATGTTTGTTTTATATATGATGCCACTAGCAAAATGTACAGACACATGCATGCTTGCTTTCAGGAATATGGTGAGACTTACAACAGAGACATGTAAAGGGTTGCTGCTTTGTATTTTGCTAGGCCGAACAGTCTGAGTAGTAATAGAATGGTGAAGCTGCAGCACAAAAGTGAGGTTTAAGACATGTCGGCAGAGGGATTAGGCTACTTTGTATGAGTGTGTGGAAAGGTACACTTGAAATACACTGCATCATTTTCGGTGTCAGCTGGAAATGGGAAGTGCAGTCTCTGAAGTTTTAAGGTGTGCATGGTCTTGTGACTGAGCTATGTGTCTACTAGCACATGTATTGTTATACATGTTATGCATCTGTAGATGTTACACATATAAAACAGCGGTATACTTCAAGTGTACATTTCCACAAAGTCATAGCAAGTAGCGTAATCGCTAATTCTTTTGTCGACATATATTAAATCTTAAGTTTCAGTTTTTACCAACTACTTAAAATCTTGGGACTAGGCAAATTTAAAAGAGCAATCTCAACCATGTTACTTTTTAAACATGTGTGTTGTTATCACAGGTTTGTGAATATCTAAAGTATAATGTTCTAAATATTTATGTGTTATGGAGACATTTGCAATGTAATTGAAAGTATTTATTTATTTATTGATCTGAATATTTATATATAATTATTTTAAAAATATGAAATTATTTTGCAAACTATTTAAACTTATCTTTGTTTTTCAGGTATTTACATTTACTGGTAAAAACATTGAGAATGGGAAAATAAGATCAAAAGAGAAGAGAACAAAAAAATCAGTACTATTTGAAGGAAAGAGAAGAGAGGAAATTAGATGAAGTGCAAAATGTTACACTGAAGAAAAAGACTTCTGGTAAGACAACTGAAGATTTTTTTTAAAGATTTTTAAAGAATGTAAAGAATTTTCAAAATGTGGAAAAGAAAAAGTTCAACCACAAATTGGAAGGAAAGGAAAAAAGGACATATTATTAGAAAATCATGTTATGGGAAAACAATCCATGTTGAAAGAAGGCTAAAAGAATAGAAAGACATAAGGAAGAGAATGTATAGAAATAGAGTACTACAAAATGTATTGAAAGATTGCAAAAAAGATAAAAGAAGATCAACAGCTTATAAGAAAAAGCAACAGAGTGAAAGTGTAGTAGAAAAAGCTTTTGAAGTAAAAATAAGATTATTTATATTAATACTGAAGAGAATAAAAACATTTTATAAAACAATGTTGTTTATGAAGGAAAAAAGCAAAAGAAAAAGACTGGTTAATAGAAGTAACTTTGGTAAATTTTTTACTGGTGAATGGAAGCATACTTCTAGTCCTGAGCCTTTCATTAATGAAGAAAGTTATTTTCAACAAAACACATTAGTTCATGCTGTTGATACTAGTGGTCGATGCTATGAAATGAAAGATGGTTGTCCATTTCCAAAAGAAAAGCTGGTTCCTAGGAATGTAGAAGAAGAAGTAATAGCTGAAGAAGTTCAAGGGAGACGTACCCAAGCTCCGGTATGTAAGTGGGATTGTAGCAGTATTTGTAGTATTCAACAGGAATCTATTGACATATTACAAATTTTTATACGTGGATATGTCCAAAAAGTGTTAAACAGAAAATTAAGATGTTACAAGGACTAGATCCATGTAAAGTAAGAACACATACTAACTTGCAGGGTCATTCTGTAGCTTGTCTTTCAAGAAAAGTGTGTAAAAGTACTTTCTATCATTTAAGAATGTTAGCAGTACACCATTCAGAAATGCGGAAATTAGTAAGGAGACTCTACTATGTAAAAGTCCTGCATTAGTGAAATGAACACAGCTCATTTGCATGGTTCAGTATCAGATGTAAAAAAAAGTTTGTGATGAAATACAGTTTTGTTTCTTTGGTTCACAAGAGGAGTGTGGAGAATGTGAGAGCTTGATAACTGTAGGTGTTGAAGAATAGCTGGAAGATATTAGTACTGACAAGTTTGCAGAAGAAATTGCAAAGTTTAACATAGTTTCATTTGAAAAACCAAACTATGTTTGTATTTGTTGTCGACATACTCACTATAGAAATCAAACTAGGAATGTTGATTTATATTTAAATAGTAAAAAGGAAAACAATGATAAGTGGCAGCAATTTGGTGTTTGGTAGAAGGTCAGTTTGAATTGGGTGCTGATCAATATATTTGTAAATATTGTTACAACAAATTAGAAGAGAACAAAATGCCATCTAGAGCTGTAAATAACAACTTAGAGTTGGTAGCTATTCCTTCGGAACTGGCAGATTTGAATGCATATGAGTCCATTCTTATTCAATCTGTCCACCCATTTCAGGCTATAGTTCGTATGGAGCCTAAAACAGGTAAGCTGCCACCAACAGATTTACAAAGAGGTCTGAAAGGAAGAGTTTTGTACTTACCTTTAGATTTAAAGAAAAATATTGAAACTGTTGGTATAGACAGGAAGGAAAATGAGCCTGTAGTTATTCTAGTAAATGGTGTACCAACAAAGAGTCGAAAAATATTGCAAGAGTTTGTAGATGTTAATAAACTTCAAAAGGCTACATTATATCTGGTACAGAATAATATTTATTATAAGAATGTAAATGTTGATGAACAGGAAATATGCTTAGAAGATGAACAGGAAATATGCTTAGAAGATGACACAGAAATGTCAAGTGGCCAAATAGAAAAATTGGACAAGTCCAGGAGTGAAGAGATTTATGAACATTACACTATGCATCCTCTACATTCAAAAGAAGTGATAGGAAACAGTATTGAATTATTTCAAATGAAGGAAGCAAAGGGAACTCCCATGAGTGTATGGGAAAAATGTTTAGAAGCTCGTTGTTTTCTACAGTTATTCCACACTGGAGAAGGTAGACGATTTGATGAGCGACCTGTACAGATTCCAGCTTCAGAATATCACTCGACAAGATTGTACTTTGAAGATCCAAGATTTTGACAGTGTATTCCATATATATTTCATCTTCTGTTTGAAAGTGATTTGTCTGCACTTTCATATGCAGTGAACCATATATTAAAAACAGGAGTTCATCTTCCACATGTTTCTGCAAAGGAATTCATGGACAAGTTCAACAAAGAGATGAGCAGTTAGAATCTCAGTTAATTAATTTGATGGCGTGTCAACGTGGTACCAATGAGTATTGGTATCGTCGTCACGGAGAAATTAAATGTATGTTAAGAAACTTAGGTACTCCTACATGGTTTCTAACACTTAGCTGTGGTGAATATGAATGGGATGATTTACTTGAATTTCTACGAGAAGCAAACTAAGGGGCACATGCATCAATCTAGGCAATTGCGATTCCTTAATAGCTATTATTAAGGAATCGCTATTAAGGAATCGCAATTGCCTATGCATGTAGAAATCGCTCAATAAATAGCAATTCCTAAACATTCCTTAATTGCTACTCGCAAATTGCGAGTCGCAATTAAGGAATACCTACCCATTCATTCCTATGGGCCAGGAGGCCCAAAGGAATGAATGGGAAGATATTCACTATTAGTGATTCGCTATTAAAGAATGGCTAATAGCGGGAGCTATTTCAAGGGTGCCAGGGTGTCAAAGGACACCCTGTTGCACCCTGAAATCTGCATATGAGTACATCTTGCACACACACATGCCCCAAGGGCATTTGTGTGTGTAAATGGAAGTTTGAAAAATGAACTTTAGTGCATTTTTCAAAGTTTTTGCAAATTACCATGCAGTTTAACTTCATGGTAATTTGCTCCCTATTAGCTGAAATCACAAATTTTTAACTTTAATGCATTGCATTTAAGGAATCTCAATTTGTGATTCCTTAAATGCAATTGCAATTTAAGGAATAGCAATTTTGCAATTCCTTAAATTGCGATTTCTGCATTTGGGATGATGCATCCCAAATGCAGAAATACTGAATCACAACGGGCAGATTCTGAGAATCTGCCCGTTTGCGACCAGTATTTTGGTTGATGCATGTGCCAGATAAATGTTAAAAATATTGAATTGAAGACAGCTGGAGAACTCTGTTCCTTGGATCCTGTAAATGTCTGCAGGTATTTTAACCATATGTTTCAAGCTATGATGTCGTTTATCTGTAAGAAACAAATTGCACCTCTTGGAGAGGTAACAGATTTCTTTTGGAGAAAGGAGTACCAAACCAGAGGTGCTCATCATAGTCACATGCTATTATGGATCAACAATGCTCCAAAATTAGGAACTGATACTGATGAAAGTGTTTTGTCTTTCATCGAACAGTATGTTGACCTGTGCCATTCCAAGAGAAGGAGTAGAAACAAGCTTGAGACAACAAGTTTTACGGTTTCAAAGTCATCGATGTGGAAATTACTGTCAATGAAAATACAAGTCTAAAGGGAAATTTTATACAAAGTGTCATTTTGGATTCCCACACCCAATAATTTCTAAAGGAAGAGTAAATAGTTTTATGTCAGCAGTAAGGCATACAATATCTCGGAAATCTCCAAAGAACACATACAACTTAAAAAGAACAGAAGATTTAAAGTATATTAAGGACTACAGTCCAGTGATTTTGAAAATGTGAAATGCAAACATGGATATTCAATATGTTGCAGATTATTCAATTGCTGTGCTTGCTATGTGACATCATATATAACCAAATCTGAAAAGACAGAGATGAAAAAAATGTGGGAAGAAATTTCACAAGAAAAGAGTCTTAGTAAGAAATTGTACAGCTTCAGCTTGAAAATGCTTTTGCATCAAGAGATTGGATCCTATGAATGATCGGATCGCTTGTGCTCTGCGAGTTTATATTCAAAGTCAAGAGGAATCCTTTGGTTAAGTCTAGGTCTTGCCGCCACACGAAATAGAGTATTGAAAACATTACAAGAAATTGAATACTTAGCAGTGAATGAACTAGAAGGTACAGATATTCTTAAAACTAATATGTTGGATACATACTATCCCAAAAAGGAGTCCACATCTGGAAAAACTATGTCTGTATGAAATACTTCAACATTACAGCTTTAAAAGAAAAGTTAAAGAAAATATAAAAGAAGAAAAATATGCAGTAATTGGATGTGATGGATGTTTGGTAAAACATGCCAAAGGAAATCTTATTAAGCACAGAAAACTCAGCTTCAAAAGTCCAGATAAGATGGAATTTTTCTATTTAGCACTTCTACAAATGTTTAAGCCTTGGCGTAGTGAAACGGAATTACTTGGATATTTTGACTGCTATGAAGATTCTTTTAATGCATGTAAAGATACCATTCAATGCCCAATTTTCCCTACATATCTACAAATTTTAAATGAAGAGATTAAACAAGAAAATACTATTGCAGCTGAAATAGCTAGAGACAGTTCTCAAGACAGTCAAAGTTCTGTTCCACTAAGTCAAGATCCACTGGGACAACCAATTATTGAAAATGAAGCAGCAATAGCCATGAATGAGGAAGAAACTGCAATGCAACAAGCACAAGAAGATATTACTCCGTTGGAAAAGTTAGAAGAACAACTAAATATTGAACAGAAAGAAATATATCTACAAGTGAAAGAACAGATACAACATGGTTTGCTACATGAAAAAAGAATGCCACTGTTCATCATTTAAACCTATTCAAATGTACATCAGCGGTCAAGCTGGAACAAAAAAAGAATTCTTCATTAATGTTTTGGCCAGTTATCTACAGAAAACTACAGAATCACATTTATCTTGTGTTGTAACAGCTCCAACTGGATTAGCAGCACACAACATTAAAGGGATGACTTTACATCAATTACTTATGCTACTTGTTGAACATGATAATACATTGGAATATCAGAAACTATCTGGAGAAGCTTGTTATGAAGTCTCAAGAGTACTGAAGAAAATGAAACGTTTGATCATTGATGAGGTGAGCATGGTCTCAAACTTAATGCTTGCCTTTGTACATTTAGGAATGCAATAGATTTTAAAAACAGATTACGATGTTCTGTTTGGAGGAAAACATTTAATTGTATTCGGAGATCTACTGCAACTTACTCCTGTAAAAGGACAACCTGTTTTTAAAACACTTGTTCATGAATACTCTAGGACATCTTTAGGAAGTATTGGAAATGTGAACATTAGGTTACATTTTGATTACAAAGAACTTGTAAAGAATATGCGACAAGCTAGTGATGAAGATTATGGAAATATTCTTCAAGATATAAGAATTGGGTTCTTGACGAAACATGGTAAACAAGCTTTAGAAAGTCGGCTACTAAGGAACTTGTTTACAACTGGAAACACAGCGGCTGTAATAATGTACAATAAGGTTGGAGAAAACAAGTCTATAGTGTGCCTAATGCATACACTGCAAGATTGTTCTACATTTAATCAGGAACTTTTGAAACTGGGAAAACCAGGAAATATTGGAAATTTAATCTATTGATAAAATTGAACACCAGGGAGTGACTATCCTTCTTACAGAGACACTACAGGCTAAATTGGATTATTTGGAAAAGTCTGTATCTAAAACTGCAGGCTTAGAAAAGACTTTACATGTATGTATAAACTGTCGGGTAATTTTACGGCGTAATTTGAATGTAGAAGAAGGTTTAGTAAATGGAGCAATGGGAAAAGTAATTGATTTTGTAAAATGTCAGAACAGAGATGGAATAGAATTTTTTATAGTAAAATTTGATCAGATTAAAGAAGTAAGACAAATTGGGCGTTGCGTTATACGTTTTTACTTGTAAAGACTTGTATGTTCGGAGAAAACAATTTCCTCTGTCCTTAGCATATGCAGTAACTATTCATAAATCTCAAGGTTTAAGTATAGACAGTGCTTTTGTAAATATTGGAAGTACAGTGTTCAAAGAGGGAATGGCATATGTTGCATTATCTCGAGTTAGGACATTATCTGGTTTGTATTTGATAGATTTCGATGACAAAAATGTTAGTGCTGATGCAAATTGTGTAAGAGAGTATAATCGTTTAAGAAGACTTTATGCTCCTAATTTAGGTAAATATCCCACAAATGAGAAACGTGTACTCTGTCCAAAAATAAATATGTCAAAGATGGAATTGAGGTTCAAAAAAAGTAAACAAATGAAGAGAAACTTGAAGGCGTAAAGAAAAAGAAAATGGAAACTGTTGATGAGATTGTAGGATACCAGTTAGAAAATAGTTCAGGTATCAACTGCAATGCTAATGTGATTCTGAATGTTGTGTTTATCTAGAAGAGCTTCAGTGTGAAATCATGGGAAATCATGAAAAAAGATTCTGTTCTTTGTTACATCATGTATTTCAACAGTTGATAACTGACAGAAGTAAAATCCATACTGCTTCTGGGATTCGGCATCTTTTGGATATATGTACTGGTTCATTGACATTTACTCTTAATGTACAACAAGATGCACAAGAATTTCTAATGCTTATGCTTGGAGTGTTAGAACATGAAGAAATACAGATTGAAAACTTATTTGGGCTAAGTTACAGATGGGATCATAAATGTGAAGTGTGTTCATTTACTTCCACCACTGAGATAGAAACAGAACGATTCATATACTTGACGATACCAGACTGTAAATCAGTACCTTTTAACAAATTAATAAAAACAGCAAATCAGGACATAACTGTTCGCATTGTAGATCAGAGATGTTGTCTACATTACATATAGAAAGATTTGGAAAATATCTCATTTTAATGCTACAACGTTGTAGAGCAAATGGAAGAAAATTGGAAACCAAAATTAAAAACTTTGTTGCAAGTCAAATATCTATTTCAGGAAGAACTTTTATAGCAGTGGCTATTATTTTCCATGATGGACCTACTACAACATCTGGACACTATACTGTGTATTTAAAGTGTAATAAAGGATGGACGCTTTGCAATGTTGCCCACTTGGAATTCAAACCTAGATTGCCTTATGAATTACCAAATTCATATTTGATATTTTTGAAGCCAAAGTTTTGAGTACATCATTCGACCAATTGGGAAGATGTGAACAGAAACTAAACGGGAATGCAAACTATTAGTATTTATAATGAGTGTTTAGATTAATATTTGCCGTAGTTGATATTGCATTTGGAAAGTTCTGTTGGAAAGGAAAAGAGTTTATATATTTGTTGGATATTTTGTACCAGATGTAAATGAAAGTCTATATTTTGGCAAATGTATTTGAGATAAATAAGAAAGTTAATGTAGATGAAGGAAGTAATTAACAAAGTGTAGAAAGAAAAGTACATAGCTACACATATTGATTATGATGCTTTATGATGATTTTGGGGGTTTTTCTACAGTCAATTAGATTGTTTTTTTCCCCGCTGTTCAATGATGATACCACATTGAAATCACTGTCTGGTGACGTTAAGTGGAATCTGAGAACAGCAAAAAAGGGAATCTAACAATGTTATTTAATTGTAAATTTATGTTGAGTTGCTTAAAATATAATCTTACAATTTCAGTAATATACTATCATTAAATAACAGTTTTTCTTCTTCTTCTTTATAGTAGATACTATTCAAGTTTGAGAAGAGTTTTAATGCTGTTTATGACAACACTACTCGAAAATATTTCTACTGAGTAATGTATCCAAATTATTTAAAAAGTAAGAACAGATAATATAATGTGCATGATAACGTGAAAATTTTTTTAAAGTTTAATTACATGTTATGTATTTCTAATATAAATAATGTTGAACCTTTAGACTACATCAAAATTTTCATTATGTTGCTCATATAATCAAGAAGGCAGTTATCCTTACTTGTAGACACTAGCAATAGACATGCATTTTCTGAAGCACAAGTTTTGCAGTAATAGCAAAACTCAGTCATTAGCTTTGCATTCTTTCTTTTACATAGGTACTACCCATGCACTCATTCAATGACACAGGCAGTACCCATGCAGTTATGAAATCACTCAGGCACTACTCTTGCACTCAACTACTATAGAGAACAACTCTTGTCTGACCAATATCTCTTTGTAAACCACCTACAATAGGCTCATACTCAGGGCAGATCCACAGCACAAAGCTTAACCAGAACAATTATTCAAAAATATATGTATTTGTTTGTTTTTAAATGCAAGTTATTTTCCAATCATTTTCAATTATATTTATATAGCTTTTGTACATGTCAATTCAATTAAAGCAGAATTGTACTGTCTGTATTGGTGTATGAGTGCATATATCAGTGGCTATATTGATGAGTGACTGCGTTTATGAGTGACTTTATGGGTTAGTGAGTGGATGTGTGTGTAGACCTATGACAGTGAGTAGATATGTACTAACTGGTATTGGTGTGTCTATGGTTTCGAGAATGGTAGTCTGTTTTTTAGAGTAGGTGCATCAAAGGTTATATTAGGGTTTGAGGAAGTCAATCAGATATTAAGTGGATGATGTCATCAGTGATATCATCAGTGATGTCATAAGTGATGTCACTGACCATGTCATGAGTGATGTAATATATGACGTCATCAGCAGTGCATTGCGGAGGAGCCGAGTTATAGTTAGCTCAGTTAACTATAACTACCAAATTTCTCTGTTTTCGTATGAGTGAAATGTTACAAGAAGAGCATTAAGCCATTGGGGATCTCTGAAACAGACTCTAGGAAGTTTCTGCCTCCATAAGGCATCACTTCATTTTGAAGAATTGGGTATGGAAACCGTTTGCTTTAGTAAGGTATTCCTCCTTGGATATCTACAAGTGACAAGTGCCAAATTAGCCTGAACCCTGAGAACGCTCAATTCCCTTCAGACCAAGACTACTAAATGAGAAGAATCTCTGGTTTGCCTTGCACACTTGGCAAACAAGTAACACTCAACTCCATGGAGCTGCTGGCATGCCATTTCCTTCTCTCTGCAAATCAGACCACAACATCCCAGCTCATCTACAGACCTCCCAGGCTGAGCAAGGACTTCACTGATGAATTGTCAGTTGTGCTCACCACCTCTTCCATCCAACATGTCCACACCATCTACTTGGGTGACTTGAACCACCTCATACAATGCAAACTCAATAAAAAAGAGAGACCATCCTCAACTTCATTGTTACATTTAATGTGGTACAGTACGTCAGACTCACAACTCAAACCCTTCTAAACAGCTTCAACAACTTTTTTGTAAAGCTATGTGAATTTCCATACCTCAAATACAATATGCAAATGAAAGATAATGACTTTACTGAGAATAAATTATCTAATTGAAACACAGAATTCCTAAAGGCCTCTTGATACAGTGCAACACACAGACAGCTCATCACATCAGCCAAATCAAAGTAGTATGCCATCATCATTAACAAAGCCACCAACATAAGCAGGATGCTGCTTAAGACAAGCAAGCACTGCATCAACTCATTGCCCGGCCTAACCTATTCAGCACTCCCCAGAAAAGTGCAATGTCAGCAACCTCTTTTTCACTGAAATAATACAGAAGATCCAGCAGCACATTCTCAACCCCATGCCTGCTTCATCTCTTACACATTTCGGCAAGATCATTGTAAAAGCAGTCTAAGTTCAACTCCAAGATCGCATCAATATTAACAATCTCCTGCATGATTACCAGTCTGGCATCTGATAATGCTACAGTGTGGAGGCTGCCACCTTAAACATCATAGATTATGCCCTCTTGATCACAGATGAAGGTGGCCTGTGCCTCCTGGTATTGATAGAGCTCTCAGCTTCCTTCGACACAGTTGACCATCTGACCCTCATATGAACTATGGGTCACAAATAGGACCCACCAGCAATGTCCTTCACTGTTTCTCCTCCTATCTTTCCAACTCATGTGGAGTCCCACAAGAGTCCATGCTGTCTCCTGTCATCTTCAACTTTTACATGGACCATGTTGGTGCTTTACTAACAGATAACAGCATAAAGATTCAAAGATATGGCAATGATACACAACTCAACTTAAAAGTCAACTCTGCTTCAGACATCCAATGCCTCAAACAATTCTAGCATGTCATCCAGACCTGTATGTCCAACACCTACCTTAAGCTCAACCCACCCAAAACAGAATTCTTAATATTTACCAACAACAACAAATAAGATACAGTACTAATCTGACTCAGTGACACCGACCTCGACAGATTTGAAACCCTACTCTCACCGAATGCCAAATGCACACCAACCTTTCCTTTAAGGAACACATTGCCAAAAAAGACAGCCCTGTACCAGCTCTCTCTTCTAAAGAAAAGCAAACTGTTTCTTCCAGAAAGCAACTTCAGAACTGCTGTTCATGCCATTGAACTCCCATATCTGGACGGAGGTATTGCCCTACTCAATGAACTCTCAAACTCCACGATGGCACCCCTTAATGTCATCCTACACACCACAACATGTCTTACTGAGGGCTAAAGAAATATGATCCCATCATCCCCACCTTGACAGGACCCTATTAGCTCCCCTTGCCAGCCTGCACTAGCTTGAAAACTAGCTGCATCATTTACAAAGCCATCACAACAAGCACCCCCGCTTATCTTGCAGACACATTCACCATCTCTGGTGGTTCTCGGCACACACGCTGCCAGTACACCATCAGAATAAAAATAAGACAACAGGCCTTTCCCATCAATGCAGCGTTTGTCTAATTTAGACATAAGCACAACAACAGATGTTTATTAAATTAATATACATTAACAATGACTAATACCTGCCACCCCAGCCACTCTTGTAGCTTTGAGGGCCTGGAATAGTCTGAACATCATTTGAGTGTGATGGTCAGTAGTTGTGTTGGCACTATTGGTGGTGCACTTGCAGTGGCCTCCTGACAAGGACCCTGACACATATTTTCTTTCACAAATTAAGCACTGGCTGGACACAACATGCAATATCCAGCCACCTATGTGGATGCATCTTCTGCAAACCCATTGAAATACAACTAGCGGTTGGAAAGTGCAATTTTGCACGAGATAAGCTTAAATTACTGAAATCCCTTTCATCCACGCAAACACTCCACAACATTAAATATTCTACACTTTTTAGAGTGAAGGCTCCTTTTGTTTCCAATCGCAGGCTACTCTGTAGTCTTTATGTACAGATGGCATTTCTTTCTTTACATGGAAAGAAATGCCAAACAAGAAGAGATTTTGGTCGAGAAAAATGTGTACCGTGGCCTGTCTGAGTGCTTTCTTTCTCTGTGCAGCCTGTTCTTGAGAAACTCCTCTTATCATGAAATGCTCACTTTTCTATCCGGTGCGGGAGTGGACAGGAGTAAGGGTATTTTGTAATATGGCGAAAAGGCATCATACCTTTTGATAACTAATGTACATTTTCCCCCCAATATATGCAGCATTTTGAAAGATAACCTTTTAAAATATTTTTTTACATGGGAGAAAGAATGTAGTAAACACCTTTGAAAAAGCATTATTACAGTTCTCTGCCTAACAACCACAAGGGACTACAAGACTAATGCAACTCTTGAAATGTACAATGCTTTTCCTCTTTAATTAGGATATACTGCGCAGCAAATGATCATCTAATGCACGGAAAGCTTCTCTTCAAACCAGAAAGCCACCCACCTCCTGTAAGACGAGAAGGCAAATAATTCATGTTGCCCATTCCGAAAACCTCTTATGTCTTCAATTACCAACAGAGAGCATTATTGCAGAGAGACATAAAATCTAACTGCATTTGCTGTGTTATTAAGTACAGGTAAGTAAAACGAAAATAATAGCATGGTTGAATATTTTATCAGCTAATATCTTTTTTTAGTTCACATATAAATAGAAAATAAAGCAACATAATGCAGACATTTGATTTTTAAAATTTTAACATATGTAATGCAAATCCTAAAATATGTGCAATCAATTCTCATGCACATCTCAAACTCCAGTGACATTGAAACAGAACAGCTAACACTTACGATTTAGCCATCTGTATTACACTATTCCAGAATTTGTCATACAAACACATTCTTCTAAAAAATGTTAAAACACGATCTATACACGCCTTTTTGGTCAAAATGATAGGCTCAACATGAAAGGCTCAACTTTTTCTACAAACGCAACCCTATAGTTAATTTCCTGGCTTTAGGCCAAAATTTCCTGGTGCATAGTCTGTGTGTGAGTACCTGCTTGTCATTTTAACATTCTGGAATAAGTGGTGCATTTTCTTCTGCAGGAGACCCATGACTTGTGAATAGTGCTCAAAATGATTGTAGTGTGTTGTCAAGAGAGTTTGACTCAGTTAAATAGCTAGGGTCCACTGAGCCCCGTACTCCTTAGAACATGGGAGTTCCTGTTGCTCGAATATGAATTTACCTTGAAAAAATGAGAAGACAAGAGGCGTTTGGCAAAACAGGAACAAGTTAGTTTATTTAAATGCAGTGGCTGGCACAGCATTGACAGAGTAGCAGCTGAAGACAGTCTCAATGTACAGACGTTTTGGCCGATCATATATTCAGTTCATGAGGAGCAATACAATTATTTCACATTCTTTAGAGAGCATGTGGGTTCGGGCCTAGTCATAAATCATGAATACAACCATCTGATAAGGGGGACAGAGGTGGCTCTCGACCTCCGGGAGAGCTTGTGTGGGCCTGTGTGTATGTGTCCAGATGTCCGCATGGGGATTGCATGATCACTACGTGTGGTGTGCATGATGTATCCTGATTGGCTGAGCGTTCCTAACTACACATGATATCTAACTTTGGGGCCGATTACGATGTCGTTAGGAAAGCATTCCCACCGAATCGGGTTAGGAATGCTTTCCGAACGATTTGTATTCTGGGAACCCTACCAACCGATTGCGATGTGTCCGGATGCTTACGGACTCGGTTCAGTTGGACTCCCATTGACTTCAATGGGAGCCTGTGTGCCGAACGAGAACACAGGCTCCCATTGGAAAAAAGGGTGGTTGGGGAAAACCTTGCACCCTGGGGCAGGCACCCCATGGTGCCTGCCACATTGTGCATGGTTGGGAAGAGCGGTCCCTTGGGTACACCCCCGGGCCACATTCGGTCACCTCCGGAAAGCTGTTTTGTCTCGGTCAAACCGATTGGGAACGGCTGACCGGATCGGTCATCGTACATGCTCGTTCGAAAACCGTCTCCATTGGGCTGTACGATTCGGCTCCGAATGACTCGAGCTGCCAGAATCCCATTCAGAACTGATTCGGACAGCCCGGATGGTTTCCTTGCATCGTACTCGGTTGTCCTGAAAGGTGACCGATTCGGTAGGAAACAAGGGTTCCGAATCGGATTCGACAATGCCGAATCCCATACAGAGCCCTTCCTAACGACATCATATTCAGCCCCCTAGGGGTATTTTGGGAACGTGGGCCTGTGGCCAAACGTGTTTTATTGGGGCCAATTTCCTCGCACCTGTTTGTGGTGTAACTGCCTATCTGTGGAATCGATCAGGGTTTTCCCTGGTTGTGCGTTTGTGACTTATCAATCGCTAGGCCTGGGTTTGGGTTGCAGGGCCTGTCTGACCACATATCTCTGACTCGGGGTTGATGCAGAGGTCATCTTGGGTGAATTCGACAGCAACGATACGAGTTTGCTAATGCGTGCACATAGAGCATGGCCATCATTGATATCCTATTTACCGACATTCTATTTATTATGCATACAGTTGTCATTGCATACATTGACATTGCTTTTACTGGTAATGACATTGTTATGTGTGCATAGTTTATGGCGTACATCAACATTACATTTCTTGTTATTGCCACTGTTTTGCATGCATATATCATGGTGTGCATTGTCATCGCATTCACCGGTATTGACATTCCCCCCTCTAGTAAAATTTTCAACTACATCATTTTCCGTGTATGTCATGACAGTTCAAAACAGTATGTGTTGCTGTAGTGTCTGCTATTCTTTCCCTTGCTATTTGCTTACTACCTAATTTGAGGCCTGGTTTTTACAGCAAGAAACCGGCATTTGTAGGAAACCACAATATTACAAAAATGAAAACTGGAAGTAATCACGTGAATAGTTTGGACACCCATAGGGTCATCCAAGAAAAAATACTATGATACCAGTGCTGCCCAGGGGCACCTCCCTCCTTCTTCATGTCAGCTTGTAGATAATACAGTTCTTGGATGGCAAGAGTGAGAGATCCCTTTTCGAGATCATTTCTAGGAATAAAAGTACAGCAGGAAGCACCAATCTTGGCATACACCCCACCCTCCATTGCAGTCATCAAGTCCAACACATACCGATGTTGCATTACCATAAGGCGAATAGCTCTCAGTTTTTCCTTAATAGCGTTTAGGCCGAGCTCAGTGTTGTTGATCATCTTCAACATTTCCCACCTGGTTATTTGTAACCAACGGCGTTCCCCTTGGTTTGCAAGGTGAAGAAGTGTATTGACTCTCCTGCATTTACTTGAGTTTTAGAAAACAGTCTAAATTCTTCCGGAATGTCCTTGTACTGAGCCCAGCCAGTTCTTCTTCTTCTTCGAGCCTGATGCAACAGAGTTGTTTTCTTCTGTAGCGGATGTTGGGACAACTCAGACAGATCTTCACCAGGGATGACCAGTATTGGGGTGTGTATGGTCACTGAACAAATACATATCCATCATATGTTTAAGTGCCCCATTGCATGTCTGGTGTATGCAGTATTACTTTGCAGTTCTCATTGAAACCAAGCGGTATGGTTCCTTCACCTTGGAAACAGAAAGAATACAGTGTATGTTTCCGTACAATTAGGGGTTGCCTTTCCTCCAACCATATGCACCTATTGGTCATAGTATCCCAGATTTCCTGGCACGGGGTGTCTATGCTGGTATTTGACCCCCCCATCATGGGACTCATATCTCTTACCTTAAAGAGGGGATACCTGCCCCACCACTGAATCCAGTGATTTGTGGTGCTGTAGAGAACTGTCTAAGTACCATCACGAAAAGCCAGGAGGGCAATTTCATCTGAAAAAGGCTACCATGGAAATGTGGTGCCATGAAACAGAAATCCCCTTCTAGTTCATTTGTTCCCCTCAAATGTTTGGGGCTAACTTTGAATCTGAATAGACCAATGGATTAAGACCAAGTATCCTATGATAGGCAATAATTGAGGTAGGCAGCACATTCAGTATTTCCCTTTGAATTGAAGGACTTCTACACACTAAATAACAATAACGTATGTACAGCATGTAGAAAAATGATAAGGACCAGAAACAGGAAATATAGTTGTCTCATTTTAAGGATAGGGGTTCTACCCCCAGAAGCGAGGAAGAAACTAAACCACTGCTTCTGCTAAAGGTCCTAGGAGGAGGACTTCCCTAAAAGGAGAACAGATGCCCTGTATGGCCAGAACTTCAGTTAGCATTCAGTCACTTTCCTTCAGGAAGCCGGGGACACCAAGTCTGCCCTACCTAAGTTTGTTATGGTAGTGGCTCCTAAGTCAATGCTTTGCGACTTGCTACTTCTGCGAAGGAACCTCTACCTATCTAATGAGCATTGGAGGAAGGCGTACCTACATCCTACTTTTGTAAAATGTACTCTTGCAACTGATGATCAAGCAAGATCAGCATACCTACAGTACACCCTTTCTGTGTGCCCAACCTTTGTATGAGCTCACATGCTGCATCTTACATAGACCATTGGATGGTCTATGCCCAGACTCTCTGTGAGGCTGTATACTGGTTCTACACCCTGTGTTGTTGGAATCCTTCTTCTGTCCCTATTCTTTTGTGATCTAAAATCCTCAGATGGCAAGAGCAGCTAGTATTGCCATCAAGTTGTGTGTATCCATTGTCAGTGTGAGTCATGTGCTGCACCATTTGTTGCTGTTCCTCTTCTGCAAATGTGACCCATGTGAGATGTGACCTGTTTGATACATCTGCCATCAGAGAAGTAAGACCCCTACTCCTGTTGCCCTGAATATTTGCCTTTAATCAAAGGACTAACCCAACCCATCACTTTGTATATTGCCTATCTTATCTAGATTCTGACCCCACCTGAGTCTTGACCTGTGACCAGAGAACTGTGTGACTACAGGCAAGCAGCATAGGGCACCCACCCCTGTGCAAAGTTCCCATGAAGCTGCCAGATGAGGACAATAATTGAATTGAATAGCATATCAAACTCTTGCAAGCAGCAGCTGCCATTGACTGTTAAGTGAGTGGCCCTTTCAGTGTCAATTCTTGATCAATGCGTATAATGTTCAACTACTGAATATTCATACAAGAACTGGAGATAGAGAATTGTACATATGCTGTCAGAAGGGATTGGGATGCTATGTTTCTTAAAGTTGCAGAACACATTTTCTTGAAAACAATGAAAGTCATGTCTGTTATTACAAAAGTCTGCTTTGGCATTTTGTTTAGTGTGAGCAATACATGTGCTGCTTAAATATTCTACCATACACCATCCTCAAAAGGCACGTCTTCACTGCTCAACTTTGCTACCCTTTGAAAGTCAACACTTCTAAATCAAGTACTTGCAATTTAGGTGGGCCTCCAGTAGTACTTGGTTCTTGTGATTTTTAAAGACAAAAATGATACATTTTACAGTGATTGCCTAACTGTTCTTGAGTATCAAAGGTCTTGGAAAACTGAACCGACACTCACTACCTTCCTATCTGCTACTGTTCAGCAAGTTTTAATCATTCATGTATTATTCTATTCGTATTTCTATCTTCTGTTTTGGCAAAGTTAGCTTTTCCTTTCTGCAAGAAATTGGAGCATTAGTTGAGAGGGGTGAGAAAACACCTCAAATAATAATCACAATCCTTGTCAGGGTGAATCACGCAAATCACTAAATAAACCTGTGATCAACCCCCTGGTAGCTGTGCCACAGAGCAGTCAGGCTAAACTTTGGAGGCAATGTGTAAAGTATTTATGCAGTACCCAAACAGTAATTAAGTGAAAACATAGGACAAGCAAACCAATTTTGAAAGAAAGAGACTAAATCAATAAATAAAATGACGTCAAAATAACAAAAATCCATTAAGTAAAATTGTTAAATTTTGAAATAAAAATAGTGCTAAAAAGAACAGAGCACCAACCATGGGTATGTGGTAGTATTAGACTAGGTCAACATGAAAAGTTAAGGCCGATCGTGATGGATAGCCGGTTAGATACAGAGACCAGGATCGTCCAGGTAGAAAGTTTAACTATTGGCTTAGAAACTATTCTAGACAACAAGTTGTGGCTAGGCAAGACGCAAGCTGGATCTGAAGTAGGCATCGACAACAGTGGACTGCTGAAGAGCGAAGTCACAGCTTGGTCATCGACAAAGGCGGGAGTGGGCAAAGTCTGAATACTGCTGCAGGAAGGCCTCGACTATGATTGGATGCTGCTCAGTGTCAGTCCCAGTGAAGCCCTCTACATTCAGACTCCAAAACTTTTCTGAATGTCAGATCTCCTTCAGCAGGGAAACCAAGAAATTGAAGCCAATCAGCAATTCAATGTTGATTGCTGCAGCTTCAGCAGCGAACCTGGCCTCGATCGGTTCTCCATGTAGAATGCTGGTAAAATGTTTCTATTGCAAATTGGTTCCACCCCTTTAATCCACCGAGATTATTCGCTTTTTGATCACCTGGTTTTTGGACTTGTGACTGTGGGTGAGTCTCACTACTCAAGTCTCACCCATCGCAATCACATGATCAATGGACTGCACATGTTTACCGTCAATGTCTGCCTTTTAAGATAAGGCAGCTGTGACGCAGCCAGGGTAGGAGGCACTGGGCTGGTTACACATTAGCAAGTGTGCACATGCGTGCTGGCTGCACTTGTGAGACTACGATCGTGCGCAGCCTGGTAACTGCGCACAGGTAGACTGGTGCAGAGGGGATTCTTCAAGGTTAGATGCTGACCTGGGATAGGGCTTATAATATCAATGGAAACTCATAGGTAAGGGCAGTAGGGTTTACTGTTTTATCTACAGTGTCACTGTAGTATAGACATGGGGAAAATCTGCCCTAATAGCAGTATTCCTCACCTTAGGCCTACTAAGTCCAGTAAATTTGTAAAACTGGGGTGAATCATGTGTGCAAAATTTGAATATGCCATGTCCTAAGAACCAACATGTACTCCATATGGGTCATCCAGAATTGTCATATTTGTCTGGCTCAGATCCGGATCAGATTTAAGGCCATTTGTAACCATGCTGGGCCAAGATAATTACTTAGCTCCCCAGCAGCAGGAGCAAAGAACACAAAAGGGACAATTAACAGCACTTCACAAGGCTCCTGAGGAGGAAAGGGGGGGGAAGACAATCTGCATCTGTTAATTAGCTGTCACACTGTACCAGGGTTGGGACTGCCCATGCTACTGAACAAAGGAGGAAGCCCGGATATCTGGAGCCAACACAGGAGGGGGAAACCCTTTGGTGTTTTGGTGGAAAAGTACCTGGCCATGATGACAGATAGCGGTGGAGCTGAAGACCCCTGAGGGGATGTGTACGGAGACCACTTGACAGAGTCATATTGGATTGTCCCAGCATGCTGTGCAGCAGAGTTGACATAGGGGTGGAGGGGTGAATGTGGCACCTTAGGATTGGCCAAGGGTGTCTGCCATCTAGAAATTTCTAGCCCCACTTAAAAGCTCTTGCACAAGGGAGAGATGGAGAGTTAGACATTCAAATTGGATGGCAGCAATACCATGGATAGCTGGAAGGACAAGCTCCCTGATGACCTAATGGGACTAACAACTCTGCCAAAGCCGACCTCAGGGCCAGTGGTTCTCTCCTAAGGCTCAGCGATAAATTCCGCTCCAATAGCGGAGTTTGCGGTCTTTTGCCCACTGCACATTCCAGCAAAACTCTGCCAACCACGGCATGGCAGAGATTTTTATCGCATGCAGCTTGGTGAGCGCAAGCGAGATTTGCTATCCCTTAGCAACATCTTCTCAACCCGGGCAGTTGCGACCCTTTGCAGTGCGAAAGCTGCCACTCGAGTAGAAAATCTACTTGAGTGGCAGTAAAGAAGCAGCATCCTCTAGTGCACCATGTGTTGTCTTTCACACTGATTTTGCATTGTGGAACAAGCTCCCGGTGCAAAAAATCAGCTACAGCAGCACGATGTGCCAATTCTCCCCACTCGCGACCATCAGCAAAATCGATTGTCTCTTCCTCTCCAGAACAGGTGAAGCTGGTTCCCTAACATCCCCTAAGGAAAAGTTGGGGGCCGATCTGGACTTTTTTGTCCCAGCAAGAGGAGAGGAGCACCAGAGACAAAAAAGAGGAGAAAGGCTAACACAGGGAGCCAGTGGAACAAGCTCCTGCAAAGTGTGCTGCGTTAAAGGCACGATTGCTAGGGCTCAGCAGCTGAATGTGGAAATTACCCCAACAGGGCCTGAGAAATTCACATATAAAGTCTGGTGACCTTTGACCCTTTTTAAGCAATGGGGTATGTTGGGCTCCACCACATCCCTGATCTTTACTCCTAGGGTGCACCAGGGCCTGGGGGTCTGTGCGAGATTAATTGATTTTTAAAGAGCCAGGGATGGGCGTGCATGGGGCCCTCTCACCAGAGCACTATGCGAGGCCAGAGGACCACATTCCCTGGGATCCCATATCCAAGACCCCCCCAAAAGAAATGAAGAGGGGAGCGCTGTCACACCCCACCATAATGGAGGGAAGGGGCCTGGGACCCAGTCCTCGGTCGCCGAAGAGTGAACAGGAAGGAGATGTGCTGTTGCAAACCACTACATGGCAGTGAGCTCACCGCTGCTCCTTGTGTCCAAGGCTGAGGGGAGCAGAGTGGCCACAGCAGAAACTGCTCCGTGCAGATAGGGGAGAATTGAGCTGCTAGATCCTGCACCGGCAGTCAAAGGAGTTGGCCAGGGAACAAGACATCTGGGCAGTACGGGCCTGATCACCTGTGCTAACCCAAAAAAAAGGACACATAAGGGTACCTGGGAGGGACCTGGCATCTCAACAAAGGCCCTCAGAAAAAAAAGGAAATTAAGAACATTTCTATGAAGCCACGAGAAAGCAACCAAAGCCGCTAATAATATATTCAACTAATAAACTTGTTTTTTACAGTTTCTAATTCTCTCTTATTGCAGTTTGGGGACAGGAAGAGTACACGTTAATGCCAGCCAAGAGTCCAGGACCTGGGGTACGCCACTTGGGGTTAGGACTCACTACAACAGAGGCCCCAGCAGGGTCCGGGGCAAGACCAGGTGGAACTGGTCAGCTGGGCATTTGCATGGAAAGATGCCCCTAGAAGCGTCTTCTGTCCTTGTACAACAACTGCCCCTTAGAGTCATGTCTAGGCCCTAAGATGCAGGTCCAGGCTTGTTTCAGACTTTCCAGACAGCAGGGACGTTTTCTTCGGATTCTTCAAAGGTCCAGTAGTTTTCTGAGGAGAGGTCAGAGGGGTCCACTTGTATGTACAGTGCCAACCTGTGGGTGGAGGGCAATCCTTACTCAACCCCATAAACCGGATCTGGTGAGTTCTTCTCCTCTCACTGAGTTTTGTGGAAGCCTGATTAGAGAGACAAAAGGGAGGCAGGCCTAGGTGTGATTTTTATCTGCCAGTGGCAGGTTAGGTATCCTTTGAAACTTGAGAAGGAGATTGACACAGCCCACAGGCCATCCTGTCAAGGAAGGATATCCCAACCCTAAACCCAGAGTCCATTGTCCACTGTCTGGAAGAAATATTCATCTCATCACAGGAGAGCCATCAGTAATCAGGTGAAAGCTGGACACTAGCAGAAAAGCCTTTTGTTTTTTTGACAGGAAAATGACCACTTTCTAAAAGTGTAATTTCCAAAAGGTAAAACAATAAGCTGGATTTTAAATTACTATTGAGATAAGTCCTTGAAACGTGTTTCTAGCTATTCCCAAACTGAATTTAGCACTTATTGAATGTAGTACTGTACACCAGTTTCAAACCATGGGGGGCAACCTTGCAACAGTGAGAAATGACCTTTGGAGTTTTTCCACTGCCAGGACATGTAAAACATTAAATATACCTGTCCAGCTTTTCCTTACTTTTTGTCCGATGGGCTTTTAAGGCCTACCTTAGGGGTGACCTATAAGTATTAAAAAGGAGGGTTTAGGGCTGGCATAAGGTTTATTCTGCAGTTTAAAACCGGCATGACCAGACTGCAGTGGCAGGCCTGTAGACGTGCTTTAAATGGTGACTGCGGTGGGTAACACATTGAGTGCTGCAGCCAACTCATTAGCATTTAATTTACTGGCCCTGGGTACAGGTAGCACCATGGACTGGGGACTTATAAATGAAATGTGGCAATCAGGTGTATGCCAATTGCACCATGATAAAAAAGGCAGAGCACAAGATCTGTACCACTTTTAAGCAGGGGTAAAGTATACAGAGTTCTATATCCAGCAAACATATGGTTTTAGCAAAATTGCCATAGAATTCACTGTGACCCTGCAGAAAAGTCAAATTTTCAATACTTCCCTTCTTAGTTCTGCAGTTGATATATATTTTCAAAATATGTTTGTGTTTATTCTCCATACATCAATTTACTCCACTGCCTTTTCTGCTGTCTTAGCTTTCTCAATTGCCTCTGCCCTTAGTACTTTTACTTTAGTCTAATTAATTGAGCAAGAGTCCTCATCACATCAATTTAACTAGTGCCCAGCAATGTTTCACTGGTAAGAGGCAATTTTGCACCAATCTTAAACAACCATTTACACTGACAAACTAATACAAAATGTACGTATCTGCACGGCTCAGTCAGTGTGAATGTCATTTTTGCACAGTGAAGATGTTGGGGTGTTCAAGTTGCACAGTTCCTATGATTCCATTCCTGCAAATTCTTTGAGTGTAACTAGAATTGTCCTTGCATGCAGAATTTCAAATAAAATGTGGGACTTCCATAGCCTGTTTAAGGTTTTGTGAAGACAAATGATTGCCTAGATCAATTCAGATTCAAAGTTGTGAGGGAAATGGCTTTAAGGGTAACTGAAGTGAAAATGATGCTATAATCTTCATGGTTTAACTAGCACTTGTGAAGAAATATTGCCTGGTTCTCTAGAAGATCAGCTATGTGAAGGCCTAAATCTACTTAGATTTGGGATACTCTGTTAGATAAGGACGCTCAGTAATTGTAATCTCATGGAAATCATGCCAAACATACCAATATTAGGAAACCCAAAAGAAGGAAATTTGAAAAAATAAATTGTGCCCATTTATTTTCCCCATGGAATTGCATTGAAGTTTAATATCAGACAAGAAACAAATGAAAATAAAGAAAGAAAGAACGAAAGAGGAATATGCCTCTTAGGATTGTTTTTGTGCAGGAAGGTGCCCCTTTCTGCACAAAAACAACCCTGCATGCAACAGAGGCACCCTTCCACATGGTGCAAGGGTGCCTGTGTTGGAGCTAGGCTGCCAAAAAGGAAGCCAACGCAGGGGAAGAGGCAGGAATGTATCATATTGACCTAAATACGGCACTTTCCTGCCCTTTCCCTGTCACGCAGCACGGAGCAGCAAGGTGACTTGCTGCACTGCACTGCGTGACAAGTTCTCAAATAGGCCCCAAAGTGTCTCAATTATGAAAAAATGCATGCAGTGCAGTGCGACAGGGAAAGAGCAGGAATATCCCATATTTAAGACAATAGGGTGCATTCCTGCCCTTTCCCCAGCCACGGCGCCCATTTGATTGCACAGCTCCAACTGAGGCACCCTTGCACCATGGTGCAAGGGTGCCTGTGTCGCACACTGGATTGTTCTTGTGCAGGAAGGGGAACCTTCCTGCCCAACAACAATCCTGGGAGGCATCTTCCTCTTTCTAGGTGTGCTGCAGAATGCAGCTCACCAGAATACAGTGTCCTTATCACTAATTAATGAATGCCTATGGTGTGCACCTGCAGAGGAGAAAAACATGCAGAAAAACAACTTTCACATTAATGTTAAATGTCCTGACTGCAAGCTTAAGGCCAACAATTACGCTTACTTAACATCTCCCTTTAAAAACATACTAGTACTACAACCTATATATAATCCAATAAATGAAATCTTTAATAATGAATCAAGCTATATTGTGCTGCACTCTTATATATGAAACCCCGAAACCGGTCCTAGGATGCTTGTTTCCGGTCCAGGGAGGACCTGGCTTGGCAGTTCGGGCTGGACTGTTCCCATGAGGCACAGGGTCAAGACTGATTTGCATATGGCCAGGTCTAAACTGGGGTGGCATGGTGAGCAAAATAATGATGGATTTAACCCAGATCTCTTGACTGGGGGTGAATCTTTTGATTTGTTCTGCATTCCATCCATCAATTGTGTGTCTTTTGCACTCTTATATGTGGCACAATAATTAATACATGTAATTTTAAGCAAAAGCAACACCTGGTCACAATTTATAAAGAAAGCATTCAACACACATATGATTCATTCTCACTAATCCCTAGTGAATACACTGCATAAATGCATTTTAGCGCACCACCTTATAATCTAAACATATAGAAACTTAATATCAGCAATCCAGATGTTTCTGAAAAGGAAAGACTTTGCTATGCACCCACATATATGTAAAAACACACAATAGATGCACTTCTATACCTTTGGTGCACTATATCTCTTTAGTATTATTGTGTCACAAGAGTACATAGGGCCAAGTGTAAATACATATATAT
Source organism: Calotriton arnoldi (assembly GCA_963921515.1). Classification (NCBI taxonomy): domain Eukaryota; kingdom Metazoa; phylum Chordata; class Amphibia; order Caudata; family Salamandridae; genus Calotriton; species Calotriton arnoldi. The sequence goes on along the minus strand of CAWUFW010005228.1, from coordinate 705,568 downwards.
GTGGCCTAGCCAAACGTAGAAGGATGGAACCAAAATTATGCTACTCCCATTTCCCCCTGATGGCGATCAAGACATCACAGATGGCAATCATATCATTATCAGACTAGGCCAATCAAAACCTAGTGGTCTTGAGTATGTTCTCAATGCGCTTCATATCATCATAATATCTGCTCTGGTCTTCTTCTAACTCTACATCTGCTCTCTTTCTCTTCATTCCCAGTCTCACTAGTACATTCTGTTATCCCTAAAAGATCAGCTATAGGAATATTTCACAAATGGCGATTATCAAAACGGGTTTCAAAATGGCCCCCAAAATTCCACTTCCCAAGCTTCAAAACCATCAACCTATTGAAGCAAAACCATTTCCAATAGCTTCCCAAGCACATGATGCTTCCAACTCTTTCAAATCTTTCATCAACCCAGATATATGCTTAATATATTTCTCCAGGTCCTTACTTTTATCTGTATAAGTACACCATTTCTGAACTTTCAACATCTGACAAACTCCACCCTCTTTTACGAGCAAAAAGTTTAATGCAAGTTAGTTCTGCAAGACCATTGACCTTATCATCTCATTGTTTACAAGTAATAAGGAATTGGATGTACTAGTAGCCAACTTTTCCACTATTGTAGACAGCTTTCTAATGTTCAGGTCGTTCAGAATCACACCTATGGATAGGATTATGGCACCAAAAATATCTCCTACTACTTCTGCTGCACTAACACCTCATTTAGTTCTGGATTTCTCTTTCCATACAGAATCCTTAAAATGTTCTACATGATAAATCTTCTGGAAAACTATGTCAAGATAATAGGTACCGTGCTATCCATGTGGCAATTTGAAATATGCATTTTGTCCACAACTAAAATAGACTCCAGGGATCACAGGATCTTTTCCCTTGATGAAAGGAGAATTTTTCTATCTCACTTCAAAGGTATGTGCACATTCACTCTCCCCCAGAAACAGTGATCTTTATGACTCTGATCAACATGTATGTACAATTTTAATTTGTGTGTCCAAAATAAAACTAAGGCAGGTAAATTTACTTTTTCCTAATGTTCAATTTCTTCACTATTCCACTTGTGACTTTTAAGATTCCGATCCATTTCCGTTTGAGACTATAGTTCTCTCCATCTATTCTCTACCAAATTCAAAAATGTATTTTCCTCATCAAGCAAGTCAAATTATGTCTGTGTGCATAAGTAGTGTAGTGACTTAAGAGACGCAAAATATTTGCCAACAGTCTCTGCACCTTTAAAATAAGGAATCTTATTCAAATGTTTAATAAGAGGAACTTGTGGGAGAACTACGCCATAATTTGAAAAATAATATTGAAAACTACCTTCTCCATAAAATATACTTATTAGGAGACTACAAGAAATACTAAATGCCAGAGGAAGAAGGTGGTAGGTTATTCCCTCTGAAGCAGAAGCAGGTAACTGAGTACAAAAGTAACAACTCCTAGCATTCATCATATCTATATACTCACAAAACAGTCTAAAATAAACATTTGAGGTATAATCCCCCCTTGCTACATCTGTATATAATTTACAAATTCCCCACAACTGTATTTTACTATCAGATGAATGTGGCATGGCAGAGGCAACAGTGGACTCAAATTCTACTGGGCTATCTGTAACTGCATATAACCCTATAAGCACTATAACTAATACTACAACAAAAGTCATTAGTGTGTCTACTATAATGTATCTCCACCTACTAGTATTAGGATCAGCTTCCATTACTTCATTGGAATCTAAACCTTGGGTGGAATGTAACAGCAAATAATCAAAAAAGGGGGCTTCTGTTCCTAAAAAGAGAAGAGAGTGTGACTAACAGGTGTAACTGGACCTATATCATGAGGACAGTCAAATGGACTGTCTCATGTTGCCCTCACACATCCCCAAGGGGATGTCATGCTTCATCATATGGCGTTGCTCCTCGTCGGGCCGGCGCTGCAATGTCCTATGGGTCGCCCAAAGGGTCACTTTCCCGGAGATCTTTTTAAGAGATGCCGTATGATGTGTGCAATTGAGGTGACTGGTGTGGTGGAGTAGTGAAACGTGTTTGTGGGTTAAAACTGATAGGGGAACTCACAAACTATCCTTTAATTGGTAGACCACCCTGTCAGGGATAAAAAACCTATAACAGGTAAATGCTACCTTAGAGGTCTAAAAGGAACCCCGGTAGTCAGTGTATTACAACTATGTGGGGAAGCTCCCTTATAGTTGTGATGTGGAGGCCTCACTCGGTATCTCACTCAGTAACTTGTCGACATGTTTCATGCCTTTAAATTGGTCTGAAGGATCCCTGGCACTTCGTCAGGACATCAACATATATAATGAGCTCCCCCACACAATAATGGTGCCCCTAAAGTGCAACCTACCATCTGGTGGTTCTCGGTCCAACCTGTAAAAGAAAAGGATATAAAGGAAGAAAGAGGTTACTGTGTCCCTGATAAAACAGGGTTTCTGCCTCCAAGAAAAATAAGAGGGCGGATGAATAAAGGATTTGGCTGGTAGCACAGTCAGGCAGTTCACATGAAAATGTTAAAATAGAAATAAAAATAACACAAACAGACACCAATATAGGACACCACTCCCGTGCTGTAGTAGTGATGTCCGCAATGAGCGTTGTCACTGTAACGCTGGTCCTCGAGGCAAGGTAGTGATGTATCTAAGGCAAAGACAACATGTGCCAAACATGAATTGTAAATGACCCAATGCGGATATGTCAGCATTCTTTGTGATAGATCATGTTTATGATAAACATCAATGATATGTGACCCAATGCTGATTTGTCAGCAATTGAAGTGGAGAATCGAGATTGTGTTGCTTAATCTAGTCAGTTTTGAGTATGTGTGCCAGTTTATGCTATAGGATGGCATTCATGTGTGAGCTCAAAACATGCAGCAACTGTGATAGCAGGGGGGCCTGGGTACACACACATGTGGACATACAGAGTGGTGGTTGTGGCCATGCTCCTGTTCGAAAGTGCTCTAAGTGCCTGTTGCCGGTTCCCAGCCTATTACTAAGTGACCGATACATTGATACAAAAGTGACTCCATGCCTAGATTGTGACTATAGGTGGTAAAGTCCTGTCAGCAATCAGGTGAATATCCGAACGGTGTAGTTCGAGAAAAACATCTTGCTTACCTAAAGCTAAATCACTTTTTTCCACATCAGGTAACACAGAGGTGCCGTGTTTGTGCATGCCCCGCTGTGAAAACAGCACAGTTAATTAGATTATGCGGGGCTCCTGGTAGATTGGAGCAGAGTGTTGGCCGGCCAGTGGCTCGGCATGGGTACTCACGGTTTTGGGGTGCGAACCTTGCGTCTGCACCTACCCTTCCGTTTTTCGCGTCCCTGGAATTGGGACTGAGCGGAACCACAGTGCTTGGTTATATGCAGTGAGAAGGTGGGCGGCTACAGGATGTGCGGTCGCTCGAGTATGTCCGCAAATGTCTGGCGGCCATCTTGGAAAGGCTAATTAGTTGCACATGAGTGTGTGGCTACCTCGAGTGATGAGTATAACCATGCATGTCTGGCGGCCATATTAGAATGGCTAGTCAGTGATTACATGGCAACCAAAGTGTTTGGAAGTGCGACATTTTAAAAAAAAGGTTAGCGTAGGCGTTAGTATTTCTCCTGCAAAGTTGTCGGCCATATTGGAAGGTTTAGTCAAATACAGATAGATTGTCAGGCAACCAAGGGTTGGAAGTGTGGCATGGTTAAAATAGCGTAGTCCTGTGTGTTACTACTGCATTATTAAAATGATATAGACTGAAAATAAATTGAAAATAAGTCTCAGGGTTAGTACTCCAGGAGGAAGTACATGGTCGTGTCATGCTAGTAATTAAGGGAGCTGTTCCCTGGAGTGTATCAGCAGCAAGGTTGAGTGGTCTATTACTAGCAGTTAGGTGTGGTCACGCCATTGATTTAAAGTTGGGGTAAATGCCGCCCTTTGTGGCGATCTAGTTAGGATCTGAGAGGGCGCTCAAGGTATTAATGAGTGTAGTGCCTGTTTCTTGAGATGAATTGCGCTTATTAATATGTGTCTCTGAAATTTCATCTAAGTACAGGAATATCGTCATCCAGAGCAGATATATGGGTACCATGTAGTTGGATCTGGGAGACTAAACCTCAATCCATGGTATATCATCAGTGAGTCTGCTCTTGTTCGTGTGGACACGGAACACCCAAAGCTGTTCTCATCTGAAGAGGGTTGTGACATTCTACGAAGGGTTGGCTCGAGGACTGTCCATTTGAGATCATCAGTAGAGTGCTTTTGCTCCTTGAAATGATTTCTCATCTTGGTCGCACTCCGGCCACATCTCATAGTGCTCCTGTGTTCCCCTATCCTGATTTTCACTGATCTAGTCGCCATCCCTATGTAGTACATGGTGCAGGGGCAGGTGATCAGGTCGACACAATTTTTAGTATTGCAGTTAGTGTGCTGCCTTTGTGTCTAGGAGAATGAGCCTAACAGAAGGGTGGTGGAATGTGATGTGGAGTTACATATGGTACAGTTACCTCATGGGTAGTGTCCGGTAACTGGTGGAAGATTCCACAGGGTGGTCTGTGTGTTGGGCTTGTTCATGAGTGGTCTGGTATGTACTAACTCGTCTCTCAGATTGGAAGGTCTTCTGCATGCAAAGCGGGGGCATTCTAAGTCTAGGTCCTCTGTGTTAAGGATCCTCCAATGTTTTAGTATGATTGATTTTACTTTATTTGAGAGAGGTGTATGGGAAGTTACACATGTCATCACCTCTTCCTTTGTGCGTGTGTTGTTTTCTAGCAGGGCTTCTCTGTTGCTATTGAGTGCCCTCTTTTTTGCGAGTCTAGCCACCTTCTGGGGGTACTTTCTTTCAAGGAGATTATGACTTAGTTATGTGCCTTGGGTATGATAATCTGTCAGGTCGCTGCAGTTATGTCGGATGCATAGAAACTGCCTATATTGAAGGTTTTCCCGCAGGGCCTTAGGGTGGTGGCTCTCGAATGAGAGAAGGCTATTGCAGTCTGTGTCCTTCTTGTGTGTTTGTGTTTTGAGATGGCCTTGTGTGAGGATAATCACGAGGTCCAGAAAGGGGATTTCTGAGTCTGAGATGGAGCTTGTGAACTTAAGGTAAGGGTTTGAATGTGTTGACCCACTCTTTAAAGGATTCGCAGCTATCTTTGTTGCCTTTCCAAAAAACCAGCACGTCATCTATGTATCTCTTCCATAATAAGATGTTAGCCTTAAATGGATTTGTGGTGCTGTTGATATGTTTAGATTTGAAATTGGCCATGTAGAGACAGGCCAAGCTGGGAGCGAATGTGCTCCCCATTGATATCCCCTGTATCTGGTGGTAGATCTGGGTTTTATACTGGAAATAGTTGTTCTTAAGGGCGATGGTTGCACATTCAATGATAAATTCAGCAGGGGTAGCCATGGGAAGGTTTGTGGTTCTCAAGAGAGCATCTATCACTTCAATGGTGGCGTCCTGGGGGATATTAGTGTATACTGCCTCCACATCCAGTGTCATCAAGAAGGTGATCTCTTCTGGGTTTCCAATGTTGGCAATGAGATTCAGGACTTCCTTGGTGTCTTTTAGGTATGAAGGAATTTCCTTGACCACTGGTTGGAGGAAATGGTCGCAGAACTGACTTAGTGGTTCAAGGACCGAACCTATTCCTGAGTCGATGGGTCTTACCGGAGGGGGGCGTGTCCCCTTGTGTATTTTGGGTAAAGCATAAAAGTAAGGTATTGCAGGTGTCTTGTTTACTAGGAATGCTGCCTCACTCTTGGAAATCCAACCTTGGTTCTCAGCTGAGTGTGTTAGGATCCTGATCCATTTCAAGAGAGTTCCTGTCGGGTCTGTGTCCAGTTTCTCATAGTAGTGTGTATTGGCCAGTTGTCGTTGGTATTCTTTGTCGTAGTCTTCTGTGTTCATGATTACTGTTGCTCCCCCTTTATCCGCTGGCTTGATGATGATTGTCTCATCTTGCATCAAACTATTGAGAGCTGTCCTGGACTTGGTGGAGAGGTTGTTGTAGTGATTGGTCTTTTTTAGTCTGCCCACATCATTTAGTACAGCTCATTTAAAAGTGAGCACTTCACTTGGTGTCATTGCAGCTGTAGGTGTGAAGGTAGATTTGGGTCGTAGGACTGTATCCATTCGTACGGTACTAATTTCATTATGGAAAAATTAGCACAATCTTATTTTCAGAAAGAACTGGTGAAGCTCACTGGAGAGGTGAAAGGGGTCCTCATGAGGGGTGGGAACAAATCCTAATCCCAGATGTAACCCATTATTCTCATCGTCATTTAGTGTCCTGTCCGATAGGTTGACTATTAGCTTCTTTTGGGTGTTTGGCTCCGCTTTTGGCGCTGGTTGTCAGTGTCCTGCCACTGTACCTGCTTGTTGTTTCCTCGCCTTCTTCCTCTGCCTCTGCCCCTGCCTCTATTCCAAAAAGGTTGAGTGATAGGGTTTTGGAAAAAAGGTGCATAGGGTTGTTGTTGTCCTGGGAAACCTGGATGCCACATCGGGTTGGCGACTGGAAAGGGAGGTCCATGGAATCCATACATTGGGGGTGTGGGAAGTAGTCCCTGGGCATTTCTGTTGCTATTACGGCTCCCATTGCTAGAGCTTCTGTGAGACGATTGGTATGTTCTCTCAGACGAGGTAGAGCCATCATCTGAGGAGTTGTCGTTGCCGGAGGGCTGGTAATCCTCCTTTGTGTAGGGGTATATTCTTTCCCTATCGAATTTGCGAATGTCCTTCTGTAGCTCCTGTATTTTTTGCTGCATCAAATAGTCCTTGTGTTCATTTAGTTCAGTATTGATCTTGGATAGATGTGATTTGTAAGATGAGATGCTGATGCTAGCCTTGAGTGCACTCTCTGCAATATTGATTTTGATTATCAAAGCCTCGGAAAGATGTTTGGCAGTGCTGATAATCAGTATCAGCCAGTTCTGTGTGCATTTCCATTCTCGTCTGAAGATCAGGGCTTCTAAGAACAGGCGTGGTGCTATGTTGACTATCAAGCCGTTAGATGCTGTGTCGGCCCTCAAGTATTCCGTTATGATAGCACCATGGAGTGCTATCTTCATTTGATGTCTTTTGAATGATGTGATGGAATTCTAATCACCCTGTCTATTGCTAGAGGGGGTACTCCCATCATCGTTCAGTAGTGAAGGTGTTGTTAGAATTTTGGCAACTATGTCTTCCCCATAACTTAGGCCAAACCAAATTTCAAATGATATGCAACCAAATATGTACAAAATCTTTGTACGTGGCCTTTAGCCCTACTCTGTGTTCTTCTAAAAACCTTAGTATCCTTTGGTTCCCTTGAGCCTCGGTATGCTTCTTTCTCCCCAACAAATTTTATGCGCTGTCTTTCTTAATTAACGGTTCTATTTCACTCACTATTAATCCCAATATGAAATGCAACTAACACACGAAACTCGTATGCATCCAAAAAAGAAAATCAGCCACATTGAAGATAAGTTGTCTCAAAGCATTCAGTCTTGTTAACAATGGAAGTTCAAAGACATGACCAAACTGGAGATCATGTTCCCAAAAATTCAATTGAACTTTCACAGTGATTTCCAGAACTCGTTCTCCCTGTCATTTGCAAGAAAGTATGTCCATTCAGGCGATGAGTAGCTCCGACAGGGCACTCTTCCTTCTTTCGACCTCCTGAGTGTTGTCTCTTCTCCTCCTTCACTTAGGTCTGAATCCTCTGTATCCTCTGGAATATCTGAGACATCACTTTCTGCTTGCGGGACCAGTCTCCCTCCTGCCTACCTTCTCGGCCAACACTCTTCTGCTGCCCCTCACAGTTCTATAGCACTAGGCCCTTCGTCAGAATCTGAGTCTATCCTTGTTATGACCACTAGATTAGCCTCTCCTTAACCGTCTCATCACTCAACTTTCCAGAACCCTCCTCAGGCCGATCAAGTTCCATTTCAGTGTCTGACTGTTCCACTACAGCTTGACTAACCTGCTCCCATGATCTCTCTACCACCACTGGCTCTTCTGGGAGAGGTGCTCTTATTTCATCAAGGGGACATGGAACCCTTCGAGTATGGGCAGCATGGATCCAATTGGGGTGACCTCCACACTTCACAGCAGTTGCAGTCACAAGTATGACTTGGTATGGCCCATACCAACGAGGCTCTAAGCAGAACTTCTGTACATGCTTCTTCACCACCACCCAGTCTCCAGGACTAGGTCGTGGCACTGCTCCTGGTGTGGCAGGTCAATGGCAGCTTCAATCTGATGAGACACAGAATGCACCACATCAGCCAATCCTTTGAAGTAATCTACTATCAGATTATCAGTAATGTTAACAAGAGCATTTGCAGCTACGGCTGGCAGTCTCATTGCCGTTCCCATGATGATCTCATCCTGTCCTGTCCTATGATCAGGTGTGCTGTGCAGACTCATCAACACCAACAGCAAACCATCCGGCCATTTGAAAGACGTAAAAGCATACACTTTGGCAAGTCGTGATTTCAGCATCTCATTGATTTGCTCCACCAGACCTGAAGCCTTTGTCTGGTAACTTCAATGCAGTCTCTGTTCCACCTGCAAGGCAGCACATTGCATCGTCAACACTTCATGATTGAAGTGCGTGCCTCGGTCCAATTCCAAAGAAGTCAGGAAGTCAAACCTTGATATCAACTAGGCATTCGCTCGTGGAGTTTGCTGAGTTTTTCCCACTCCGTGCTCCAAGTTGATTGTGGAGTTCTTAAAAACTCCAAATAGCAGCACGGAGCGGAGTTTTTCCTCTCTCTTGGCTTGCCAACGTTAAGACCACCTCCAGGTGAGATGCCTCAACGCGGGCAATTGCAAAGCATCCAACAGTTTTCTCACCTGCTCATATTTACAGATAGGGGATTCTGAAGAGGTCATAAATCCCCTCTGGGACCATAATTGTCTGAAGTTGTGCACCACACTGAAGCGATACTGACTCTATGTAAATCTAGTCACCTGTAATCGATCTGAAACATGGCATGCTCGGGTAAGAGCAACCAAATCAGCCACTTGTGCAGTGACTACTCCTTGAAGTCAAGCAGCTTCCAATACTCCTGAAATGGTACAGATTGCATATGCAGCTCTCAAATTTCCTTTGTGATCTCATAAACATGAGCCATCCACAAATAGTACGTAATCAGATTCAGGTAGTGCTTCATCTTGTATATCTGGTCTTGGCTTGGTGCATAGTTCAGTAACGTCGAGACAGTCATGCTCCACTTTAACATCATCATTGTCATTATCAGGAAGGTGAAACAAAGTAGCAGGATTAAAAACAGAACATCTCTTTTGGGACATGCTCTCAGCTGTCTGTATGATCTGCTCATACCAGGTCAAGTGACTGTTCGTAAGGTGCTGTGTCCTCATTCTAGTTAACAAAATCTCGGCCGAATAAGGAACATTCACAGTTAAAGGATGACCTAGTACTATACTTTTGCACCTTTCGATGCTGATACCTGTCGCCACCACCGCTTTAAGGGAGCCAGGCAGTGCAGCAGCCACTGGACCTAACTTGGCTGAGAAGTAAGCAACTGGTCTTCGGGCTCCTCCTTGATTTTTTGTTAGCACTGAAAGTGCACAGCCCTCTCTTTCACTGCAGAAAAGCGAAAACACTTTGTTGTAGTCAGGCATTCCTAGTGCCAGGGCACGGCATAGACATTCTCTCAACTGTAGGAAAGAAAACAAAAGGTCATTGTCCCAAGGCACTGGATCAGACACATCCTTGTGTGCCAGCCTATGTGAAGGTTTGGCCACTAAGGAAAAGTTAGGTATCCATTGACGACAGTAGCCCACCATTCAAAAAAACATCCTGCATTCTGTCTGTGTTGTTGGCGTATTCATTTGCATGATCGCCGGAATTCTCTCTTGTGACACCGTTCTTGAACCTTTCTAAATGTGATGACCAAGATATATAACTTCTCTCAAACAGTACAGCAACTTATTAGAGAATACCTTATGTCCATTCTCAGCCTCCTGGTTTAGCAATGCAATAGTGTCATTTTTGCAAGTATTTGATGCAACCAGGAGGTTGCCAATATATTGGACTAAGACAGAGTTGCAAGGCATGACAAGATTCTCCAAATTCTTCTTGAGAATCTGGTTAGAAATGGAAAGGCTCTCCATATACCCTTGTAGAACTTGGCACATCACAAAACACAGGACCCGAGCCAAAATACAATGAGGAACTGACTGTTCTCATGCAAGGGGATGGAAAAGAACACATGGCACAAATCAATGACGGTAAACCACTCAGTCTCAAATAGAATTGGGAAAAAAATCACAGCAGGAGCCAGAACCATGGGACAACAAGGGATCATGATAGTATTGTTCTTTTGCAAATCCTGAACTATGCTGTACTTACCGCTAGGCTTCTGCAAGTCCTTAATGGGTGAGTTACATGAACTCCCCACGATTTCCTTCATTATACATTGTTGAATCATTGTCTTGATTACTGGAGTTATACCAGCAATTGTTGTACGGGTGAAATTATACGTGGTGTTCTGTGATATTCCGTATTCAGCTTTATCTGTATATGGACAGGCTCCACTCCTATAATGAGTTCAATGTCCTTTCCTGAAAAATACCAAACTTCTGGTCACACTGAATCTCTGAGTTCCAAAAGAAAGTCTTCTTCGTCATCACTGGATACATTCCGGTAATTGGATTCTGATTTGCCAATTTAAAAGCAATGTCCTCCTCATGGGTTTGTAGCTCTATTTCTCTTGGAGTAAAATATATGGTGCAACTGAGTTTGCCGAACAAATGACATCCTAACAAGCTCAGAGGACTTGAATCACAATCCACAAATTGATGAGTATGCTCAAAACTCCCTATCTTTACAGGGACATCCTCAGTAATGGGATTCTTCATTTGTTGATGAGAAACTCCAACAATTTGTATAGTTCTTCCCGAAAGGGGTAGATTTGGGACTGCCATTGATCTCACTGTAGACTGGGTAGCACCAGTATTAACCAAAATGGATACATCATAGCCATTTACCTCAGCATCTATGAGTGGGCCACTCTGGTCTACCTCCAAGACTGCGCTAAGCACGTAATCTTCCTCCCCCCCGCAGGCACCACCAGAAAGACTGATTGATGCCAAGATTTTCACCTGTCTCAAACATAGGAAATTGTTGGAAATGGTTTATTATTCTGGAAAGCATACTGATTCAAATTTGTGATCTGGTTTGAAGAAAATCTGGGTATATTTGGAACTTGCTGTGGCATTGGGGGCTGAGGAACCTGCATCACTGGGGCTTGTGGCACATTAACATTCTGAGGTCTGGGTACATTCTGTTGCTGTTACTGTTCTGTGGTGGAACACTCTCTAGATTTTGACCCTGATTTTCAGGATTAAGATGAGATTCTTGCTTCCAATACCCCAGCCTATTACAGTAGTGGCATGGATTAGACTTCAATGTCGCTAAATCAATTCCAGTACTTGGATCATTAGGGACACTTCAACCCCTACCTTGTGACTGAAATCCACCTCCACCCTGCATCGCCGGAGCTCCCTGTTGATATACTCCCTGCATTGGAGAGAAATTCCCTACAAACGGTCATTGTTAATTTCTCTCTGAGCTGCCTTCCTTTGTACCACCATTAATTTTTCCTTTAGATTTTTCCCGCCTCATTTCAATCTCATCCTTGCAGTATTTGGCAAATCGTAAAATCTCATCAACTGACTTATTCTACCAACAATTCAGATTCTGTTGAAACATCATACTAATCTTAAGACTCAATCCTGTCACAAACATGGATACAAAATGTCCCATACCTTTAGGCTCCAGTGTTTACATTCCGCTATACTGTTTGAATCCCTGTAGCAATCTCTCATAATCTGCATGAATCGTCTCCTTCAGTTTGTGGGTCATTCAATCAATCTTGACCAGGTCAATATCTTGGGGTGGTACCTTAGATGCCAACCTCGTCATCACCTGATCATACTTCCTCATTACGATAGCTGAAGGACCATTAGTCCTACTCTATGGCTATTTTACACTCCGCCCACAAATCACTTGGGACCACAATGTCAAACAAGATCAATCCACAAAACCTTCGACATTTTCACAAACAGTTCAACTTGTTTTTACCACTCCACAGGCTTCTAGGGAATTAATTTGTAAATGACGCAAGATCACACCTTCGCCAAGGCACATATATATACCTTCTGCTAGGTACCTCCATTAAATGAAGGTTTCTAGCTCCCATCTCCACCCCTCCAGAAGGAGGTGGGTCTCCCGTCGTTTTCTTGGGAGTCGTTCTTTTGATCATTTAACTTCCCATTTCTCGAATGCACTCCAAATTCAGATGCTTTGGATTAATTCCCTAATTTGCATCTTCATGCCTGGTATTCTCATATGTTCTATGTACTGATCACTAAAAGCAAGTCGGTGGCTCTTCTGTAAAGCCTTTGACAGCTTCAGATCTACCTCATATTTCTGGGCAAATTCAGATAATTTGTCATGTGCTTGTCTCGCTCTCCTTGTAAAACCCCTTACTCATGAACAAATGTTCACTCTTCTGATAAGTTTCCATCCGATCCACTGCAAGACAGCCACTTATAATTTCATCCAAATCCAACTTCAATTTTCCTACATCCACCAAGTTTACTTTCAAAGTGGACTGAAGAGTTCCCTGACTCAGTTCCTTTTTCCCACTCTCATTTGATATGACCCTACCTAGCATAGGGAGACATAGTGAGCTTCCAGGAAACCTGGGCAATGACAACGACGCCACTAGTGGCTGCTATGATGATCAAGTAGCTGCCACGAAAAAGAACATCTTTGGTCACCCGTCAGGGGGCCTCTCGATATTCCTAAGCCATGCCCACAAATTCAAAACCTCAAAAATAAGTGTAAAATCTCCCAAGCTGCAAGCTGTGTTAATTAACGGGAACTGGGTGAATTGCCACCCATCTAGCCTGCTGCTAATAAATTGCTATATCAACCTGGCACAAAGTCAAACGCAAGCTTTCAAGGACACCTTCACCAACATGCTAGAGGAAATACTAATCAAATTTGAACATCATTACGTGGTCATCACTGGAGATTTTAACACAAGAGGTCTGGAAACGGAACTAGACTCACATAAACCAGGGGACAAGACGAGGTGCCTTCTCTCCCTGTTCTAAAACCCTAAGCTACAATCGACACATCTTATTAAAAAAAATACGCTCTCCATTGTGGCGCCCCCAAGCAACCTTTAGGAACATATCTTCAATTGACCACATCTTACTCAACGAGAGGCTGGCAGAAAGGCTAGGAGACTCTGCAGTTGATTACAGAGGAGAAAGCGATCATAGGCCTCTGCTTGCCTCCCTACAAGTAGCACTGCAACCAGCAACTCATTAGGTGAACCCAAAGGAGAAGAGTGGTTTAAGTCCTTCAAGAAATAAAATGGACCACTAATTTGGGAACAGAACTGAGGGAATAGGTAGCAAAGAATGAAGCATGCCTAAGGTCCGGATCCCCACAGAATGCAATAAGTCAGTGGGAAGCCCTTATTAAAGACCTACAGGAGAACTTGGGGAAGGCCCAGTGTAAAACCAGAGACCCAGATCAGATTCATCATCGCACGAGTCCCGTACATCGAAGGGCCTCACGGATGTAAACGAGACCTCAGGATGGTGCTTAAGGCAAAACAAAAAGGGGGCACATCGTCGGATGCAAGTCGCATAGCCGCTCTGAGGACAGCCCACAGGAAGAAAGCATGGGAGTGCAAGAGAAAGCTGATCGAAGATCAATGGCTAAAAGTGTTCTCCCTTATGAAAGAAAGAAATCACTCAAAGTTATCCGAGATACATCAACCACCTGGACACAAAGTCTGACAAAAGTGAATGGCATAGCAGGAAATGTATGGAAAACATATGTGAAAGGATTGTACATAAAAGATCCCACAGACGATAAGTCCACCTCTAAGAATACCCTGGACGCAGCTGAAAACGTGGGACTCCTCACGAAGAGTGAACAGGAAACATGCCCTGAGCCCATCCAAGGGTCCACAATTACAGAAGGAGAGATAACAAGGAACATCATGGCAATGAAAAACGATGGGCCTCCAGGACCCTCCTGATATTTAAACTAGCTCAGACTTTCTTTGCCCCGATCCTGACCCCACTATTCCATTACGCATTTGCAACAGCAACCCCAATCATGGAAAGGATCAATCTTGTTCCCCATCCACAAGAAAGGCGACTACTCAAATCCAGCCAATTAAGGCTCATCGCCCTCTTAGACCTAGGAGTAAAGGCCTATGCTTTAATACTACTGAAGGACCTGGAGGAATGGGCCAACAGAGAAAGAATACCAACAATGGGCTCAAACAGGGCTGTGTTTTGGCCCCCCTGTTGTTCACGGATTTGGAGAAAGCCTTAAAAGCCAGTTTAATGGCCCCCAGATTGGGCTTGGTGAGGCTTTCAACCCTCCAGTATGCAGACGACACAGTAGTAATGGATCATACCAGGGTGGGGCACCAGAGAGCCCTAAATCAACTGCACAAGTACAACAGGGAAAACTGTCTGCTAGTCAATCAGACCCAAACTAAAATAGTTGTAGTTGGAAAATACCCTCATAAAAAGCAAGACACCTGGCAATTGGGAAACCATCAAATAGAGGCAACAGCTGCCTATAACTACCTCGGGTCTGGATCTCACAGAAGGTGTCCCTGGCTACACACATAAAACATCAAAGCACAAAGATCAACCGAGTAATTTTCGCATTGAGGCGTTTAAGCCAATGCTTGACTAATCCAACAGCGGAGCCCATGATGACAGACCTCAAGGCTAAACTAATCCCGGCCATCAACTATGGTCATGTGGCGTTTCCAGGGGCATTGGATGAAATAATAGGGACGGCCCAGACAAAAGCCTGCAAAGCAGTGATGCAAGTGCCAAGACAAGCCAGAATAGCCAGGCTACGATTGTAATTTGGCCTTAATAGACCCAGTCTGGCATTACAGGGGAATCTAATCAAGTATTACATCCGGGTCCTCCAAAGCCTCGGACAACACCTTAAACACCTTAAACACCAACTGGGTTCGATCTTCAGGGAAGTGGATTCCTCCTGGCACATTAAGTTGAGCCAAGCACTTGGGAACCTGAAGATAGAAGCAGAAAGTCTGCCCTTACTCGAGATTCCGATAACTGCCTGGACAAATGCAGTAGAGAGGCAGGTGCGGGCCATCGCGTCCAAAAATGATAGGGCCTCTCTCGGCTACAACCATAATACAATGGGATTGGACTCCTCTTACATCCCGGGGAAAGCTCAACTCTATCTACGAGAGGCGCTCTCAGTTCAGGCACATAGAAAAATTCTGTTTATTCGGCTTACAGTACTTAGGATTTCAGATTTTAATCAAGTGTGAGCCCGCAAGGATGGAGCAGCATCCTGATGGTTATGCTTTTATTATAAGGAATCTTGGCTACATCTTCTGTGCTGTTGCCCCAAATTGGCCGGAGACTGCCATCGGTTGCTACGCCCTATTTTTAGAAACAAGGGCACAAGGTCCTGTAAGGAGGCTTCAGACTGGTGCTTTTCTGAAACAAATACACACATCCTGGCGAGAGTGGCGAAGTTTACACACCTCATCAGACAGGCATTCGAAGGACTTCCACAGTCTCTAGAGTCAGGGGCTCCGCCTAAACTGTAATCAGGAAAACAGCCTGGGACCATCAGAGTACGAGGCAAAAATCAAATTGATGGACCAGGGAAACAACAAGCCACCAAAGAGTGTTTCAGTTGGGCTGTGCACACAGAAAGTTAACACCTTAAATTTCCCAGCCCATCCAGCAAATACAGGGGTTGCCGAAACACCACAACGGTAAAGGGGAGTGAGGTACTGGGATACCCTGATACCCTGTATTTGAACATTCTACGGGCTGCGCCAAAGGCGGGACACAGAGTAGGGCACCCACATAGTCAATGGTGCCGGACGATGACTATATTTTCAGGCTTTCTGTGTTTAACTAAAAGAGCCATGAACTCACATATTTTAACAAAGAGACGCGAGAGTCTGAGGGAGAGGGGGCAGGGGGGAGCGGCGAAGATTTTTACGCGTATTTTTTTACTGTAAAGGTTTTAAATAATTGAACGCTTAATAAATTACTTACTTACTCACATAATCTCCGTGAGACACCACAAAACTGCCACAAACACCGCAAACTAAGCATAAGCCATTTACATACAACCCTCTTGACACTCACACCTCGGCAGTTACAACTCGCTCTTGAACCACTGGAACATCACCAATACTGATTCTCCAAGCCAAAACATGGGCACTAGGGACTGCAATTGGATCTAGAGTAATCTATAGTAACAGTTTTCTAACCCCTCTACTTCAGGTACTAACCTTCCTCTGCTACCATCTGAGAACGCTCTTCCAATTCAAATCTGGTCAATAGACCTTTATAGTAGCCTGAGAGGAAGAGAGGTTAAGAATAATTTAAATCTCAAGGTACAGTGTGATCACTAAGACCACACAGAAACTTGAGGTTAAAATGTTTCTTACAAGCTCAAAGTCAGACTAATACAAATCAATCTCAAAAACATAATATAAAGTATAAAATAACCAGAGGGAGACCAAACAGTCTCACAATATTGGTCTTCAACAGCAAAGAACATATAAGGATCTCAGTAGAAGTGATATGGAAAAGGATTAGATGACTTGTCGAATGGTTTCTATCCTTCTCCACATAAATGTAAGGATTTGCAGCATCTAATAAACCCTACACTAACCTAATGATAGGTGAAACCCTATTAAATCAAGGTAACATGGAAGGTGCCAGCATCAGAATGTCTGTAGAAGTTCTATAAGTAAAGATCATGTATAGCATGAAGCCACACAATCAGAGATGTCAAGCGAGGTCTGTACCTCTCCAAGTCTAAAAGGAATCTGACTAAACCCAAGGTGGGTTCTCTAATTAAAATGTACAAAAAACATTCGAGAAAACATGACCTCAGACACATAATAATATGTTTTCAAGTTCCCAGAAAGATCTTGGCGCCTTGAACACTGCTCCCATATTCCAGTCTCTGCTTCCAAAGCGTCCTTGATTCCACCCTTCGTCTGATAGTACCAACTGGTAACACACCCTTTGATCTTCATAAAATCATTTGATCTTGCCAGCTCTTCCTCCCCTCTCTAGCTCTGAAATACAATGTGGTTTTCAATAACTAACAATTGCCTTTGGTGTGCACCTACAGAGGAGAAAAACATTCAGAAAAATAACATTTTCATTAATGTTAAATGTCTCAACTGCAAGCTTAAGGCGCACAATCATGCTAAAATAACATTTCTCTTCAAAAACATTTTAGTTCTACAGCCTACATATAATCCAATAAATGAAATCTTTAATTATGAATCAAGCTATATCATGCAGATACTCCTATATGTGGCACAATAACTAATACATGTCATTTTAAGCAAAAGCAACAACTGGTCACAATTTATAAAGAAAGCAATAAACAAACATATGAGTCGTTCTCACTAATCCCTGGTGAATGGACTGCAATAGATGTTTTTTAGAGCACTAATCCCTGGCGAATGAACTGCAATAGATTTTTTTAGAGCACCACCTTACAATCTTAACCTATGGAAAATTAATATCAGCAATCCAGATGTTTCTGAAAAGGAAAAATGTTAACA